>JARWLC010000013.1:46715551-47420551 GCA_033318265.1 Phyllotis vaccarum
AAATAGATTACATTTTTATTAACTTTAAATTTCCTCAGTGCTAATGAGAAAGGAACAGTTGCAGAAATATGTTGGCCTTTTGGAAAAACTACTGAGCTAAATCAGCTTGTCTACTTCAAAAATGTGTTGACCAAAGAATGGAAACCAATATATGTTCTACATTGTGAAAGGGGTTTTGATTTTGTTTCCACAGGAGAAAAAAAGCTATTTATACCATTAAAATTAAGAGACTGGATTTAAACAGCAAAAAAAAAATCTTGAAAAAAAGAAATAATAGTTCATCCAATGATATGATAATTTTATAACTTTTAAGGAAAACTCACCATACAAGGGTCAGGGAAGGTTTCTAATTTTGTCTTTGCAGAAAAATAGAAATTTCCATCTTCAAGTTGTTGAAAGGCTTTGAACATCTAGAAATATGAAGCAGATGGGAAAGCTAGCTAAAAAAAAAACTTTACAAGCAAAGAAAAATCAGACCTATTAGTATCAATATACTCAACAGGGTAAATTCTCACTGCCTAATGTCTATATCTCTTTACTTCTAATAACAGTTGATATCCCAACTCAATTATAAATTAAAGCTGACTTTGGAGTTGGAGTATGGCTCTCTCCTTCTATAAGCCCAAGTATGCTTCTTAAAGAAAAATGTAAAATCTCTGTATTATATCAAAAATGCCTCTTGATATGGGACAAAAGAAAAATCCCAAATTAAGAGACTATTATACTGCTACTTATCTCATGATATTTGGCTTTTATTTTGACTATGCAAAATTTTCATAACATATAAATTTTATACCAAAACTTATAAAATTATTATACATATATACTGAACTTCTTATGCTGTATTAATTCTTATATAGAATACTAACTAATTCTAGAAAAATGGCTTCATCCCAAGCATACTGTACATTGTTTCAGGTTTGAGTTTCTATTAGTTTTCTACAACAAACCATGATCCTGCCTATCTGTGAAATCTGAAGTCAATAAAAGCATCATGGGAACCCACAACCAAAATTTCACAAGTATTGTAACAATGCTACTAGGCTGAAAAACAAAACCTAAAGACCAACTTTGGACTAAAAACTACCAAGAACAGTTCTGACGTGGCTATCTGAGATGATCAAGCCCCACAGACTACATTAGCCAGAACTTGAGACAAACCCTGAACTTTCCCTTTATGCAGAGACTGGACAACAAATGATACAGCTACCATACAAAGATCTTGACAACTAACCCACAATTCTGTAAATAAGCCTTTGCCACCAGACAGCAGAAAGCAAATTTAAGAGCATGATGCCTATTTCCAAAAGGTGGTGTAGGTGATTTTTCATTGTTACATGGATTATGGATGTTTGTCTCTATTTAGAGTGTTGGTTACAAGTTGTTATAGATAATAGCCATAAAAAGTTAAACAAAAGAGATTAGATTCAGGGTTCTTGTTTTTAGAAGAAGAAAGTGGGAATCCTTTGTGATAATTCTATTGTACATTATAGAGATTTGTCACCAGTATTGGTTTAATAAAACACCAACTGGTCAAAAACCAGGCAAGAAGAATAGATAAGACAACCAGATTCAAAGAACTTTGTGGACAAAAGGCAGAGATGCAGTTGTCAGATTATCAAGATGAAAATGTCTTACTGAAAAATGGTACCAAGAAATGTGGCTAGACATAGCCAAGAATCGTGGAATAATTTAAGTGTAAGAACCTGTTAGTAATATTCTTGAGCTACTTGCCCAGAATTTACTATAACACTAAGCCTCTGAGTTAATTATTTGGAAAATGACTGCTGTATATTTTGGAGTTATTGGCGGAATGGAACAGAAACTCCCAGCTACACCAAAGCCATTGAATACTTGTTGAAGAAATATAACAAGGAATGAAACCAGACCAAGATAATGAAATGTATTGCAGTCAACTAAGGTGAAAGGAGTTGGCGATCTAAAGAGTGCTCTGACATCAGGCATGGAGATCCAGTGCTTAGTTTGACCAGCTGCTTTTCAGTTTTTCTTTTGTCTAATACTTTCATCATTAGCTCCTTTCCCTCCATTTTATAAATGTAAAATATTGAACTTTCATATGCCTTTCAACTACTATGTGCCTATATGCCATGCCTTGTCATGATGATAATGAAGTAACCTCTGAAAGAGTGAGACAGCCTCAATTAAATGTTTCTTTTATACGTGTTCCTGTGGTTGCATTATTCATGATATCCAGAACCTGGAAACCACTTATATGACCCTCAACTCAAGAATGAAAAATGAAAATGTGGTACATTTACACAATCAAATATTATGCAGCACTAAAAAAATGATATTATTAAATTATCAGGAAGATGGATGGAACTAGAAAAAAATCATCTTAAATGAGGCAATGCAGACCCATAAAAACAAACATATATGTACTCACTTATATATGGATATTGGACACAAAGCCAAGGATAACCGGGCTATAATCCACAACCACAGAGAAGTTAGGTGAAGAAGACAACCCTAAGAGGGACATGCATAAATTGCCACAGGAAGAGGAAAGGGTTAAATCTCTTTGGTAAACTACAAGGAGGAGCAGAGGAAAGGACATGGGGATGGGAATATGAGGGTTTGTAATGGCTGAGTTGGGAAAGGAAAAGAGAGGGAAAGCAATGAACAAGATATTTTAACAGAGGAAGCCATTATGGGATTAGGGAAAAATCTGGTACTATGGAAATCCCCAGAAACCCACAAGGATGTCACCAGCTAAAACTCCTAGCAATGGTAGAGAAGGTGCTTGAACTAACCTTACTTTGTACCCATATTGGTGACTACCCTAATTGTCATCATAGAACTTACTTTTATTGACTGATGTAAACAGATGCAGAGACCCATAGCCAAGAATCTTGCCCAGCTTCTGAAGTCCAGTTGAAGAGAGGCCTTATCTTCTTTGAAGAGTGCATAGGGAGTAAGATGGTGAATGTAGGGGTTTGGAAGGATAGGGAGAAGAACATAGTGGTTGTTATGTAAAACAAAATCTATTTCAATAAAAAAAATAGTGTTGCTGTGGTCATGGTATCCTTTTGCTACAATAGGGACTCTAATTTAAAACAGTGATTAAAACAGAATTTGGTACCAAGATAGTAGGGTATTGCTGTGACAGACTTAGTCATGTTGTTTTGAGGAGGACTGTGGTGAGACTTTTGAAGCTTGGGCTAGAAAAGCCATTGGATATTGAGAGCAGAGTATGCTTTTTTTTTTCAATCTTGAAAGACAAGATTATTATGCACAGTGAAGATGATAGAATCCTGACATTTAAGTATCTGAGGGATTCTAATCTACTACTACTCTAATATCTACTGGGACTTTTGGATAAAGAATATGTTGTGTGGTTGGTGGGAGCTGAGGAATAAGCTGTGATTTAGAAGAGACTAGCATCACTGAGGTGAGGGCTTCTTGGAGTGTTCACTTAGGTTCAGCACATAAAAATTGTATTTCACAATTGGACAACGTTATACCTTAATGCTGGAAGTCAAATTTGGTTATTTAAGAGTCTGTCAGGTGGTACTAAGGCATGAAGGAGTCATGGAGAGAAGCTGAAGCATAACTCTGAGTGACAGGGCTGAAGGTCTTGAAGAGAGCCAGAAGAGGCTATTGGTCCAGCAATGAATTCCAATGTATTAGAGATGCTAGTGCCACCAAGAACAGCAGTAGCAGTGAAATGGAGCCAGATGGAGTTTAGAAGACAAGCTCTTTGTGTTGAAGAAAGCTAAGTAACTGACCCAGGGAACTTAAAGGAGCCAAGAATACTGTGAGTGGATTCCAGATAATTGGACATTGAGTTAAATACTTTGTTAAAGGTAAGATTTGCTTTGTTCTGATTCTTACTGTTCTCTGGTTCTTCTCTTTTGAAGTTAGAAAATATTTAATTTATTTAGTTATTTTACAAGTGCTCATAGTTGATAAACTTTGAGTTTCAAAGTACTTTGGATTTTCAAAGCGACAGAACGTTCAATATATTTGAATTTGTAATGACTGTGGAAATTTTTCTCCTGTGATATTAATATCAACAAGCCACTGTAGGGATAGATGAGAAAGGAAAGGTCCTAATTCAAAAGTTTTGTATTTTCATGTCACGGTGATAAGGGGGAAGTTGTACTGGATAGTTATATGTCAATCTAACACAAGTGAGAGTCATCAGGGAGGAAGGAGCTATAATTGAGAAAATATCTCCATAATATTGGGTTATAGTCAAGCTTGGGGGGAATTTTCTTTATTAATGATTTATGTATATGGCTCCACCCATTGTAGACAGTGATACAACTAACGAGTAGTCCTGCTTTTTATAAGAGATCAGGGTTCTTCGTCAACAACTTCTTCCAAGTTCATGTTCTGCTTGAGTTCCTTCCCTCACTGATTTTATGCTGAGTTGTTATTTGGAACTATAATTAACATTTTTCCTTGCAACTTGTTTTTGGGTTATGGTGTATTTTATTACAGCATTGAGAACCATAAGGAAGACATGTAGTATTTGTGGTTTGACTGTTGTTGGTTGCCTATCTTAGTTGATAAGACATTACTTCAAGTCTTAGCAAAAATAGTGACACATTAATAGAAATTCCTCATTATTTCTGAAGTATACAAATAAAAAGTACATAGTAAAATTTTATGATAAACTTGAATTGTGGAATTTTGACACAGGGTAACCTATGACTATACACTAACTTAAAACACAGTACCAGAATTTGGAAGAATATTTGTAGTAGATGATTCACACTGTTACTAATTTTTACTTGAAGAGTTAATATTGCCTGTCATGACATCTTTTGAAAAAGTCTTTTGATCTGTTTTCCTCTTCTCTCTGTCTCTGTCTCTGTCTCTTTGTGTGTGTGTGTGTGTGTTTCTAGTTGCTGAATATACTTTGTATCCTTTGAAATTATGCTATGGGGAAGTCTTTATACATGATTTTACATAAAAAATTATTAAAATCACAGTAAAAATCCAATAGTAAAATTCCCATACTAAATAATAAAGAATGGTCCTCAAATTTGTATTTTAAAAGAAAGCACAAAAATTAATTTTACTTCAATTAAAAAAATAAATATTTGTCATTCAAATTACAAAGTTTTAGTAAATGATAAACAAAGATACAATTATAAATATAATACAAAGAAATGTTTAGAAAGAAAACTTTTAAAACATGATCTTCAATAGTCAACATGGCTTCAACTATAAATTGCATTGGTAGATTTTTTTACTTGTTTTTTTTTCTTTTTAATTTTATATTTCCTTTCCCTTCCTTTCTTTCACTTACTCCCCACCTTTCTCCCACTTTACCCCCTTTCTACTCCTCAGAGAATGTAAGGCCACTCATGGGAAGTCAACAAAGTCTGGCATATAAAGTTGAGGCAGGACCAAGTTTATTCCCCCTGCATCAAGGGTGAACAAGGTATCCCACCATAGAGAGGGGGCTCATAAAGCCAGCTCATTCACTAGGGATAAACCTGGTTCCCCTGCCAGTAGCCCAAAAGATTGTTCAAGCCATACAATGGTCAACCATATTCTAGGGGGCCTAGTTCAGGTGAATGTAGGTTTCCCAGCTATCATCCCAGAGTCAGTGAGCTCCAACTAGCTCAGGTCATCTGTCTCTACGGGTGTTCCATCATTTTCTGAACCCCTTTGTTGATATAATGGTCCCTCTCTTTTCTCAACTGGACTTTAGGAGCTGTGGATCTCTGCATTTGCTTGTATCAGTTCCTGTATGAAGGTTTTATGATGACAAATAGGGTAGTCAACATTCGGATTATGAGGGAAGGTCAGTTCAGGCACATCTTCACTATTTCTTGGAATCTTATCTGGGGACATCCTTGTGATTTATGGATCAGTTGGTAGATTTTTGATACAATGTTAAAGCCAATTTTTTTAAAGATGGTTTGGCTTATCAGACATCTCTTTAACCTTGTTCTGCAAGCATACTCTTGTCCAACAGACATTTTGCTACTGCTGCTACAAAGCGTACAAAAAAAAAAAATTTTAAAGCCAAGGAAAAGATATCAGATTAAAAAAGTAGTTATTTAAAAATGAAGTCATGTGCTTATGTAGAAAACAAACATAAAGATGAGGCCTTTTTAAAAGGCTTATACCAAAGACAGAGAAATCCATTCACTTAAGAAATTTTAGTACTGTACTTTATCAATCTAAAACAAAGTATTTACTTTGGTATAACATTAGATATGACATAGCAGTAAAATTTTGGAGTTATTTGCCAGTGTTATTAGTTTACTATGCCCCTTTTCTTCAGATGTCAACAAAGTTTACTATATTTATATTTACTATATTTATAGGAAATTCATAAAAAATTACCATAGCAGAAGATAATGGATATATTTTTGGAGGAGGGTTTTATCTGCTGCAGAAGATCATAGATGATAAGGTTGTGCACTTTGACTTAGTTTTTTCACTAATAATGCCTGACCTTACATATTAAAAAAATTAACAAAAACAGAAAAGATTTTCAAAGGCAAGTAAAAATTCTACAGGTCATAACATCACATAAAACAGTTGAATTATTTAAAACTGAATAAGGAATTGTGAATAAAAAAAAAGTCAGAAATTTTTCAGCACCAAAACAGCAACATTGGATATGACAAGTGACCAATTAGCTGCCAATCTTCAAGATGTTAAAAGTAAAGTTGATAGGCACAAATTATTTCATCTGGGTCCATTTATGGTTTAAGCTTCCTTCATAATTTAACCACTGAATATTTGCTGCTGAAGACTGACTCATTATCATATAATTAGAAAACAAAGAAGCTATTTTGATTAATTTTGGGAGGGACTGGAAGAAACAACAGAGAAATTTATAAAACTGTTTTTTCATGATTTATGGATCATTATATTTAGAAGTAAAATTTAATACTTTTTTGAGTTTCAAATGAATATAAAAGTATAAATACTTTAAATGTTAAAGACAATGATTATTATTTTTCTAAATTATGCAATGTACTATGCTAAAAATAACAGTGAGAGTAATACCAGAAACTATGATCAAAACTCAATTTCTATGGCATATTTTAACAGATTTACATATTTCTGTATTTATTCACTCAATTTTAGAACATAGGACTTTTTTTTTCTAAAAGATAGTAGTTGCACCTAAATGTCAAATTCAAGTTTTAAAATGTAAATACATTTCTACCTTTAGTTCAATCTAGAAAATATTAAGCTATAGTTTTTGTTTTCACCTAACAGGAGCTCATTTATGGCTCTAAATGGAACCTGGATTCTCTACTTTCTTTTTCATGTAGTTAGTTTTTGTTGCACTCAAATGTCAACATTCAAAAAAAATATAAGTCAAGATTTCTTTTTGTAATCTGAAAATTGCTCTAGAAATGTCTCAGAAGAATTTTGTTCATGGAATTACTCTGAAAGCTGTTAAACTGAATACATGGTTGTCTGATTAAAATGAGCTTTGGCCATGAATATAGACACTGGTTAGGTCCATTCTCAGGATTCCCAGTGAATGACTGAGGTAGGTTTCTCAGGTGCTCATAAAGGCAGAACCCATAAGGCTGTGATAGTTTCTGCCTTAATTATCTTTTGGCAAGTAATTTTTCATTAATGGGCCTCTAACAGATCTCAGATATCTCTTTATTATATGGTAATTAAAATTCTCAGGTATGTTGAAGTTGATGCTTACTTTATATTCTTATTAAAAATACAATGTATCATCCCATACACATATCAAAAATAAATAATAAATATAAATAATAAATATAAATATAAATAATAAATATAAATAATAAAAATAAATAAAAGTTTAAAATTATATAAGTAAATCTATATACAATTAATAATTACATCAGTAATGTATAATCAATTAACAATTGACAAATTCAAAAACAACATTCCATTATTTATCTTATTTTGATGAGTCCAAAGTATTGTATCTAATTAAATTTCTTCCTAACTAATATTATCAACTATAAACCATCTTTTGATGTCTCTCAAATTTATAGACTTTACACCTCTTGGTAAATTTCTTTTCTGAAACTCTAACTAAAAAACATTAGTTACAATTTATATATAATTCAACTCATTCAGAGACCCAAGAAGAAAATAATATTAACTAAGTAAGTAGACAGTGCAAACAAATGACTTCCAAAAACTGTAAAAATTGACAGAAACAATTGGCTGCTTTGACAGTCACCCAAGGTTCCTCTATAGTATTGGGGCATCCATCTTAGGCCTACAGGCCTAACATATCTGACAGACTAATTGGTGAAATGGGACAATATTATTTATTTAAAATGTTTTTTTCAATATTTACCACTGCTCTCTCCCTCCCCTCCTCCCAGTCTTCCCTCCACCTCCCCCACCATATCCCCACGCACTCTGAGGGAGGGCAAGAAATCCAAAAGTCAGTTAAATCTTGTATATTAGGTTTTGGTAGGTCCTAGCCCCCTCTGCAACATATCAAGGCTGAGTTAGGATTTCCTCTGTAGGGAATGGGATATAAGACTGTTCATGTACCAGGTGGACCATATACTTTGTTTCTACTGCAAGAAGATCCACAAAATGCCCATGCATGCCTTTGACTGTCATCTACATTTGAAGGGTTTAGTTCCTTTCTATGAAGTTTCCTCATCTGTTGTTTCAGAGTTCATGCTCTCCCAATAGCTCAGGTCAGCTATCTCTGTGGTTTGCCTCCTCATGATCCTTATCCCTTTGCTCATATACTCACTCTTCTCTCTCTTCAGCTGGACTGGGAACATGACTTGGTGCTTAGCTATTCATCTCTGCTTCCAAAGCAGGACATTCTTAAAGATCTTCTTACCTTATTATAGCAAGGTATATATGGTGTTTCCCTATACAACACAAGGAAGAATCTAGTTAGTTCCATTATAAATTGAATTCTTCTGCTTTGAAGATATCTGTTGTTAATCTCTCCCATAAAATTAAGTACACTCTTTTCCAAGGCTCACTTTCTGCCAATAATTCATCAGCTTCTTCATTAGTTAAAGGTACAATTTCTGCTGAGTCCATTCCTGTCAATTGACAAAGTCTTAATTTTCCTTAAAAATCAAATCAGAAATCTTTTCCACATGTGCCTTTAATTTCTTAATCAGTTCATGTGGCATAGATATATAACTGAATAAATGCTTAGAGGTTAAAATAACCATAATGCAATTAAGGTCTGGATCTACATATACCACATGTGCACCTTGTAATTTCTTTTCTACCAAAGCTAATTCTCTTTCAGCTCCGGCTAATAATTTTTTGAAGTATTTAAGTTCTTGTCACCATCTAAGGTTTTGAACTAATTATCCAGTTCATGATTATTTGCCTCAACAGTGTTCCTGGCAATCTTTGAAAATTATTAAAGTCCACAATCCATCTCCCCTAATTTGCACCTTTTGGGTTTCAATTTTTGTAGACATATTTTATATCCTAAATAATTAATGTAACTTCCTCTTTGTATTATTTTTTTTCAGAAGAAATTTGTAATCCCCAAGCAGGAAGGTTTTTTTCACTTCTTCCAAAATTTTTCCTAATGTATTTATATTAGAGTCAGCCAATAATATATTATTCATGTAGTGGTAAATGATAGATTTTTGGAGTTGCTTAATGGCTCTTGTACAAAATATTGGTATAGAGTGGGGCTATTTAATATTCCCTGTGAAAGAAGCTTTCATTGATATCTTTCTACAGCCTGAGAATTATTATCAGTGGGCACTGCCAAGGGGAATTTTTCTTTGTCCTATTTTGTAGAGGTATAGTAAATAAGCAGTCTTTTAAGTCAATTACTATAATAGGCTACTTTCTTAGGTAACAAAGAAGGTAAAAGAATTCCAGACTGTAGAGAGCCCATTGGCTAAATCACCTGGTTAACCACTCCAAAATTTGTTAGCATTCTCCATTTTCACTTTTCTTTTTATAATAAATACAGAACAATTAGAAAGGTTGGTTGATTCTTTAATATGCTGAGGATTTAATTGCTACTGTACCATATGTTATAAGGCCTGCAATTTTTCTTTTCTTAAAAGCCATTGCTGAACCCATATAAACATATTTTTTAACCATTTTAAAGGTAGAGCTGTGGGTGCCTATGAAAGATCAGCAGCTGCTGTGCCTTGTTTACATAAAAATTGAATGTTCAGTGACTGTTTCTTATAATACCTTATAATATTTGTTCCAGAAATATATGTTAGTTTATGGTTTGTTTCTTGGATTGGAGAAAATCAAAAGTGAGATTCATAATCTCTACAGCTTCTAGGAATATCAGAGCAATACATCAGAGAAACAAAATTAACACAAATACTCTGATGTTTTTGTAATTGTTAATATCAGATATGGAAAAGCACCAACTACATAGAAATAAGATATATATTTGTAAACTCTATGTGGAAATTACAAATTATGCTGTAATTTTAAAACAACAGAAGTTTTATGAGTTCTATTTTAAACTGTTTTCTAGTACCAGAATACTGCTATCAATATCATGAAAAATAAGATTGAGATAAATGGTAATCACTTTTCGGCTTAATTTTGGATATAAACATACTATAGGGAAAACAGATGAACATGTTTGTGCTTCCACATGTAAGAATTTACTGAATACAAATAAATACATAAAATTACAAAAAATATCAATGGCCACAATTGTTGTGATAATCTACCTACTTTAGTCTTTTGGTTTAGGTGAATGCAGGTTTCTTTTCTTTTCTTTTTTGAGATGGGTTCTTTGTAAATAACCCTGGCTTTCCTGGAAATCACTATGTAGATAAGGCTGGCCTTGAACTCACAGAGATTGTTGTGCCTTTTCTTCCTGAGTGCTGAAATCTTGAATTAAAGGCCTGCATTATCACAACTGGCAAGTGCATGCTCTTTTTAAATTTTAAATATTTGTATTAACTTTCACATCACAAAACACAGTAAATATATTTATATGTACTTGTAGGTTACAGAATAAAGATAAGCTAAAGAAGTTTTAGAAGAATACAAGAGGGCTTAAATACTGACTGGAAATGTGTCTGCATCAATAAAAGAATGAACAAAACCCATACTTAGAAATAGCTACCACCTGAAACACTGGAAGTTGGTTTGAGACTGATCCTGCAAACAGCTGCTAGGTGAAAGCCTTAATCAAGTCATGAGGAGAAGATTACAATTTAAGTCCATCTCTAGAGGTAGGTTGAAAGGCTCAGCAAGGCTCTGACCTTAGCCAGTGTTCAGGAACCATCAGAAAGTCCTTGGTCTCTGAGGTATATACCAGGTAGCAGACAATAGACTGTTGTGGAACCATGCCATCTCAGTGGTAGGAGTATCTCTTCATGAGATTCAGGTGAGGAAGTCACCACCTTTATTCAATCAGATATTATTATATAACATTATTCTTGGTACTTAAGCAATCCATCTTGCAGGTAAGATAATTAAGGAGAAAAGTAAAAAACTCAAAATATTTCCAGGAAGTTTCTGATGCTGGTCACGATCTCTAGACTCTTTCTTGCAAGAATAAGTAATAAAAGGAGCAAAAAAAAAAAAATCAGATAAGTCTGAGAGTAGACCAGCTACTTGGAAGAAAGAAAAACCAGCCAAGCACCCAGGGAATGATTTAAACTAACTGCATCACTTGGTCACTTGACCAGGACATTCTCTAACAAGTTTAACTGGCAACAAGTACTAAGGTAAGCTCCAATTTTCCAGCTTTGTAAATTTTCTCCCATTCTGGAGTGGGTGATACAGGTGTTTTATGTCATTTCTGCCCATCTAAGTAACTCTTTACACACACTCCTATAAGGAACATCAGTAAAGCTAATTGGTTCACCAAGTTGGACTTTGGTGCTGTCTGTACTTATTTTGCTGTGGACCTCTTACCTGGAGTAAGCAGATGTATTTGTTACTTCTCCCCAGTAAATATTTTTTCACACAACACATGACCCTTACATTTTTGAGCCTGTTGTATTTTTTAAATGAGATTTAAATACAATCACTTGTCTCTGAATTATCAATTTAGTTAATGGTGAATTCACTCAATGGTAGGTCCCTTTCTACTTTAAAGAGTAAATTACTTATCAGTCAGTGCTGGATGAGTAGTACCTGAAAGATGGTGCATTTCTTTTGTCTAATTGGGTGCTGTAGTCAGCCATCACACTCAAAATGGAATCACAATGTTCTTGCAAATTGAAATCTCCTATGGCAATTCATAGCCTAAAAACCCATTGTTTTGTATAATATGAAGCAACTTAGGCTAAACCACACAGCATGACCTCAGCACTCATCCTCAAATACACATGCACACACTAGCACACACATACACAAACACATACAGAGAGAGAGGGGAGGGGGGGGAGAAAGACATCAGCTTCAACAACAGACATTTATTTCCCTAAACTTATGAAAACTATATCTAAGATTGTTATTCATGAAATTTATCTTTCTGAATGAAGATTTGTTTCGACTTGTTCTCGTAGTAAAGTAAAGTTTTACATTTCCTTTTCTTGTAATGGCATTAATTTCATTACTGTATGGTTGAAGGTCTTTACTTTTACTATCTCATCTGTTTCTAATTAATATGTAAAAGTACCATTTCTTTATATCACAAGATGAGGAATTTAAAATATGGAACAGTCATTTTTTTCAGCAATACTACTTTAAATAGCTGCTAATCCAAAGGTAAAACATAATTAAAATGAAATACTAAAATTTAATTTTGATATAAAACAAACCTAAGATAATAGTTAGGAAGAAAATAATATAGATTTTTTTTAAAAAATATTTTCCCATGTGTCTGTAAGTTTTTGTTACAGTGGCTTATGGGCAGGAATGGAAAGGCATTTTTAAAAAGACATGGAACACATAGAAATAACAGAAGTAATAGTTAAGCACATTATTATTACTATAGTATTATCTATTTCAATAAACATAAATGTCTATGTATTACAATAAAAAGATGAAGTTAAATGACAACCATATTAGGTACTCAGTAGAAAAAGTAAAACTGTTATAATGACATTAACCTAAAATTGAGAGAATAAAACAACACACTAGTAAGAAGATGCACAAATAAAAAATACTATAAACCCACTTTCAAAAATATATTAAACAAAACATTAATTTTAATAAATCCACCATTGTATTCAGAAATATTAGGTTCTTTCTCTAAGCAAATCTCAAAAGTCAGAAATTATTTAGACTATAATGAAAGAAGAGTCAATTTATGTAGAAACTTTATGAGGAAATTTTCTAAAGTTAGCAAATATTTGTTAGATATATTCAAATAAAATAATACTGTAGTGAAATAATTGAATAAAATTAGTATATCAAAATTTAGGATAATAATTTTTATAAAAACAATTAGAAATCTAAATCAAATATCAAGTTAAAATTAAGTGAAATAAGAAGCTAAAATCACTTAAACATAAATTTATCAATGAACTATGTAGAAGATAATACAATTTTCTATAAGTAGAAAAAATAAGACTGTACCAATATTAAAAGAATAAAAAAGCCAATCTACTATTCATAATACAATAAAACCATGACATTGATGATATAATAAACTGTAACAAAGTATCCAAGGAAGATGAAAGACACTCCATCTGCTCTAAATCTAATAAAACTAGACACACAGAGGATAACTGCTTTGCCAAGACCCTCTATAGACTGCAAACAAGCAAGGACATGGGGGAATTGACTTCCCTGCTTTGCAAAGATCAGGTAAGTCACTCTTTCCAAATTCTTGTCCTGCAAAAAAGTATGTTAGATTTTCTAGCCTTGGCAGCTGAATGCTGATACTGAGACCCCAGTCCCAAAAAATCACAGAGAATCTTGGAACAGTTGCCTAGGTAGCTGGAAAGTTGTTCCATTTCTGTTTATTTATTTATATTTCTCAGATCTTATGATGTTTGATGACTAGGGTATTAATAATTTTACCACTTCAATAGCTCTCCCTCTAAAACTCCTAAGGCTACATTTTACTGATCCCAGCTTTTAAAACTGCATAGAAGCAGCTTGCTATAACACCAACATGTAAATGTATTCCAGTTGTTACACAAACACCTGCCAGTTCCTGATAGCTCTGCTACAGTATCAAGAAATCTGCCCTGATAGAAACTAATATCAGTCTCTAGATTCCCCATTTGATCCAACTCATGTTCAAGCATATATTCCAGCTCTATTCCTACCAAACTTGTGCCAACGCAAACTTGCAAGGGCCCTTCCAGGCATGCCAGAGAAATAGAAAATATTTAGACTCAGGGATTCTCAGAACACATTACTTCCAAAGTTGGTGTGCAACAAGGCCGGGTCCCCTAGCTCCTGGACATAACTGCTGATACAATCTCTTCAAATTCAAGAGTATATTATCTCTTGAGTCTGGCTCATTCACTCTTGTCTCTTTTATACAACCAGGACAAATCTCCATTTCATTCTTTATAGGATGGAAAATGCTAATCAATTCTTTTTCTCCTAGAAATTTGCTTTATCTGCTTTCTTAAGAAAAAGATATCTGAGGTCTCCAGGATGGCAGTTATCTGAAAGCTTCTTCACCTACATTTGCTGAGCATAAGCCCACCAACTCCCTCCTCACATTTTCCCTTGCCAGTAGAAAGTAGCCAGATCTGAACCTCTTTCCTTATAAACCTCCAAAAGTTGGAATGTTGGGAAGTTCTGCTCTAGCAGTGGTCCTAGCATTCTAGAAACTGAAACCACTACTTAGAAAGCCTGCCAAAAGGCAATTCTTTCCCCCAGAGCACCCCAAAAACTCCCCATACTAGGCATTTAAGATCTGCCCCATAAACTTGCCTTGTGATTTTTCTCTTCTCCTGAGAGCACTTGGGGGATGCTGTGTTCATTAATTATGGACTATTAATTGAGCCTGATTATCAGTGGAGATACCCAGTATTGAGGTATGGGAACCTTTCTCTCATATTTATTGTGGCGAACACTTACTAAATTTCACTTCAAATAAAGAGATTGTTTGTATTCATTTATAAATTTTGAACTTAATAGCAAGTGTTAGTTTGTTTTACTATTTTAGCTTAAAAATGCATATTTTAAGCATTTATGTGTGATTCAATAACTATCAGAGCAAAAATACCTTTTTGCATAATAAAATATTAAACAGCTCAAGAAAGATTTTCATCTGGGAATGAAAAATATAATTTCTTCTAATAATTCCTTTTTAAAGTTGGTACATGCAAACATTAAAATATAAACATAAATACTAATTTTAACTTGACACATTTAAGAATTCAGATACATCTAGAGACTAACTTCACTGAGATTTTATAATGAAATACAGTTATAATTCTCACACTTGGTTTAATGATGGAAAATCAATATTTTAAACACTTCAACCAAAGTATCTAATAATACATGCATATAGTTTTAATATGAATAAAACACTTTAGGAAATTTGTTATCACATTTAAATTAGAAAAATCTTTGTTATTAACATATTGCTAATTTCAAGATAAACATGTGAAGTTTAATAATTTCTTTGATTACAAAAGCAATTTTAATTGCTTGCATTTTAAAACAAAAGTCTGGTTCCTAAAGTTAATGTACGGGACCACAAATGTTCAACCATGTAAATAAGTATGGAGTAATGGTCAGAATTTTATCTAAATTGTTAAATCACAAGTAAGCCTACAACATTTTGGTAAAAGACAATGGAATGTCAACTCATCTAAAAGAACATCTTAAAGCAATATTTATAGTTGTGAATAAGATTTTATGGGGAAAAAATTTTGGTCTGCAAAGACTGGTTGACTGATTAAAATTGCAGTGATGTGTAGAGCTTTAGATATTACAGATCCAGAGGCTAATTTCCTTATTTTGGGCTAGTAGTCCTATTTGTAGTGCCAGAACAGCCATCCCTTCCAAATTCTGTATCTAACTGAACATCCTGTTACTAAAAGATAAAATCCCTTTGTAATCTATTAACTTGGCAAACCACTAGCTCCCACCAAACCCAAAGTTAACAATGTCATCAAATAGCATGTGAGCCCTGTTAGGATACAATCTACCATCTTGTTGAAATTACCTCTCTGATGTACTCATCAATGTGTTTTAAAGGTGATTTATGACTTTTTTGTTGTGTTAAAGTATAAAATTTTATGAAGCTGCTTTCATGTTGGAACATTGATTTTTGGAAACCACAATCTGTAATTCAAGGCCAAAATTACTCAAAGGGGTTCAAGAACATACTATCTCTTATTTTTTTAAAAATGATGATTGTGGTTTCTGTATCATTAAATTCTGCTTTCAAGTAAGAGGTTCCTGTTTATACTGGAAAGGTAAATAGCAGCTATGCCATTTCTTATAATTTTATTAGCATTTGAAAAGGTGAATATTATCTGGCTTTGTTGAGGTCCATAAAGGCAAAGTTATTTCTCCCTGGCCAAATATATATATAATCTAAACTCTAGCTATATATATATATATATATATATATATATATATATATATATATTATATATATATAATCTAAATATAATCTAAACTCTAGCTGATATTCCAAGATTCCCAAAACATTACAGACAATGCTTTCCTCTCATAAGATTTAATCCACCCATCTCTGTCAATCACCTGAAGAATAAATTACCTTTCTGAAAGATTCTTCTGTTTAAATAAATGTTAAGGAAATGGAAGAACAACTCTTAATAATTTTTAGAGGGTCAGTCTGTGATCATAATGGGAGAAAGAGACAGGCATGGCACCAGAATAATAGCTGAGAGCTTTACTTTGTGATCTGTAGGCAGCAGGCAGGGGGCGGAGCACTGGACCAGTATAGGCTTTTGAAATTTCAAAATTAATTACTCAGTGACACTCTTCTTCTACACACCTTCTAATTCTAGCCAAACAGTGTTTCTCCCTGGTAACCGTTCAATTATCTAAGCTTATGAATGTCATTCTTATTTAATCCCACAATTCTCCTGTCATATATTTTTAGTTTACCTTTAACTTCGAATGCTTCTACAATATAAAAATTCAAAATAAACTAGCAGTGACCAGTTTTATAGATAATATTGTATTAGTACACAAAGAACCACCATTTCAGATACAGGTGTTCCTCTAGCCTGCCTTCAGTGACTCAGTACCAGCAGCCATATCATTGCCAGCCACTAAATGCAACACAATTTCACTGTTGCTACAAGACATGTACCCTTTGTACACCCATACCTTCACAGCCTGCCCCCTCTTTTCTTATTCACAGGCAGACTTTTGTATCCCTAAATGAGGTTTGTTGCATTTATCCAATCACTATAAAACCTAATGTTGTAGAATACGTTTATGTACACTGCAAATAAATGCCACTAAGATTGATCTAATAAAATGGTAACTGCTCAATACCTAGGAACATTTTTAAAAAGGTCAAACCAGTGTCTATTTAGCAGACTTTCAAAATTTAGTCTGACCTGTCCTACAGGTATAAGAAAACAACTTTCCTTTCTACAAAGCTTAGTCTTTAGTTTTTCCTAGATGTTCAATTCTTTGTCTATGCAAAGGAACAAATCCTGTGATTCCCTAGGTGACTTACAGCATCCATATTACATTATGGTACATATTAAAGTTTATAAAATATAGACTTATGGGCTAGAGACATGTCTCAATGGATAAAAGTATTTCCACATAAGCCTGGGACCCTGAGTTTGGTCCTTGAAGAGCGCGCGCAAACACACACACACACACACACACACACACACACACACACACACACAACCCTGATGCAGAGATACACATATGAAATTTCAATCTTCCTACTGCAAGATGGGAGAAATAATTGAAAGAGTATTGTGGGACAGCTAGTATGAATTACCCTGCTCAGTGACAGAGATACGAATGACCATGTTTCAACAATGGAAAACTTAAGAACAAGCTTCAAGCATTTATAGTTTAATCTACAAAATTTGTCACTCATTTTATAGGTATTTATACTCTAAACAGAATTAAAAGTATATACAGTAAAATGCAATCATTAATATACAAGATGAATTGAATTTTACTATATTTTAGACCAATGTAATGGTATGATAGAATTGAATTAGTTAGAAAAACATAGATAAATAGATAATTCAGGTTTCTTCTCTAAAAATCACAGAATAGGAAAGTTAATCATTTCAGTCTTTTCATTTAAAAATATTTTATTTGTATATATGACAACTTTTTTACAGTGTGTTTTTTTCTTTTTAAGTCTCTTATTATTTTTTAAAAAATGTCATGTTTATCAGTTTATCCAATTGCTCCCCCTTTCTTCTTCCAAATTCCTCTCAGTCAGCCTTAAGCCTCACCCCTCTCCAACCACCCCTCCACTCCCCAAAAAAGGCATGAACACCTAAGGTAGGTCAGCTCAGTGTGGCACATCCACTCCAGACAAGTCTGATTTACTCATCCCAAAGTCAATGTTGGGTTAGGTGTTCCTTTGTAAGGAATGGGTTCCAAGGTGTCAGTCCATGAGCAGGAACACAGTCTGATCCCACCCCTCATTGCTCCATATATTGCTCATGCCAGTCGAAAGTTGCCTACCGTGGAGGGCCTACCTTTTTTTCCCGCTGGGTATCCAGTGGCTATTCTTGATTCAGTTGACATTCCCAGAGCTCCAGCCAGCCATAACTGTGGGAATTTTCCTCATAACCCTTATCCCCTTGCTCATACAGACTCTCTTCCCCTACTCTCAGATGGACCAGGAGCTTAGCACAGTACTCAGCCATGGATCTCTGCCTCCACCTCTATTCTTTGTTGAATGTAGATTCTGTGATAACACTCAGGGTGTTTACTCATTTGATTATAGGAAAAGTCCTGTTTAGGCATCCCCTCCACTATTGTTTGGAGACTTGGCTAGGGACATCCTGGGAGTTCTTGGAGGTTTCCCTAACAGCCCGTTTATCTTGATAGAATAAGCCAATATGGGGTTGGAAAGATTCTGCATGCTAGGGAAACATACAGTGTGGTTTTAAACTTGATAGTTTACACTGTTACACTATTCTTCATTTTCAGTTAGAATATATTATGTAAAATATTATACAAGCAAAATTTAAAATAATTATGAGCAAAATTACAATTTTTATGTTTATGTTTTTGTATGCTTTTAGCATAAGTAATGAATTTCCTCAAATATTTTTGATGAATTTAGTCTTCCTTGTTCTTTAAATGACAATATGTTTTCAAATGAGACATCTGAGTTGTCAGAAATAACATAAAAGACAGAAAAAAATAAATCCTGTCAAAGAGTTACAAGACAAATGCTGTATCTTTTGTTAAATATAACAAATTTAAAGATTTCATAGGCATAATGCAAAGGCTTGACATTTTGCTTTTGGTTTAATATTTGTTTTGATACTACTTCAGTATTTTCTGAAGAAAATGGCAAATTTAACAAATTTAAACTTGTAGGTGGCCAAAGTGGCATGATCCTAAAGTTATAAAGAGAAAATGGTTTTGAGTTTAAACATAAAACATAGACCATGACTGTGATTTGTTGGTGACACTAGTCCTAATGAGATGGCAAATATAGAAAATGATATCAAAATATGTTTCTGTGCTACAATGATTTAGAGACAGTATTTTTTGTTCAGTTTTATTTTATTTCTTTCTAAAGTTGATATAAAAGGGTATCTAATCATCTAAAAACTGTCTGGCAAAGCACAAATTCTCTGGCAAAGCACATCTAGGCCAAAAGCCAGCTTTTAAATATTACACTTGAAATAGTGTCACCTGTCCTGGGATATCACCCTTGGAACAGATTACTCAGGCAAGATATTGGCAATATTAGCTTCAGGGGAAGGTTGTGCTGCTGTGACATTCTCCAAATGCCAGGAAACTTGGTAATATTTCATTTTCAACTCAAAAGAATGCTGCCACCACACAAAAACCAGATCATTGCCATCATGATGTCAATATTTGCTATGAAGTACTAAGAGGATTTATATTTATATATTGACCGATTTGATTCTCATAGAATGTGATGACCTAGGTATAATTTGTATTCCTTTCTTACAAAAAAGAGAAATAAAATCATATTAAGATGAAATTATATACTCAGAATTGTGTTTATTTTTGCATGGCTAATAATTAGACAAGATACAATATTAGGACACAGATACAAAATATTCAGTTTGATAAACTGCATTTAATCATATCTCTTTTCAGACTGCTTTGTGATATGGTATAAATTCACTATTTTGTCTGGAGAAGATTAAGTAAAATGCATAAGCAAATACAGAAATTTTCTAGCTTAAGAGTAACTACATGACAAGGAAAGAATAAATATACTAGCAGTATAAAAAAAAGATAAACTCATATTTATCATTGTCTGCAATACATGACAATTTTATTTATCTATGTGGGAAACATAACATAGGTGCCAGGAATAAATTTCTTAGAAAAAATTAATGGTAAAAAAAAGGAAAAGTTTTAAGATACATAATATAAACCAAGATAATCTCAAAAATTGTTTTGTTTATTTGAGATAAATATTTTCCAACTATTTTCCCTTTTGTTGACTTTTTATGCATATATATAATGTACATATATTCATCTAACCTATGTTCTTGTAGAGATACAAAAATTAAGTCATACTGTAACCAGTATAAACATGTACAGTCATGTATCTTTTTACACAAGTATTATTCACTTTTATTTTATATACATTGGTATTTTGCCCAGATGTATATCTGTGTATTATGTTCATTTCTGGTGTCTGCAGAGGCCAGAAGAGGGTCCTGTATTCCAAAAATCGAGGTTTTAAAATAGTCATAAACTGCTATTTTGGTGATAGTTATAAAACTCCAGTCCTCTAGAAGAGAAGCCAGTATGCTGATCTTCTAAAGCCATTCCTTTGACTTTACAGTCAGATCTTACACATTCCTTGCTTTGTAACTATAGTGGAAAACTTACTAAACTTTGATATTGTTATGTACAGTTAAGAGACTGTACCGGAAATATATAACAATTTTAATACACCAAGAGCTTTCTTTTTGTCTCTTACTGATTCCTAAACCCTTTAGATAGACAATATTTAAGTTTTTGTATTATTTGCTCTTTTCTTTTGCTTAGTATATGAAACAAAATATCCTGTGAAATCCTCAATATCAAGTATCAATTTAACATTGACATCATAGAGATTTCTCCATTTCCTTTTATTGTTTACTGTATTCAACATTATAGACATATAACAATTTGTTTACCTATACTTTTAATCATTCAATTAATTCCAGTTTTGGAATTATGTTTTAAAAGCCATTATATTAAGAGCCTTTATATAATATAATATTTCTTGTTAAACAAATATTAACAACTACAAACTATATGGTGAACATGAGCTCTACTTTTAATAAATAGCAAAAGTTATTTAGAACAATTGTGTTATTTACCATTATAACCAGAATTTTTTGGGAATTTTTAGGTTTTTTTTTGCAACTATATCAGGATTTTAAATAATCAGAGTTTAAACTCAAAGTATACTAAGGTGTTTGCACTTTTGCAGTGATTTCACGTTATTCCAGTATTTAAAGGTTTCATTCTCCACTACCATGCTAAAGTTATCAGTCATTTGTATATTTTCATGTGTAAACACCATTTAATCTTTTACCTTATTATTGGCTTATTGGCCATATAATTGTTGAGTGATCAAAACTCATAATATATTTCAGGTACAACCTTCTGTTATAAATACTTATATTTACACCAACATGCATATTTGCACATACACAAGCAGATGATAATGCTTTGCATTATGTGGATCTTTGTCTTAATGACACTTGTCAGTTGAAGAGAAAAACGTCAACTTTGAATACCAAATTTAGTCAATTTCTTTTTGTTTCTTTTTCTAGTATATGATTTCTATTTGATGTTAACTTCAAAACAGTGACCTGAAGTAGAAAATATCAAGTGCTGAAAATAACATGGGACATTCTATTTTTCCAGATGGTGATAGAATAACTATTTTCTTTTACTCTTAAAAGATTTATAGCTGTAATAAAAAAAGGTTAAGAAAAAAATTATAAGACTGAAATCAGTTTGGAAGTTGTAGAGCAAAGAGAAACTTTTGAAACATGGTTCAGTAAGTTGATTCTCAGACACTGTCAATTCTTTAACAACATCACACTGAATTGTATGTTCCATGTATCTGTGCCATACACTATTTCTCTCTGTCATACCTAGTGCTGGTATACTGTTTGCCTCTTTAAAACTCTACTGAACAAAATTTCTCTTGGTTATGTTTTATTACATTAAATTCTTTAAAATGCAAAATAACTATTTTCTGTCTAATATTGAACAACAATACTTCTAAGAAAATCAAAGGAAATGAGAATTTATTGAGGGAGAAGAAAAAGGACAAATTTTAAAAAGTATGGAAGAAGGAAAAGAATCAAGAACATGCATGAAGGGTAAGCACAAAGTAAGAATAGAATAAAGAAAAGTTTATATTTTAAAAGAAATCTCCCCTGCATGCCCACTAAAAGTAGCTAATTTGAAGTTAGTAGAATTTTAGTTTTTGTTACAAAAATTAATTTTATAGTTGAAAATATAACTGAATTCTGAGAATTTTGATGTAAAAAATGTTGTATAATTTAATGAGCCTTTCCCAATCCATGTGGGGATTTTGCCTGACCTGATCTAATGCAATATACCTGAAGGTCTGTTAGCAATTGTCCTCTGACAAAAGAAGAATCAGTTTCTTTCCACGATACAACACCAAGGGGTTAAAATAGATCCAGGAGATTGTCCTATATTTCTGCACACATATACTTAGTAATTGTTGTTAACACATGCAGGAACTGAACACACTACCAATGACCCGCACTAGAGTTTATTCAGGCAAATTGCCAGGCAGGAGCAAGGGGAAGAGAAAAGAGAGAGTGATTCCCCTTATAGCATTCCCTTATGAGAGAGCAGGTAGACTCAGGTTTACACAGACACACCTAAAATATAATATGGTTAAAATGGGAATGAGTGGCCAGGTAGCATAGGTTGGGTTAGATGGCTCCACCTGGACATGCATATGAATGAGAGAGGCATGCCTTCTGCATGCAGCATGTTCTGCCAGTGCATGACAGGTTAGTCAGGTTGGAATCCTTATATGCCACACTTATGTGGATTGGAAGGCAGAGATACATGGATTGGAAGGGAACAGGGCCAGTGGTCTCTTGGACCACTTCAAGCTGGCTTAGGGGCCATTAGTCTTTTTGAAGGAGAGAGCTATATCTTCCAGTGGACAGACTGCTGGTCTCTGTGGTACATTTCCTGAACTCCGGGTGAGTTCAAGGTGTGGTGAGATGAATTTTAATTTCTCTTGATTTTCTGTTTTCCAGTGGTAAGATTGGCTTCTGGGTTTTTCTATTCTCCAGGAGCTGTGGCTGAAAGGTTACTGAACACAAAAGGTATGGAGGAAGTAGAGAGGGTGAAGCCTTTTGTTTGCTGGTAACCATCTCAACTTTAGCTCTGAGTACTTCTGTATTATACAAAAGCAGGATGGAATGAAAAACTCAGAGATAAATTTTAGGGAAGGGAAGACATGAAATAGCGTTATCCTTCTGAAGGTGGATGTAGGTGTGCTGGTCATTTCTGGCATTTGAGGTTGCAGGGGTAATTATGTTGGGGAACAATTGGTTTAAGGTTAGACAGATAAATCCAATGGGGGAAGCCTTCAAATTAGGCAGCTGCGGAGGTTTTAAGAATTATTTTATAGAGTCCCATCCATTTTGTAGTGAGAGGAGAAGGGATTTGGCTTGGGGGAGAGAAGAGGACTTAATCCTCAATGCTGTTATGGGGTGCACAAGGATGAGCACATGGTTTAGGCAGCAAATACTCTGGAAAATCCCACAGAAGGGAATGGAAATGATGAAGGAAGGGAGAAAGTAGGTAGCCAGGGAGGGGTGAAGATTTAGGATATATCCCAGGAGCAAAGACTAGCCTTTCATATAGGAGTTCAAATAGTGAGATGCTGAGAGGTGTCTTTGGAAGAGCTATGAGCCTGAAAAGAGCTGGAGGTAATAACTTTACCCAATGTAGGTGACGTTCTTGTGACATTTTAATGCTAACGTTTTTTAAGAAATGGTTGGTTCATTCCACCTTGCCTGAAGACTGAGGGCAGTAGGAAATATGAAAGTGCCAGGGAATATTGAATGCTCTGTATGATTTTCTAAAATATCTGCAATGTAAATGGGGGACCATTATTGAATTGAAGACAGGTAGGAATCCCAAATCAGGGTATAATTTCCCAGATGAGGTCAGAGACTGTGTGAGCCCTCTTTTTACCAGTGGGATATGCTTCTGTCCACTCAGAAAATGTATCTACAGGGACTAGAAAACATTTGGCTTGTCTGACCGTGGGCATTTGGGAAAAGTTCCACTGGCAGCTTGTTGCTGGAATTGACCCCCTGGCTTGGTGGGTGGGGGTCATTGCTATAGTATTTGGAATTGGGGTCTAGCTTTCGGTAAATTGTACAAGAGGCAGTGATAGATTTTAAAAACTCTAGATCCTCAGAGTTAGATTGGAGATGAGCCTTGCCAAAGTGTGTCAAAGCCTGGCTCTTAGGGTGAAAAAACTGATGCAGATAAGACAGACTCTCTCAAGTATTAAGAAATGATTGTGTTGGTTGTAGTGAGTGGATTTCCTGAGGTAAATGTGATGAGACAGTAACAGCACCCTGAAAGGCCACTATTTTGGCTGCCTGATCAGCTCTGTTGTTCTGCTTGGAGGCAGTGGAACTGTTTATCTTCAGCGACTGATGGTGAATAATTCCTATGGCTTCAGGGAACTTAAAGGCCTTTAATATGGCCATACTATGGTTCAAATTTAAAATTGAGCCTCTCTTCACTGTAAGAAGCCCATTATCCTTCCAGATAACAGTGTGGGACAATAAAAGATGAAAAGCATATTTGGAATCTGTGTAAATATTTAGAGACTGTCCCTCTGCCAAATGGAAGGCTCGGCTGAAGACTATCACCTCAGCCTGCTGGTTTGTGGTATATGAAAGGAATGCTTGTGCCTCCCCTGTCTCAGTCAGTGTCTGATACTATGGCATAGCCTGCTTTTGGGTCCTCTCCTGCAGAAATGAACTGTCATTTGTATAACTGGTGTAAGCAGCCTGGGACAATGTGCCCTCTTGTATGTGTGAGGGTTGAGGAAATAGTTCATCTAAAGTTTCAATACATGAATGGGAGAGGGTGTATTCATTATTAGGATGGGGAAGAAGGTTAGAAATAAAGAGCAAGGGACAGGGCTGGAAAGTAAGTGTAGTATGCTACTTGTAAAGAAAGAACTCAGGAAAGGGGTAAGGTTTGTAAGCCCTTGTAGATAAGGAGATGGGAAAGGTTATGGTGGGAAAGAACAGTGCTTAGGGAACATATACATGATGCCAATCCCTGATTGGTAAGATCTAATAATTTTTTGATAGATATGCTACTGAAGCAAAGGAGGGTCATACATAGCTCATGGCCTAAGATGCCAAACTCTTCTTTTTCTGTTACATAAAGGGAGAAGGGATGAGTTAATTCTGGAGGGTGGAGGACTAGGACCTGAAGTAGGACACACTGGAGCTTTTGAAATTGGGTGAAGAAGGGGTTCCTGGAGAGTCCTAATGAGCCTTGTATAAGGGATGAGCTAGAAGGAAGAAGGGGGGATCAAGAATCTTAGGAAGCCAGCTATTCCCAGAAATTATAGGATTTCCTCCTTAGTGGAGGGGCCTACCAGGAATTAAATTAGATGCTTCATGTCTACAGTAATAGCCTTGTGAGTTGGAGTGATAGTCCAACTCAAATAGGTGAGCTGGGGGGTGGACAGCTAGACTTGTGAGGTTGAAACCCTATAACCCCTGCCGAATAGGAAGTTTAAAAGGGAAGAAGTGTTGGCTTGGTTATACTGTAATGATACGCTGCAGATGAGGATGTCTACCTATTGTATGATATTGTATGATTTTTGATTTGGGGAGAGAAAGGGAACGTAGGTTGGAAGCTAGTGTCTGATAAAATAAATGTGGGCTATCTCTAAATTCCTGTGGTAAATCAGTCCTAGTGAGCTTCATGGTCAGATAAGCGTCAGAGTCAGTCCAGGTGAAAGCAAAGATATCCTGAGACTGAGTGCTAAGGGGTGTAGAGAAAAAGGCACCTTTTAGGTCTAGGACAGAGAAGTGGGAAGTTCCTGGAGGAGTGGTAGACAGCAAAATGTAAGGGTTTTGTATGACAGGATGGATAGGATCACTTGAACTAGGTGATAGGCTCCATTAGGCTTTTGTTGCTTCCTGAAGAGATCTGAGATAATAGGTTTGAGTCCTTTACGGCCTTTGAGTGACATTGGGCTTGAGCAATATTACACATTTGGATGACATTTGGCCAATGGTGTCTGGTGACAGAAGGATTCTGGGTGTCCCACACTAGGGAGTCCACCTTGGAAACTGGAAGAGGGTATGAGGGGCTAGAGCTAACAGAGTGGATAGCAGTGAGATCATAGGATTGAGTAATATATTGGAATTCTTTCATGAGGATGCTAGAATAAGAGCTCAGTTTTTTGGCCATCTGAGAAAGTTCTGACAGAGGAAACAGGGTATGAACTTTTACTACCCCATCTACTCCAGCTACTTTCTGTATAGATAAAACAGGATCAGAGCAATAGTCAGAGTCTTTAGAAGCAGGATAGCAATTGACCACAGGGCTAACTAAATGTAGGTGTGAGGTTTGGAGTTCCCAGAGAGGAAGAAGTGAGCATTGAGATTTGAAAGGTAAGAGGTCATTAACAAGATTTAGGGAAGGAGTTTTAGATTATTCAGGATCTGGTATTGTGGCTAAAAGCAAGTGGGTGACAGAAATGAAAGGCAGAAAAGAGGGTTTAGAGCTGAGATATGAAAAAGGCTTGTATATAAACTCATTCTATCTTCCCATTTGCTGACAAAAGTTGGAGCTCTCATAAAATACTGAGGTCTAGCAAGCTATTATGCAGACATTTTGAATTATTATCTGTGGGGTATTTAGGTCATTTCTTTGTGCAATAATGGATAAGCATGGTGATATATAAGTAAGGCATAAGGCAAAACAGCATGAGAGTCTCAAGAACACATCCTAGAGATGAGGATGGGGGGATTTTTTTTTTTTTGCTGGTTTATTCCTCATTACTGCGGCCCAGGGGGTAGAATTCTACCATTAAATCTTTGTCATCACCCAGCTAACTAAAGAATGGTCCTGAGCCCTGAGAAAACAATACTTACTACCACTTATCACTCATCAGTTCCTTGAATCGATGTCAGGGCAAAGCCTGGGGGACACAACCCTGGAGATCCAGCTATTCAAACTGGTCTTCAAATGTAGAGAAGACCATAAATGAATGCCAAGCAAGAATAGCTGTGACCAACAAAGATTGTTGCTGAGGGTGGTCCTCCATGAGACTAGAATTTTACCAGGAAGCCAGACTATCAATAGTCTTTTCTGAGAACGATAGTTTACATTTACACTGACTGGAAAGGGAAGACATCAATTGAGGCTGGTATTGTGCAAATATGCCATAGCTGGACAGATCGAAGGTGGGCTGGTGGGGGCCCCTAGCACTAGGATTCCTAGTTGCTATGCATGCCTCGGCCCAGGGGAGAGCCTGACCAGCCATGTCTTCTGAGCTCTGATGTCAAACCATGCTTTCCTCTGAGCTCTGACCATTTAGAGCAAGGTTTCCCACATGCATCACTCACTCTCTTTGTCTTCTCTTATACTCTCCTTTTTCCTTTCTTCTTCATTTCTCTTTCTTTTGCCTTCTTGTTATTATAATCAGAGCCTTTCTGTTAATCATAACCTTATTTATCTGACATTAAAGCACTTCTCTACATAGAAACAATGTTGAGAGTCCCTTATTATCTGTAACTTCCTTCTGCCGCATTTCCACATGCAGCCATAGAAATCTACTGCCAGATAACTGGGTAAATGTGAACCATACCAAAATATGCACAAAATTCTAAAGTATTAAGAAGATTCATTATTTTTATGCTACAAAAAACCACATGATTTTAAGAGAAAAAAATAGTGGTAGGGGCACAAAGAAGGCATAGTAAGCAATGGAATCAGGTATAGATTTTATCTAAACAGATTGTAAGCATGTAAAAAATTCTTACATATTAAAATTTTAATTACAGATAAGTAATATAACATTCATAATTCAGAAACCTGTTTGCATATATCTCTGAAAGCTACATGAGAATATTTAATCAGTAGCAGAAAGAAAAGGAAAAACAGGGGTTATACTGTGTATTTAAGAATTTTTACATAGACAATTTATTTCAAAATAAGAAAATTCAAATACTTCAGAAATGTAAACCAGTTCATTTGTGTTCAGAGCCATAAGCTCTCATGGCAACTTATAGGCACAAGTACAGATTTATTGAATTCATTTTGTTAGAGCAAGCATGGAGATCAACTATCAAAAAATGGGACATTATGATAGTAAAGTGTTAGTGTACAGAAAAGATCACTATTTAGTGAAGAGTCAGACCACAGAATGGGGAAAATGTTTGCCAGTCATAAATATGACAGAGAATTTTTATCCAGAATATACAGAGTTCAAAATGCTAAACACAATGAAATCAACCTAATTTAAAAGGGGGAGGAAGATCTGAATTTGAGCAGAGAATTCTCAAAAGAAAATAAAACAAATGACTAAAATATGCAATCTTTTAAAAAATATACAGCATACTTATCTTCTAAAGAAATGAATATATATTAAAACTAATTCAACATTTTTATCTACTGCAGTAAGAATGGATTATTAAAAATTAAATGATGCATCAAAATGCAGAGTTGTAGAACATAGTCTCAACTCTTATGTTTATAAAATATATTCTTTACCTAAGGCTCAGGATTGATTAAGTATGAGGTAGGTAGAGAGGTTAAGATTTAGAAAAACAAGAATTTTTCTGTGACATTGCATTTTCTAGAAATGCCAAAGAAGCTATACCTATAAATTTTATCAAAAATGAGAAATAGAACAATAACAAAATCAATAGACATGCTAACTTGGAAGAGGCAAAGCCTGCATGGGTATTCAAGTCTAGAAATAACTATAAGGAACTGAAGAATCCTGATAATAAAAGTAATGATGCCCATTGAAAAGCACACCATGTGCTATTCCAACCCTAAAATCGTGTGTGTGTATGTGTGTGTGTGTGTGTGTATGTGTGTGTGTGTGTGTGTGTGTAGCAAAAAGTTAAAATGTAAAGGTCTCTTATTATAGTCTCAAAAATAATAAAATTAAACAAAGTGCCACAAATGGTGGAGGATGTATAGGGATATAACACTGATTTAATGTTTTTGGGAGTACAAACTTCAGTAGGTACTTTAAAAATTAGTGTAGAGATACCTACATATGCAAGAGATAGACTGACCAGACCATTTTTGACAGATATATGACTTTTGGGCATATTCCAAGAGGATTATATATCTTAATATAGAGATACTTATTTATTCAATTTTATTGTTGTTCTGTTTTCTCACAATATTGAAATAAGAGAAAAAAGCCTAGATATTTGTCAACTGACAAAGAATAATGAATATACAGCACATGTTTAATGTAAATTTATTAATCTATAAGGAGAAATAAAATTATAAAATTTTCAGGTATATTGATGAATTTTAAAGAAATTATTCTGAAAGGTTTAATTATCTAAAAAGACAAATGCAACATGGTCTGTCTGATATTTGGATCCTAAAATGTTCAAATATGCATGAATATATTGGAGTACCTATAAAAGTCAAGAAGCTAGAAAAGTGTCCAAGATGAGATGGAGCTTAAAAGAGTGAAGAAAATAGAATACGGGTGACATGAAGGTGAAAACAAATGTTTAAATGGGACACACACACACACACACTATATATATATATATATATATATATATATATATATATATATATATATATATATATATATATATATTTGTGGTCTGTTCATCATATTTAGTATGGAGTAAATAGTGAATAGATAGAAATTTCTTCATGTTTCTCCAGGAAAAATTCACAAAACACATTGACAGCTATAAAAACCACCAGAAGAAATTTCAATAATTTCTGAAAAGAAGACACTTAATCCAGTGGTTTTATTTCTTCCTAGAAAGGTATTAAGCTCACAGAAAGGAATGACCTTTATGATGAATTGCATCTGTAGAAAACAAAATCCATTTCAAGATGCACATAGTGTTTGAAGATAAACCTACAATGAAAAACAGTAAGAAATAATGAATTTACCTTTGAAATACAAGAAAATAATTTTAGTATTTCTCACACATTTTAGTAGTAATAGCTTTTGTTGACAAGAATCTAGAGCAAGGAGAATATTCCGCTATTGTTGGTGGGAGTTAAAACTTGTACGGTCACTATGTTGATAGAATGGAATTTCCTCAGGAAGATGAGAATAGATATACCTCAAGATCCAGTTGTAACACTCTTGGGGATATTGTTATGATTCCTTGTGAAACAGGTGAATGAGGTATTTAAATAGCAATCAGACACCCTGAACTCTGCGGGGGGTGCCCTTTTTATTCATATGCATGAGCAGGCATGACCATGTAAACTTTGCAGGTGACAAGAAGCCAAAACTTCTACCTTGATCTTTCTCTCTCTCTTCATGCACATTTCCCATGGGTACTTGGATCACAGCCTGTCCTGTTTAATAAACTCTGGCATGGATTACTGGTATTTGTGATCTATCCTTGAAATTATTGAGTGCACTAACAAAATTTGGTGCTATGCCTTGGTTAGGCTTTCTCTAGCACGTAGGTGTGCATCGGCACTGGGGACCCTGTGTTCTTTCCAGGCAGCGTACTATCCATCTGCCAAAATTCAGGGTATATGCACACCACTGGCTTCAACTGTTAAGTCTTCCCTTTTTAGTTAGCATAAGCATGGACTATTGTCCCCAGAAAAGACCATTGATTGTCCTGCTTTTTGGTAAAACACTAGTTTCAAAATGAACTGCACCCAGCAACAACCTTCAATGATCACAGCTGTTCCTTCTTGTCTGACAATTATTTCTGCCCTCCCCTTGCCTTAATGTCTATTCTAAGAACTGACCAATGCCTTGTAATAGCGAGCGTTGTATACTCAAGACCACCATGCTTTACCTGGGTGATGACCCATATTTTAGCAGTGGAACACTACCCTGTGCTTCAGCAATGGAAAATAAACAATCAAAATGTATTCCTATCCTCACCTCCAAGATGTGCTCTTGAGACTCTTAAGCCACTTAGCCTTATGCCTTACCCAAACACCACCAAGCTTATCTGTTATTGCACAAAGAAATAGCTTAAGTACCCCTTAGATAATAAAGTGGCTAATGGCTTGCTGGACACTGATATTTTACAGTTTTCTGACTTTTGCCAGAGAATGGGCAGATGGAAAGAGTTTCACTATATACAAGCTTTTTCCTATCTTAGCTTAAAACCTTCTCTTCTGGTTCCTTGTTTTCTCACCCACCTACTTCTAACTCCAAAAACAAATCCAGAAGAACTTCACATTTCTTCTCTGAATCATGCTAATGCTCCATCACCATTCTGGCCTCAACACTGACCTTCGACTCTGACTCCTCTCACCTCTTGCTCTCTAGAATTTTCAATCCTTATGCCTACCTTCACCTCTCTGGTCACTCACTCTAATGCTTCTAAGGACTGTGAGTATGACTCTAACCCAGTTCTCCCTCTGCAAGAAATAGCTGGCATAGATAGGATAGTAAAAGTTTGTACACCATTTCTTCTTACAGAGCTGTGTCAGGTATCTAAAAAACTGGGCTCTTTTAATCTAACTCTACCCTTTTCATAAACGAATTTCAATATAGTACTTAATCCCATGATCTCGCTTTTCCATATATATATATATATATATATATATATATATATATATATATATATATATATATATATATATATATGCAATTTTAACAATCTGCTTCACAAGGAGTGCATGTGAGTCTGGGAACAGGCCAGAATTCATGCACATGAATTTCACCAAACTAATACAGCACACCAGCCAGGGGCTGAGGCAGTTCCAGACAGCAACCCCCAACCCCCACTGGAACTATAATTCATCAAGGGGAAAGGCTTAGACAGAGATAAGTTTATAACCTTTTAAGTGACAGGTTTTTGTAAACTGCTCTAAAGACAGCCAACTTTGAATAAAAAGCAGGAGATAGTTCAAGATAAATAAGAAAATTCATCTCAGTTTTTGTAATGACTCAGAAATGTTCTCTTACAGTATGCTAAGATCCTGAGAGTGCTGAGGGAAGGCAACTTCTCATGACCCATTTTTCATCAGTGCTTCCTCAATATCAGAGTCAAGCTTAAATGTCTTGAGAGGGCACCACTGTCTCTGCAAGCAGAAGTCTCAGCACTGGCTTTTAAGATATACCATAAGAGAAATGGGAAAGCTCACAAAGAAAAATACATTTTGCTAACAAAAGCTATCTGACCTGCTCCTTTCTTCCTCCCATGGCAAGGAGACCTCCCAGTATGTGTTTTAAAATTGGTCAAAAAAGTCACTGGTCACTTTATTGCCTGGCCTCACAGAGCCTATCCAAACCTTGCCCTAGATATCATCAAGGGGAACATTGGTCCAGCAACTGCCCCACCCCCACGAATGGCATGATAAGGAGGCATCATAAATAGACCATTCCCCAGATGATATATGAGGACCAGCCATGGATGATGGAAGCTGCAAGGGCTTCTCTGACCCAAAAACTGTCATCACACAAAGGGAGCTATGGGTAGTCATAATGTTATTTCCTTCCTCGTGGACACTAGAGCCATATACTCTGCCCTGGGGGAGTTCTGGTGTCCTTCCTCTACTTCTTGCCTCTATACTGTCAAAGTGAGTTGTAAACAATTTTAACCTCACCAGACACCACCAATTAATTGAATTTTCAATGATATTCTTTTCACCCTTTCATTTTTTGGTTGTGCCTATACGTACTGTATCATTAATGGGAAGAGTTTTTTTTTTTTTAACTAAAGTAGAAGATTTTATTTCTTTTGATCCCCCCATTATTCTGACCTCGGACTCACCAGTAACAACCTGGTGAATTATCTGTTACCTGCTGTACCTGGCAGTTCTAGCCTACCATATCCTTTCCCAGCCTTTCAGGTGAACCTTCAAGTGTGGGACACTCAGAATCCTTTAGTTGCTAGACACCATTCTCCTAGTGTTATCCAGTTATAGGGCCCCACTTGGTATATTGCCTAAATGCAATACCCACTATCAATCAAGAGCCTTAGAGGACTCAAGACTATTATCTCAGATCTTTTAAAGAAGCAGTTACTGTGCCCTACTTCTTCACCATTTAACATGCCTATACTTGCAGTTAAATAGTCCACTGGAGTCTATTGCCTAGGCTAAGACCTTTCACTCACTAACTGTGCAGTGATCACTAGTCATTCTAGTGAACCTAATCCTTATACTTTTTTATCTACGATTCTTCCAGAAACCTCCTGCTTCTCAGTTCCAGACCTAAAAGATTCCCTTTACTCTATACCTCCTGGCACCAGGTCTCAGGATATCTTTGCTTTCACCTGGAATGATCCTGACACTTACTTGTCCGTGGACTGTACTATTGCAGGGATTTAAAGACAGTCCTCATTTATTTGGTCAGGTGTTAGCTTTTGATCTATGTGTCCTCTCCCTTTCTAAATCTAAACACATACAAAGTGTAGATAACATTCTACTTTGCAGTCCATCATTACAGGATAGGCAAACTAACACCTCTACTCTTCTAAATTTTCTATCCAGCTGAGGTTATAGGGTTTCACCTTCCAAAGTTCATCTGTCCACTCCCCAGGTTATACCTATCTGTGTTTAACTATCTCTCCAAATCACAAAGCTATTGCTTTAGACAGAAAGTAATTAATTCAATCCCTTGAAAGCCCCATGACAAAAGAAGAGATCTTATCATTTCTAGAAATAGCTGGCTTTTTACAATCCTAGATACCTTCCTTTTCTCTCTTAGCTTGTCCCCTATATGAGGCAGCCCTATGTTCTTCTCATGAATCTCACTTTTACCCAGTTACAAAGCCCTTTTGGAAACTCCAACAGGCTCTTCTTCAGGACCCAACCCTTCATCTCTCAAACTTAACTTGCTCTTTTTTTCCTCTATGTAACCAATTAAAAAAGAGAAAGAATTTGCCCTTGGTAGCATATCTATCAAATAAACTAGATCTTGCCACACAGGAATGGGCACCCTACTTGGCATGCTTTTGCAGCTGCTGAGGCTCTTATTTGAGAACCAAAAAAAAATTAACCTTAGGGTCACCTATCACTGTTTCTCTCACCATAATCTATCCTGTCTCCTCAAATACAAGAGCTTCCAAACTTGACCCTATTCCCTAGTTCTTTCTCTCTAAGTGGCATTAATAGAATATGCCACACTTACTTTCAAATCTACCACTCAATATCTCTAATATTTTTCTTGTCCTAATGCCAATTATACCCTATCTCATTTTGGTATTGAAAATTTAGAGGAAATATTCTCCCACCAATCACACATACAAAAGGGCACATTGCCCCAGGCTACTTATACCTTGTAGACAGCTAACAGTACCCTCCCACAGTACTAACCAGTAGGCTAGACTTTAACCACACCTTGCAGTTATCAGAGGAACTGTCCCTAAATGTTTATACAGACTTGAATATGCTCTTTATATTCTATTGTTCCATGCTGCCATCTGGAAGGAGTGTGGGCTCCTTACAACAAAAGGAGAATCAATTTCAAATTAGAGCTGTATTATAGCTATGCTAGAAGCCTCAAATCTACCCAAAGCTATAGAAATTATTCATTGTAAGTTTCATCAGACAGACAGCTCTACTGTCTCCAAGGGAAATAGCAGAGCTAACCAGGCAGCCAGAACAGCAGCGCTCCAGGGCACTCTAGGGAATACACACACTACAACCTACACTTTCACAGCCACTCCTAATAACCGAGAGATTCTGTCTTACCTGCATCAGCTCTTTCATTCTACAAGCCAAGCTCTGCCTCACTTTGTCAAGGCTCATCTGCAACCTACTTTGAGGACTTAGTTTTTTTAATTATTATTTTATATTTTTTCATTTTTTTATTTTTTATTAAAAATGTATTTTTTATCCATGTATTCCCTCTGCTCCCCCTCATTTCCCTCCTCCTAATCCCTCCTGGACTTACAGTTCTTAAATCTATCACTGCATCTTGTACAATTTGTTGAAAGTCAGACACTAGCTCTAAATACTGTAGTAATCCCTTTTCCATCCACCAGGCCAGAGGATTCCTTTCAAGGACAGACTGGTAGTTCAGTTTTGCTCAAACGCCCATGGCCAGGTGGGTCAAATACTTTTTGGTCTTTACAGATACATGTTTTCTGGGTGAACAGAAGAGTTTCCCACTTCTAATAAGAAAGCCCAAACTGTTTCTGACCTCCTTCTCCAGGAGTTTTCTCCCCATTTTGGAATTGCCACCTCTCTGCAATCTAATGATGGTCCTGGGTTTACCTCAGAGATTTCTCAAAACTTATCTAAAGCTCTCAATATCCCCTGGAACTTTCACAGTTCCTATTGCCCTCAGTCTTAAGGTAAGGTAGAACAAACTAACCTTAAAAAATATCCTTGTTAAAATTCACTCTGAAACTTCACCTGGACTGGTTAAAAACCTTGTCTCCAGTTCTTTTGAGGCTTCAAGCCCTCCCAAAGAGACCCCTCAAAATTTCATTATTTGAACTGCTATATGGAAGACCAGTTTTTCACCCTCAGACTCTCATGGAAACCCTAAACCTTTCATAAACAGCTACTCCCCCTTTAATTATGTCACCTCTGCTCTCTCCTATGGAATTTTACATAATACTCTTTGTCTAAGCCATGTGCTTAGACATTTCGACCCCAAATTATCATTGGGGACTAAGTCCTTCTTTCTTTCCTGGGTCAAGCCCTTTCCCTCTCTCTCCCAAGTAGATGGGAACCTTCCAGAAATTTCCCTAAAGTTCAATTTTATATCAGTGAGTGTTTATATAACTTCTTAATTAATAGTAATCCTTTTATATAATCAATTACCATTAAATAATTCCCACAATAGGACCCTTTAAAGGAATCCTTACAACCCCAGCAGTTGCCAAGCTTGAGGGATTTTGCCACTGAATTCACCTATCTCACCTTGAACCATTTAACCCTTCCCAACCCCTCATACACAATAACCCAGAGTTGTAAAACACCAGAACCAGCATCTTTGCCTCCAATTCCAGAAGTGTATAACCTCATTTTATGTTTTTCCTCTCCCTAAATCTCCCCTCTGAGTTTTCCATTTTAGCCTGCCTTAATGTTCAGTAACTTTCTAGCTAACTCACACAGGAGACCACCTCAGAGCTGGAGGCAAGATGATGGTCAAACCAGCTAAGCTGGTAACCAGAAGACAAAAGAGTGCTGCAAGGTATTTAACAACCTCACCCCCACCTCCCAGATGCCTTTGTGTTTAGTAACTTTCCAGATAACTTACAAAACCACCCTCAGAGAGCCAGAGATAAGACCAGAGGTCACCAAAACCAATTTAATCAGTAACAGGCAAACAAAAATGCTCCAAGATATTTTTTAACCTCTTGTCCACTCCCAAGTCCATCAAAGACCCCAAAATGAACTTTACTATATCAGCTACTAACCACCAGTATCTCCTAAAATAACAGCAAAAAAACTGCTTTACAGTTCATTTCAGGTAAAGACAAAAAGTTCAACTTAACAGTTATGTATGGTGTATTGCAGACACCCTCCTTTTTCTTCCTGCATATATGCAACAGTCTACAACATTAACATTAACTGGTAAACTGGTAATAGCAGAGTACTAACACTATATCATTACAATTCTGGCACTTCTCAAGGTGCCTAAAATCTGCCTCTCTCACTAACTCAATTTATTTTTGAGCTTTTGGAAACCAATTTAAATTCATCAAACTGTTTTTTAAACTCACGTGAATTGCAACAGATGCTCTACAAGAACAGCAAGAATGGACCATGAGACCAGCTGCCTCAAGATATACTCTTCATCACTGAAAAATGATTAATGCCCACCCAAGTTAGCTTGAAGCAGCCTCAAGAATTCCTTTAAAAACCTCCATCTCCTTTTTTATAATGAGCATAATGGTGAGATGTTAGGATTCCTGGCACAATGAGTAAATAGAGTATTCAACATGATGCCTAGACATCATGCTGCATTTGGGAGCCCACCCATTGCATCCATACGCATAAGCAGGCATGTCCATAAACTCTGTATGCAACATGTGACCTTATATGCAAAAGTTCCACTTTTCTACCTTGTTCTCTTGTTCTCTCTCTCTCCACTCTTTCCATGGGCTCTTGAATTGAACCTGCTCTTTTTAATAAACTCTAGTGTGAGTTACTGTTATTTGTAATCTATTCTAGCATGCATTAATAGCACATATATCCAAAGGACAATTCTTTGACCAGAGAAGCAGTTGCCCAACCACATTTATAATTGCTCTTTTAAAAATTGTCAGAAATTGGAGCCAACTTAGATATTTCTAAACAGAAAAGTATAGAAAAGGTTCTGCATTTACATACTTACTCACCCATTTACATAAATAAAATTCATGGGTAAACAGATGACACTAAAAAAAAAAAACTGAATAGGCTAGCTCAGACCCAGAAAAAGAAATATGGTTGTATTTGCTTATATTATTATACAATAATTTGTATTGCTTAATTAGCTATTAAGCCAATGATAACCATCTTCATTCTATATAACCAATATTATATAGGATGTCTCATGACTTTAGTGTCTTTTTCTTATATCTATGTTTGGGTTTCCCACCTGCTTATATGCTGCTCTGACATAAACCAAAGCAATTCCCTTATTATCCAATAGTATTCACAAAATACACAAAGACATCCAATATCACTTCCCTTTTCTGTCTAATCAAAAAGAAAGGTTTCAATTTTCTTATTTAAAAGGTTTAGTTATAGAAAAAGTAACTGGGTGCATGTTGCTTGTTCCTACCAGTTTTCTCAGCAAGGATGTGTAAAGAGATATAGTCAATGACACAGACCCCTGGAGTCAGTTGAAAAGCAAAGAACTAACCTGTTCAACAATGGGGAGAGCCTTATATACTCTCTTTCAGAACCTAGGCTGTGTCACCATCTGGTGATATTGTGTGGCTGTCCTTCATTGGCTGTGCACAATCAGGAGATCTGACAGTGCTTGTTCCTTGACAGATTCTGAGCAATTAGAAACATTGCAGAAGAGACATTTTTAGGTTCTCAGTCAGACTCCAGGTTTGTTCATGTTATTTGTATGCCTTGGTACCTTGTTCAAACCAATTTCCTTGACCCTATGGGCCTGTCATACTACAGGGGTACAGTTAGATCTTCTTATGAAAGCGAAGTATAATAAGTAAGAGATGAATGATGGCACTGTAGAGTATTAATTGGGAGAAAGTGGGTAAAAAGAAATGAGGAAGAGAATATATAAATAGAAAACTAAAATTAATTCTTATTTTAGTGGCAGTATAGAGGAGACAGGGTCCTAAATTGTTATGTCTTTTCATCAAGTTAAGCTCCAATACCAGAATTGGTTAAGTCTAATTGGGTTAAGGAAAATTATAACTATATAATCTTCAACTATATGAAAGATGACAGACAGATACAATATTAATTGAATAAATAGGAAATACAAACCATTTCCAAAATTATGAAATGACAGGGATGACATCTGGCTGACTGGACAGTCACAGAATATCCTTTGTAACATTGGGGCATCCATCTTCAGCCTACAGGCCTAGAGTCTCAAGTATACCTTCCAATGAAGCAGAAAATTTGGAGGACTGCACTGCCCATTCTGGCATAGTTCATCAGTCACTTCTCCTTGTATCATTTAGAATGTCTGGCCGTTTTTTTGGTTTTTTTTTTGTTTTTGTTTTTTTTTGTTTTTGTTTTTTTTTGTTTTTGTTTTTTTTACAAAACAGAAACCTGAAAGACCATATCAGCTTGTTGTGCCAAAGTTCAGAGGTCACAACCTATGGATCCTGCATGTCCAGTTTATATAGCATACTATAAGGCAGTTGAGGCAAGAACAGTTTCTTGTCCAATGACAACCTTTTGCGGAAAAGAGTGTAAGCTCCACATAGAATTTCTTTCATGCTCATTAGTCTCTTGAAGTAGAGTCATGCTGCCAGGAACAGACCTGTCTTACTGTCCAGAAAAGTAGGAATTCTTAAAATATTTTGAATGCCATATTCTACAGGTCTTTGAAGTGTTTGAAGATTACCTATCTTTTAAAATGTATCTTTGTATACCTAAAAAATACATAACAAACATGGCTATAAGCTTGGTTACTATAGATGACTATTAATTTACATTTCTTAATTATACATTACAATTTTAAATTAGTTACATAAACATAATACCTAAAGTAAGAATGGAAACATACAATACAGTATAACAGAACTGACCTTAAATTTGTATCAATAAACCAAAATTCATAACAATGTAATTTTTTGACACTAACACCCGTTTTTGATTAAAGTGGATTTAATAATCCCTTTTTCCCTAGAAAGATATTAACTATGACCGTTGATAATTTATAATGAGAACAAATATTCATAAACAATATTTTGTGAATTAGGGCTTATCTTTCCAATACTACTTTCTCCTATTTAAGGATGCTGGCAGTCTTACCAGAATCCTGAGGCTAGATCATCTTAGATGGCACACTTGAAGCTGATATGGCTATTTCTTCCCATCAGAGATTTTTCATGGGCCCTTCTTTGACTAAACCATTTTATCCTGGAATCAACCACAGGTTCTCATCTTCTGTGGAAGCAAAAGCATAATGTCTTTTCCAAAGCAACATATTCTTAGACCCAAATTTCAAAGTCAAGATACTTTTAAAATGTATATGTTGATTTAACTTAGCAGCCTTTACAATCAAGTGCCATTCTGCAGTTAGTACAGTAGGAGTTAAAATAATAAAATAAAGAGAATAATAGACATAATGCAGACTTTTTGTATATTTTTTTATCTTTATGTGGTTTATTATATTTTATTACTCTCTTTCTTAAAAGGATTATCTCTACCCTTTTTCTTTTCTCTCCCAGGCTCCATATTCTTTTTCATATACACTGTAATCCATTAAGAGGTTTCTTCCATCTAATTCTGTTTTATTGCATATCCTTAATCATTGCCTAATCAAAATTGTATTTAAATACGAAACTGTAAAATACTGCTTTGGCTTCTGACTCTGCCCCTCTCTGTCTTTCAACATGTTGGAGGTAACAGAGTCATGCTTACCTTCCCAATTTGGGGAAGCAGTATTAATATTGTGGAGCTATGATTTTAAGCTCACAATTGTCCTCTCAAACTCAAAATTAGCAGCTGAGAGAAGCCACTCTATACCAGAGCGAGTGAGAGTCTGCAGAAATTAACTCCACCACTCAGCTTGGCTCAGCTCACGGTGAAGGGTGGCTTGTAACATCTTGTAGGCAGCTTCCAGGAGAGAAATCTTTGAGACTGAAACTAGGAAGCCCAATGTGTCTTCTTTTTTGTAAATTTAGCATCATTTTAAAGCATTCTCAGTTCTATTTGGATCAGTGCCACACATTGGGCTCCATTTGCAGTATAAAATTTCTGACCTTTGTACCCCAATGTTTGGACCCACCTGCAGCCCCACTGCCACTTATCTCCAAATATAATGACTCAGATGCTTATGTTAACTACAAACCGTTAAGCCTATTGGTTAGGCTAATTGCTTTTTAACTCTTTCATTTTAATCCACTTCTATTAATCTGTGTCATGCCACATTGGTCCAGACTTATCTGTACTTTAACATCTTACACTTTTGGCCATGGATGGATTGTGTGTCTTGTGACTCTGCCCTCCTTTCCCTATATCTCTATGATTGGATTCCCACCTGCTTTTTAACTGCTCTGCCGTAGGCCATTTTTTAAAATTATCAAATGGTATTCATAGCATAACAAAGATATTTCACATCACTCTTTTCCTTTTGTTTGCATGTTTTGTCCAATTCCAATATGATAATTTTTGTTTAATATATTATGTTTAACTATTATATTATATTATCCTTAATAGTCCTGTTTGTTTTTAATTAGAACATAAAGAAAGTAAATCAATATTAGTAGGGAGGTTAGGAATTACTTTCAGGAATAGAGGGAGAAGAAACCATAATTGGGATATATTATATGAGCAAAATAATCAATTTTCAATATAAAAATTAGATTTCTTTCATTCAAGTAGAAAACATGGGAATAAACCATAGTTTCATAAGTATGTTTACTGTAATAAGGAGAAAATCAGTAATTTATGACCTAGTATTTAAGTAGGGATTAAAAGACTTCTCACATCTTTTCCTTGAGCACTAAATTGACCTTTCTTGAGTCAAATAAAGCCTACCTTTATATCATGACCAATAATCAACCAGCACCATAATATACATAAATATGCATAATATACATGAAAATACTATTCACTACCTATTGTTCTTCATCTATAATGAGGTTGGGTATTATTCAGTCCCTTTCAAGGTAACTACTTCCTTAACACCACCTAATGGGAAAAAGTTACTAGAGTGTAATCAGAACAGTTTTATTTGCATATTTTGATTCAATTTTATTATGGGTGGTCCTATGTAAGCTTTGAATAAAAATGTTACATTATGGTTTCTTAGTCCCGGGTGGCCAGAAGTCCAGACCCACTGACCTACAGCCCCAGACCCCTTAGCCGCCTGCAGCTGATCAGGACCCCAGAAATGATTTAGGTGCTTATATTAACTTCATGCTGTTTGGCCTGTAGCTCAGGCACATTGCTAGTTAGCTCTTACATCTTAACTCAACCCATTCTCAATAATCTGTCTGCCATGTGGCCTGTGGCTCACCTGTGTTCCTCACATGCTTCTTGGGTGGCTGGCTCAGTCTGTCCTGACTCTGCCCTTCTTTTCCTACCTATTCTGATTCTCCACCTACTTTTTCTATGGTGCCTGTCATGGGCCAAAGCTTTATTTAAAGATTGATATTCACAGCATACAGAAAGACATTCCCACATCAAAAAAAAATCTTGCACCAAGAAATCATAGCAAAGGAAAATATGCAACTGGCACTGATACTTAAAATGTATGGGGTTGCTGGGTGATCTGGCTCTGGGAGATTTCCACATTCATGGAAAGCATGTAACAATATCCATGGCATAGCAGATTCTCCCAGTTCATGTTCAGGTCAGGCTCCTCACCACTTAGATGTTGTTCTCTGCTCTTATATAACTCTTATATAGTTCTTCAGTGGCCAATGGGTCCACAGACTATCTGGATTTCTTTAGATGTGCTTACATTTCAAATAGCTCCAATAATCTAGGTAACAAATTAGGCTTAAAACAGTATGAAGTTGTTATAATGAAGCTAAATGTACATACGGATGAAAATAAAGGTTAGGAAACTGGATTCAACTTATTCACTATTCAAGTAAATTTGTGTTTGGTAAATTTTTCTGCAATGACATTGACAATTTCACAGTTTTCTGGGAATATGGCATCTAATATGTAAGAAGACAATGTCAATCTGCTGAGGAGCATAGCACAACACAGCACTGACATAGTTATAATGTTCCAAATCAATACCCTGTTTCATTTTTTGTATTCAATCCTGTTGAGTGGTAATAGAATAAGTAGTCATAATTTTTAAAATGTCATAGTGTTCATAATTGATCTGTATCACAGAGAAGTATTTTTTTTTCTACAGGCATGTACTTGTTCGACCAACAAGCTTGTTAACATTGCTGGGTTTCACAACACTGCCAATTTAGTACTTAAATTTGTAGGATTACTCACACTCAACCCTTTAATATTGTTTTGCAGAATAATAATAAACATTAGTTCCCATATAGGAGAAACTTAAAGATTTATCAGATGTTCATAATAACATTTTATTTATATTTTCCATACAAGGTCATGAAGTTTGAATCTTTTTCTATTAGTACCATTTTACTTAACTACAAAGCATCTGAATTTATTTATGTTTACTTAAACTGCATTTCTTTGTCTTCTTTGTTTGTTATTTTTGTTGTTGTTGTTCATTCTTATCTTACAGCACATTTTTTAAAATCAACCTTTTAGACAATTTTATTCCAAGCTTACAAAGTATCCCTCTGAATTTTCTTGATCTTAAGAGAGCAGCATTATTTGTGTACACAAAGCACTCCTGTTAGTAAACATTAAAATTTAGATAATGGCTGATCTGGATATGCTGGACTGTGGTCAGTCTTCAGGAAGTAGTGTTGTATATGTGGTACACCTCATTTCTCTGCCCTTCTTTGATTTAATTAGAAAACTGTGTTTGTGAGCTGTGATAAATAATATAGAAACTTAGCTGACCATGGGTACTTAATATATTTAGCTAGCTCATGACATTATAAACTAATGTTCCTCACCTGAAGATATGTCATGAGAAAAAGCAAGGGTCCAAAAGTCTATAGCTTTTTAAGGGCAATGAGAACATGGAATTTGGAGTATATACATTATCCACCCTGGGTTATTTCCTCCTAGGTTGAGGTATGGTGATCCATGGCTCACATCTCTTGCTAGGATCCATATTGGTTCAGTTTTTACTACGAGGAAAATCATGAACATACTTTCTCTCACAGATTTTCCTCGTGTGGAAAGCTTCCATTAGAGGGAGATAGGATATCTCTATTTCACCAGGAATAGGAATGTTTCCCTTGACAGAGATACCCAGTGCTTGTAGGCCAGGCTGAGCCCCTTCTCATCAAAACTTAGAAAATTTATATGGAAAAGGATGTCGTTTAACGTCAGATGAGGATCTCTCCTAGCCTCTGGTGAGATAGTCCTGGCCAATAGATTCTTAAGAGTTCTGTTGCTCTTCTCCACAATGGATTATTATGGATTGAAGGGGATGCCAGTGGTGCAGGAAAATGTCCAGGACCACAGAGTCATTGAATTGTCGAGAGCCATAAGCAGAGCCATTGTCAATCTTAACTGCCCAAGACGTCATTGCCAAATTAAAGGCCTTGATAACATTACTGGCTTTCTCTCCATAAAGGGCAAGGGAATAAAAAAAGAAAAAACAAGTATCTATTATCACATGAACATATTTAAGATTGCTAAAGGGGACATGATGCATGACATCCATCTGCCAGCTGGCATTAGGCTAAAAGCTCCAGGAATTAATTCCTGACTTCAAAGAGGTTCTAAGAGGGTCTAAGAGGTTGCACATGTCCAGGACAAGTGTGCATATTGGAGAACTGGTAATTCTGGAAGAAGTCTGTACAAATTTTGTAAAGAAATATGGAAATGCTAGTGGAGAGTCCTTGCTTACTATATAAGATCTATGCCATCTGTTAATACAATGGTATCTGTAACCTCATTTCCTTGGGTCAATATTCCTGGAAGTTTGGAGAAGTATCTAATGTGTGACAGGTACCAAGGTTAAGTTCTCTGATTCAGGACATCTTGCATAATAGCATACCACTAGAAGTGTGTGTGTGTGTGTGTGTGTGTGTGTGTGTGTGTGTGTGTGTGTGTGTGTGTTTAGGGGTGGTTAGTCAATCTTTGACTCAAGAAAAGGCCAGAACACAAACTGTCTGTTCAGGGTATTGGCTATCAGAAAAAAGTTAACAGGCCCAGACTGGAACTCCTCTAAAAGTTTGAGGAGATCCAATAGCTCACCAAACTGAACATAACCTGGGTTAGGGATACCATATGAAACATCTTTGCGGCCAGGTCACTGTTATAGATCACCACATCTGTTTTTATTGAAATCTGAATAGACTAGGGTGACATGAGCAATGGAGTTGAAGAAGGGATTGAATAGGGCTGTACCTTTATTGGAATTGTGAGTTTTGCTAGAATTTTATTTTGGCAAATGACTGTTAACAGTTGATGTAAATCCTGCATCCATTTCCTGAAATTAGATAAAATACACCAAGACTTGGTATTTTTTAAAGAAAAGGGAAGACAAGTTTATCTGGCTCTCATCCATATGTTCTCCATGCCAGTATTTGTGCTTTAAGGTCAAGATGGAAAAACTGGTCAAACTTAGAGGTAATCTTGTGCAGATCAGAATGTGCTTAATGTATTTAAAGAAGGGGCCAGAATTGCCGTATTTCTGAAATATCCTTATGGTGTCCAGAGGACCATTGACAATAAGGACCTTTGGGAACTGTGGTATTACATACCGGGGGTGGCTATCATGGCCAAAACTTTTTGTAGCAAATATTTAGCTTCTTGATTCAGCCTAACATTAGTAACAATAGAGGTAAGACTCTCAAAAAATAAAAAAGAGGTATCTCATTTCTTGGTCAGGAATAAATAAAAAGGTTTAAGTAAATTAATCCTGCCACATAATTGTTTTAACTCTGAGAGTAAGTATAAGTCTTTCACGTTCAACTTAAAGGAGAAAGGGTAAATCTGACTAGCAATGGAGAAGTTCAAAAAGTCAAAAGGGGTTATTATTTGGACTTTGCCTTGTGCAACAATCAGGTGCAATGATGCAAAACCATCTAACTTTTCTTTAAGTGGGTCTGCATGATGTACAAAGAGGAGATTATCCATATAATGGACCAGAAGGAAACCATTTGGAACATTATTTAAAGCTTAGAGATATACAGTTGGGATATTATGGGATTATTCTTTATTCCCTTTGGGAAAATAGTACATTTATATCTTTTAGCTGGTTTATACATATTTGAATCCACACAGTAAAGGCAAAGTGATCTTAATGTTATGGCACCAGAGAAATTTTTAAAAATAGCACTAGTGTGAGGGAGCCCTAACTATGTGGACCCCATTTTTTCCAGTTGATCTTTACACAAAGATCTTGCAGGAGGCAATATGTTCCATATCTCTTGAAATGATAAATATTGGGGTATTATATTGGTGAATAAATCTATGTGCCCTATATCTACCTGTTCAGCAACCATTTCTTTTAAAACAGATAACTCAGGTTCAATTATAGGCCACTGTTTAACACATACTTGTTGATCTGAGTCAGCATGTCAATGGAATGGAGCTGCGGGCTTGATTGAGGTAGATCTTACAGGACAGTAACCCTTAGAATTGGTGGTGTAGACCTCACGCAGGATAACAGACTGTAATGCTTAACTTTTTGTGAACCTATTGAACCTATATGTGATCAAAAAAGGCCTTGTCACTTGTAGTCATAACAACCCATATCCTCCAAAATATGTCTACCCCATAGGTTTTGAAGGACAGTGGAGGGTTAATGGCTCACTGATTGTAGTTAAGAACCAACCAATGGCCCAGATGGGTGGTAGTCATAGAATCTTGTTGGCCTTCTTTACTGAGGCCAACTGAAAGGGAACAGGTTTAAACTTCCAATAAAGAAAATGAAGTACTTGAGACTTTGTTAAATTGATGCCATCTGCACCCATGTTCATCAAACCTTTGACAGGCTGTTCATCAAAATAAACTGTTGGCATTGGGGAGTGTTGGAAAATGAACATTGTCTAGTAGATTTTTTAGATTACAAAGGTCTCCTCTTACTGAAGGACCTGAGGGGTGCCCTGCCTGTAGTTTAAAAGGGCAAATGCTTTGACAGACAGTGACTTACAATCCTTTGCCCAATAAAATTCCCTATTGCATCTAAGGCACCAGGTCCTAGGTCTTTTTCTTGTAGCAGTCATGCTGCAGATGGCCTGGTTTACTGCATCCCAAGTAAGTTATATATGCCTTGATGTTTTTGGTGGTGCCAATAACATTCTGTCTGTCTGAAAGAAGAACATTCAATGAAGCAATAGGAACAGCAATGGAATTGGTGCTGGGGTTAAGATCTCTGATGGCATGTAACTATTTATGGATGTCCTTATGTAGGCCCCTGAGACTGCATTGTAGGTGGTAGCATTAAATCCCTTCCAAAACAATTCTTTGATTAAGATTTCTCTGGTAAGGTCTGAGTCTATGCTCTGTTCTACTGCTTTAGTAATATAGGCCAGAAAAGCAGTGAAGAATTCTCCCGAGTACTAAAAGAGGCTTCAGAGTTAAGTTGAGGAGTCTCTCAAAGTGCATGCTTTAAGAGTCTTTAAAGCCAGGTTACCAAACTGTTGGTATTAGGCTTAAGGTTCAGTTCATACCTAGTTTGTAGGATGGACCTATTCTCTTCAAGCTGTGACCATATCATATATCACCATCACTGGGATTATTTTAAGTGAAATGTTTATCCATGCCTGGGATTCTGCCTGATTGACATATGTTGATTTCTAATTTTAAAAAGTGCCTAGTTACAGCACATACACTATACCCAGCAAAGTAAGTATGTAGTTGCATTTACCATTGAATGAGAACCTGATCAATGTAAGATAAGTTTGGGCTGACTCATTTACTGCCTTCCTAATGAGAAAGTTCAACTATGGGGGTTGGGAATTCAGAGCAGGACAGTAGCATTTAGGTGCAAGTTGACTGGAAAGGCTACTGTGGGCCTATAGACTGACAGTGACTCTGGTTGTGAAGGTTGTAAGATACCTGAAGTGTCACAGAAGAGCAGCCACCATTTGAAGCAGATGCATACCAGGATAGATCATCCCAAGAATAATGTGGCATAGACACAACCTCCCATGGTGAAGGTGGGGCAGAGAGGAGCACTGCATGTAATCTTAATGAAAACTGTCTTCCCTTTTTGCAGGTTTTGAGGGACCTAAATTGTCTGTATCATTGTCAGATGCTATAGAAAAATCAGTCATGGAAGTCATCTGAAAAGCAAAAGACTAACTAGTTTATTTAACAATGGGGAGAACCTTATATACACTCCTCCCAGAATCCAGGCTATGTCACAATATGAGGATATTACATGGCTGTTCCTCATTGGCCAGGCATAATAAGTAGATATGACAGTATCAATTGCTAGGCAGATTCTGAGCAAGAGAGCAGGAACACTGGGAAAGTACCTGTTGCTAGACCCTCAGGCAAGCTCCAGTTGTCTTCTAAGAAAGTACATTAAATGCATACTTTGGAAAATTATGTAAGATAGTTTTCTCAACCCTATGGGCCTGTGTTACCACACGTCATGAACATTGGTACACAAATATTCAACAAAATATTAGTAAAACAAATAAATCCAAGAACATATCAAAAACACATACCATGATCAAGAAGGCTTCATAGCAGATTTGCATGGATGGCTCAACATATTAAAATCTGTCAATGTAATCCATAATATCAACAAAATAAAAAAATTTGATCATCTTATTGGATGCTGCAAAGCCTTCAACAAAATTTAATACTCCTTTAAAATAAAGATATTAGAGTTTTCAGGAATATAAGGAACCCACATACACATAAGAAAGACATTATAAAGCAACCAAAACCATCACCAAATTAATTAGAGAGAAAATCAAAGCAATTCTAGTAAAATTAAGAACAAGACAAGACTGCCCATTCGCCCCATACCTCTTTAATATAGTACTTGAAGTTCTGGGTAAAGCAATAAGATAACAAAAGGGAATCAGTGGAATAGAAACACTGATACCACTTATATTCAAGAATATGGATCTAGGACAACATTACTTTCCTGCTTGTGGGAGTGCACACTTGTACAGCCACTTTGGAAATTGGTATGGTGACTTCTCAAATAATTGGGAACAATCTACCTTAAGACCAGGTGATACCATGAATGCTCAATTATACCATGAGGACACTTGCTCAAACATGTTCATAGCAGCTTTATTTATAATAGCCAGGACCTGAAAAATATTAGATGCCTAACAATGGAAAAAATTAAGAAAATGTTGTACATATATGTACACAATTAAATATCACTCAGCAGTTAAAAACAATATTATGAAATTTTCAGGCAAAAGGATTGAACTAGAGAATATCTTCCTGAATGAGGTCACCCATATTCAGAAAGAAAAACATGATATGTTCTCACTGATAAGTGGATATTAGAGATAAAGCAAAGAATAACAAGACTACAGTTCCAGATAACACAGTTCCACAGAATATAGCTTATAAAGTGGATCCCGAGGGGACACGTGGATTGCGATTGCCCTGTAAAGAGGAAAAAGGTAAGATTTCCTGAGTAAACTGGGGGTGGAAAGGGCAATAGAGGGGAGTATATTGTGAATTCAAACATAATGGAACTGGATGGTTCCGCTGTAACAGGGAAGGATGGGGAGAGCAATAAATGAGATACTTTGATAGAGGGAGACATAATGACATTAGGAAGAAACCTGGTGCTAGAGAAGGTCTCAGGAATCCACACGGGAATCTCTGACTTTGACAACAAACAATAAAGAAGAGGGTGCCTGAACTGTCTTACCAAGGTATTCAGATTGAATAGCCTTAATATCATCAAAGAGTCTTCATGCAGCAATTGAGGAAAACAAATGCAGAGATCCACAGCCAAGCACCAGGCCAAGCTTCTAGACCCCAATCAAACAGGGGGAAGAAAATTATTTGAACAAAGAGGTTCAAGATTATGATGGGGAAATCTTCAGAGCCAACTGAGCAATTATAAAATTTAAACTGACAGCTATAAAGCCTGCATGGGACTGGACTAGTCCTTCTGCATAAGAGAAATAGCTGTGTAGCATGGTCTGCTTAAGGTGCAGTTGGAACGGCATCTATCTCTGGTTCATGAGTTGGCTTTTTAATAGCCAATTACCTATTGAGGGACAATTTGAACAGACTTGATGCATGGAAGAGGGGCCAGGACATGCCTCAGAAAAATGTATCTGGCTTGGTTGACTCTCAATGGGAGGCCTTACTTTTACAGAGGAGGTGTTGAGGGATGGATTGTGGAGGAAACCTGGGGAGAGTAGGAAGAGAGATGAGAGGGGAAATCTGTGGTTTGTATGTAAAATGAATAAAATATTTAAAAATGAATAATAAAAATGTTCTTGATATGCTTGCATACACATAAATGATAGATTTTTTAAAAGTCATGGAAGTAGAAAAAAAGGCTACCTGGAGGAAAAAGGAAATGAGCTGACTTGGGAAAGAGAACTAAGAGAAGGTGATGCAAAATGTTTATGAACAAAATGCCCTAGATTTAGGTTTTAAATGTTTTAAGATATCATAATAAAACCATCATTATTTTGAACATTATATATATATGAATATGCCAGCCCTAGTGTTAAAGTAAAAGAAAAAAATTAATAAAAATGCATGCATTATACTTTTTTATTCATGTAAAGTTCAAAGCCTGACCAATTTATGCAATTAAAAATAGAGATAATAGTCCTTCTGAGAAAGAAATGAATTTAATGGCTTCTGAATTTAAACCAAGTAATTACCTAAGATTTCATTGTATCAATAAATATGTGATTGGTTATTTGATTGCGTCTTCTTTTAAATATTTTTGGGGGTTACATGTAGAGTTATTTTGCCTGGATGTATGTCTATTCACCATGCTGTGGGTGCTAAGAATAAAACCCAGGTTCTCCAGAGTAACTTTAACTGCTAGGCCATCTCTCCAGGCCCTTCCTCTTATTGCAGTTCTAAACATCTTCACTGTTTACACACATGCACGCACACACACACACACACACACACACACACACACACACACACACACACACATTTCATGATATTCTTTTTATATTAAAAAAACAAGATACCATATTTCCTACAACATAGGTTGACAGATCTAAGTTGATATCTTAGAGTTGTTTTGATTTGCATTTCTCTGATGGATAAGGATGTTGAGTAAATCTCTAAGTGTCTTCCAACCATTTGGAGTTGTTTTGTTGAGAATTCCCTATTTATCTCTGTTCCCCATTTTAAAAATGGATTATTTGACTTTTTGGTTTCTAGTTTCTTGAGCTCTCTACATATTTAAGAGATTCAGCCCTCAGTAAGATGTAGGGTTTATTAAGATCTTTTCCCGTTCTCTAGATTTTTTTTTGGGGGGGGGACCTTACAAACCATGTCCTTTGCCTTACAGGAGATTCTCAGTTTCAGGATGACCCATTTATTAATTGTTGCTCTCAGTGTCTGTGCTACTGCTGTTATGTTTAGGAAGTGGTCTTCTATGCCAATGCATTCAGTACTATTTTTGACTTTTTTCTATCAGGTTCAGTCTAATTGGGTTTATGATGAGGTCTTTGTTCCACTTGGACTTGAGTTCTGTGCAGAATGATAGATACAAACCTGTTTGCATTCTTCTATATAGCACCATCCAGTTATGCCAACATCATTTGTTGAAGAATCCATTTTTTCCATTGTATATATTTGGCCTTTTTGCCAAGAATCAGATTAATGTCAGGGTCTTCAATTAAATTCTATTGATCCACAAGTCTGTTTTTATGCTAGTATGAAGCTGTTTTTATTACTGAAACTTTATAGTAGAATTTGAAGCCAACGTTCTATTATTGAACAGAATGGTTCTGGTAATCCCATGTTTTTTGTTGTTCCATATGAAGTTGAGTATTGTTCATTTGAGGTAATGTGAAGAATTGTGTTGGTAATTTGATGTGTATTGCATTGAATCTGTAAATTGTTTTGGTAAGATTGCCATTTTTACAATGTTGATCCTACATATCCAGGAAAATGAGAAATCTTTCCATTTCCTGATGTCTTCTTCAATTTCTTTCTCTAATGACTTAAAGATTTTGTCATGCAGGACTGTCACTTCTTTGGTTAGAGTTACCCCAAAATATTTAATATTTTTCAGCTATTATAAAGGATGATGTTTCCCTGATTTCTTTTTCATTTTTAATATAATTTGTGTATAGGAGGGTTATTGAATTTTGAGTTAATCTTTTATCCTATTACTTTGTTAAGGGTATTTATCACCTGTAGGAGTTCTCTAATAGAATCTTGGGGATCACTGATATACACAATCATATTATGTACAAATAGTGTTAATTAAACTTTCTTTTCAATTTGTATTGACTTTATCTTTTCCTATTGTCTTATTACTCTAGCTAAAACTTTGAGAAATATAGTGAATAAATATAGGGAGAGAGGACAGTCATGTCTTGTTCCATATTTTAATGAGATTGAGTTTTTCTCCATTTAGCTTAACTTTGGCTGTCAGCTTGATATATATTGCCTTTATTATATTTAGGTATTTTCTCTGTATTCTTGATCTCTCCAGGACATGAAGGAATGTTAATTTTGTCTAATGCTGTTTCTGCCTCTAATGAAATGATCATGTGTTATTTTTCTTTATTACTGTTGGTATGATGAATGTCATTGACAATTTTTTTGTATGTTGAATCATTTCTTTATCTCTAGGATGAAGCCTACTAATCATGGTGGATGATAATTTTGATATATTCATGAATTCAGTTTGCCAATGTTTTATTGAATATTTTTACATCAATATTCATGATGAGATTGGTTTGTAATACTCTTAATATTCTTTATTTGTTACATCTTTGTATTGTTTGAGTATCAGGGTAACTATTGCCTCATAAAGTTTGTCAATTTTCCTCCTGTTTCTATTGTGTGAGAACAATTTGCGGAGTTTTGGTATTAGTTCTTTTTTGAAAAATTTGTAAAATTTTGTGCTGAAACCATCTTGCTTTGACCTTTTATTTCCCCCTTGGGATACTTTTCATAACTACTTCTATTTTGGAGGATTATATGTCTATTTGGTCTTGATTTAATTTTGGTAATTGGTGCCTGTCCAAAAAGCTGTACATTTCTTTTAAGTTTTTTCATTTGTGTGCAGTACATGTTTTTGAAGTAGGACACAATAATTCTCTAGATATCTTTAGTGTTTCTTGGTATTCCCAATTTTCCTTTCTGATGCTGTTAATTTGGATATTCTTTCTTTGCCTTTTGGTTAGGTTGGATAAGGGTTTGTCTATCTTGTTGACTTTCTAAAAGAACCAGCTCTTTGTTTTATTAATTTTTGTATTGTTCTCTTTGTTTCAATTTTATTAAATTCAGCCCTAAGTTTGATTATTTCCCACCATGTACTCTTCTGGGTGACTTTGATTCTAATTGTTTTAGAGCTACTATTAGATGTGCTTTTAAGTCACTGTTGTGATATTTCTCTCTTTTTTTATGTAGGCACCTTGTGGTATGTACTCTCTTAGCTCTGTTTTCATATTGTTTCCTAAGTTTGTGTATCATGAGGATTAATTTTTATCAAATTTTAGAAAGTCTTTCTTTACATCTTCCTTGATCCATAGCTGGTTAAATTAAGAGATGTTCACTTTCCCTGAGCTTGCAGGCATTCTGTGGTTTGTGTTGTTGAACTCTAACTTTAGTCTATGCTTGTCTGATAGTATATAATGGGTAGTTCCCATTTTTTTTATCTGTCTATATTTGCTTTATCACCAAGTATGTGATCAATTTTTGAGAATTTTCCATGGGGTGCTTGGAAGGCATGTATATTCCTTTGTATTAGGGAGGAAATTTCCATTTATAACTATTAAGTCCATTTGAGTTATAAGAACTGTTAGATCTTTTAGCTCCCTGTTAAGATTCTGTCTTATAGACATATTTATTGTTAAGAGTGGGACATTGAAGGTTCCCCCTATTAATGTGTGGGGTTTGATGGCAGGTTTAAGCTTTGTTAATGTTTCTTTTACATAAATGGGTACCATTGTTGTTTGTTTCTAGGAGCCATGACCTATGATCTCTGGCATCAACCATGCCCTCCTCTGAGCTCTGATACATCAAACCTTATTTAAATGAGGTTCTCTCTCTCTCTCTCTCTCTCTCTCTCTCTCTCTCTCTCTCTCTCTCTCTCTCTCTCTCTCTCTCCCTGCCTTTGTCCTCTCTTGGGAGTTCCCATTTTTCTGTTTCTTCTTCCCTTCTCTTTCTCTTCTTTCAATCTTTGCTATTATAATCATAACTTCTCTGTTAAGTGTAACCATATTCATCTGAAAATTAAGCTGTTTTCTACATAGAGACAGCCATAAAGAGTGTCCTGTTATCTACCACAACCTACCAGCCACCAAATAACTGGGTATATGTGAACCATGCCAAAATATATACAAAATCCTAGCACTTGTATTGGGGGCATAAATGTTTAGGATTTATATTGATTCATTTTTTCCTAAAATGGATAATAAAAGTGCTTCTTGATCTCTTTTGATTGATTTTCATTTGAAGTCTATTTTGTTAGATATTAGGATAGCTATACCAGCTTGTTTCTTAAGTCTATTTGATTAGAAATTTATTTCCTAACTATTTACCATGAGGTGTCTTTGAATCTGTCTTTGAAGCTGAGATATGTCTTTCATAGGTAGCAAAAGGATGGACTGGTTTTGTGTCCACTGTGTTAACTTGTGACTTTCTGTGTTGTAATTGTATTAATTGCTATTAACGGATACTAATGACCGATGATTGTTCATTTCTGTTATTTTGGTGGTAGCATGTATGTATATTCCTTTGAGGATGTTTTTTCTCTATGATTGTTTATTGCTTGTGGTTTCATGAATGTATCTAGACTCTTTAGGTTGGAGGTTCATTTCCTGTGTTTTTGCAGTGCTGGATTTCTTTATAGGTATTGCTTAAGTTTGATTTTCTCATAAAATACCTTGTTTAGCTATGTCAATAATTTTTCTGGGTATAGTAGTCTGGCAATTGTGGTCTCTTATCGTCTGTGTAACATCTGACCAAGTGATTCTGGCTTTTATTATTTCTATTAAGTAGTCAAGCATTATTTTTGATGATTCTACCTTTCTAAATTGCTTGGTCTTTTTTTTTCTTTTTCAGGTCTTAATATTATTTCTTTTTTTCGGTAATTTTAGTGGTCTTGTTATTATGTGGCAAGCAGACTTTGGGGGGGGGACTAGTCTATTGGGGATTCTATAAGCTTCTTGTATCTTTATAGGCATTTCCTACTTTAGATTGGAAACAATATCTTCTATGATTGTGTTAAATATGTATTCTGTGTCTTTGTTTGCTGGAATCCTCTTCTCCTTTGCCTATTCCTGTTATTCTTAGTTTTGGTCTCTTCATGGTGTCCCAGATTTCCTGGAAGGTTTGTGTTATGATTTTTTTTTTTTTTTTTGGCTTTCATGATTTCTTTGACTGTGGTACCTATTTCTGCTATTGAATCTTCCACACCAAAGATTCTCTCTTACATTTTGTTTGTTATGCTTGCACCTATGGTTTCTGTACAATTATTAAGACTTTACTTTTCCATCATTTCCCCAGTTTGTATATTTTTTATTGCTTCTATTTCCATTTTTTATATCTCAAACTGTTTTCATCACGTTTGATTGTTTTTTTCTGTTTTAATGATTTTCTTTAAGAAAATTGTTAATTTATTCCAATTTTTGTTCATCTTTTTCTTTATTTCTTTATTGGAGTTTTATATTTCTTCTTTCAAAGCTTCTATTATCTTCATAGAATTTTTTAAGGTCATTTCTTTTTGCTTATTCTACATTAACATATTTGGTCTGGCAGTTGTAAAACCACAAGAATCTGGTGGTGCCATATTGTTACACATATTTTTTGCACTAGCATCTCCAAATTACTTCCTTGGAATGATACAAGATTTATTTGTATTCTTAGGACAATCTGCTCTGGTTGTGACTACATCTCAGGAACACTCTCTTGGTCCAATCTGTGCTCTTGTTCCACTTCTAGTAGCTGCTTCTCTTTCTCAGTGAGCTGTTCTCTGTCCAATAGGAGCTGGTTATTTATGTGTCTCAAGCACTCAATCTTGGTCCAATATGAGCTCTTTATCCAGTAAGAACTCTTGATTCTATAAGAAATTTGATCCAATAGAGGTTATTGAAATCTGTGTCTCAGGAATGTAACTGCTCTGGATTCAGTGGATAGGAAACTCTGGGACTCAGGGATCTTCTGAGGTTGCAAGGTCATAAGACAGTTTTTGGTTGGGGTGGGACTTATAGATGGGGTGTTCAACAAACTGGGGTGTTAATGGGGAGTACTGGCCTTCAGGAGTCTTCTCTGATAGCCCAGGGATGGGATGGCAATGTGTAAGAGGTGGTTCCATAAATTGTGCCCCAGGCTTAGGTCTTGGAAACCATGATCTCTGTCTAGTCTGGGTGAAGTGTCAACTCAACACTTGATCCATGGTGACTGGCAAATTATAGCCTGTCTTTCTTATTTAAACAGCAGGTATCCTCTAGTTAAAATAATATTATTTAAAATTTTAAATGACTCAAAAGTCTCAACATTGTATAAACAACCCACATTCAATAAAAAATATTAAATGATCCTGAGAAGAAATTTCATGGCAAAAGATATGCAAGAGACCACATAAATTAAGAAAAATGTTAAAACAAATAAAAAGAAAATGCAAATAAAAGCATAATAAAATAACTTATTGCTACAGTTAAAATGGCTGTTATTAAAATAGACATAATTGCTACAGTTAGAATGGCTATTATTAAGATAGACCTAATGCAAAACATGAAAAACATTGATGTAAATTTGCATCTTTGGTCTACCTTTGATAATACTATATATATGTACAGCTATGAAAATCATCTTCCTCAAAAATTATATAGAAAAGTACTACATCATTGAGCAGTCCTACTACTGAGTGCATATCCAAAGGGGGAAAAAGTAGTATCACAGACAAGGCTTTTACTCCTATAATTATGATGTCCTTATCCACAATCCACAATAAAGATATAGTTTTTATCTAAACAGGATGACTTGATAACAAAATTTTGATTCATTTATAAAATAAAATGTTTTTAATCCATAAAAATGGTGAGTTTTTTTTATTGGAAGTTAAAACTAGAGCCCTTTATTTTTATGTCTTCATGGCCAGTAATTGAAAATTAGAATTAATCTCCATAAATACTGGATAACAGCCCCAACATAGTACATTTGAAGGAGAGGCAAATTATATAGCCTTTTTTTTTTTTTTTAGCAACTATTAAATGGACTATGTTCACATGGGAAATATTAATAAAATATTCCATTGCTTACTTTGATAGGCTTGACAAGATAGCTTTAGAATATTATGATTAGGATATTTAATCTATTGTAAGTATAATATTATTCAACAATGTATTTAAAATATTTGAGATGTATTTAAGAATAATGACAAAATGGTTAGTGAAAATATTTTACCATACATCAGTTTCATTAAAAGAAGTACTCTAAAAAACAACTTTGTAAAGTAGCTATGTGTAGTGGATTTATGATGTTACATTGTCCCGCCTATGAGTTTAATAAAAAGCAATGATTGACCAAAGGCAGATAGGAAGTGTGAGTGGGGCTACAAGACCAAGAAAACTCTGGGAACAGGAAGAACAGAGCAGAATGCCAGAGAGACTCCAGAGTTGCCAGACAAGCCAGAGGATGCAGAAGACAACTCTGATAAAAGGTACTGAGCCCCATGACTGAACAGAATAAGAATCATGGCTTAGTTTAACAGTAAAGAGCTAGCAAGTTATATGCCTGGGCCGTAGTCCAATCAACCTAAAACTATAGTAAGTGTCTGTATGTCTCTGTGGAACTGTGGGTCTGCAGGTCCAAACCTTGAGGCTAGGCCCGAAAGTCTGGGACAGAAACCTCTTATTACAGCTATAGCAATTCATCATTAATGTCTCAAAATCTTCATAATAATTTATTTCTTTACTGAGCTATGTTTTTCTAATGTGTTTCACAAATAGAATATTTTAGAGCAAGAATATACCAGCTAGTTTCTGTTATTGATGATATCTGAAACTCACTTTGGTAAATAATATTTCTTGATTTTTTTAAACTTAAACAACACTTTTAGTTAAATTAAGATTTTTTTCTGGCACATATCTTTGACTAGATACTAAAATATCATGTGCAAATCAAAGCAATAATGTGTAAATTTAGTTCACTGTCATTTTGACCTCCTCAAGGGTATTTTATTCTCATTAAATGTTTTAACAAATTAAATATTGCAATGCCCACAAAATAATAAAAAGAAAAAATCCTGTGTGAACAGCCTAAATATTTAATGCAGTAACATATTAGAGGATGAAAGCCTATTTGAATCCAGTCATTTTTTGTAACTAGCCAGTCATGCATGTATAGTATGTGTGTGTGTGTGGGGGGGGGGTGTTTAGTGATAAAAAATCAGCAATTACTCTTAGCACATGTGCAGTTATGAACCCTTGTATTAACTGTTGCCTACTGCAAACACATTTTTCTGAAAAAGGCTAAGAGCTCTGCCAATCAATAGCTATAAAGACCAATATGTAGGTAGTATTTTGGTATCACATTCATGTAATAAAAATAAACAGTGGAAATGGTAATTTCCCATTACAAAATTTAACATTCCCTGCAATGGGTTTAAGGAATTTTCTCACTTTTGGAGTAAAGCATAAATCCCTTCTGTATATTAAGGCTAAAATCTAAGAAGGCAGTTTTTCCCTTGAACTTCATGCTGTAATTGTTTTAAGGAACACATCTTTTTGGTAGGATGGCTTTGAAGCTTACACAATTATTTAGTAAAACCCTTGATTATTTACTTCTCTCAACAACCTGAATACTATTTTTGGCATTATGAAAGATAGTCGGCTATAAAGAAGCTTAGTTAGCTCCAGTGATTTTTCTATGTTTCACTGTTAAATACATTGTTTCTTTAGCAATGAGGTATTATTTATTTCTGCTCTGGCAGAGACTTTGTTTAATAAATTATTTTGTCTAAGAGCAGTTTTATCCCCCAAGTATGTAGTTCAAGTATTTACCCATTTAAAAGGTGATAATTGATCCAAACCAAATAACTCAATTTCTCTCTCCTTAATATCTTGATATTCTATACGTTACATAATACATCCTACTGTGGATGCTTCTAACTGAATTCATTTGAGTTTTTATTTTGTTTCTATAATTGTTTGGTTTCTCATCCATATTTCTATTCTATCTCTTTATTGAATACTATTTGTACACCATTTATTGACTTTCTTATTTATTTAGATTTTTTCTTTTGGAAATTAGCAAAAAGTTAATTCATTTCTATTGAATTGTTGAGCACATTTAGATTGTTATTTTGATTTTTTTGTTTAGAATCTCACCTAATTAATTTTTATCAAAAGTAGATATGGGTCTAAAAATTTGTGGAGGAGACATATTATCAGGTTTTTATCTTATTTATTGTTTTTGACTGAGAACTCTCCTGAAATGATTAAATTGCTGGATTAAAATCTTTCTTTTTATTATCATTCTTTGAAAATTTCACATCACACACTCCAATCGCAGTCATCTCCTATCCACTCCACAACCATTCCTCCCTATTTTAGTGTCCACATAAGGAAAACTATAAAAGAAATAATAAGGAAAAGATTAAACAATAATATAAAATAAATTAAAAGTAGAAATGATAATAGCAATACAAATTAAAAAAGCAGCAAAACAAAACTACTTCCTTTTTTCATGTTTGCCACTTCAACATCACTTCTTTATTCTTCTTAGTCACATTGGGAGTTGCTATGTATCATGCACCCTGTGGTGGAATTCAGGTATTAGCTGACAAGGTTAGGAGGCATGGCTCTGGAGTTCTGGGAGCTTGGATGGGGTGTGGCAGGCCCTGATGAAAATGGCTGCAGGAATCTTGAGTGGCCTGTTTAGTTCCTGCCCTCTTGGAGACCGGGTCAACACCCATCACGGGACAATCTTAACTTCAAGAATTGCACTAATGTTTAATTTATATCTGTGAGTGTTAAAATATTCTCTAATAAATATTAATCTTATATATAGTATATTGCAAGTAAGAATTACTGCAATAATACCCGGTTATCCAAGCAGCTTTACTTTCAAATATATATCTTGTAATAGGGTTTTGGTCAGGAACAAGGTCTCTGGATATTGATATACCATCAATGTTGATCTTCCATAGAAACTTTTTGAATATTCTGCTGTGGTACTCATTGAGAACATGTGCTAAAGTTATACAGGACCAGTCCCTTAACACACTCTAGAAAATAATATATGGGATACATGTTGCAGTGTGCCATTTATATGTCCTGTGTATGTTCCTGGGTTGTTGCAGAGTTTGTCAGTCAGAAGTTGAGAACGGAGAGTCAGGGTCCAGTTCTCTCATGCCTATAATGAGAGGAGGTGCATAATGGAGAAGAATTTCATTGCAACAATGTGGAAAATATTATCAATAAATTCAATGAAAAATACTTTAAAGAGGAAAGTAGCTGTACATTCTGATACAGGAGACAGACAGAACACCAAATTTTCAGGAAGAGAGAAGAAATTCTTCATCATTATTTGGCAATTAAATCCTAAAGTATGCAAAAAGAGTTCTGTAACCTAGAAAAGGGATCATCCAAGTCACATATAGAAACTTTCCCACAAAAGAACAGCTGATTTTTCAAAGACAACAAAGAGAAAATAATAGCTTGGTGTAGAGAGCTGCGTGGCCACACCTTAAACATGGTGCTGGCTTCCACCTTCCACCTTCCCGATGGTGAGCGCTCTCTGAGATAAACAACTCCTTATGGGGATCCGTGACAAAAGCGGGGAAGAATTCTCAGATAAATTGGGGATCCACGACAAAAGCGGGGGGGGGGGGGAATTTGATAAGACTCACTGATGAGTGAGTTCAAAAGTGAAAGAGAAAAGGATTTTGCTATGGGCGCTTCTCCTTCGCACCCAATTTTTTTGGCTCTACAGGAGCTACTTCATTCAAAACATTTAAAATTAGAAAAGAAAACCCTAGAAAGGTTCCTGGAGGAGTGTGACATTGTTGTTCCATGGTTCACTGTAACCGGGAGCCTTACAGTCCCCTCATGGGAGAAATTAGGGAGAGACCTAGATTTTGCTTATGAACAAGGAACACTCAAAGCCAGAATGAGACCCATTTGGAGACTGATCCGAAGCTGCCTCGAGGACCAATGCTTTAGTGAGGCGGTGGAGAGTGGACAGGCAGCCCTGGTCTGAGAAAGCAGGTAGTGAAAAGGGATTGGGAAGAGTGGGCCTGTATACCCTGACCTTCTCGAGTCAGAGCCTCTTGAGTCCACTGACTCAGAGGAGGATGATTTACTGCTTGCTGAGGCTATTAAGAGGCCATGCTTGCTGGTGGGCTACATGGAGTTGGCCAATTTTCATGGAGTTCTTCCCAGACTTGGGGACAGTGGGAAAGGAGGGGCCTGGATGTAAGAGTAACAGCCTCCACAAATCCAGGCTGTGAATATCAAGGTATTGTGCCTCTGATGAATATTACTTATAAGCCCACTCCTGTGTGTGTTTATCCTCCTTTTGTGTTTGTTGCAAGTAGTCAAAAGCCTAAACCTTGAATAATCTTTCTGCCAATGTGGCACAGGCCCTAGATGTGCAGAAGGGCATTAATGCTCAACTAAAAGGAGGCTTAATGGTGGTTAACCAGAGGATTAATCTGGTTCAGGAACAGATCGACATCCTCTGGCAGCTTGCCCAGCTTGGCTGTGAGTGGAAATTTCCAGGGCTTTGTGTAACTAGTATACAGTATGAGAATTTTACCCATGCTGCAAATTTATCTCAACAGTTGTCAAGTTATCTTTTAGGTAATTGGACAGGACAGTTCGAAAAATTGATGGAAGATCTCCGGGTGGCCATCATGACTGTCAACTCGACCCGGATAGATGCCAGATTGGCTGAGGGATTGGCTACCTGGTTCGCTGTTGCCATGGATCATCTGAAAGAGTAGGCAAGACTAGGAGCTATAGCTGGCCTAATGGCGCTGGTCTCCGGGGTCTGCCTGTGGTGCCTCTGCCGCATTAGGACCAGACAGCGCTGGGATGCGGCCATGATTGCCCAAGCCTTTGTAGCCATAGAGACTGGATAGTCCCCCTATGTTTGGCTAGCTGCCTTAAAAGAGTAATATTTTTTGCAGGTTGTGAGGCTAGTGCACTGCAGTTGAGCACCTCAGCTATGTTTTGGAGGGCTCAAGGAGAGCATGTCTGCTTGCATGTGGGTTTCTCACCCTAATGTCCCACCTATGTGAAAAAAGGGTGTCGAACGAGTCTCATAATCCCTAGGGGGATGCCCCAAAAGGAGTCTTGGGATAATGTTCCTAGCACAACAGAGAGTAGACCTCTGCGCTCACCTGCTAATTCTTTTATAAAAACAAAAAGGGGGAACTGTAGAGAACTGTGTGGCCTCACCTTAAAGATGGTTCCCGATGGTGAGCGCTCTCTGAAATAAACAACTCCTAATTTGGCTAAGGCTAAGCTCTTAGTTTGCTTCTGTGCACCTGGATCTATTGGCATGGCCCACGTGGCGCCCTGTGATTGGCAGTCCAGAGGGTATTTAGCTATGAGTGGGTTTTCCCCAGCAGCAGAAGCTCTGTTCTAGGTTCCTGAATAAACTGCTGAAAGAAGAGCCTGGTGTCGCATTGTCCTTGCTGGTGAGGTTGCATGTGACAGTTTGGTGGTGTTAGACCTAACAGTTCCCTGGAAGGGGTGAGAAGATTTGACATTAATGACACAGACACCAAAATTCATTTGAAAAGCAAAGGACTTACTTGTTTATTTAAGAATGGGTAGAATATTATATATCCTTCTCCCAGCACCCAAGATATCTCAGAATTCGGTGATATTGCATGGTTGTGCCTCAGTGGCTGGGCATAAGTAGATCTGACAGTACCTGTTGCTAGGCATATTCCAAGAAATCAGGAACATTGGACAATAGGTGCTGCTTGATGTTCAGGCAGACTCTAGGTTGGCCCATAAGGAAGTACATTATGTGCATGCTTTGGCAACTGGTTTTTGCCAATTTCCTTGGCCCTGTGTGCTTATCCTACTACATTTTAGAACATGTCCTTTATAATGTGAAATATCAGAACCACTAACTCTGAAAAAAACTACCTGTCATAATGTGTGAAAAAAAAAACTGATGAAATAATCTGCTTAAAGGAATTTAAAAGCATCAAATCAGCCCTACAGTGAATATTGAAATTATAAACCAGATGAGAAAGACAAATACAATATAATAACATTCATTTTTATTTACTTTAATCTTAAAGACTTTCTTGATTATGATTTTTATGTATATTTTAAACATTATGAGTTGCACTAATGGATGCTGAGAATTAACAATAAAATTTAAAATTATATTTGATAAGATATAATTGTTCAAACATCATTGCCAAGGTAATGATTTAATTTATTTATAAAAACCAGAGATAATGATTTTAAAACTAGAAGTGGAAATGAGTTGTACCTTTATATAAGAAATATCTTAGTTATCTTTTTATAGAATTGATCAAGCTCTGAAAATACTATTAGAAGATATTATTTCTTCTTTGATTAATTTGATGTAACCTAAGCTTGAGGTTATTTGGTACTAATTTGTCTTTAAGAAAAAGGCAATGGATTATGAGTATTTGTTTAAATCTTTTCCTTATTTTCATTAATTTTATCACTTTGCATAAAGTATCTTTCAATGGTACCTCATATTTAAACTGTTTCTTATTGAAACCAATTCATTTTTTAAAATTCTAGCACTTTAGAAATGATCTACTGAAGCTCAATAGACTATTTTTCTAATAAATTGCAGTAAAACTTAATTTTTACTTTGTTATTTACTACTTTTCTTAAATGGAAAAGATGAAAATGAATTTATTATCAAAATCAAGTTGTTGATAAGTTAGAAAAATAATATCCATTGAATATAAAATATATTTAACAATTTTATAAGCATATGTTTGAGTTTTTTTTATACATATACACACTAGTTATGTTTAAATCTCAAAACGAGAAGAAAAATTTTAAAAAGACTGAAGCTTTCTTTGGAAAGAGGTATAATTCTATTGTAGTAACTACACTTCTCTGATTCTGTATGTTTACTAATATTTCCAACTGCTGAGTATCTGCATATCAATTTATTGAATACAATGAGATGCCTTATTTTCAACAAAACATTAATTTTCTGATATTTTAGTGAAATTTATAAAATGACTAAAAATGAAGATTTAGAGAGAATATAATATAATTTCTACTATTATTAGCTTATAATGCAGCAAACTGATATCATTTATACATTAGTTTAAAAATTGTGAATTCATGCCTTATAGTAGTAAGATCATTTAAATTATGGCTAGAATGTGAATATTCTAAACAAAGTGTCAAAAGCATCAACCAAAGTCTCATTGTATTATGTAAAGAAGAATTTGCTTGGTAGTTTAAAAAGAAATTTATTAAAATTACAATAATGAGCTACTCAATTTCTTCAGTGAAAAAGATTTAGCAGTAGATAAAAAACAATGTGAACTTACTTTTTTTCTTCCTTACCAATAAATTTGTTTTGAAGTACTTACTTTGTAAGTGAACTTAATATCCCTTTGATTTTAGGTACATCAGATACTTTCTCAGAGCACTTACTTGTACAGTAAAGTCAATATTATCCCTCAAGATTTATTGAATACATTGAATGAGATATTTCATATTAAATATGCTATAAACTATAAACTAATAAAAATATTATATTTAAATTAAATTAGTTGACTAATTGAAAAAATAATTTGTGAGATTTTCTGAATCTTAGAAACATTAAAAATTTTAATTAATATGATTTCTATGCTAATTTGATTGTAATTGAACCTACATGCTCATAAGAGTCATATTATTTGAAAATGTTACTTTGTTTGAGTGGGTGTGGCATTGTTGGAGGAAGTGTGTCACTTATGGAGGTGGGCTTTGAGGTATCTTTTGTTCAAGATTTGCTCAGTGTGACAGTCAGGCCCTTCATAGTACTTTCTGATCAAGATATAGCTAGCAGCTTGTCAGTCTGCATGTTTCTAGGTACCCCACCATGATGATATGAACTGACTGAACTGAATATGTAAGCAAACCACCCTAATTAAATATTTTTTTTATAGGAGCTGTCATTATTATTGTATTTCTTCACAGTAATAGAAATCCTAGGTAAAACAAGTTATTTATATTTTTGAATAGCTTTGAAGTATCTCCTTACCTAGTTTCAGACACACACATACATACACACACACATCCTTCACATACCCATACTCATGCATATACATACATACCCAATAAAAATTGTTTTTGCTTAAATATATGTCCATTAAATTGTTTTTTACTCTGATTTTCTACTTTACCAAGACTTCACATTTTTCTGAAACTAAATAATAATGGATACATTATATATGCACAATGTGTCCTGCAGAATATGACAATCTCTATAATGAATTTGCAGTATTAGTATGCATGGAATCTAATTGCCAATTTTTTTTACTCCTTCCATAAAGCTACCGGGATTCCTGAAGGATATCTTACAACTATGTGGGTTGGTACCTCTATAATTATCTTCAAACACAGCTAATTATTCTGCTGCTCCATTTCCCACAGTGACTATTATATTCATTTCCCTCAAGTTCATAAGATAATCCTTTCAATCATCAGATACCAGGCTTCCTACCTTAATAGAAAATAGGAGCAATCAGAGAATTTCTTTCATTTCATCTCTCCTTATCTTCATTATTATTTTACCTGCTTCCAATGTTAACTATTTCCCTTCATTTTCACTCAATTACCTATATTTCCCTATATAGTTAATTCTTCCAACAGTAACTTGAAAGTATATACAGCATCTTACTCTTTTTGGTTTCATAGCTATACTTTTTGTTGTTTGAAATAAGCACTTGCATATACATAAGGTAAACATAAAGAACACTTTTAGTTTTAGTACACTGAAATCACAACTCTTAATATCAGAAGATTTATTTTTACTTTATTTACGGTAAAGTGATGTGCTTTCACTTTAAATTTATATGTATAAGTGTCTTGCTCTTTTGGTTAACATCTTCACTGAAAAATATTCTAGTAGTACAATCATCTGCATTTAGAATAATTAACTTTTTCTCAAGTAATATTTGCAGAGAGCAAATTCTCCTATATTTCTCATTATCTATTTAAAAATCTTAATTTTTCTTGTACCCTTCCCAGTAAAACTGTGGATTTCCAGGAGTTCTACTATTATGTTTTTTTTTCCTCACTTTTCATAGGACATGAGAGATGTTCACTCAAATTTTGTACCCCCCTCTCCTTCTCTCTCTCTGTCTCTCTCATGATATTTTGAGACAAAGTTTTTCTGTGTGGCCTCCTCAACTGCCTGAAAATAGCTCTGTACACTAGACTGGCCTTTCACTCAGAGTTTTACATGTCTCTGTCTCCTGAGTGCTAAAATATAAGTGATGTGCCACCCCTTACCAGTGCTCCTGTTCTCTTAAAACAATTTCTTCTACTTTCAAACTTGTTTTTCTTCTTAGCTAAGTGTTTCTCTAGCATAATTATATGACCTTTCATAAAAAGATTGCTATTGCAATTCCAATTCTTACTTAAACTACTGCTACAAATCTTTCTTTATCAAATGCATATTAAATAAACAGTACATTACACATATCTGTACTTCTCTAATTGTTTATTTCTTCACTGAATGTAGCTGATGCAAGGTGTTCACTATTACATTGGAATTTCTATACCTGTGTCAATGTTCCTATAGCTCCTCTCATTCTATGAATTCTTGAACATATTTTTTTTTTCTTTCTTCAATGTAAAGGAGCACTTGCTAGCAATTTTTTGTATTTACTCTATTTGCTTGTTTGTTTTACAACTGGCCAGAAGTTTCTAATCCTTTTCCCAACTCATCCCTTATATACCCCTCTCTGTTCCACTCCTTCTCATTTATTTTTAGAAAATGGCATATTTCCCATGAGTATCAGCGAAACATGGCTTATCCCGCTGCAGTAAGACTAAGCAATTCCCTATGAATTAAGGCTGAGCAAGGAGATACAGAATGAGGTATGGTGGAACAAAGATCCTTTAAAAGTGTCACAGATAGTGCTTTTTTTCACTGTTAGAAGTCCCACAAGAGGACAAAGCTATAAAACTCTGCTATATGCAGAGTGCCTAGGTCAGTCTTATGCCTAGTTGTCATAGGCTCAGTCTTTGTGAGGCCTATGAGCCTAAGTTAGTTGATTACATAGATTTTCTTGTGATATCATTTATCCCTCTGGCTTCTAACTTTTTTATCTTATCTTCTTTTGGAGGATTTCCAGAACTATGCCAAGTGTTGGACTGTGATTTTGCATCTGTTTCCAACATGTGCTGGATGACACCTCTCTGGTGTCAATTTGAGCTAGACATTAGTCTAGGCACAGGAGATAGCTAGTTTAGGCTATGTATCCAGCATTGACAAGAGTCTTAGTGGGGGGTCATTCTTATAGAATTTGGGAAATTCCCTTATTCTAGGTTTTTATATGACTTCAAAATGCTTTCCTTTGAATAGAATCTTTTAATATTCTTTCCCTGTGGTGATATATTTTATGTTTAATAAAAATAACTCTGGAATATCAGAGAACAGATTCATCCACAGTCAAGCCAGGAGGGTCAAAGAGTGGCAACTCACTCCCTTAATCCCAGCACAAGAAAGGCTGAGTGGTGTCTTATGCCTTTAACCCTAAAACTCCACAGATATTCTGTATTTCTGTGAGTTCAAGGCCTAAGTACAGTAGCATACACTTTTAATGTTAACTCTAAAATTATGATGCATAGTTGAACCTAGAAGTTAAAAAAAAGGGGTGGGACAAAGAAGATATATTTAAGGAGGCATTGGTAGACAATGAGGTACTCTGTATAAGCAACAAGCCAGGCTGGGGACTATGGAAGATATCTTTTACCCTGAGATGTTGGGTGGGTAGGAATTGACTGAGATATGTTTCCTCTCTCTGATATTCCAGCCTTTCCCCCAATATCTGGATGGGTTTTTATTTAATAACAAATAAAATTTGTGTTTTACTTGGCACTTAACCTGGGGCACAAATTCCCACAAAAGCCACTTGCTGGCCAGAGTAACTCGTACCTAGAGGAGTAATTACCACCTGGGTAGGCTTTCTGTTCTACATTAGCCTTCATTGTTAGGCAGAGATGGCCACAGGTATTTTTTCTTCACTTTTATCTGAATAAGATTTTCAGACAGTGGTCTACTTCTCCTGAATAGGTTGTGGTTTTTTTCTTCTTTTTGGACCTCTTGTTGTGTTGTACTCACACTAGATAGCTGTCCCACTTCACAGTCAACTGAATTGTCACTGACAATAACTTAGTAAGTAAATCAGTTGTTATTTTAAAAAGGGGAATTTGTTTAAGACAACGGAAGGTGGTTGAGCTTTCATTGATCTTACTCTAGATGATTTGATACTGGAACCAGGAAAGAAAAAGATGAATAGAGTAGATGGGATTATCATCATAATGTTTATTATATAGTTTGTTATGAATATTTTTGATTACTCCTGTTTTATTATTTAACAAGGAAGTTAATAAGAAGGCTAATAAGAAAGTATTTTTAAAAAGCCTCTGAAGAGAGAACACAAGATATTCAAATCCAAATACAATAATATAAAGAACCAATCTCAACATTGACTCCTAAGATTACCCAAAACAGCCTAAGGTTATCAAACAGCCAACATTAGTATAACCAGTAATTTTTAAAAGAAATTACAAACTAATAAAATTGTACAGAAGTTACTTGGGCTCTGGTACCAATTATTGAGAGTCGAGGAAGCAATTACTACATATGATATGCACTCATCATTTGTAAAAGAAATGTTTAATTCCAAATATCATGTAACTGGATCACCCCTAAGGATTGGTTATACATGGTTACTGCTGTTTTAGAAGCTGGGCCACTTTTAGAGTTGAAAATATAGTAGAAGGAGGAGGTTAAAAAAAATAATAGAACAAAGGAGCAAAGCCAGAGGCATAGAAGTCTCTCATGACCAACTTCCAAGTGAAGGAGATTATGCTGATATAAAAAAGCAATCACTATATGATGAACATACCTTGGATTTATGCTACATGGCAACATTAAATGCATGGGATTGGATTGAAGAGATACAAAAGGAAATCTAATCTTTCACAAAAGTACTAAAAGCTAAAATAAACTTTTACAGACTTACAGAAATTAACCACAGAAGTAAACACAATGATACTGGATACGGAAACTAGTTAAACAATAACTGGATCACTGCCTTTTGAGAATGCTAATTCACAGTAGAAAGAACAAGTAGAATAAGAATACTAAGGTCAGCATCCTTGCATGATTGGATTCATGATACAACTAACCCAGAGCCTTAAAACTGTGATGATAACTGGGTAGGAGAAATTATTTCTAGAGGTGTAAGAAAAAGTCAAAAAGTTAAATGTTACAATTGTAGAAAGCAATGCCACATAAAAGGAACTTAAGAAAGACATCCAAAGATTCCACTAAGAAGAGAAAATAGAGATTACCTTAGCAAGTTGGGGTCATAATGGGTTATAACCAAGAAGAGTTGGGAACAAATCCTGAAAGAAGGAGATAGTCAAGTGAGAGGGGCAAGGAGAGAGATAGAAAGAGATGGATATCATGATAGAGGAAGCCAATGTGGGGTTGGAATGAGACCTGATGCTAGAGAAACATCCAAGAACTCACAGGTCCCTATCCAAGTCTCCAAACAATAGTGGAGGTGGTGCCTAAACAGGACTTCCCCTATAATCAAATGAGCAAACACCCTGTCATCACAGAACCTACATCCAACAAAGAATAAACATGGAGGCAGAGATCCATGACTGAGCACTGGGTAGAGCTTCTGGTCCCGCTGAGAGCAAGGGAGAAGAGTCTGAATGAGCAGGGGGATAGGAATTATAAGGAAAATTCCCACAGTGATGGCTAGCTGGAGCTCTCCGGGGCTCACTGAATCAATAATAGCCACTGGAGATCCATCAGGAAAAGAAGCTAGACCCTCCAAGGGTAGGCAACTGTTGACTGGCATGATCAATATGTGGAGCCACAAGGGGTAAGATCAGACTGTGTTTCTGTTCATGGACTAGAACTTTAAAGCCCATTTACTTCAGAGGAACACCTAACCCAACATTGACTTTGGGATGAGCAAATCAGTCTTGCCTAGAGTGTGACATTCCAAGCTGAGATGACCTATCTTGTGACTTCTCACTCTATTGGGGGAGGTGATGGGCCGATGGGAAGAAGTAAGGTTGGAGGCTAACCGGGAGGGTTTAGAAGGAGGGAAGGGAAGAGGAGTAGGGGGATACATTGATAAAAAAATGTCCTTTCTTAATAAAAAACAAAGAAATTATAAGCAAGGCATTCCCCAAAACAGTGTCTTTGTTAGGAATAATTTCTAGAGAATGTCCCTCCCATCTGGAGTATGCAGAAGATGTGGCAAAGGGAGGTACTAAACTAATGAATGCAGATCATAAACTAATGAATACAAATCAATAAGGGAAAGGCAAGGTAATTTTCTGCCTTCAGGAAATACCCCCAAGGGGGCTTCCAAAAACCCCCATACCAAATCAAATTCAATCTTACCCCGCCATTTTGGAGGAAAAACCTTCCCAGAACAATTAGAGAAATTAAAAGCTATTCTTAGAAAACATTACACAGAATGTTAAAAAATCTATAGAAAAGTAAAAAAATCAAGAAAGATTATAAAGCATATAATTGAACAAAGGCAAAAGTAAAAATTTGAAAAAAATAATGTTATTATTAAGGTTTAGTGAACACAGGGGCAGATTTAATAGTCTTGGCATCAAAAACTGATCCCTTCAGGAGGTAAATGATCAGTGTTTTAGAATTGGAACATTATCCCAGGTAAAATGAAGTGCAATATGACTTGAATATATAGGACCAGAAGGACAGAGAGAAAAATTAAAGTCATATGTGCCTAACATTGCTATAAATTTATGGGGACAAGAGGGACAAGATTTAGTATAACAATGAAATACTCAGCTTGACATTGCTCCAAAAAGAGAAATAAAACATGAACTAACACATGTTTCCAATAAACATTAGAAGGTATTATAAGAAACAGTCACAAACCATTTAGGGTGTATCAAAACATGTCACAACAGCTGCTGATTTTTCAAGAATACCCACAAGACTACCTTTAAAATGGTTAACAGAGAAGCCTATATGGGTCCATCAGTGGTATTTAACAAAAGAGAAATTGCAGGCCTCAGAAACGTGGGTACAGGAGCAGTTAAATGCTCAGCATATTGAAGAATGAACCAGCCTTGGAATTTTCTTGTGTCTGTTAATAAAAATAAATATGAAAAATAGAGAATGGTAACAGATCTAAGAGTGATAAACAAGATGATCCAGTCAATGTGATCTCTAGAGTTTACATTCTTTGCCTTCTCTATTACCTAAAAAACAATGGCCTATTATTGATTTAATAGACTTTCTTTACATTACCTCTACAAGTTATGTGTCCCTCTGCAGACAAAGGGCTCTAAAGTGCCAGCCCATGTATAGGAACACAGTCTGATCCCAACCCTTGAGGGTCCACATACTGCCCATGCCAGTCAACAGTTGCCTACCCTTGGAGAGCCTAGCTCCTTTCCCCAAAGGATCTCCAGTGAAGGGTGATATTTCCCTGATTTTGTTTTCAGACCTTTTATTATTTGTGTATATGAAGGCTATTGATTTTTTTTATTAGTTATACTTGTACCCTGCTTCATTGGTGATGGTATTTTTCAGCTGGAATGAGTTTTAGGCAAAATTTTTGTGGTCAAGTTTGAATACAAATATCTGCAAATAGAGACAGTTTGATTTCTTCCTTTCCAACTTGTATTGACTTAATCTCTTTTTGTTCTATTATTGTTTAGCTAAATTTTGAGAACTATATTCAATAGATAAGGGCAGAGAGGACAGCCTTGTTTTGTCCTAATTTTAGTGATACTGCTTTGAGTTTCTTTACATTTAGTTTGATGTTGCCTGTTGACTTTCTGTATATTGCCTTTATTATGTTTAGGAATTTTCCATATCTTTTCCCTTTCTCAGGGACTTTTATCATAATGGAATGTTGGATTTTGTCAAAAGCTTTTTCAGCATCTAGGAAGATGGTCATGTGTTTTTATTTCCTACCAGGTTATTTATATAGTAGATGACATTCATAGTTTTTACAGGTTGAACCATCCCTTCATCAATACGATCAAGCCTACTTGATTTTGGTAGATGATTTTTTGATATGCTGTTGAATTTGGTTTGCCTGTATTTTTACATCAATGTCAATGAAAGAGATTGGTTTGTTACTCTCTTTCTTTGTTGCATCTTTGAATGGCTTGGGAATCCAGGAGATCATAGTCTCATTAAAAGAAATCAGCAATGTTCCTTCACTTTCTATTGTATGGAACACTTTGAGGAGTATTGGTATTAGTTCTTAAAATGTTTGGTAGAATTCTGCACTGAAATTATCTGGCCCTGTACTTATTTTACTTGGGAGACTTTTAGAAACAGCTTCAATTTCTTTGAGGTATGTCTATTTAGGTCATCTATGGTGGTTGATAGTTTTACTGGCTATAGTAGTCTGAGCTGGCAGTCATAGTCATTTAGTGTCTGCATAACATCTGACCAGGACCTTCTTGCTTTCATTGCTTCCACTGAGTAATTGGTGGTATTCTGATGTGTCTGCCTTTATACGTAACTTGGCCTTTTTCCTTTCCACCTCATAGTTTTCTTTTTGTTGTTTAGGTTTAGTGGCTTTATTATTATGTGGAGAACAGACTTTTATTGGGGGGGATCCAATCTATTTGGTTTTCTGTACTTATTGTGTCTTTATAGGTATTTTAATATTTAGGTTAGGAATGTTTTCTTCTATGATTTTATTGGACATATTTTCTGTGTGTTTTAGCTGGTATGCTTCTTCAATTTCAATTTTGAGGTTTTGTATTTTTATGGTGTCTCATATTTCCTGGACATTTTGTGTTATGACTTTTTTATTTTATTTTATTGTTGTTATTGTTGCCTAATGTATCTAAAATATATCTATTTCCACTGTTGAATCTTATACTTAAGAGATTCTCTTTTCCATCTCTCGCATTATGTTGGTTATGCTTGCATCTGTAGTTCTGGTTCATTTCTTCAGATTTTGTAGTTCCAGTATTGCCTCAGATTTGTCTTCTTTATTGCTTCCATTTCCATTTTTAAATCTGTTTGATTTCTTTCTCTTGATTTTTTTTTATTTTCTGTCAGGGATTTTTTAATCTCTTCAAATTTTTATTTGTATTTTATTCTCTTCCTTCAAGGGAATTTTTTATATTTTCCTTTAAGGCTTCTATTATCTTCATAAAGTTGTATTTATGGTCTTTTTTTCTGCTTTTTTTTGCATTGGATATTCAGGCACTGATATTGTAGGTTTCATGATATTCTTTATGTTTTTCTATGTATTCCTTCACTGACATCTGCCTATTAATTCCTAGATTCATCGCAGTATTGTCTGAATCTCAGAGAGCTGATTTTGGTGTAATTTGTTCCCTATGTGTCTGTGTCCCAGGAAGCTTCTCTTGGTCCAATCTTGCCTCTTGATCCATTTTGAAGTTTGTATTCTGCATCACAGTGACCCCTTTTAATCTAGTTAATGCTGCCACACTGTGCTTTTCAGGTAGCTGCATTTGATCCAGTAGGTGCAGAGACACTATGGGTCTCAGGTAGTTGTTCTTCATCCAGTAGGAACTGGGGAACTCTTTAGCTTCTTAGTTTTAATTTGTCTCTTAGTTTCCTTGTTTCCTGAGGACCAGGGGTCTCTTAGACTGCTGTAGACCGGGGGTCTGTGGGTTTTCTGTTATTGGGTGGTGTCGCTGGGGTTGCCAGGTGTAGGTTTGGAAACGGGGCAGGGTTTTGGAGTTGGGTTTTAGAGTGAGCTTGGTTTTCCTGGGGTTTTCAGTTTTCCTTGGGTTTCCCTTCTGGTTTGGATTTGAGGTGGATCTGGGTTGAGGTGTGTTCCAAGAGCTGTGTCTCCAGGCTGTTTCAGAGAGATATGAGTGACACTGTACCCTGGACAAGTGGAGCCCCTTTGTTCTATCCATAACTCTAAAGCAAGAATCATGTGGCAAAAGTTTCCAAGTTCTCTTGTTTGCTAGGACTGAAAATTCACTCCCTTGTATAGTTACATCTTCACCAGCTTTCTGTTTTTGCTGTTTTCCTTCATTTCCCAAACTTTCATGTTCATGAACTTGTTATGTAGAACAAACTCATCTTAAACTGAGAAATGTGCCAGCCTCTGCCTTCAGAGTGCATCACCATACCCTGCTCCAATTTTTTTAAATTTATTTTAACAAGTTGGAAAGTTAGCTGGGTGGAATCTTGCCCTGATGTCACCACTCCCTTTATTCCATTCCTTAATATTTGTATCTTCTCCATGAACAAAACTGAACACAAGATTTAGTTCTACTTCACTTCATGGTGACCTTTTTTTAATATGTATGTTTTGTCTTTTATTTGTGAAGCTTGATCCTTTTAATTACAAATTTTTATCAGTATTAACACTAATAACTGCCTGACAGTTTCTATAATAGGCAGTTTTGACATTTCTTGGCTAAAAAAATTAATTCAAAATTCTTTAGCCTCAGTCAGACTTCTCATACAAGAGCAAAAATTAGCCACATTCTTCAAAAGCTATCTAAGGAATAATCTCTGAGCACATACTAAAGTTTCTTCTATGAAACCTCCTACAAATAAGACCTCCACAGTTCATCAAGCAACACTCAGCAACACTCACATCCATTCTTATAGTGTATCCCATTAGTATGGTCCATTAAGCTTGGTTATTAAGCAGCACTTAATAGTTCAATTGCTTTCTTAATCTAGTCTCAAGGTTCGTAGTCCTTCATATAAAAGCATGATCAGGTATATCACAATAATACCCTAGTCACTGGTACCACCTTCTTTATTAGTAAAGGTTTCTATTACTGAGAAGAAACACTATGACCACAGTAACTCTTATAAAAGAAAATATTTGATTTGGCTTAGAGGTTTAGTTTATTATCATGATGACAGAGACTATGGTGGATGGGAGTTTGGCAGCATATGTACAATCATGGTGCTGGAGAATTCTATATCTTCAACCAAAGGCAACAAAAAGTGAACTCAGAAACTGAATGTCCCTTGAGCATGTATGAAAACTCAAAGCCTGCCCTCATAGTGACATACACTCTCCAACATTGCCACCCCCAACACAAGGTCCCAACTAGTATTAGTGCCATTCACTTTAGGGTTCATTTTCTTCTAAACTACCACAGTCCTGTATAGAAGGCTTAAAAATTCTAAGATATCATAGATGCCAACCTAGACTACAATACTCCCCTAAAATTTTAATAACCTTATAGGATAAAACAAGATATTCCATGATAAATTCAAATTTAAACAATATCTATCCATAAATAATGTTTTACAGACCGTACTGGAAGAAAAAGTTCAAGCAAAAAAAGTTGGCTACACTCATGAAATAGATAATTTCAGAAAATAGATAATCTCACATGACCAAAGTAAAAAAAAGGAAATACACACACACACACACACACACACACACACACACACACACACACACACACACACACAAACACACACACACACACACGAAGCCTATTCCTAGGTTGGTTGCAATGACTGGGATGGATATATGTATACATGCATTTGGAAACTACTACCAGAACTAAGAACAAAAAAATAACAGAAATTTGCAAATTCTGGTCGACAATATCTCTCAATATCACTTCAACAATTAAAACCAAAACAAAAACAAAACAAACAAACAAACAAAAAAAAAAAAACGGGACACCCACAAGCTAACTGAATGAATGCCAAAACAGGATTAATCCTTTTGTTGCATACAAGAAATGTACCTCAACATCAATGATAGCCATTACCTCAGTATAAAAGTTTGCAAAAAGATTTTCCAATCAAAAGAAACAAGCAGGTGTAACTAACCTAATATCTAACAAAATAGACTTACTTCAAACCAAAATTTATCAAAAGAGATGAATAAGATTTCATATTCATGGAAGGAAAATTCACCATGATAATTCTTTTCATTCTGAACATCTATGCTCCAAATGCAAGACCACTCAGATTTAGATTAATAAAGCTTAAATTACATATTGAACCTCATATATTAATTATGATAGACTTATACACCTAATACTCACCAATGAATGGGTTGTCCAGACAGAAACTAAACAAAGAAATAATGGAATTTACAGATTTTATCACACAAATGGGCATAAAATATATCTACAAAATTTTATGCAAAACACAAAAGAATATATCTTCTTTCCAACACCTCATGGATCCTTCTAAAATTGACCTCATACTCAGTCACAAAGGAATCCTCAACAGATGCAATGTAATTGAAATAACCCACTGTATCACAGCATATCACCATGGATTAAATCTGGAGTTCAAAAGCAAAAGGAACTATAGAAAACCTACAAACCCTTGGAAACTAAATAATTCTAAAATGAATAATCACTCAGTCAAAGAGGAAATAAGTTAAAGATTCCCTTGTATTTAATGAAAATGAATATACAACATACCCAAACTTATATAACACAATGCCTGTCCAAAGGATTTGGATATCATAATAGCATCTCAAGTGAACACCTGAAAGATTAGAACAAAAAGGAGCAAGCACAACCAAGAGGAGTAGATGGATAGAAATAATAAACCCAGGAGCCAAAATTATTTAAATAAAAACATACATCAATACAAAAATTAATTAAATAAGGATTTGGTTCTTTGAGAAAACAAATAAAATAGGCAAACCTTATCTGAACTAACTAAAAGGCAGGGAAAGAATATTCAAATTAACAAAATCAGGAAGAAAATGGGAATAAAACAACAGACATTGAGGAAATACAGACAATAATTATATTATACTTCAAAAACCTATACTTCACAAAAGTTTTAAAAAACTAAAAGATAGACAAATATCATATTACCGCACACCAAATTAAATCAAATTCAGAAAAAAATTAAATAGGCCTATAATCACTAAGAAAATCATAGCAGTAATTGAAATCAACCTTTGGAAAAATAAAAGCCCAATGGCAGATAATTTTTGCACAAAATTCTACTAGACTTTCAAAAAAATCTAATATCAATATTTGTTAAATTATTCCACAAACAAAGCCAAAGCAACATTACAAATTTTTATGAGGCCAATGTCACCCTGAGACCCAAACTATACAAAGACCCAACACAGAAAGAGAATCAAAGAATGAATATTTTCCCTCATGAATCTTAATACAAAAATACTCAATAAAATTCTGAAAAACTTAATCCAAGAACACATTGAAAATATTATCTCCCATAATCAAGTAGGGCTCATCCCAGTGGTGTATTTATGTTTCAACAAGCTAAAATTAGTCAATGAAGTATAGCATATAAACAAACTGAAAGAAAAAAACCCACAAGGTCATCTCAACAGATGCTAAAAATCAACTGACAAATTCCAACACATTTTTAATGTAGAGAAAGTCAAAGCAACTCCACTAAAATGAGGATCAAGACTAGGTTGTACACTCTCTTGAATACTCTCTTGTTATCTATTCAATATAGAGCTTGAAGTTTTAGCTCAAGCAATAAGACAAGTAAAGAAGATCAAGGAGATATACATTGAAAATATACTAATCAAAATATCACCTTTTGCAACTGATATACAAGCAACTCCAAAAATTCAACCAGGGAATTCTTACAGCTGATAAATACCTTTAGTGAAGTTTTGAATACAAGGTTAACAAAGAAAAAGTACCCCAGTAATGTACAAATCATGAATGATCTCAAAAGTAAATCAGTGAATGAATACTTTTTCACAGTTGCCACAAATAATATAAAATGTTCTTGGATAAGTCTAACTCAAGAAGTGAAAGTCCTGTATGGTAAAAAACTTCAAGTCTTTGAAGAAAGAAATTGGAGAAGATATTAGTAAATGGAAACACCTCTCAAGTTCACAAAGCAGTGGGATTAATAGAGTAAAAATGGCCATCTTATCAAATACAATCTATAAATTCAATACAATCCCCATCAGAATTACAACTCAATTCCTTGTAGACCTTTAAAGAACAATACTCAAGTTTAAATAGTAAAATTAAAAACTCAGGATAGTTAATACAACACTGTATGATAAAAGAACTTTCAAGAATGTCACCATGCCTGACTTCAAGCTCTATTTCACAACCATATTAATAAAAACAGCATAGTATTGGCTTAAGAACATACAGGTTGATCAATAGTATTAAAGTCCCAGATGTAAATTCAGACACCTATGGGCATCTTATTTGTGAAAAGGAAGACAAATTTATATACTGGAAATAAAACTTAGTCAACAAGTAGTGCTGGCATAACTGGATGTTGGCATATATAATTCAAATTGTTCCATATATATAACTTAACTCAAGACCAAATAGATAAAAGACCTCAACATGTATCCAGTTACACTGAACTTGTTGGAAGAAAAAGTGGTTAATAGCCTTGAACACACTGGCAAAAAAGAAAAAAAAATTAAGTAGGATACCAGCAGCATAAATATTAGAATTGAAAATCAATTCAAATCTTGAAACTGAGAAGCTTCAAAGGCAAAGGATACTCTTAATATGACAAAACAATAGCCACCTAGAGAAAAGGAAAAATAATCTTTATCAACCCTTCATTTGACAGAGGGCTGATATCCGAAATATATAAAAATCTCAAAAAACTAGACATCAGGATTCAAATAACCCAATTTATGATTGGGTACAGATATAAACAGAAAATTCTCAATGGAATAATCTCAAATGTCCAAGACTTAAAGGAATTTTTAACACTCTTAGTCATTAGGGAATTGTAAATCAAAACATCTCTGAGATTCCATGTTACATATTTTAATGCCTAAGCTCAAACCCAAACAACAAATTATGCTTGATTGGACAAGAAGCAAGGAAGACATTTCTTCAATAATGGTGGGAGTTCATTGTACAGTCACTTTGAAAATCAATTTGGCCCCTTTTTTTAGAAAATTGGAAATTGACATACCTCAAGAATCAGCTATTTCACTTTTGGGCATGTACCCAAAAGATGCTTAGTACAATTGCTCAAATAATTTCATAGAAGCATTCATTATTTGTAATAGTAAGAACATAGAAATAACCTAGATGATCCTCAATAGAAGAATGGATAAAAAGATATAGAAAATATACACAATGGAGTATTACTCAACTGTCAAAAATAATGACATCATAAAATTTTCAAGCAAGATAATAAAAGTAGAAAAATATTATTCTCCAGGAGGTAACTCAGACACATAAATACAAAGATAGTTTGTATTCAGCTAATAAGTGATAGTAGCTATAAAACAAAAGATCCATGCTACAATACACAGACCCAGATAGGCTATATAAGAAAGAGGGAACAAGGGGTAACACATGGATCACTTTGGAAATGAAAATAAAAGAAATTTTATGAGTGATTGCCTGAGTATGGGAACATGTTACATGGGGAGAATACTAAAAGAGATAACGGGAAAGTGTTGTGTAGTAGTATTTTTAATGCAAATTCTGTCATACAATTCTGATTTTGTGAGAAATTGCCTTTTGTATAAGTGATTCAGTATATTTTGTCTGCTGGCAATTGCACCATAGCCATTTTTCTGGGAACCTGCCTGGCTACCTGCTTACTCTTCTGTGCTCTGGAGAGAAAGACTTTGAACTTGACTGCACCTCCTGCTGGCCAAACATCACCATTATATCTGGATTGTGGCAATTGGTTATATTGCATATTTTTTCCTTCTTTTTCTTTCCCACAGTGGCTGACAATTCCTCTTCTCAAGACTTCAGGACATATTTTTCTGATTTGATTGTGAATTTCCTACAGGAGTATATTTTTGAGGGTTTAAATCCCTCAGTCCTGCTACTTTTCAGCTTAATTCTATATTTTATAATAAAAAGCAAGCAAACAAACAAACAAAAAACCTGATGCCCATTTGAACTATAAGATGATAATTAGTATGGTGGAAGATTTGAACTCTACAAAAGTATTTAATTCATGATTTGAAGTTTAGATATAAGCAATTTATGGATGATTTAAAGTCGAGGAATGACCAATTGCTATCTAAAGTATGTAATACAGAAATTTTACCTAATAAATTGGAAGACAAAGTTAATTTTCTGGAAAATGGTTATGATAAACTTTTAGAAAGAATTTCCTCCTTGGACATGAATATTAAGACTGTACAAGACAAGTATAAACTTTACATCAATGATGAGAATGAGAATCTTCTTAATTGAGTTAATGATGAAAATAGGAAAATTGCTGATTCTATGAGGTCATTAGAAAGACTGGCTATTAAAAAACTCATGTGAGGAAAAAATGATGATTTTCAAGCTTTAGAAATGAAAGGATCATATTGAAATACTGGAAAATATGTTAAGACATTATACCCAGAACAATTCAGGACAACCCCCTATGAAATATTATGGTAATAAAGAAACTCTACCTATGGTGCTAAACATGAAGGAATAGTCCCTTCTCCACAGGTATTATTTCCAGTTACGATTCAGATAGAGAACACACATAGGAAGTTCCCAGAATTTGTGATGTAAAATTATGAACCAATCCATATGAGAGATATAAATGGTATCAAGGAAGCCATATTCCTCCATGTAATCTTCATGTGTGTAAAACAAACTCTAAATAAATGGTCAACAAAAAATAGAATAACTCTTATTGATTGGATGCAGTTAACAACTGCTATAGTGGACTATAGACAAAATTTACAATGGAGAAATTGGCTTAGGAAAAAGGCTAGGGTGATAGAAATCCAGGGAAAGATTGTGTGTTTTTGCATTTCTCAGGACCAAATCCTTGGTCAAGGCTTGATTGCTGATGTGAAGGCACAGACTACTTACAATAAACATACAGTGTTACTGTGCCACAATGCTGCATTGGATGCTTGAGAAAATATTTTAGACACAGGACAGAAAATTGAGACATATACCAAGGTTAGACAAGGCTTAAAATAACCTTATACTGACTTTCTGCAGAGGCTTACCAATGCTTTACATAAAGCACTATCAGATCCAGAAGTTAGGAAGCAATTAATACTTTGTTTGCCTTTGACCATGCTAATCTAGAATGTAAAGGGCTTATGCTGCTAAAGATTAGATCTGCACCAATAGAAGAATGGATTCAGTATGCAACCAATGCAGTAAATCTATGGGGTTGTGGCCTTCTATAGCAATGGAATACCCAGATTAAAATCCCTACAGGCTAGAATATCAACCAAAGCCTCAATTATATTTCTGAAAACAATAATTTAAAGTGTTATTTAAAGCAATCGCCAGCCATTCAAGTTGTTCAAAAGCATAGCTAACTAGCTGTTGAACCCTTAAAGACACCCACAGTCTTATCTTTGAAATGGTTGTCATAAAAGTTTATTTGGATTCATCAATGGCCCTTGATGAAGGAGAAACAACACACTCTCTAACAGCTGGTACAGAAGCAATTACAAGCTCAACATATTGAAAACCCAACCAATCCATGGAATACTTATGTATTTGTTGTCAAGAAGAAATCTGGAAAGTAGAGAATGGTGGTGGAGCTGAGAGCAATTGATAAAGTGATTCATCCCATGAGCTCTTTACAATCTGGTATTCCCCTGCCCTCCTGGTTACATAAGAAATGACCTATTATAGTTATTTATTTGAATGACTGTTTTTTTTCCATACCTCTACAAGAAAGTGACAAAAAAATTCACCTTTACAGTGCCCAGATTTAATAATTCACATCCATTAAAGAGGTAAGAATGGAGAGTCCTTCCGAAAGGGATGTTGAATAATAGCCTTACCTTATACCAATATTTTGTACAACAGCCATTAAAATGATATACAAACAATTTCCACAATCTATCATTTACCATTATATGGATGATATCTTGATGGAAGACTCAAATTAGAATGTTTGAAGAAGTTAAGAAAATATTGCCTGATTGGGGACTACAAATTATCCCTCAAAAATACAAAGAGGAGATTATATCATTTATTTAAGATATAAAATAGGCCTATAGAAAATTAGAACCCCAGAGGTCCAATTAAGTAGTGATACATTGAATAGTCTTAACAATTTCCAAAAACTGCTAGGAGATATTGCTAATTTTTGACTCATTATTTGTATAAGAAGTCATGAACTAGTTAATTTAGAACCAAAGGTGATAATGACTTAAATAGTCCCAGAGAATTTTCTGATGAAGGTGTGAGAGAATTAGCTTTGATAGAAAAGAAATTACAAGAAGCACACATGAATCACATGGATCTAGACCTTGATTGCATACTGGTTATCTTACCGTCTAAGCATTCTCTATAGGAGTCATAACGCAAAGAGAAAATATTATATTAGAATGAATATTTCTGCCACAAAGGGCAAGTAAAAAGTTGAAATCATTGAGAATATTTCTAATCTCATTCTTAAAGAACATTTAGACTTTGTCAGTTGACTGGAAAGGACACACCAGAAATTGTCGTACCTTTGACTAATAAAAAAATTCATCAATAATAGGCAATGAACCTTGGCAAAATGCTTGTAGTAAATTTTTGGAAGATATTAATAACAAATGTCCCCTCAAAGCAAAAGAGTATAATTTACAAAGGAAGCTAACTGGATCTTCCCACATGTGGTACAGGATCAACACTTTTCTGGAGCTCCTATAATTTATACCAATGCAACCAAATCAGTAAATGCTGGTTACAAATCAAGAAATTTATTTAAAGTGATTCAAAGCTCTTACATCTCTGTTCAGAAGTCAGAACTATATGCGATTATTATGGTATTAATGGATTTTACTGAACCTCTTAACATATTAACTGATTCTCAGTGTGTAGAAGTTGTTTTACATATTGAAACTGCTGATTACATTCTGATGATACAGAATTATCCTCGTTGTTGATACAGCTACAGGATATCATTAGAAATAGAATTCATCCTATACATGTAACACATGGTCCTTTAGCACAAGGTAATGATGAAATTGACCAGTCATTAATAGGAAACATACTGGAGGCCTAAGAATTTTATAAGATACATAATATTAATATCAAAAAACTAAAAAAGAGTTTTCCCATCACTTGGCATCAAGCCAAGGAAATTCTATGGAATTGTACTACTTGTTCCTTCTATAACCAACCATCTTTACCAACTGGAAGTAATCCTAAAAATATGCAGAGAGATGAGATCTGGCAGATGGATGTTTTTCACTTTCCAGAATGTAAAGATGAAATATGTACATTATACCAAAGACACTTAGTCATGATTGCAATGAGTGACTGCCCTGAGTTCTGCAAAAGCTGAAGCTGTATTTATTCACCTTTTGAATGTCATGGCCATAATAGGAATTCCTGTTTAAATTAAGACTGACAATGTTCCAGTGTATGTTTCCAGAAAATGTAGTAGATTTTTTGATATTATAATATAGATAACACTATAGGAATACTACACAATCCTACAATCCTACAGGATAAGCTATTATGCAGAGATCTCACCACACCTTAAAATAGAGGCTTCATTAACAAAAAGGAGAAATGAAAAGACCCAGGGACAAATTGCATAATGATTTACTGACCTTGAATTTTTTAATGCTGATGAGAAAGGAACAACAGTTGCAGAGAGACATTGGATAATAGAGAAAACTTCTGAGATAAACCAACCCAGCTACTTCAAGGATGTGCAGACTTCAGAATGGAAGCTGAGATATGTGTGTCACTGGGATAGGAATTTTGCTTTTGTTTTCCATGGGAGAACAAATAATATGGGTACCAACAAAATTAATAAAGATCTGATTTGAATAGAGGACACCTCCTGAAGAGCAGAAGTAATGGCTCATCCATCAATATGACAGTTTTATACTGGTAAGGAAATCTCATTTAACAAGGCTGGGGCAGGGTCTCATTTTTGTCTTTATAAAAGAATGAATACAACCATCTTTAAGACATTATATTGATCCTGAATGCTTAGATATCTAAAGCTGAAGGGAGATTATTTATGAAAGGATTACAAACAAAGTAATATAAAAACAACTAGTACCAATATGGACTACTGGATAATTTCTCAATTCTTACTGCTTTACATCTAAAAAAATGTGGTGCTGGTTTGATTATAAATAAAGCTGTCATTAGAGTTGGAGTAAGCATCTTTTTTCTTCTGTAAACCCAAGCACATTAGTTAAGAAAAGTTCAGAGAGTCTGTCTCTCACATATCAGTGTGGGACAGAAGACAACCAGAATATACAATGACCAATATAATTGTAATTTTATCTTTAATCCTATCTCTGTATATTTCCTCCCTCCTAACCTTAACATATTCTCTGTATACAATTTTCTCCTGAAGACTTAAAGAAAATAAAATCTTCATTTGATATCAATAATGTTTAAGTTTTCTACTGTAAACAACAATTTCTCCTCCCACCGATCTCCATAGCATACAGAATGAAGATGGGACTCCCACTGCAATGAGTCTATCTGTAGTAATAATGGAGAGAGAGAGAGAGAGAGAGAGAGAGAGAGAGAGAGAGAGAGAGAGAGAGAGAGAGAGAGAGAGAGAGAGAGAGAGAGAGAGAGAAATAAAGAACCTGGTGTATAGCACTCAATGATTGCTTTTGAAATATAGTCCATTCAGGATTAATCCAAGATAGCTCTCTATGATTAACCTTCATGTCACATCTTTAACAACAATGTTAGATGGACTTAGCCAGTACTGTGAGAATGGTTATCGATGTTGATAGTCAGTCCATTAGGACCTAACCACTGTCTTAGTTTTTAAAGGATCCCACAGAGATGCCACAACCAACAAGTCAGCAGGAAGCAATCTTATGAAAAACTACACCCCTCTCTTGATAAGTTCTGTCCTCTGAAGGTTATGCATAATTTTCATTTCAAGGTAGTTATAGGTTAAAACTGGGTTAAGCATAGAACTATAATATAGACTCAGGGTCCCTTTTAAAGAATAGAAAGGGCAATAGATAGGATAGATATAGGTAGATTGTTGTATCCACCGATAAGCTATTATCAGCCAAATATGAGCTAAAGACAACTTGCACTGGTATAAATGCTTGTATATTGATATTAATGTAAAATCATTTTATATTTTTGATTTACATAATTTGTATATTGATATAAATTTAAATCTGAAATTGTTTTATATGTCTAAGGTAATTTGTATATTGATACAAAATTGAATCTGTAGTTGTCATATTTTGTACCTCTTTCTACCTCTGTTTAAAATATTTTGCACACTGATATACATTAATCACATTATTGTCATTTCCATTATGCAGTTTCTACCTCTGTTCAATTATACTAGTCATAATATATAATTATATTAGTCATACTGTATACAGAAAATATTTTGTATGCCACTATTTAGATATTTTATAGGTTTAGGATACTGTTATCATTTTGCATGATACATGTACCACTGGCTAATGTTTACATGATAGTCATACTGTAAGTCCTCATTCAGAGACTACATCCATTTATAGATTGCCTAATTTTACAATGCAAGCTTTAGTCTTTGGGATGATAAGAACCGCAGGTCACCATTACTTAGGTTTGACATGTAATAGTCATGTCGTTTAGGTTTCCCAGGTACACACTAGAATATATCAGATAGATACAATTCTTCAACCACTTCATAGACCTGGAGAGTATGGCATTTAATGTTTTGTTATTCAGAATTTTGCCATGAGAGACACAATCACTGTTCTTTTCCTGCGATGGTTTTGAGCATCAAGGACACTCCACTAAGAATTTGTCTTCCTTGATGGACAATGGCCTATTGGGCAAAGAACTGCCCTTACCTTGAGTTGTCAGTATGTACACTGTCCAGTCTGGATGAACAGGATGAAGGATAGAGACTGTTAATACCGGCCTGGACAGAATAATATGGTTTCTCCGAAAACACCCTGCTTCTGAAAAGATCTGTCAGATATCATAGGCCTGTAGCCAAAATGATAGTTGTTTTAATGATGCAGAAAAACCTTGGGTGACTATCTAGGTAGCTGACTGTTGCTGTCCTCTCTTCAATTTTGGAGCTACTCTACTGTGCTTTCAACCTTCAGGTAATATATTTTCCCTCTCAGGTCTGAGGGGATTAAATTCTAGACCATTAAGGTTAATAACATTTCATCACTAGGAAAAGAACATTCAGGTGTTCTATTTTTACTATTTGAGATAAACAGCTCTGAAGTAATTTCTGTACCTCACCACTTACCAATGTTCTAAACATATAAGATTTAATTGATATTTGTTGGTTTTTTAGTTGTAGTTTAACCCTGCTTATGTTTTGTTATTTCCTCTCCCAGACATTACTTTATATTGATTACTATCATAGATAGTCTTAGTTTAGAATTTTATGAATTAGACAAAAGGAAGAGATGTAGTGGGATTCAGTTGTTAGCTGGCAAGGCTTGAAGGCAAATCTCTGGAGCACTGGCAGCGTGAATGGGGTATGACCAGACCCCATTAAGATGCCACCAGGATACTAAGCTTGCCCATTTTGTTCCTGTGTTTTTGGAGAATAGATTGGCAGCCCTGTCATGGGACAATTCCTATCTGAAAGAATTATCTTAAGGTTCAATTTGTATCATGAGTGTTCATATATTCCTCAATAAATATTAATCCTTTATATGCTATATTGATAGTAAATTTTCCATGGTACAGTTGGCCATTTGGAGTCAGGTAGATACTTGGTTAAAGGAAACTCTTAGGAATATGCAAGGATGAAGACAGCTAAGATTTACAACAAAGGTGCATATATAGCCATAGGTGGTCTTCTATGACTGAACAAGCCTTCTAGTGGAGAAATGGGACACCAACACAACCACACAATCTTTGACCTTCAGTATGTACTGATTATGTTATATATTGGTGGTAGAGTTATTCAAATATTGTGGGAGTGACCATCAAATGATTGTTCCAGCCTGTGATCCATGACACTAGAGTGAGCACATCCCCAACATTGCATGTAGTGCCTACATCCAGAGATTACATAGCCCAGAGACCTAGAATATAACCAAACAATTTTAGAGAGAAAACACAAATGTAATAATTCCTAATGATATTCAAAGCCTTCATCTACTTACTGATGGAAAAAGATGAAGACCTACAGATAAACAATAGGACAAGCTTGAGGTATCCTGCTAAAGAGAAAGAGGAAAAACTTCATGAACCAGAGGACTCAGAAAAATTGAAAAAAAAAAAACCCACAGAAACAACTAACATAAGCTCTTGGAGTATGAACTTATAATCAGGGAGCCTGTATGAGATCGACTTAGACCCTCTTTGTATATATGACAACTAGGTAGCTTGGTCTACCTGTTGCATTACTAACAGTGTAAACAGAGGCTACTTCTGACTTCTTTACTTGCTTTTGAGATCCGATTCCCAAAACTGTGTTGCTTTCCCCAGCCTTAATAAAAGGGGAAGTTCTTAGTTCTACAGCAAATTATTATGCCATGCTTAATTGATATTCATGGGAGGGAGGCCTGCCTATTTCTGAACATAGACAGAGGAGGAGGGAAAAGGGAATCAAAGGGGAGGTGGGGGAAGGTAATGGTTGAAGTTGGAGGAAACAGGCAGTCATGATGTAAAATAAATTAACTCATAAAAATGTTTAATTTTGATTTATAAAATAATTAAAGATGTTAATCTTCCTTTCTTTCCTTGAGAAAAATTATTATATATCATATGTAAAACTAATTTTTATATTTCAATCATAGGTGAAGTCATTATGAAAAAACTGCTACTGCATACAGTTTTAAATTAAATGCATTATTATATTTCACTAAAATTAAATTTAAATAGTGATGCAATTTATTTGAAAGGATTAAAAAATGTCACCATTGTCCATTCCTGAAAACATACACATAAAAGGAATATTATACTAACTGCATAGGTTGCATTTATTATTTTAGTTCCATAGACATATATATATGATCTGTCAACTAAATTGTTATAAATAGCAAACTTGTGTTTATTTTGGTCACTCTACCCCCATTCTATAGAAAACAGGATGACAAAGAAATCCATCCGAGCCCTGAAACTAAAGCCAGTGATTTTTTTTTTTAAAGCCTGAATTTGGGATTCATGACAGAAACAACTTATCCCTTTACCCAGAACCAAATAAACATGCCTTGAATCTGAAATTAGTACCAAAGGAACATACTTGGTCCCCAAAATCAGAGCCAGAAATATGCCATGACATTAGAATTAAAGTCCAAAAGCTAAACAAGGTCAGGAAAAAAAAAATACAGTTTAGCCCTGAAATTAAAACCATCTCTGCTACTGACTAACAAAACCAACCCATCCCTAAGCAGTAATTTACTAAATGATCCTTGAGTATCTCTGGAGAAACTATACTCCTATTATCCTCTATATAAACTTCTCTGCCTGTTCAGTTATGAACTGTTATTTCCTACCTTGTTAGATGAGGCCACTTTCCTGGACTCCTTCTTTCCATATAAATCTTTCTAAAAACTGTCTTAGGTAAAGATCTTCATTTACCAGTGCAGAGAATAACTTGCTGAGATCTCCCTTCATGGGTTGAGTAGAATAACCTTTCAGAGATGTCCACATAGGAATTAGCAAAGAGTAGCAGAATACAAGAACAGAAGAACTTACTGTAATGTCCCTTGGTGAACTGAGCAGAAAAATCTTGGAGAGATAAACCTTAAGGTGAACAAGGTGGAACAGAAAAAGTAACAGTGTTTTCTCAGAGCTGCAGAAGACTGCTAACTTTCTTCATTTGTTTCCCCTTTAACAAAGTAAAGCAAAAAAAGTATTATCTCAGACTGGAGAGAAGAAGCAAAGCTCCACTGGGAAGACACTTTAAGGCTGAGCTGAGCTGTCCCATTGCAGCTCCATCTGTCAGAGATGTCCTAACAGCTCTCCAAGTATAGCATGACTTCCTGAACAGTAAGGATACCATTCCCTCCAGAGCTGAGCTGTCCTATGAAGCTCTAGCCTTGAGAACTATCCTAATAGCACCAGGTGTTTCCGAACTTTCCAAACCATCAAGATATCTTTCCTTGCAGAGCTTCCCTTCCCTTCGCAGAGTTGTAACACAAGCTTACACCCATAAGGCTACTTAAGCAAACATACAAAGGTATTTTGTTGTAAGCCTTTGACCAATAGGCATAAAATAACGTCACCATATTTATGGCATGACATTTGCTAGATCTAAGACTGATCCAACCATAGTAGAGTGTGATATAGTTGACTAGAATATCAATACAACTCACAAAATGTTAGTGTTCAAAAGTCACTATCTCATCATATAAGAAGTGCCAGAAATTGTACAAATAGTCACAGAAAGAGTCAATAGGTTAATTAACTTTTTATTTCTAAATTTAAAACATAAACAAAATCTAATTAGTATATTATTACTTTATTGTAAATGTAGTGGCTTATTTATGGGATTTTAAATTATGATATTGACTTGTATGTTCATCCATATGCTAATATCATATTGATTTTATTATTTATATTTATAACAAATTGGAAATAAGCACATTTATAATTTTCAACTTTGTTCTTTTTTTTAAAGTTGAGCTAGAAATTTTTAGCCTTGAGTATCACATACTTATTCACATTAAATTTAGGATGGTTATGTTTTTAGATTATTATTGTGATTTTGATAGAAGGCACAGTAGATGTGTGCATTTCTGTACCTAATATAAACATTAACAATATTAATTTTATTTATTTGTGGATTTCACAATTCTTTTCAGTGATTTTTTTTTTTTAGTTTTTCATGCACAGTACTTAAAAATTCTGGTTTTTATCTGAAATATTTTATTTTTTAAATTTTAATTTCCATTTTAGTATAATCATTTTTAGTTTACATAAACATATCTTATCTATTACATTTATGTATTAGTATTGTGAGCAAACTAAAATAAAGTTGATGGAAACATTTAAATTTAAAGTGGGTAAAGTGGTTAATGTCATTTGCTATAGAGAGAGCCTAAAGACCAGATTGGATTCTTGAGCTTCACATACCTGAAAAAGAAAATTGACTTCTGAAGATGGTCCCTTGACTCCCTCACTCAATTAAAATATAAATATAATAGAATTTTGATTTCAAATGTTGATGTGGGAATGTGTTTATGTATGCTGTGAATCTCAATCTTTAAATAAAGGAGCTGTTTTGGGCCATGACAGGCACCATAGAAGAAGTAGGGGGAGGAATCAGAATTGGTAGGAAAGGAATGGCAGAGTCAGAGGCAGATAGAACAAGCCACCCAAGGAGCAACATGTAAGGAACACAGGTGAGCCACGGGCCACGTGGCAGACAATTTAATAGAAATGAGTTGATTTAAGATGTAAGAGCTAGCTAGCAATGTGCCTGAGCCATAGGCCAGACAGAATAAAGTTAATATAAACATCTGAGTCATATCTGGGCACGTAAGAGGTCTGGCACGGCAGGATGTGGGTCTCTGGCTGCCCAGGACCCAGAAACCCCACTACTACAGATGGCATCCAATGTGAATCGAATATCTACTTAATGCATGAGAAAATTTAAAAAGGATTTTAGCAGAAACTGAGCAAAGGCAGCTTCTAAACTGTATATATGAAGCAGGTCATTGTACAAAGAAAGAATGGTGTCTGGGTCACATTCAAAATGGCACCAGTGGATTGGTGGCAGGCAGTGTAAGCTGCAATCAGGCCGGTTCCTGAAATCTCACAGAAGACTCAGTAGCATGTGATTGATTTTAGAGTTCTGTTTATTTTGAATGAAAAGGAAACAAAGATGGTTTCTTAGTAGCAGCATTTTCTTGGATCTGCTCTGTTTGCTGGCCACGAACAGGTATGCGGTCTCTTTAAGAAAACTTACTAATTCAGCTTCCTTGGCAAAAACTATGCACCTCTTTAAGAGAGTGTATTTTAAAAGCTCTTATGGTTAGAAGATGATTAAGGATTCACAATAAAACAGATTCAGATGAAAAGAAAAACCTGTAAATGGGTTACAATATGTGTAAAAGGTACATAGAGAAAAAGAGAGAAGATAAAGTCTTTAAAAAGAGAAATAGAGTATTAAAAATATAATAAGCCACATAAAGATGGAAAATAGACACAAAATCTGGATTTTGGTTGTTATTATGTTTTCTTTTAATTTTTTAACTGTTAATGGGCAAACTGCAGAAAGACAATGGATTGCAAATGCAAAGGCTACTAAGTTAAACAAGAATATATATTTTAAAGGTATTTTGATTTTGAAATTTATATCTAAGGATTTATTGCTTTGGAAGAGTTCTAATTTTGTTTCCACAGAAGATGAGAACCTGTGGATTGCTTCCAGGCAAATATGGTTTCATCAACAAAGACCCCCTGAAAAAATCCCTGATGGGAAGAGATGGCTGTATCAGCTTCAGAGCTGCAGACTATGATCCAGTCTCAAGAACCCATGAGATTTTCAATGCCCCTTAATCAGCGAGAAGTACTAATAAAAAACTATGAAAAACTACACCCAAATTCCCCAAATATTGTTTCTAAATGTTTGTTTTCATTATAAATGGTTGATGGTCTAAGAAGAAAAAGGGGATATGGTATAGGAATGATTTTTCAAAAAAAAATAGATTACTGAATTTACTTAGATCAGAAAATCAGCTGTTAATCTTGAAATGTTTCACATTGGTATAGATTTTGGTTTATTGATACAAATTTAAGGTCAATTCTCTTATGCTGTATGTATTTTCTACTCTTATTTAAAATAGGATGTTTATGTAACTGATTTAGAATTGTAATGTATAATTAAGAAATGCATGTTAGTTGGATTTTTAGATATACAAAGATATATTTCAATTATGTAGGTAATCTTCAAATACTTCTAAGACCTACAGAATATGGCATTTAAAATATTTTAAGAACTTAGACATTTCTAGACAGTGAGACAGGTCTGCTCCTGGCAGCACTAATCTACTTCAAGAAAAAATGGGCATTGAAGAAACTCCATATGAAGTCTATTTATGGCAGTGGTTAGCCAATGGACATGAACCTGTTCTTACATTGACTGCTTGACAGTATGCTGTTTAAATTGGACATGCAGATTACATAGGAAAATGACCTCTGAACTTTGGCAGAACAAGCCGAGATGGTCATTCAGGTTCCTGCTTTACAGAGAAAACTGTCAGACATTCTTCAGGACTCGAGGAGAAGCAACTGATGAACTTTACCAGAATGGGCAGAGCAGATTCCTGCTTTGCTGAAATGAAAAGAGACTCTGGGCCTGTAGCCTGAAGATGAATGCCCCAACTTTATAAAGGAACTTTGGGTGACTGTCCAGGCAGATAGGTGTCATCTCTGTCCTTTCTAGATTTTAGAAGTCATTTCCACTTCTGATTTACTTGGGTAAATATATCCTTCTGTGGTCTTTGATGTAGTTGAAGATTAGATAGTTATAGGTACAGTTTTTCTTAGTCATTTGAAAGGTATATTAGATATGAAACTTTAGATTCATAAAGACAAGGTAGATGATAGAGTATTTTCTTTAATTTTGCTAAATACAAATAGATTAGATATTGTAACTGTAATTCTTGCTTGATGGCTATTTTGTTATATGTAATTTTGCTATGTTAAAATTGAAACCTTCCTTTTTGATTAGACAGAAAGGGGGAAGTTGTAGGCGGAGTTTTACTTGCAAGGCACCAATCCAAAATTAATATTTATTAGAATATAAATCAACACTCACGATATTAGTGACAGCTTATAGTGGCACCTGAACAAGAACTGGCATAGCCCAGCAATGGATGAGCGATGGATGCACAATGGAACGACAATGGATTCCGATCCTGTCTCTCCAACAGCCAGCAGCCAGGAACCAGGAAGAGAGAGCTTCCTAGTGTCCCAGCAGCCACTTATCAATGGGGTTGGCCACACCCCCTCTAGGTTAGCCACACCCCCTCCAGGGTCCCGGGCTCCTGGATTTTATGTTGCTAAATTAAGTTTTACTAGAAATTTTTAGTCTAAAATATATACATAATGATGTGAGTGGAGTTTTGTGAATTGTCTATTAAGCTAAGCAAGATAACACATTTTTATGTGTTTTGGATAAGCTAAGAAAAACAGATATAATGTAAATTTAATATTAATTGTGTTATGATTCATAGTACTTGTGCTATTGGATATATTTCTATAAAATCAGGTGATGCATGGGTTTGTAAATGCATGTTAATTATAAATGAATTGTTATTAAATACAGAAGTAAAACAAGATATTCAATTTGTAGGAGCTTAAGTGATGTATAGACTAGCTTGCTGTATCATCGTAAACAAACAAAACACTGACAATTTTTACCTTCTACATTGACTTTCACAATTCAAGTTCGTGCATTCTCCTCTATGTTTCATGCATCACAGATTCCCCAGATGGTTTACTCTTGTTAAAACACCTGTCTATGCTTCTGAATCACATTATAGCTAATGATTTTGACTTTATGCTACACTGTCTCTTTTAGTCTCTATTAAATATTGATTACAAGTGGTCTTAGATCAAGTTCCCAAACTTTTGCTCAGGATGATGTGAGAAAAAAAGATGTCACTAAAAAAATGCTATTCATTTCAGTCTGCTTCATATTGTATATTTTTTGTCTCTTGAAAAGCCATATCTTCTTGGGAGTTCGATGGGCTTGGTTTACTACCTGATACATTGATTTCCACTCGAGAAATTGTGTTGACTTCAGCAAGTGGACATTCTTTCTCTGTCTCATAGGCATTTTTGGTTCATTTTTAAGCATTTTTGAGAGCATGTTCATCTGAATCATTTCCTCAGTTAGTAGAAAACATGCTTGATAACTATTAAGGGGAGGAGATAAAGTTTTATTAAATTGAGGAATGTTTTACTTTCTAATAATCCAGTATTTTAGTATTTAAGAATGCATACAGATATGTTATTTCTGTTCTTATTTATAATCCTAAAAATTTTATCAGTCTTAAAGTCAGAAAATTAAATACCAAAAATTTGCAAAATATCAAATCATGGGACCAACATTTTATTTATATATATGTATGTATGCCTTTCCATTGCTTAGTTACAAAATTTATATTAATCTGAACAACCTCTTCTTTCCCTTGGATAGTTAATTAATGTATTCTATGTGTGAAAGTTCATAAGATTTTATACAGAAAAAATATTTTTTGTCAGATCTAACAGAAGTATAATAAAATTAAATAAATCTGTGTTATTGACTTTAGACTCTTAACTGAGGCCAATATAAAAGGTTTTTTTTCATGTTGATATGTTACAATGTGGTTTTTGGTTCTGGGAAGCTAGAGACCCAGACTCACAGATTTGCATCCCCAGACCCCTTAGCTGCCCACAGTGGTTCAGGCCCCAGAAATGACTCAGAGCTTATATTAACTTCATGCTGTTTGGCCTATTGTTTAGGCACATTGCTAGTTTGCTCTTACATCTTAAATCAACCAATTTTTATTAATCTGTCTGCCACGTGACCTGTGGCTCACCTGTGTTCCTTACATGTTGCTTCTTTGGGCTTCTGGCTCGGTCTGTCTGACTCTGCCCTGCTCCTCCTACCTATTCTGATTCCTCCTCCTACTTTTTCTATGGTGCCTGTCATGGGCCAAAACAGCTCCTTTATTTAAAGATTGCTATTCACAGCATACAGAAAGGCATTCCCACATCACTGGAATCAGAATAGGTAGGAGGAGCAGGGTGGAGTCAGAGACAGAGGGAGCCAGAAGCCCCAAGGAACAACATGTGAAAAACACAGGTGAGCCACGGGTCACATGGCAGACAGATTAATGAAAATGGGTTGAGTTAATATGAAAAAGCTAGCTAGCAAGATGCCTAAACCATAGGCCAAACAGCATGAAGTTAATATAAGCTTCTGAGTCATTTCTGGGGCCTGAACAGCTGCGGGCAGCTAAGGGGTCTGGGGCTGCAGGGTATGTAAGTCTAGACCTCTGATCACCCAGGACCAAGAAACTACTACATTGTAACATTGGTATATACCTAGAAGAAAATCAAGTATCTTACATGATTCATAAATTAAACAATTTTTTTATATTTAGCCATGTTCTCCACAAAATTTTCCTTCTTTCAATTCTTTCTTCCCTTCTCTTTCTTTCCTTTTTAGTCTTCTCTTTTAAATTATATGCATATAATAGTAAACAACCTAAAATTATGTGAACAATGAAGAGCAATGGGAGAAAGTTTACATAAAGGTGTTAAAACTAGATTCATAGTTAAATCATTAAAAAACTTCCACGTTTATTACTCACTTAGTAATCACATTGCCTTGGTCTTGATAATGCTGATAGCTACTGCAGGGCCCCATATAGTTAATAGTAGTCAATTAAACTGCTCACTTGTTAATGTACCCTCTTCTCTCTTTTCTTATTTTAATCTAATGCTTGTCTTTATGCTATTTACTTGCATAAATATTTTCAGAACATCCCAAGTTTCATAATATTGCATATCGAATTCTTCCACCTAAATTGATAATCCACAGATGATCTCATGGTAGTGATTTCTTTCAAGCAGAAAAATAGGTACAAAAGTTATTTATTTATTTAAAAAAATAATTACCTTTCCTATGAGAACTTTAAACATATATACAGTTAGATAACTTACATGACTCTATACTTTAAACTTCTAGCAGGTACTCTCAAGTCTCTTGCCCATATTTGTATATTTTTTTCTTTATAGCCTAGTGAATCCAATTACTGTTACCTATATTCATACAGATATATGGCTGTAGTATGAGGTTTCTGGCCCAGACTTTCGAGCCTAACCTCAAAGTTTAGGCCCGCAGACCCACAGTCTCACAGTCCTACAGAGACACACAGATGCTTTCATTAGTTTTTGGCTGATCAGCCTCAGGCCTAGGCATATCACTTGCTAGCTCTCTACCCTTCATCTAACCCATGTCTCTTGTTCAGCCATGCGGCTCGGTACCTTTCTTTAGAGCAGCATAGTTGTCCTCCGCTTCCTCTGGCTTCTCTCTGGTGCCCTTCTGGCACTCTGTTCCCAGAGATTTTCTTAGTCTGGTAGCCCCGCCTACACTTCCTGCCTGCCTTTGGCCAATCAGCTCTTTTTATTAAACCAGTGGGTGGGACAATTATTTACCATGAAACAACACAATACTCCTACATATCCCCTTTTCTCTTTAAAACAAAAGGAACTCCAATTCTAAAATTCTTTTCTCCCTTATCTATAACAGCTTATAAGCAACACTGTAAATAAACACAAACATCCATAATCCATGTTTTGGGAATGTGGGCGTCATTCTCTAGGCTACTTCCTGCTGAATGGGGATGCCGACAATCTCATGGGAATCCAAAGAAAAATGTAGGATTATGGACAAGTCTTTAGTGGAGTAGTATCTAAGGCTGGGTCATCTCAGCCAGTCTCCTTGATATTGTTTTGGATTCAGAGCTCTGGAACTTCAACAGAGGTGCAGAACAAGGCGAGATGGTCATTCAGGTTCCTGCTTTGCAGAGAAAATTGTCAGACATTCTGCAGGACTCGAGTAGAAGCAACTGATGAACTGTGCCAAAATGGACAGAGCAGATTTCCTGCTTCACTGAAATGAAGAGAGACTCTGGGCCTGTAGGCTGAAGATGGATTCCCCCAACTTTATAAAAGAACTTTGGGAGACTGTCCAGGCAGATAGGTGTCATCTCTAGATTTTAGAAGTCGCTTGCGCTTCTGGTTTACTTGGGTAAATATATCCTTCTGTGGTCTTTGATGTAGTTGAAGATTAGATAGTTATAGGTATAGTTTTTCTTAGTCATTTGAAAGGTATATTGGCTATGAAACTTTAGATTCATAAAGATAAGGTAGATGGTAAGAGTGTTTTCTTTAATTTTGCTAAATACAAATAGACTAGATATTATAACTTTAATTCTTGCTTGAGAGCTATTATGTTATATGTAATTTTGCCTTGTTAAAATTTAAACCTTCTTTTTTGATTAGACAGAAAAGGGGAAGTGATGTGGGAATGCGTTTATGTATGCTGTGAATCTCAATCTTTAAATAAAGGAGCTGTTTTGGTCCATGACAGGCACCATAGAAGATGTAGGACAAGAAATCAGAGCATAGGTAGGAGAAGCAGGGTGGAGTCAGGCAGATCGAGCAAGCCGCTCAAGGAGCAACATGTAAGGAACACAGGTGAGCCACTGGTCATGTGGCAGACAGTTTAATAGAAATGGGTTGAGTTAAGATATAAGAGCTAGCTATCAATGTGCCTGAGCCATAGGCCAAACAGCATAAAGTTAATATAAGTGTCTGAGTCATTTCTAAGGGCCTGAGCAGCAACAGCTAAGAGGTCTGGCGCGGCAGGCCTGTGGGTCCAGGTCCCTGGCCGCCCGAGACCAAGAAACCTCACCATTGCAACATGTGACCACTTTCATATGAGCAGCATATGAGAGATCATGCTCCTGATAAAAATTGACTGTTATAAGCAAATATGGAAGAAGAACTATTAAGAGTCTTAATCTGATGTCAACCAGATGAGCCAGAAGAATAATGTGGCAAGATATGCCAATTGATACAATGGTGGTATAATACCTATGAAGTTAATCAACAGCTTTGTAATTAGAACTCATTCCCATCATTATAAATCTGGTAAACAGCTCATGGATAGGCAGATCATACAATCTAGAGAGGAATTACTATTTTTTTCCTATTAATGATATATATACCTTCATTGCTGTAATGTCATGCCATCATATCATTGCCATCATGTCCTGTCATACCATCAATGTACCAATAAAGATGTTTTGAAAATGAATTGTTCTAAGTTTGATTCCTGAGAAGAGATCCTAATAGACATACCCCCTTCCCACAGAAGTACATATTCCTGAAGCCCTCAGAGAAAACCTATCTGGGGCTGGACCCCAAGAAATTTTTGATTACAATTTATTATGAATAATGGTCAGGGAAAAAAAAGCTAAATAAAAGGGTTTAGATATAGGTTCCTGTTTTAAATAGAAAATAAGGGGCAGTGCTGTGGGATAACTGAACACAGTAAAGGTTTGTCACTTTTATTGATTTAATAAAATGCTGACTAGTCAGAAACCAGGTTGAAGGTATAAACAGTCCAAGCAGACAAGGCGAATACTGGAAAAAAGGAAAAACAGAGATACAGTTTCCAGTCAGACATAGAATAAGTAAGATAAGAATGCTGAAATGAGAAAAATTACCAGGCCATGTGGCCAAATGTAAATAAGAATCATGGGTTAATTTAAGTGTAACAGATAGTTAGCAATATGTTTGAGCTATTGACCCATCATTTATTATAATATTAAGCCTTTAAGTCGATTATTTGGGAAGCAGATGCTTGGCATTTGAGAGTTTCTGGTGAGACAGAAACTTCCTATCATACTTTTCAGGTACACAGGTAAGGTACCTGTGCTAATAGAAATATCTTTCAAACAAAAATTAACTAAATCTTTTAGAGTTAAATAACAGTGAAAATCAAATGGACTTAACAGACATATGCAAAACATTCCACACAAATAGTAAAAAACATAATTTCTTTTCAGCAACCCTTGGAACTTTATTTAAAATTGATGGTATGTTAGTCTATATAGAATGTAATAGATATAGCTATAGAACACTTTAAATAGCACCAGGCTTCTATCTTACCACCATGAATTAAAGCAAACCATCAAAAAAAAAAAAAAAAAGAAACAGAACGGAGTACACAAGTTCATTTAAGTTAAATAAACCAATACTGAAAAAAACTAGGTCAAGAAAAAAATTAAAATAATTTTAAGCTGCTTTTAAGATAGAATGAGTATTGAACCACAACATTCCAAAACATTTAGGTCACAATGAAGATGATTCTAATGGAAACATTTAGATCATGAAATTCTCAACATCAAGAAATAAGAGGTATCTCCTAATAATACTGCTTTAAAATAATGAAGAAATAATACCTCTAAATAATTTATCTCAAATTTACACACACACACACACACACACACACACACACACACACACACACACACACACACACATATATTTATAATAAGTGAAAGGAAGAGTTGGTTCTTAGGGAAAAAAAATCCATATGGACAAGCCTATAGCCAAAAGGTTTTTACTTAGCCTAGTTAGTTCCACAGTCTAAGTAACTTTTTTTTACCCAAGGCCTGTTCTATCCTAAGGTTTAAATCCATCCATAGACCAACTTGGCATCAAATAATTACACAAAGGCTTATATTAGTTACATGTTGTTCAGCCTGTGGCTCAGGCTTATTGCTAGCCAGGTCTTGTATCTTATTTTTATAAATTTGTCTTGCTACATGGTCCAAGGCTTACCTGTACTCTATTACATCTTGCTTTTTGGGTGGCTAATTTGCTTCTCTGAGTAATTCTGCCCTTCTACCTCTTTATTCATGATTGGATTTCCTTCCTGAATATAAGCTTACCTCTCATAAGACAAAACAGTTTCTCTATTATCTAGTGATAATTCATAGCATACAGTAAGACATTGCACATAAAATTTTCTGTCTAACCAAAAAGGAAGGATTTGATTTCAATGTAGCAAAATTATATGTAAGAAAACAGCTGTGAAGCAAGAATTACAATTTTTAATCTATTTGTGTTTATCAAAATCATGGAAAACATTCGATCATCTACCATATCTTTGTAATTCTAAATTTTTACACCTAATTTACTTTTTATTATAACTAAAGAAAACTATAACTATCTAATCTTTAACTACACAAAAGGCCACATAAGAATATAATATTACCTGAGTAAACAGAAAGGGCAATAAACTTTTAAAATCTAGAAATGATAGAAATGCCACCTGGCTGCCTGGATACAACCAAATTTTCTTTATATGTTGGGGCATCTATCTTTAACCTACAGGCCTAGAGTCTCTAGAAAGTGACTATTTTTGAAGCAGGAAATTTGATGTACTATTTCATCTATTTTGACATAATTTCAGCCATGTCTCTATGAGTTCTTCAGGATATCTGGCAGCTTTCTATGCATATCAGGAACCTGAATGACTATCTCAGTTTGTTCTGTCAAAGTTTAGAGGTCATGTTCCTATAGGTCCTGTATGTCTAGTTTATAAACAAACTGTTAGGCATTTAAGACAAGAATAATTTCTTTTCTAGTGGCTAACTTTTGCCACAAAGAAATTAAAATCCACATGGAGATTGTTTGATGTCCATCATTCTCTTGAAGTAGATTTATGCTGCCAGAAGCAGACCTGTCTCACTGTCTAGAAAAGTTTGTTTTAAAATATTTTAAATGTCATATTTTTTAGGTCTTTGAAATGTTGAACATTATTTATGTAAATGAATATATACTAGTATACTTTAAAAAATAATTTGACTATAAGTTTAGCTATCATAGATGAGTATTGTATTTTTAATTATATCTTATAATTTTAAATAAATTACACAAATATTATATCTTTAACAAGAGTAAAAGTATATACCCAATATAACAAAATTAAACTTAAAGTTGTATCAATAAACTAAAACCTACACCAATGTAATGTATTTTGAGATTAACATTTGTTTTTGGATTAAAGTTGATATGATAATCTATCTTTTAAAATTATTTTTATATTATATTTTTCAGAAAGATATTGACTATGAGCATTAACTATTTGTAATGAAAACAAACATGTATAAACAATATTTGAGTAATTTGAGTGTAGCATTTTATTGTTCCTTTCAACTAATTGGAGAGGCTGGAAGTCTTATGGGATCTTGAGCCCTGACCATCATATTTGGCAGCCTTGAAGCTAATGTAGCCATGTCTTTTCATTAGAGAATTTTAGGGGGTCTTTTTGACCAAAATATATTAGCTTGAAAGTATTCTAAAGGTACTCAACTTTTGTGGAAATAAAAGTTGAACCTCTTTTTCAAAGCAACATATTTTTAAACCCAAATTTAAAGTTAAGAAATCTTTAAAATGTATATGTTGGTTTAACTTAGCAGCTTTATAATCAAATGACATTTTGTAGTTAGTTCATTAACAATTTAAAATTTAGAATAAGGCACAAATAATAAACGTAATCTAGACTCTATGTTTTTATCTTTAATCTTTATGTGGCTTATTTTTATTATTTTATTATTTTAAGTATTTTTTATTTTCTCTCCCAGTCGTTGCATTTTTTATATATATTGTATTAAATTATATAATTTAATTGTATATTAACTATTAAAATGCTAAACTGTAAAGCACTGGTTTGGCTGCTGGCTATGTCTTGTTCAGCTTTTTAACATGGCAGAAATACTAGAGTTACATTTATTTTTTTTTTAATTTTGGGAAGAAATATTAAATGTTGTGGAGCTATGTTTTTAAGCACAGCTCTATGTTTTACTTTTTCTTTTTTTGTTATTTATTTATCAAATATGTCCTTTTCCTTGTATACAACTGGTCCCCCTCCCTTTCCTCCTCCCAATCTCTCCAAGTCAGCCTTCAGCCTCCCTCCTCCATATGCCTTGATTCCCTCCACACAAAGGGAAAGAGGTACCAAGGTGGGTCAGCTCAGAGTGGCACATACATTCCAAGAAAGTCTGATTTACTCATCCCAAAGTCAAGACAAAGCTAGGTTTTTTGATATAGGGAATGGGCTCCAAGGTGCCAGCCCACACACAGGAACACAATCTAATTCCACCCTTCAAGTCTCCATATACTGTCCATGCCAATTGACTATTGCCTACCCTTGGAGGGCCTAGCTTCTTTCCCTGATAATGGTTCCCCAGTGGCTGTTCTTGAATCAGTGAGTGCCCATTGTTCTACAAGTCTGTTTTTATGCCAGTACAAGACTGTTTTTATTACTGTAGCTCTATAGTATAGCTTGAAGTCAGAGATGGTGATTCCTCCTGAAGTTCTTTCATTAAGCAGGATTGTTTTGACAATCCTAGATTTCTTGTTGTTCCATATTAATTTGGTTATTGTTATTTAAAGGTCTGCCAAAATTGTGTTGTGATTTTGATTGGGAATTCATTGAATCTGTAGGTTTCTTTTGGTAAAATTGCCATTTTTACTACGTTTATCCTACTTATCCAGGAGCACGGAAGATCATTCCACCTCTTCAATTTCTTTCTTTAGTTACTTAAAGTTTTTGTCGAACAGATCTGCTACTTTTTTTGGTTAGAGGTACCCCCAAGATATTTAATCTTATTTCCAGAAATTATAAAGGGTAATTTTTTTTATTTCTTTTTCAGCTTTTATCCTTAGAGGACTATTAATTTTTGAGTTAATCTTGAATCCTGTTACATTATTGAAGGTGTTTATCAGTTGTAAGAGTTCCTGGTAGAATTTAGGGGGTTGATCACTTATGTATATGATCATATCATTTGCAAATAGAGATAGTGTGACTTACTTTCCAATTTGTTTCTGCTTAATTTCCTTTTGTTCTCTTACTATTTTATCTAAAACTTTGAGAACTATATTGGATAGATAAAAAGAGAGAAAGAGGACAGTCTTGTCTTGTTCCTGATTTTATAAGGATTATTTTGAGTTTCTTTTTTTCCATTTAGTTTAATGTCATTGGCTTGCTATATACCACCTTTATTATATTTAGGTATTTTCCCTGTATTCCTAATCTCCCTAGGACTTTTATCATGAAGAAGTATTGGCTTTTGGCAAAGGCTTTTTTTTTTAGCATCTAATGAGATGATTATGGTGTTTTTTTCTTTCAGTTTTTTTACATGACAGATGACATTGACAGTTTTTTGTATGTTGAACCATCCATGCATCTCTAGGATAAAGCCTACTTGATCATGGCACATAAATTTTTGATATCTTCACTCCAGAGAATCTCTCTTCCATCTCTTGCATTTTGTTGGTTATGCTTGCATCTGTATTTCTGATTTGTCTTTTTAGACTTTCTATTTCCAGCTTTACCTCATATTGTGTCTTCTTTATTTTAATTTTTAATCCCAAGAATATTACTTTCACCTGTTTGTTTTTTCTTGGTTTCTTTCAGGGATTTGTTCAACTATTCCAATTTTTTCTTTGTATTTTCTTCCACTTCTTTAAAGGAGTATTTTTAGATTCTCCTTTAAAGCTTCTATTATATTCATAGAGTTGTTTTTAAAGTTGTATCCTTCTTTTTCCTCTTCAGTGCTATGCTCAGTTCTTGATGCTGTAGAACCACCAGCTGTAGGCAGAGTTTACTTAGAAGGCACCAGTACCAGATAGATATTTATTAAAATATAAATCAGAACTCACGGTACAGTTAACAGATTACAGTAGCACCTGAACAGGGACTGGAGTCTGGAACGGTGAACTAGTGATGGACAGACGGTGGAGTCGATCCTATCCCCAGTCATCCAGGAACCAGGAAGAAAGCGTCTCGTGTTCCAGAAGCCCCTTTTCAATGGGCTTTTCCCCGCCCCCTTCAGGGGGCCCGGTGCCCTGTATAAGTGTCTTTTGACCTTATCAGCTGACACCTGAATCCCACAACATCTCCCCCCTTCTTCTAACTAAGAAGGTTCTAAACTAAGACTATGTACAGTAGGAATTACTATGAGGTAGTATCTAGGAGAGGTCAAAGTACAATTTCTAATCAAAGCCTAGCTTATATAAGGTACATCTAATAGTTCTAGAATATTGGTAGGGTGTATAGATTATTTTAAAGGGTTAATCTGGGAAAGTGAAAATTTAACACCTGAGTGTTCTTATCTAAGGGATACTAGGGTGATAACCTTAAACATCTATTCTTCAACCTCTTCAAGACCTGAGAAGGAAGGTGAATTGCCTGAAAGACAGAAGTACATGGAAGTAGTTACTTCCAAAATTTGGGAGAGGACAGCAACACAGCTACCTGGACAATCAACTCTGGATTTGTGCACCATTAGAGCATCTATCAGATTGGCTATAGGCCTATGGTATCTGACAGATCTTTTCACAAGCAGAACAATTTTGAAGGGACTGTCTTATCCTGTCTAGGCAGGTTTCGTCAGTCTCCATCCATCAACTTGTTCATCCAGCTTGACATCATGTGTGTACTGTCAGCAATCAAGGTAAGGACAGTTCCTTACTCAACCGGCCATTTTTTGCCAAAAGGACCAACTCCAATGGAGTATCTTCGATGCTCAACACCATCTCGTGAAGGGAGCAGTGACACCAGGAGTTGTCTTGTCTCTCGTGGCCGAATTTTAAATGTTAAATGCCATATTCTCTGGGTCTATGAAATGGTTGAAGATTCTTGTCTATCTACGATATTCTAACCTGTATCTGAAATGACTGGGATATGGTACCTTAAGTAATGTTTACTGCAGTTTTTACCATATTAAGGAATAAACCCTGTACTAAAAATTAGAATACCTATATAAGGGGTGTACAATCCCTGAACAATGACCCTTAGTAGAACTATCGAATATTAGCCAGGGGTATATTACCAGGTAAAGTGTCCACAGCATTTTAGACATGTAAATACATATATATCATCTAAACAGAGGTATATAAAACATCTTGTGCATATATCATAACTAGTGCAATCATACATTATATCTAGTATAGTTAAATGAAGGTAGTAATTGCATAGTATACATGACAATGATGTGCAAATATTTTAAACAAAGGTAGAAGCATATATAAAATATAGCAATTGTAGATTCAGTTTTACATAATAGTTACAGATTCAGATTTATATCAAAGTACAAGTTGTTTTGGTTATATAAAGCAATCTCAGATTAAACTTTGTACCAATGTACAAATTATCACAATTAAACGTGTAAAATGATTTCGCATTAGTATCAATATACAAATATCTATGACAGTGCAAATTGTCTTTAGCTTAGCCCATACATTCAGCTAGAATGGAGTATAGGTAGGTAGAACAGTCGACCTTTATCTATCCTATCTATCCCCCCTCTCTTCTTCAAAAAAGATCTCTGATGTTATATTATAGTTTTGTCCTTTACCCAGTTTTACCCATAACTATTCTATTAGAATAATAGTTACCCACAACCTTCAGAGCATAAAACTTATTGGGAAAGGGGGCGTAGTGATTCATAAGGTTGCTTCCTGCTGACTTAAGGGTGATGGCATCTCCTTGGGATCCTGTAAAAGCTAAAACAATGGTTAGTTCTTAATGGACTGACCACACACATCTATAACCATTCTTAGAATAGTGGTTAACTCCATCTGGAAACTTAATTAGCAGTGTGATCTGAAGGATAATCATAAGGAGCTATCTTGTATCTGTTTTTGAATTGTCTATTATCTGAAAACAATTATTGATTGGTGTGCACCAGGTTCTTGATGGTGTGTGTGTGTGTGTGTGTGTGTGTGTGTGTGTGTGTCTGTCTGTCTGTCTGTCTGTCTGCCTGTCTACCTGCCTCTCTCATATTTTTTGTGTTATTCTTGATTAACTAGTAGGAGTTTTGCATGGAGGCCCCGTCTTGATTCCATATTCTTTGTAGATAGCTGATAGAAGAAAATGTTATTTACAGTTGAAAACTTAAGCATTGCTGATATTCAAAAGATATTTATATCTTTTATGACTTTAGGAGACTGTAAGCAGACAGGATGAGATGTTTGAGAGGTACAGAAACAGGGAGGAACAAGGTTTAAGATGAAGTCACAATAATATTGGTCCCTAAATATTTTGCCTTCTGTCTCACACCAGGTGGCTTTTATGATGTGAGACAGAATTTTTCATATTTCTTTACCAATATGCTTGGGTTTAGAGAGGGAGAAAGCCACAAGTTCCCAATCTAAATCCAGCCTTATTAATAGTCAAATCAGGACCACTTTTTTTCCCCCTGAGGTGTAGATGCAAGATGTAAAGCACTAAATATTGAGAAATTACCCAGTAGTGCATATGTGTATTAGTTGGTCCCATAGTCAGTCTTGTACATTCTTTCATCATCAGTCTGTTTTCGATTGCAGGTGAGTAATTATTCAATGTCTAGTCAATGCCTTAAAAATGGTTGTATCCATTTTCCTGTAAAGACAAAACTCAGACCCTGCCCCAGGTTTGTTAAGTGTGTTTTCCTTACCATGTATCTGTTTGTCATATCAAGGATGAGTAGTTACTTTTCTTTTTCAGGAAGAGACTCCTTTTTGAAGCGGACTTTTATTAGTTTTGTCAGTACCCATTTCTTTTCTGTCCCTGTTGAAACAAGAGCAAAATCCCTACCCCATTGAAGCACATACCCCGGCTTCCATTCGGCAGTCAACACATCTTTGAAGTAAATGGGTTGATTTAACTCAGAAGATTTCTCTACTACCCAATGTCTCTCAGCAGCTGATGTTCCCTTTTCATCAGCGTTAAGAAAATTTAAAGTCAATAAGGCACTGTGCAACCTCTCTCTGAGTTTTTTCATTTCTTCCTTTTGTTTATAAAGCATCTCTTTTAATGTGCGGTGAGATCTCTCCACAACTGCCTGTCCTGTAGGATTGCGTGGTATCCCTATAATATGCTTTATATCATAGTATCCAAAAATTATCTTCATTTTTCGGGAGACGTAAGCTGGAGCATTGTCAGTCTTAATCTGAGTGGGAATTCCCATTATGGCCATGGCTTCCAAAAGGTGAGTAAGTACAGCATCAGCATTTTCAGAACTCAGGGCAGTCGCCCATTGCATTCCAGAATATGTGTCAATAGTATGATGTACATATTTCATCTTTCCGAATTCTGGAAAGTGAAACACATCCATTTGTCATATCTCATTTACGTGTGTACCCTTAGGATTAGTTCCTGCAGGTAAAGATGGTTGGTTATAGAAAAAGCAAGTGTTACTTTTTTACTATTTCTTTTGCTTCATTCCAAGTGATGGGAAAACTCTTCTTTAGCCCTTTGCTGTTGACATGATATTTCTCATGAAATTCTGTGGCCTTTAGCACGCTTCCTATTAGCAACCAATCTATTTCCTCATTACCCTGCTCTAGAGGGCCTGGGAGGCCCGTGTGTGCCCTGATATGTGTTATGTACATATGATGTATCCTACCTCTGATGATATCTTGTAATTGTATGAATAGTAAGGTCAAGTCTGTATCATCGTGAATGAAGTCAGCAGTTTCAATATGTGAAACAACTCTTTCTGTATATTGAGAGTCAGTAATTGAGTTAAGAGGCTCTGTGAAATCCAACAACACCATAATAATCACATATAGTTCTGACTTTTGAACAGAGTTATAAGGGCTCTGAGGCACCTTAGTTAAGTTTTCAGACTTCTAGCCAGCCTTCCCTAAATTGTTTGCATCCGTATAAAATAAAGGTCTCCAGAAATGGGTTCATCCTGTACCACACGAGGAAAGATCCAATTAGTTTCCTTTATAAATTGAATTCTCTTGTTTTGGGGATATTTATTATTAATTTCTCCTAAAAAGTCACTGCAAGCCTTTTGCCAAGGTTCACTGTCTGCCCATAACTGTTCAATTTCTTTATTAGTCAAAGGCACAAAAATTTCTGCAGCTTCCTTCCCAGTCAATTGGCAGAGTCTCAATTTACCTTTAAAAATCAGATCAGCAATTTTTTCGATATATGTCTTCATCTTTTTGCTTGTCCTATGTGGCAGAAATATCCATTCTAATATGATGCTTTATCTTTGCATTAAGATTCCTGTTGGAGATTGTCTAGAGGGTAAAATAACAAGCATGCATTCTAGGTCTGGATCCACACAATCCACATGTGTTTCTTGAAGTTTCTTTTCTACCAACTCTAATTCTTTCTCGGCCTCATCAGATAGTTCTCTTGGACTATTTAAACCCTTGTCACCTTCCAAAGTCTTGAATAAATTAACTAGTTCATAGTTTTTTATACCAATCATGGGCCTTATATGAGCAATATCTCCTAGTAGCTTCTGAAAATCGTTAAGAGTCTTCAATTTATCTCTATTTAATTTTACCTTTGCGGCCTAATTTTTTGTAAACCTATCTTATATATATCCTAAATAATTGATAGAATCTCCCCTCTGTACTTTTTCTGGAGCAATTTGTAGTCCCCAATTAGGCAATATTTTCTGTAGTTCTTTAAACAATGTTTCTAATGTCTTTGGGTTTGGGTCTGCCAACAAAATATCATCCATATAATGGTAAATGATAGATTGTGGGAAGCGCTTGCACAGTATTTCTAGTGGTTGTTGTACAAAATATCGGCATAAGGTGGGACTACTTAACATTCCTTGGGGAAGGACTCTCCATTGGTACCTCTTAGCTGGCCCTGAATTATTAAGAGTAGGCACCGTGAAAGCAAATTTCTCTTTGTCCTGTTCCTGTAAAGGTATGGTAAAAAAAAATCTTTCAAATCAATAACTGTAATAGGCCATCCTTTAGGTAGCAGAGAAGGCAGGGGAATACCAGATTGTAAGGAGCCCATAGGTTGAATCACCTTATTAATTGCTCTTAAATCTGTCACCATCCTCCATTTTCCAGATTTTTTCTTGACAACAAAAACAGGAGAATTCCATGGACTGGTTGATTCTTCGATATGCTGAGCCTGTAACTGCTCCTGTACCAACTGTTCTAAAGCCTGAAGTTTTTCTCTCGTCAAAGGCCATTGTTGAACCCAAATAGGCTTTTCTGTTGACCATTTCAAAGGCAATGCTGTGAGTGTCTTATTAAGATCTGTGGATATGGGGCAATTCTTTTGTACAACCTGAATGGCTGGTGAATTTTTTTCATAGTACCTTAAAGCATCATTTTTGGAAACATAGTTGAGCCTCTGGCTGACATCAGAACCAGGAGGGATTTTAATCTGGGTATTCCATTGCATTAGGATGTCGCGACCCCACAGATTCACTGCTATATCAGCCATATATGGCTTCAACCGTCTTTCTGACCTTCTGGTCCTATGCATTCAAGCCATCTCACACTCTGTTTCACCTGAGATATTGTTCCAATACCCAGAAATTGGATATCTACTGTCCGTAAAGGCCATCTTGGATGCCATGACTGAGGGGTTATGATCGAAACATCAGCCCCCATGTTGACTAAACCCTGGATATAAATATTATTTATCCGTATCCCCAATTTTGGTCTTTGTTCATTTATCGAAGTCTGCCAAAATATTCATTTCATAATTCTTTTTGGAGTTTCTGAATCTTCTTTTGAATTTATGTTATCATCTGATACTGTATGGTTTTCAAGATCAGGTATTGGGTGCTCTATTTGTCCTGAGAATGCTGGTCTTCTACTATGACTGGATATGATCTCACCATCCTCAAATTTGGAGTCTGATTTTGGGGGGCTTCCAGGGGGAAGCCCCGAAAGGCGTTTCCCGATGGCAGAGGGTTGCCTTCTTTATCTCTGGTAGATCTACATTCATTGGTCCAATGCCGTCCCTTGCCACATCTTCTGCATAATTCAGAAGGCAATGAACTTCTGTTCGAATTAAACCTAGATCGGGCATCATTTCCAAGAGTACTTTGTGTACAATTCCGTCTTATATGGCCTTGTCTACCACAGTTGAAACAAGTGATTCCTCTCTCTTACTTTAGCAACGGTTTGGTCTACCCAATTCTCTTCATTGCTATGGAGAGGTTCAGCATTGATTGTATATTGAATCCATTCTTCTATAGGTGCGGCTCTGATTTTTAAAGGCAGAAGCATTCTTCTACATTCTGGATTAACATGATCAAAGGCCAGAGAAAGTATTGTTTTCTAGCTTCTGGATTTGATATTGCTCTATGTACAGCCGTGGTAAGCCTCTGTAGAAAGTCGGTATAAGGCTCTTTTAAACCTTGTTTGACATAGGCATAATGCTCAATTTTTTGACCTGGGTCCAAAATCTTTTCCCATGCATTAAGTGCAGCCATACAGCATAGCAATAATGTTTGTTCATCATAAGTAGTTTGAGTCTTCACGTCAGCAAACACTCCTTCACCAAAGATTTGGTCCTGAGAAGCAAAGAAACCCCTAATTCTTCCTTGGTGTTCTAAGGTCTTGGCTTCCTCTCTAAACCAGCTTCTCCACTGTAAGTTTTGACTTTGGTCCAAGACAGCAGCCGTTAGCTGCATCCAGTCAAGGGGGAGGATTCGGTTTTGTGCAGAGCATGAATTTAGGAGCTGCTTTACATAAGTAGAGTGAATACCATACATGGATATTGCCTCTTTAAAATCTTTGATGTCTTTCATATGTACTGGCTCATAACTATACTCTACATATTCTGAGGAACCCCCTGGTGCTATCTTTGTCTGAATAGTAGCTGGGAACAATAGTGGTGGTGAAGGGGGTAGCCCCGTCATGTTTACAACTTTATGTAAAGTATTTCCAGTACCATAACACCCCATTGGGGGTTGACCTGAACTGTTCTGAGCATAAGATGCAAAGATGCATCATTGCCTTTTTGTAGTGTTGCAATATTGTCCCCCCATTCTTGTATTTTGGATATTATGGGTTCCCATTCTTGGATTTTGGATACTACAGGTTCCCATTCTTGGATTTTGGATACTACAGGTTCCCATTCTTGGATTTTGGATACTACCTGTCTCAGAGCTTGACTTTCTTGATGAAGTAGTCCTTCCAAAGACCTCACTGAGTTAGCAATTTTTAGATCTACATCATTAACATAATTAATGAATTTCTCGTTCCCTTCATTAATGTGGTCAACAAGTTTCTTGTTTTCATCAGTTACGTAAAGTTTATATTGTTCTTGTACAGTGTTATCGTTATGTGAAAGCTTGTTGTAACCAATTTCTAGAGTACCCATCCTTTTTGCCATCGCAGAGTTCGAAAGCTGTACTTCATATACCTTGGACAACAGCTGCCGATTTAAGTTCTGCATCTGCTTAACCTCATCTGACACCGTAGCATTTGATAATTCTATAATACCAAGTTTGGACAGTAATTGAAGGTTCAAATTCGTGACCTCAGTCATCACCCTTCTATTTTGGAACACAACATAGAGAAACAGACCAAAAAATAGTAAAACTGGGGTATTGAATACCTCATGATATTCATTTAAAAACTTGTCAACCATCGTGGAAAAATATATACCGAATTCCTCAAAAGAATAGTTGTCAGCCATTACCTCAATCCAGGTGCAATGATGCTGTGTGGTCAGAAGATGTCACAATAACGTTTAGTGCCCTGCTGTATGGCAGATGCAGAGACTCCCAGCAGCAGGAAGCTATTCACAGATCCTAGGTGTTAAAGGGTCTCAGCAGACAGAGTAGAATCTTTGGAAAAAGCAAATTCTCACAAGTTAAGACAGGATGTTAATCATAAGATAGAAGGGTTTTTGTTTCCTTTGTTCCCCTACAGGAGTAATTTATAATTGTCCCAGGCCGCAATAGATCAGCAACTGGTGAGGGGAGAAGGGTGTCCTTGGTTACCGGGGCTAGGGGCAGAGCTGCCGCTTGAATCTGCAGTTCCTGGGTCAAAACCAGCCAGCCAGGTTGGGGGAAGGGCTCACGTGCAGTTGCAGTTTAAACTCGGTTAAGATGAGCCGAGCTGCTGTGCAGCCAGGTAGTGGGCTGCAGCACCTGTGGTGCAGCCCACGAGGTTGATGGCTGCAGGAGGGGAGGGACGCGGGTCGTGGTGTCACTGCTGGTGCCAGCTGAACCAAGCCAGGCCAGGGTTGGAGCCTCAGCAACCGGAGGAAGCCGCTTGGAGGTCACTGCTCAAAACCAAACCCTCACGGGGCTGGACCCTCTGTGCTCTAAATTTGACCTGCTCGCACTCAAAACCTGACCTGAGTACATTCTAAGCCCGACCCGTGGATCTGCCAACCCGGGAGGCGGGGGGTAGGAAACGTTGGGCGCCAGATGTAGGCGGAGTTTACTTAGAAGGGATCAGTACCAGATAGATATTTATTAAAATATAAATCAGAACTCATGGTACAGTTAACAGATTACAGTAGCACCTGAACAGGGACTGGAGTCTGGAATGGTGAACAAGTGATGGACAGATGGTGGAGTCGATCCATCCAGGAAACAGGAAGAGAGGGTCTTGTGTTCCAGAAACCCCTTTTCAATCGGCTTTCCCCGCCCCCTTCAGGGGCCCAGTGCCCTGTATAAGTGTCTTTTGACCTTATCAGCTGACACCTGAATCCCACAACAACCAGCTTCTTCTGGTGGTGTCTTATTGTTCTTTATAATGTTATATGAATTCTTTCACTGGCATCTGCACATTGCTTCCTTGGTTCACTCTTAGTCATCTCTTGATTGGACCTTAGTCAATTGTGGGTCCAGGGGCTGTGTGTCTCTAGTCAGCTGTGTTTCCAGGGGCTGTATATCACCAGCTTTCACAGGGGTCATTCTTAGTGGGCTCTTAGTTGGCTGTAGGCCAAGGGGCTGTGTGTCTCCAGTTGTACCACGGGTCATTCTTAGTTGGATCTTAGTTAGCTCCTAGTCAGCTGTAGACCAGGAGAGTGTGGGGTGTCCAGTTATTGGGGTGTGATGATGTAGTTTGCAATGCAGTTTGTAGTTAGGGTGGAGTTTGGGCAATGGGATTTCCCTCTAGCTGTATTTTGCTGGGGATTGTGCTTGGGGGGACCTCTCCCAGGTTTCTTTGGTTTAGTGTAAAGCTGGATGTGGTTGGAGTACTGGGGACTGTGTCCCCTGGCAGGACTTTGGAGACTACAGTCTTCACTTGGCCTGGGGGTCAGGGTGCCATTCACCTCTTAGCCAAGGGCCAGGAGGATTGGTGTCATATAACTTCCTATTTCAAACTTTCTCATGCTTGAATTAAAGGTGTGAGTATGTTTTTAAACCTAAAAGTAGCAGCTGGGAGAAACCTCTTTGTACCACAGCTCTTGAGAAAGACTTCATAAATCAGCAACTCTCATTAGATTATGGTAAATGGTGCTGGCAGCATCTCTCAGATTGCTGCTAGATTTGGTTCTGAGATTGAGATTAGGAAGCTCCATGCAGTTTTGTGTGTGTGTTTAAAATCTTTTTAAAGCTTTTTTTATAATCTATATGAATCAATGCCCCTCCATTGGAATGTCATTTGTAGCTAGAATGGTTTTAATTCTTCATCTTACTGTTATTATTATTTATTTAGCCTAACTGTATAGTCTCATTGAATCTCTCTTACCCACAGCCGTGCTTGGTCTTGGTCTCAAATAATCACACAAAGGCTTATATTAGTTATATACTGTTTGGTCCATGGTTCAGGATTATTTCTGGCTTTCTCTTGTATCTTAAATTATTTTTACTTATCTGTCTTGACACGTAGCTTGTGGCTTAACTGCACTCTATTACATCCATGGTGGCTGGAGTGTTGCTCTGAGTGACTCCAGTCTTCTTCCTCTTTATTTATGCTTAGATTGTCTGCCTGAATATAATCTTGCCTGTCATAGGCCCAAACAGTTTATTTATTATTAATGATAATTCAAAGAATATTAAAAGACATCTCACATTGCACATCTTTAGGCAAATAAAAACTTGAGCAGAAAAAATAAAAACTAATAAAATTAGAGATCAAATGGGAAACAGGTCTAAAAACAAAAGTGAGATGATATATGTTTTGGAACTTTATGAATGTATCCCTGCTTACAAAATTTGGTATAAATAAACAAGCACTCTAGCTGCTAGTCAGTCAGGTTGCAAGATTCATTAGACCACTATGGCCTGATTCACTTCCTTTTCCACATATATCTTGCATCCTTTGCAGAAATCTGACCACCTCTGGGAATGGCTCCTAGCAGTTAATTACATTATATTCAGAGTAAAGAGAAAAAAGGAATTAATGCATATATATTCAATTCACTACTCATGTGTACTCAAGTCTCCACTTTCACAGTTAAGAGACTCAGCTTAGGGAATAGTGCCACCCACAGAATAATCTTCCCAAATCATTTAATTAATCTCCCATAGACCAGACAATCCAAAAGTAATCCATAATTGAAACACTTTCTATGCGATTCTAGATTATTTACAGCTGACAACACTAACCATGTCCTTCATTCTCTAAATATGTCTATATATATAGTGAAGACATGGATATAGCTGGATCCACTAAACTTTCACATTCCAATGTATTACCTTTGCCTAAAGTTGTCTCCTACCTTTGATGATAAATGTACTACTGTACCTAATCTATTCAGTACTCTTCCCTTAGATCTTAACAGAGGGAATTAGTCTTGCATTATCCATGTAACTGACAGATATTCCTGAAGGAGATTCTAAGTTTGACATATCTATGTCAGTACTACTCAAGGAGCACTTTTAATATTCAACTTTTCCTGACAATTATATCAGATGCATGTCATGTCTCAGCAGAGCTGTAGAGATGAAGTTCACAGAGTGAATCATGATGTAATGTGCTACACTACCTAGAAAATTTATAACGCATAAAATTTCTCATTCTCATTCTGGAAAAATAAGTGGTCATAAAATTTTAAATGTGTGGGATTGCTGTGAACAGAAGATAAAACTAGATCAGGCTGAATATTTTTAAGAAGAACTATTGAAGGCAGCAAAAATAGAATATTTAGGGAAGAGAAAAGAAAAAAAAACAGAAGAAATTAGTCTGGAATTTTGTTTTTCTTTCCTGCTGATAGAGTCATAGAACCAGGAGACTTCAAATGCACATAATAGGAAAAAAAAATGCCTACAGAAATAGTGTGCCTCTTCCTGGGGCTATCTGTGTTTACTTAAAGCCAAAGTAACATGTAACCTCAAATTTTAACACCCCACTCAGATTCCTAAAGTCATCTGTGCCTAACTTGGCCCATAATAATACTATCTGTAATTTTGTCAATTTTCTCTCTCCCACTAATTTATACTATGCACTCATTCACTGCTACACTCTTTGAGCAATGATATTTCAATGTTCTTAGCAGCGTTTAAAAATGTAACTTGAATGCTAACTAAATTCTATTTATATATTGAACACACCAAAGGGAGGATCTCTTTTGAGAAACTCATACCCAAATTAGTATATCTCACTTTTCCTAGCACTTAAATTTCTTACACTGTATACATAAAATATATACTACAGTCTCATACTAAACTTCAACTCTTTCTTATTTTGGTTATTCCTACGTTATTTTTTTCTATCCAAACCAATATTTCAAGGGTTTTCTGTGTGGAGAAAGATAACATTTCAGACTGCAGGGCAACAGTGTAGAACAATGTTTCTAGCATTGTTACCCTTGAAATATTGAACAGAAATTCTAGACTTAACATTGCATTTATTGAAAATAAAAATGCAATCAGTTTATCAGACTAATTGGATAAGCCATGGGTCAAAAGCTTGCCTAATATGAATGATATGAGAATGGTTTAGTGTGGATTAAAGGATTTATGGCTTAAAGGAATTCAAATACTAGAGTTAGCTTACCGTATGAAATCATTTTACTAAAAATGAGGGAACCAAGAAATAAATATACTCTTCATTAATTCTATAAGAAACAAATTTATGAGAAAGGCTTACATATATTTAAGAGCTAAGTGATTATTTCTTTTTGTATGCCAGACCTTAAAGTGAGAGTCATAGTTCCTAAGTGGTAACAAGTGCTAATTGGATCCTGGACCAATAGAGTCCAAGTGGTAGCACTTATTTGCCAAAGACATAGGAAGCTTAAGCATAGAAATGAACAACATGGAGCAAGAAATGAATCCAATGTTTTGAGTCATGTAGATAATGCCAAAGCTTTATTAACAATGATCTTTTAGAAGTGAAATAAATAGAAGACCTACTAAGTCCATGCTTAATATTTTAGAGAAGAAACATTACAGAATAAATTAAGAAAAGCCTACTTTTATTTGTCCCAATAGAAAATAATGGTTTCTCAACCAATTTTCTAACTCATATACAGAATAAGAATTCCTTGAACAAATGGGGAGTCAGGTACCCTTAAGAAGGCTTTTCTAAAATATTACAAAGTTTTCTAATTATCTTTATCCCCTCTTTCTTCCAAAGCACTCCAATTTTCCAAGATCACTATAAATTAGGGAATGGGAAATAATCAGATGATGACTTTGTTATGGAAGAACTCAAAAAGGAAATTGAGAAGCTCATAGAATTATATAAAAACTAAAGCACAAATACAACACTACAAAATTTAAAGCATACAATGAAAGCAATCAAAAGAGATAAGCTTATATCAGTTGATGCCTAAATCAAATAGCAATTAAGAGATCACAAATTAATTACCATATGATATACTTAAAGGCCTTGTAAAAGTAAGAAGAAATATTATAACTAAATATATTGGAAGAGATAATTAAAATTATGGCCAAAATTAATAAAGATAAAAAAATACAAAGATTCAGTAGAACAAATACCTGATTATTTGAATTTATTAACAACTGTCTGGCAAATTAAACAAAGGAAGTAAAGACCTAAATTAATAAGATTAGAAATGAAAACAGAGATGTTACCATAGACACTGCAAAAATAAAATGAATCACAAGGGCATATTTTATGCATTTATTTATTGCTCAGGTGCAAGGTAAGGAAGCAGAAGACCACATATTCTTCCTATAATAATTCCCCTACTCCTTTCATTCCAAGACGCAATCTTCTACCATTGTTCCCCTGCCCATTCTGTTTCTATGTTTATTCCCTCAGCTTAACTGGGCATCTTCTCCTCAAGTGCTGATCACATCAGACAAAAGAACAAGTAGGTAAACTCAGTTAAAGATACCCTTAACCAAAGGCTACTTTGGCCACCAGAATACAAGATAGGATGCATGCTCACAGACCTCCTCAATTCTTTTCTTACTTCTCCCTAAAGACAGAATACCCAACTCCTTCCTCATACTGATTATTATGCCTTAGATCACAACACTGGCAGAGACCTCCTCCTCAAACAAATGCCAACCAAACTCAGGGTATGGTACTCAATAGTGAACCTTTTCAATTCTTTCAGTATCCCTCATCCCCAACCATCTATTTTTTTTTTTCATGGAGCCTTGTCCCAGACAACAACTCAGTCAGAGATTCCTTGCTGGAACAAAGGTATGACTGCTGCCAGATCTCCACATATGCCAAATGACCATGGACATCTTCCATTAACTCAGAAACTTCACACTGCTCTAATACTTGCTTTCCTTCTCCCCATCTTCTCTTCACTTTCACAACTCAGGTTGATGCTTGCTAACTAACTAGAGGCCTCAGAAAATGCCCTAAGTCTAGCTCTCAACTTTGGAAGGTCAATCCACTTGAACCATAGGTGAGATAGGCCAGAAGATGTAACAGAAAATAAAAACTAAAAAATAAAACATCTTCCCAGCAAAGACAAGCTCAGGATTATGCACCTAGATCAATAAATACCCTGCCACCAGATACCTAAAAACAAGAAAAAAAAATAAAAAAAAACAGAATCAAGAAAGCCTGTGCCTATCTAGCAGCAGCAGCCATCTCTGAATATTCCAACACAAATGATATACATGACACAGACTGTCAAACCAACCTTATAAAGATCCTTAAAGGGATAAGAATGAATCCCTTAAGGAGATCACAGAAAAGTTAAATAAAAAGTGGAGGAACTAAATCACTCCCTTAAATAAAGCTAAGAGAACAAAGAAAGTCAAGAAAAATAAAACCAAAGTCATTGAAGAAAACAAATAAAACTGTTCAAGACCCGAAAGTGAAAATAGAAGCAATAAAGAAAGCACAAACTAAGGAGATTCTAGAAATAGAAAATCTATATTAGGGAACAGAAACTATAGATTCAAGTAGCACCAACAGAATAGATGAGATGGAAAAGAGAATCTCAGATATTAAAGATACAATAAAGAAAATATACACATCTATCAAAGAAAATGTTGTATTTAAATATTTCTGACACAAGAAATCTGTGAAATCTGTGACACAATGAAAATATTCAAGCTAAGAAAAGTAGAAATACAGAAAAAGGAAGGTTTCAAGCTCATAGGCCCAGAAAAAAAAGGCAAATTATCATAGAAAAACTTGTCTAATCTAAAAAGGGGTATGTCTATTAAGGTATAAAAGCTTACAGACAATCGAGAGATTGAACCAGGAAAGAAAGTCTCCATGTTACATAATAATTGAAACACTAAACACAAATAACAAATGAAGAATATTAAAAGCTTAAAGGGAAAAAGATCAAGTAACATATAAAAGTAGACCTATCAGAGTTACACCTGACTTTTCAATGAAGACTATAAACCCATAATGGCCTGAACATATATCCTGCAGACTTTTATATTTTTATTTTGAGCCTAGCCTTTGATCAATGAATCAGCTTTCCAGCCCCTGCAGACTTTTAAAGACAAAATATGCCAGCTCAGACTACTATACCCAGCAAAATGTTCAGTCACCATAGATGTAGAAAACAAGATATCTCATGTTAAAGTCAAATTAAAACAACATCTATGTACAAATACAGCAAGCAGAAAATACTAGAAAGAAAAGGCAAACCCAACGATGATAAATAAACCTATGAAATAAATATTCATACCAGAAATAACAAAAGGAAAGAAGAGCACGTATGCACACATACATATATACTCATGTGCTCACATAATCACTCACACACAAAAAATCCCAACACTAAATAACAAAAACTTACAGAAATAATATCACTGTTCATTAATATCTCTCAATGTCAATAGACTCAGTTTCTCAGTTAAAAGATGAAGACTAACTTAATGAATGCAAAAACATTATTCATTCTTTTACTGCATATATGAAATACCCCAAAATTAACAACAAACATTATCTCAGGGGAAAAATATTGGAAAAAGATTTTTAAGCAAACAGACCTAAATAGTAAGCTTGTGAAACCATTCTAATAGACATCAAACCTAAATTTATCAAAATATACTGAGAAAGAAATTTCATAGTCATCAAATAAAAATCCACCCAGATTGTGTTTTAGTTCTTATCATCAATGCCCCAAACACAAGGGCAAAAATTTTTGTAAAAGAACCATTACAAAAGCTTAAATGACACATGAACCTTCACACATTGATAGTAAGAGCTTTCAATACCCACTATCATCAATATATACAGGTAATCAAGGCAAAAATTAAATAATCACTGGAGTTAACAGACAGTATGAATCAAATGTACCTAACAGATGTCTACAGAGCATGTCAGCCAAACACATAGGAATATATCTTCTCAGCACCTAATAGAACATTCTTCAAAATTAACCACATATTCTGTCACAAACCAAGACCCAATAGATACAAGAAAATTGAAATAATCCCATGCATCCTATAAAAGAATCATAGATTAAAACTGGGTTTGATCATATGGGATCAGAAATCAATGGAAGACTAGAAAATTAAGGAAACTAAACAACTATAATAAATGACTATTTGAAAAAGGCAAAAATAAGAAATAGTAAAAACTTTGTATAATACAATGCAAATAATGTGCACCATATAAAAACTTATGAATCACTATGATAATGGTGCTAAAAGAAAAGTTCATAGAACTATGTGCCTATATAAAAAATTAAATATTTCTCATGCTAGCAACTTATCAACACAACTGAAAACTCTACAACAAAAAGAAGCAAGCATAATCAAGAGAAACATATGGTAAGAAACAATCAAACTCAGTGCTGAAATCAATAATAAAAAGAACAATAAATAAAGAGAACAAAGAATAAATACAATAGCTTATTTTTTGAGGAAATTAACAAGATAGACTAACTCTTATCCAAACTACCTAACAGACACAGAAGCAATAGCCCAATAAACAAAATCAGAAACAAAAAAAAATGGAGATACAACACCATACATCAAGGAAATCCAAAGGATTGTTAGGTCATATTTTTAAAAACATGTATGTACCAAATTGTGAAAACCAAAAGAAATACATAATTTTTTATTTATACTTCTTACAAGAGCAAAATATACATAAGATAAACAAGCTAAATAGACCTATAATCTCTGGAAAAGTGAAGCAGTCATTAAAAGTCTGCCAACCAAAAATCAAAGCCCAGTTAAGAGAGTTTTAGTGAAGAATTCTACCAGATGTTCAAAGAAGTGATAATTCTAAAATAACATAAATTATTTCACAAAAATACAAACAGAAGGAATATTGTTTTGAGACTATATTCACCCTGATACACAAACCACACTAAGAATCAACAAAAAAAATTACAGACCAATTTCATTTATGAACATAAAGTATGTTTGTATGTTCCCTCATAAAGATATATGCCCAAATTCTTAACGAAATACTTGCAAACTGAATCCATGAACACATCAAAATATTATCTAACCTTATCAGGTAATTTTCAATCCAGACATGTGGGGATGGTTCAACATATAAAAATCTTGCAATGAAACCCACCATATAAAAAAAAAACTGAATGAAAAAATGCTTGATCATCTTATTAGATGCCAAAAAAGCCCTTTGACAAAATCCAACACCTTTTCATAAGAAAATGGCTGTATGAATTAAGAATACAAGGTTCATACCTAACCATAATAAAGAAAGTTTACTTCCAGTCTATAGCCAACATCAAGTTAAATGATGAGAAATTCAAAGATTTCCACTAAAATTTATAACAACAATGCTGTCTATTCACCGTATGTACTCAATATAGTTCTTGAAATTCTAATAAGACAACTGAAAAATTTAAAGGCATAAATATTGGAAGAGAAAAAGTTGAAATGTCATTATTCATAAACAATATGATAGTATATATTCTGCCAGGGAATTCTAATAGTTGATAATCACCTTGAGCAAGTGACTGGTTACAAGTCACTAAAAAAATGTAACCCTCCTATGTAGAAAATGACAAATGGCCAGGGAAATAAATCAGAGAAACAACATCCTTAAAAATAGCCACAAATATTATAAAAATCCTGAAGGTAATTCTATCCAAAGATATAAAGTATTTGTACGACAGAATACTCAAGACTTAGAAGAAATAAATTGAATAGATATTAGAAAATGGAATGATATTCCATGCTCCTGGATAGGTAGGGTCAACATAGTAAAAATCTTACAAAAAGCAATTTACAGATTCAAAGAAAACACCATCAAAATTATAGCACTATTTCTCATAGACCTTGAAAGAACAATATTCAGTTTCATATGGGAAAAACAATAGCTAAAACAATCCTGTATGATAAAAAAAATTCCAGAGATGTCATCATCCATGATTTCTAGTCATATTACAGAACTGTAGTAATTGTTTGCACACAATAGACATATTCATCAAATGAAATGAATCAAAGACTCAGACATAAACCCACACACCTATAGATACCTTATTTTTAATAAAGAAGCCAGAAATACACAATGGAAAAAAGAAAGCATTTTCAACAAATGGTGCTTGTGTAACTGGACATTTGCATGTAGAGGAATTCAAATGGGCTCATATCTCTTACCCTGCACAGAACTCAAGTACAAGTTGTAATAATAAAGGAACTGTTTTGGCATATGGTAAGGTATCTTAGAAACAGGTAGGAAATCTGAACATAGATAAAAGACTAAAAAGGGCAAAGTCAGGAGAGATGCTATCCAGCCACCCAATAAACAAGATATAAGAATATAGATAAGCCAGGCCACATGTCAAGACAAATTAATAAAAATACAATAAAATACAAGAACTAGCTAACAATATGTCTAGTTCTTAGGCCGAACAACATAGAATTAATATAAACATCTAAACCATTTTTAAAAGGTTAAGCAGCAGTAGAAAAGTCTAGACCATGAGGATAGGCTGAGCCAAAAACTTCTACAACAAGTGGATCAAATAACTCAACATAAAACTAGAAACACTGAACCTAAAAGATGAGAAGTTGAGAAATAACTTCGAAATCTTTAGCATAGTACAAAGCTTCTTGAACAAATCATCCATAGCAAAGAATATTAAACAATTAATGAATTGGACCTCATGAACCTTAAAGGCTTATAAAAGGTATAGGATACTGTTAATAATACCTGATGGTGGCCTACAGAATGAGAAAATATTTTCACCAATTCCACATCCAACAGAGGTGTAATTTCCGAAATATATAAAGATTTAAAAAACTAGGCATAACAATTCAAATAATCCAATTAAAATTGGAATAAAGAGTTAAACCAAGAATTCTCAACAAGGGAGCCTCAAATGGCTAAGAAACCCTTAAAGAAATGTTCAACATTTGTAGGCATCAGCAAAAAGGTAACCAAAACTACTTTGAGATTCCATCTCTCACATGTCAAAATGGTCAAGTTTGAAAGCGCAAGTGACAGCTCATGCTGGAAAGGATATAGGGCAAGGGAAGCACTCCTCTACTGCTAGTGGGGATGCATACTTCTATAGACACTATGAACATCAATACAATGATTCCTCCCCAAATTGGAAATTTATCTACCACAAGACCTGGTTATACCACTTTTCAAAACACAGCATAATGATGATCAATCATAATACAAGGACAGTTGCTCAATAATTTTCCCAGCAGCTGCACCCATAAACCCAGAAACTGGAAAAAAAAATCTAGATACTCTTCAACAGAATAATGTAGACATTTATACTATGGTATTACTCAGCCATTAAAAATGACATCCTGAAGCTTGTAGAAAAATTGGATGGAATTAGGAAAAAACTTCATCCTAAGAGAGATAATCCAGACCTAGAAAGACTGTTTTATGTACTTACTTACAGAAGGGTATTAGCTATAATCCACAAACACAGAGAAGCTAAGTAAGGAGGGAGGCTCAAGGTATGATACATGTTTCTGCCTGAGAAGGGAAATTAGAATAGATAGTGTGAGTGGACTGGAAGGTGGTAGGGATGTGAGCAGAGAGATGAGATGGGACAGGGCTTAAGAAAGAATACTAGGAGTAAGAAATGATGTAATTATAATTTTAAAAATTAAAGTGTTGGACCTTCTCAGCTATTAGAAAAATGTAAATTAAAACCACTTGGAGATTTTATCTTTGCCCAGTCAGAAAGGCAAGTATTAAGAAATCAAAAGAAAACAAAGTTGGAAATGGTGTAAAGAACAAGGAAACCTCAAAGCATTATAGGTGGAAGAACAAATTGGTGCAATCATTGTGGAATTAAGTATACCAATTTTTGTATTTCCCCTTCCAAGGCAGGTCCATGTATGTTCTCTTAAGTTTATCCTTATTATCTAGCTTTTCAGGGGTTGCAGATTGTAGCATTGTTATCCTTTTTATCCTTTGCTTTACATCTAAAAATCCACTTATGAGTGACTACATACCATGTTTACTTTTCTGGATCTCTGTTATCTCACTCAGGATGATAATTTATAAATCCATCAATTTGCCTGAGAAATTCAAGATGTCTTTTTTAAAAAAAATTATTTCTGCTGAGTAGTACTCCATGTACCACATTTTAAAAAATGCACTTTCTTTTTTAAAATTTATTTTTTATTTATAAAAAGTCTTTTTTATTCATATATCCTCCTACTCCCCCTTCTTTCTTTTCTCCCAATCCCTCCCAGTCAGCCTTCAGCCTCCCCATCCCGATCCCCCTCCCCATCTCCCAAAAGGCCGAGAATTCTCAAGGTGGGTCAACTCAGTGTGGCACATCCACTCTAGGCAAGTTCGATTTTCTCATCCCAAAGTCAAGACTGGGTTAGGTGTTCCTCTTTGGGGAATGGGTTCCAAGGTGCCAGCCCATGCATAGGAACACCGTTTTTTTCCCACCCCTCGAGACTTCATATACTGTCCATGCCAATTGACAGCTAACTACACTTGGAGGTCCTAGTTCCTTTTTCCGATGGTTGCCCAGTGGCTGTTGTTGATTCAGTCAGCTCCTCAGAGCTTCAGCCAGCAACCAATGTGGGATTTTTCCTCATAATCCCTATCCCCTTGCTCATATGGACTCTCCTCCCCTGCTCTCAGGTAGACTAGGAGCTCGGTCCATGGTCATCCATGGATCTCTGCCTCCACCTCTATTCATTGTTGGATGTAGGTTCTTTGATGACACTTAGGGTGGTTGTTCATTGGATTATAGGGGAAGTCCTATTTAAGCACCCTCTCCACTTTTGGTTGGAGACCTAGACAGGGACATCCTGTGAGTTCATGGCGGTTTCCCTAGCACCCAGTCTCTTTCGGAACTAACACTGGCTTTCTCTATCTAGATGTCCATCTCTTTTTTCTCTGTCTTTGTTGATCCTCTCACTCAAATATTTCAGTGTCTTAGATTAGATTCCATAGATACTCAAGTCTGTTTTCATGCCAGTACAAGACTGTTTCTATTACTGTAGCTCTATAGTATAGCTTGAACTCAGAGATGGTGATTCCTCCTGAAGTTCTTCCATTGAGCAGGATTGTTTGGCACATACTGAGTTTTCTGTTGTTCTATATGAAGTTGATTATTTTTCTTTCAAGGTCTGTAAAAAATTATGTTGGGATTTTGATGGGGACTGCATTGAATTTGTAGATTGCTTTTGGTAAAATTGTCATTTTTACTATGTTGATTCTACCTTTCCAGGAGCATGGAAGATCTTTCCATTTTCTGATATCCTCTTCAATTTCTTTCTTCTGTGACTTAAGTTTTTCAAACATGTCTGCTACTTCTTTGGTTAGAGTTACACCAAGACATTTAATACTGTTTGCAGCTATTATAAGGGATGATGTTTGCCTTATTTCTTTTTCAACCATTTTATTCTTAGCATATAGGAGGGCTATTGATTTTTTTTTTTTAATCTTATACCCTGCTACATTGCTGAAGGTGTAGATGTTCCTTGGTAGAAATTTGGGGGTCATAATGTATACAACCATATCATCTGCAAAGAGGGATAGTTTGAGTTTTTCTTGTCCAGTCTGTATTTGCTCAATCTTCTTTTGTTCTTACTGCTTTAGCTAAAACTTTAAAAACTATATAGAAGTGATAAGGAGAGAGAGGACAGCCTTGTCTTGTTCCTGATTTTATTGTGATTGCTTTGAGTTTTTCTCCGTTTAGATTGATAATGGCTGTTCACTTGTTCTTTATCGCCTTGATTATATTTAGGTATTTTCCCTGTATTCCTGACCTCTCTAAGGCTTCTAACATGAAGGAGTGCTATATGTTTGTCAAAGGCCTTTTCAACATCTAATGAGATGCTCATGTGGTTTTTATTTCTTTCAGTTTGTTAATATGAAGAATGACATTCCCATTTTTTTTTGTATGTTGAACCATACCTTCATCACTGGGATAAGGCCTCCCTGATTGCAGTGGATGAATTTTTTTGACATGTTGTTGGATTCAGTGTGCCAGAATTTTAATGAGTATTTTTGCATCAATGTTCACTAGGGATATCGGTCTGTAATTTTCTTTTTTTGTTGCATCTTTGAGTGGCTTGGGTATTCGGGTGATTCTGGACTCATAAAAAGAGTTTGGCAATATTCCTTTAGTTTCTACTATATGGAACATTTTGAGGAGTATTGGTATTAGTTCTTCTTTGAATGTCTGATAGAATTCTGCATTGAAATCATCTAGTTCCTTCATACAAAGAAACTTAAGTTTGATACTTAAAATTTGGTCTTTTTTATTATTTTAAATTATCAGTGAAAATTCAAATATTTCCAGTTGAGGTATGGTCATAAACTCAAATGTACACATTTAGTCCCTGATTCAAAGCAATGAGAATTAGACTAACATTTTTGTGTAAAAAGGCAGATCAATCTTTTACAACCAATAAAGCATAATTCTTTACATACTGAAAATTATATCTGTATTAAGAAATGCATATGATGTTTCTTAAGTTTCAATTCATCCTTCCTCTCTATTCTCATTAGTAAGATTTCTTCAACAAGAATGGCTTCATGACAACCGGTCTGCTCTCTGACATTCTACCCCTTACATTTACACTTTTATCTTTTGAAAATTCCATTGACTGTATGATTATGTTCATACCTGTGAAACCTAACAACAAATGAAAGCATCTAAAGTATCATATTTTAAATTGTTAACCTGAAATTTTCTTTACATGGGAGCCAATAGGAAAAGCTTAGAGAGCCTATGAGCTTATAATCTTTAAGAAGGCTCTCTCTCTCTCTCTCTCTCTCTCTCTCTCTCTCTCTCTATCTCTTTCTCTTTCTCTCTCTCACACACACATACATACACATGTAAAAATATTAAATTTTACCCAAATTAAAGTATGAAGCAAAATTACTATACACAATATAAGATAGTAAGTAAAGTTTTAATTTCTTATTAATTGCACATTTTAAGGACATACCAAATATGATCACATATGTATTCCACATAGTGACATGAGTTATATCCATACCAATTTAAATTTAATTGTGTATTTAGTGGATCTAGAAACCTTACATGAAAGAACATAATTATTTTATTTTATCATGTTCATATAAAATGCTTTTTGTTCTATTGTCTTGCCCTACCATTTTAGATTAAAATATTTTATTTTTATATCTAATTGATTTTTTATAAATATGTTATCCTCTAATAACCAAAATGTATAAAACTCCTTATGCACTTTTATTAAGCTTGTCATTTATTTTTTACTTTTACCATGTGCCTAGAAGGCCTTAAATTCTTATCTGTTGTTATTTCTGAGAATGGTAGGAACATTCCTTGATACCATAGAGCCATGAGAAGAGCAGAACTATTACTGATATTCCTAACACTGTGTTGATAATTTTTTTCCACTGGTTTATATTCCTGAATTTTTTTAAAAAGAGTTTCCTTATTGTTTATCCAATACAAAATGATCACCCCTGAAACCATATGCACAGAAGCAACAAAACCAACTCATCAGATTATATTTATATAGGCATGAACATATGTACATAACAACAGCAAACAATAAAAAAGAGCTATAAATTTGAAAGGGAGCACATATTGAAAGAAGTAGAGAGAGGGGAAAAAAGGAAAGTGTTGTAGTTCTATTTAAAGTGAAAATGAATTAAAATGTGGAAGTATCTGCAACATTTAAAAGCCAAGATAGCAGAGCTTCTCACAACAATGACAGAGCCCAGTCCTGCAGATTGGCAGCAGGCAGAGGACATCAGGAGCTATGTTGAAGTCACAAAGCAAAGATGATATTTCCTGGAAGCTCCAACCTACCTCAAAAAATATAATAGAAAGGTATTGAGGAGTTTAATTTATATTGATTTCTGGCCTCCACATGTGCATATGCACACACACACACACACACACACACACACACACACATGCATACACACATAGAAATACATACACACACACACCTGAATATACATATAAACAGTATATTTTCCATATATTTTGCTTTAGTAAGTCCTTTGTATCCTGTTTTTCTCCCCCATTCATTTTTCCATAGCTATTGTTCTTGACACAAACACATTTTCTAAATATAACACAATGATGTTGAGAATATGGCATTCTCGCCATCCCCCCCCCCCCCCCAGTCAGTTGATGTTACTTCATTTACCAATCAAGTAAACAACATTTAGTCATATTTGGAGAATGTCAGAATTAAGTTAATTTAATAGGAAAAAATGTGTCCAACTTTCTAGTGGATATTAATTTTTTGGCTATTGTTTTATAAACATGTAATTTTCTTTTCAAAATACAACACTAGACTTACTGTCATTGGAGTAAAAATACTGAAAATCACTGTTATTCTTTTGGTTAAAAACAGATTTTTCCCCTCACATAATATTTCCTGATTACAATTTCATTTTTTGTACTCTTCTCAGTTCATCCTGTCTCCATCTCCCTTTCCATCTGGATCAGTTTTTTCCTGTTTCTCATTATAAAACAAACACACTTCAAAGGGATAATAATAGCATTAAAATATAATGAGATAAAAAAATTGTACAAAACAAACAGAGGGCTCAAGAGAAGGCTTAAGAATCATAATCCCACTAGTTCACACATCCAGAAATCCCAAACGCACTAAACTAAAAGCTATAATATATACACAAAGAACTTGTAACAGCTCCATGCACTCCCTGTGCTTACTGCCTAGTCTCTGTGATTTCATTGGTGAAAAGTGTTGTATTTTACTGATTACTTTATATTAAAATATATTGATAATGTCTTATTTTGATTTCAATATCATGTATTTCAGTTACACATCCATGTTTGTTGATTATAAGTACAGTGAGTCTGCTAGAGGACCATGCAAGTAAGGGAAACTGTTCATATTTTAATTATGCTTATCTTTAATTTTATTTTTTCAAATATTTATTGTTTTTTGTTACTCCAGCTTCATAATTTTTCCATGATAAAACATTTGGACAAAAAATAACTAAAGGGAGAAAAGGATTATTTGGGTTACACTTCTAACCACAACTCACCCTTGAGGAAAGTTAGGGCGTGAACTCAAAGTAGGAACCTAAAGGCAGGAACTATGGAGAAATGCCACTCAGCAACTCACTCTCTGCTTTGCTCACTAGGTCATACAGGCCTTGATTTACTACATATTCAGGACAAACTGCATAGAGGTGGCTATGCTCAGAGTACACTTGGAATTCCTACATGAATTAAAAATCAACACATTCCTTCTCAGAACATTCTCATTTACGCATTTTCTTAATGTACATTTTTTTCTCATTTGACTATATGTTGTATCAGATTGACAATTGAACATAACTGTGCAAAACACATTTTAAAGTTTGGCTTACTTTTGCTTCATAGTTCCCATTTCATGTAAGATTACAATGAAATTTAGAATCTCAATACATTAAATGTATAAAATGTGGCAGTGGGGTTTCTTGGTCCCTAGCAGCCAGAGGCCCAGACCCACATACATGCCATGCCAGAACTCTTAGCCACACACCACTACTGCTCTGGACCCCAGAAATAACTCAGATGCTTATATTAATTTTATGGTGTTGGGCCTATGGCTCAGGCACATTGCTAACTAGCTGTTATATCTTAAATCAACCCATTTCTACTAATCTGTCTGCCATGTGGCCCGTGGCTCACCTGTGTTCCTACATGTTGCTCCTTTGGGCTTCAGCTCAGTCTCCCTGACTCCACCCTGCTTCTCTTACCTATGCTCTGAATTCTCCTCCTACTTCTTCTATGGTGCCTGTCATGGCCCAAAACAGCTCCTTTATTTAAAAATTGAGATTCACAGCATACAGAAAGGCATTCCCACATCACTTCCCCTTTTCTGTCTAATCAAAAAGGAAGGTTTCAATTTTAACAAGGCAAAATTACATTTAACAAAATAGCTATCAAGCAAGAATTACAGTTACAATATCTAGTCTATTTGTATTTAGCAAAATTAAAGAAAATACTCTATCATCTACCTTATCCTAATGAATCTAAAGTTTCATATCCAATATACCTTTTAAATGACTAAGAGAAACTATGCCTATAACTTTATAAACTTCACCTACATCAAAGACCACAGAATGATAAACCAGAAGTGCAAGCAACTTCTAAAATCTAGAAAGGACAGAGATGACACCTATCTGCCTGGACAGTCACCCAAAGTTCCTTTATAAAGTTGGGGCATCCACCCTCAGCCTACAGGCCCAGAGTCTCTTTTCTTTTAAGTGAAGCAGGAAATCTGCTATGCCTATTCTGGCACAGTTTATCAGTTGCTTCACTTTGAGTCCTGAAGAATGTCTGACAGTTTTCTCTGTAAAGCAGGAAACTGAGTGACCATCTCAGCTTGTTCTGCCAAAGTTCAGAGGTCATCTTCCTATGGAACCTGCATGTCCAGTTTAAACAGCATACTGTCAAGCAGTCAATATAAAGAACATGTTCATATCCATTGGCTAACCAATGCCACAAATAGAGTAGACTCCATATGGAGTTTCTTCAATGCCCATTTTTCTCTTGAAGAAGATTGGTGCTGCCAGTAGAAAATCTGTCTCACTGTCCAGAAATGTCTAAGTTCTTAAAATATTTTAAATGCCATATTCTGTAGTTCTTAGAAGTGTTTGAAGATTACCTATCTAATTGAATTATATCTTTGTATACCTAAAAGTCTGACTAACATGCATTTCTTAATTATACATTACAATTTGAAATCAGTTACATAAACATCATATCTTAAACAAGAGTAGAAAAATACATACAGCATAAGAGAATTGACCTTAATTTTGTATCAATAAACCAAAATCTATACCAATGTGAAACATTTTGTGATTAACAGTTGATTTTCAGATCTAAGTAAATTCAATAATCTAATTTTTAAAAAATTCATTAATATACCATATCCCTTTTTCTTCTTAGAAAGAGATTAACTATGACCAATAAACATTTGTAATGAAAACAAACATTTACAAACAATATTTTGGGAATTTGGGCATAGTTTTACATTACTACTTCCTGCTGATTATGGGGCATTGAAAATCTCATGAGTTAGACCTGATCATACTCTGTAGTCTTGAAGTTGATGTGGCCATCACTTCCTATCAGAGATTTTTTCAGGGGGTCTTGGTTGATGAAACAATATTTGCCTGGAAACAATCCACAGGTTCTCATCTTCTATGTAAACAAAAGCAGAACTCTTCCAAAACAATAAATCTTTACACACAAAATTCAAAATAAAAATACCTTTAAAATATATATTCTTGTTTTAGTAGCCTTTGCATTTGTAATCCATTATCTTTTTGCAGTTAGCTCATTAGAAGTTAAAAAATTAAAAGAAAACACAATAACAACCAAAATCCAGATTTTGTGTCTATTTTCATCTTTTCATGGCTTATTATATTTTTTACTCTGTTTCTCTTTTTAAAGACTTTCTGTACTTTCTTTCTTTTCTCTCTGAAGTCTATGTATCTTTTACACACATTGTAACCCATTTACAGTTTTTTAAATCTGAATCTTTTTTTATTGTGAATCCTTAATCATTTTTCAACTAGAAGAGCTTTTTAAAATACTCTCACTCTCTTGCCACATAGTTTTTGCAGATACCGCTGAATCAGTAAGTTCTCTTAGAGGGACCACATCTCTGTTTGTGGCCAGCAAACAGAGCAGACCCAAGAAAATGCTGCTACTAAGAAACTGCCTTTGTTTTCTTTTTGTTCAAAATAAACAGAAATCCAAAATCTTCTGTGAGATTTCAGGAACCTGCCTAATTGCAGCTTACAATGGCTGCCGGCAGTCCGCTGGCGCTATTTTGAATGTGACCTGGACATTATGCTTTCTTTGTACAATAACCCACTTCATATATACACAATTTGGAAGCTGCCTTTGCTCAGTTTCTGCTAAAACCGTTTTTAAACTTTCTCAGGCTTTAAGTGGATAATCGAGCCACGGTTGGATGCCATCTGAAGATTGATGCCCCAACCTTATAATGGAACTTTTGGTGACTGTCCAGGCAGATGGTGTCATCTCTGTCCTTTCTAGATTTTAGAAGTTGCTTGCACTTTCGGTTTACTTGGGTAAATATATCATTCTGTGGCCTTTGATGTAGTTAAAGAATAGATAGCTATAGGTATAGTTTTTCTTAGTTATTTTAAGGTATATTTGATATAAAACTTTAGATTTATAAAGATAAGGTAGATGATAGAGTATTTTCTTTAATTTTGCTAAATACAAATAGACTAGATATTGTAACTAATTCTTGCTTGATGGCTATTTTGTTATATATAATTTTGCATATAATTTTGAAACCTTCCTTTTTGATTAGACAGAAAGGGGGAAGTGATGTGGGAATGCCTTTCTGTATGCTGTGAATCTCAATTTTTAAATAAAGGAGATGTTTTGGGCCATGAAAGGCACCATAGAAGAAGTAGGAGGAGAATTCAGAGCATAGGTAAGAGAAGCAGGGCAGAGTCAGGCAGACTGAGCTGAAGCCCAAGGGAGCAACATGTAGGAACACAGGTGAGCCACGGGCCACATGGCAGACAGATTAATAGAAATCAGTTGATGTAAGATGTAAGAAGTAGCTAGCAATGTGCCTGAGCCATAGGCCAAATAGCATGAAGTTAATATAATTGTCTGAGTCATTTCTAAGGGCCTGAGCAGCATTGGCGGGCGGCCGGGTGGCTAAGGGGTCAGGCGAGGCAGAGTCTGGGTCTCAGGCCACCCGGGACCAAGAAACCCACTGCTACAACAAACTACATTGTATATATATATATATATTTATATATATATATGTATCATTGATATATACATATATCAACAAAATTTTTTAGGGATAATAAGACAATTGAATATATTTAAATAAGACTGATGATTTTACTATCTTCATAAAAATTTTACAATTGTGAAATCAGTTATATGGCTATATGCAGAAGCATCAAAAACTGCTTTCAATGCAAGGAAAGTTAATAAGAAGAAGGAGACAGCCCAAGATTCTGTGATTTGATGGTTCAGTGGCTAATTGTAAATCTAAAAATATTCTTGATTTAAATTCTGAAAAGAGACTAAAAATGCATGAGAGTATAATTTAAAGGGTTTCAAATGAAAATCTTTAAAACTCTGTACTATTTTGGGGTTTTTCTTTTCTCTGGAAATATTTGTTATTCATATTGCAATGATGTATAAGAATATAAGCTTAAAAACACTAACTAAAATGCGAAAGAGAAAGCTACAAAGCAGTAAAAATTGAAAGCAAGGTTAGCAGGAGGTGGTGCTCAAGCTGTGAGGCTTCCTTTAGAAAGCAACAAAATCTTGTTCTGGTTTTTCCTACATCCCAACAAATAATTCATAAGTCAAGTATCACATAACACCTTGCTGCTTACTTCCAATCTGCATTTTGTTAACTCTTTTTGTCTTGATATTACATCAGCAAATTTATTTCTGATAGATACAATCATAGCATTATTTTCTTAGGGAGTCAACATACTATTCTGGAAAATACATTCTAGACTTATCATCTATGCACAGTCGAAGTCAATAATTCTCTATGAATACTTAAAATTTATGAATATAATTCAAATAAGTTAACCATATATTTAGAAAATTCACAGACTGTCTTACTGATCACAGTAAAAAGGAAATTCTTAGGACATATCTGATAGAGATTATGTACATTTATGTTCTTGATCCAATATCAAATTCAATATAATTTCTTATGAAATGTACATTATAGCAAAACACACTGGCATTATTATTTGAATATGGATTTTTTTTCTTCAAAGTATTTTTATTTTATACTTAGACATTTCTCCTAAAAGCCAAAATAAACTAGAGAAAGAATAATAGAAGAGTGTAAGCTTATATGAAAAATAACAATAAAAGGAAAATGAAACAAAGAAATGATTCAAAGTGTTGAGACTTACTAAGGCTTTTGGTGACTCTGTAGTTAACAAAAATATTTTTTTTTCCTTTTGAAAAATTGAAGTAGTTTTCTAGTAAGTGAGAAATCATACATATATAAATATTCAAAAATAAATCTACAATTTTTAGAGTTTTTAAATCATTTACAATTTTATGTATCAAGAAAATAAACGTATGTTGGAAATTGAGAAAATTGGCATGTATAAAATTGTAGTAAACTCCAAATGAAACTCCCAAAGCAGTATTTTAAAATGACAGTTTCCGAAGAGTACATTTTCATTATACTTATTTATATCACATTCATTATTAAGAACTATACATTATTTTTCTATATTTTATTTTTAAAATAGATTATTTTGTGTGTTCACATGAGTATACAGGTGCCCTCATATGGCAAAAAGGATGCTGATTTCCCTGGTGCTGGACTTGCACTCACTCATTTGTGAGTTGGCTGATGTGGGTGATGGGATTTGAACTGTACTGTTTTTTAAAAAAAGTTTTCTATATTGCTGAACCATCTCTTCAGGCACTGAAATTAATTTTAATCTTTAGAGAACATTTATACTGATTTTTATTATAAGTTTACCTAATTTTTCATCCCTTCATCCTGTGTGCAATATCTGGCTTTCTCCACATTGTCACCAGCAAACATTAATTTACTGGTTTAACTAAAAGCACTTCACTACAGCAAAGTAAAATTTTACAATATAGTTTGGTTTGATTTCCAAGATGTCTAGTGTACTAGGTACTCTTCTGTTGTCATAATAAAATATCACCATCAGGAAACTTATAAAAGGAAGAATTAACTTGAGTTTGTGGCTACCCAGAAGTCGGAATCCATCATGACAGAGAACCATGGCAGCAAGCAGCATTTTTACCTTTTGGAGCAGGAAATTGAGTGTTCATATCTTATACTATAAGCACAAGGCAAAGAGAGAAATCTGGGAATTCTATGGGAATTATTATTACAAAACTCATTCTTAGTGATTTACTTTCTTCAATAAGACTGTATCACCTATACTTTCCCAAACAGAGCCAACAACTGGAGATCAAGTGTTCAGATACCCAAGACTAATACTAGAGAAATTTTTCAATTGAAACACTACTATTAGTAAAATGCTGATTTTTAAACATATTTTTATATGACCTCTTGAAAAGCTGTATAGGTCTATTGAGAATTTAAAATACTTGTCTCTGGGGATTCAAAAGTTTCAGAAGTTTTGGAGATAACAGAGGATATCTACTCACAGTCTATGTGGGGAGTTAATAGAAGTTCCAGAAGTTCCAGAGCTTTAACCACAGTCAGTCTAGGAGAATCAGAGAGTGGTGATTCATACCTTTAATCCCAGCACAGGGAGTATCCTGGGAGTGGTGACCTATGCCCTTAATCCCAACTGAGCTGAGGTCATTTCGGATTATAGAAGGAATTCCAGGCTCCCAAGCAGGCAGTCGTGAGGCCATGCCTTAATTTACTGAAAGGGTACTTAAGACAGGATAGAAACACAGAGAAAGCCATTCCAAGGGAAGCGAGGCTGAGGAAGCTGGAAGACAGCTGGGTAAGATCTTACTATAATGTTTATTCCCTCTAGTATCTCCAACTTCTTCAGAGATCTATCCCTGAGTTTCATTCATTCATGTGACACTTGTCTTTTGTTAGTGAGTTAGTGGAATTCATTATCTATTTCACTTATCAATTTTGGTCAGATTAATGTTTTACAAATACTTCAAAATATTTAATATATAACTTTTTTTTGGAGGTCCTGTTTGAATGTTCTAAATTTGTTCCCCTATATTTTATCTTGCTAACAGTAGTTTGATAATTTCAATTATTGCACTTAAACCTTTAATCTATTACAAATTTATATTTATACATTGTGAGATATATGAATCTGTCTTTTTTTTTCTGTGTTTGATCATCAAATTTTTCTAGCATCATGTATTTGTTTTAAATCAGGCTTCCATTTCTCCAATGCATGCTCTCACCACTCTTCTTGAAACTCATTTGGGTTTATGCATATATTTACTTTTCAGCTTTCTATTGGTTGCATTGAACAGTCCCTCTGATTTTATGCCAACATGATACTGTTTTGATTAATATAGTTTTATAGAATTTTCCAGTCAAGAATCTAATGCCTTCTTGTTTTGTTTTGTTTTTCTAAAAATGTCTATGACTATACTTTTGAGTTTGCTTCAATATATACATACTTTATTTTTTTTTATTTTTGGTTCATGGAAATAAAGTGTTATGTATTATCCCAAAATTAACATGTCCTCATTCCATATTCCAAACTGGTTTTGCACTCACTATCTTTCTGATTCTATTGTCAATGTTCTTTCATTATAGCTGTTGTTCTTCACAATTAGTAGAATACAGATTTTTGTATTCTTAGCTTAGTGTATACTGATTATGTTTTCATATGACTTGGTTTGAATTTGCAATTCTCTTTAGGCCTCATGGGCATCTGAACAATATTAATTTTTTTAATACATAAACACATAGGCCTATTCTCTTTCATGTGTACCATATACCCTCTAATTACTTCTGTTAATGCTTTACACTTTTTGTCTTAGAGCTCACTCACATATACTGCTAAGTACTTTATGAAACTTGGGGTGATTCTTTTTAAAATATATTTTCAATAAGCTATCTCTCTAAATTTCTATTTCAAATATTTTAGTCCCTATTAGCTTAAACCAAATGCACTATTTTTTTTTCCACTGTGGACTTAATTATTGGAATGCTACTTGAATTATTTAGAAGGCTTGGTAAATTTTTGTGGCATTTTGAAATGTTTGATTATCATTCCGTGGTTCTCAATCCATGGGTCATAACCCCTTTGGCAAGCTGTTAACTTCAAAAATATTCATACCATGATTCACAACAATTACAATAAAAATAATTTTATGGTTAGAAGTCACCACAACATAAGGTCAACAGGAAATGGCAATATTTGAAAATATTAGACGATGTGGCTTTAATGGAGAAAATGTGTCACTAGGGGTGTGAATTGTGGCTTCAAAAAGTCCATTAAATCCCAGAGGATTTCTCTTTCTGTTACTTGTAGATCCAGATGTAGAACTCACAGCTAATTCTCCAGCACAATGTCCATCTGCTGGTTGCCTTGCTCCCCTCCATTATGACAATAAATTGAACCTAGGAAATTTTAATCAAGGCCCAATTAAATGCTTCCCTTAATTGTTGCCATAGTCTTGGTGTCTTTTCCCTATAATAAAACACTGACTATTACAGGAATTTGTAGCTTAGGGGTTGTTACTGCTGTGTCCAACAGGATTTAGTATCAGTGAGGTGCTGGTCTCACAAAAATGACTACCTCTTAACTCCTTCCTCCCCTCATTTTCACCATAACTTATGATAATTAGTGTTATTTATCCTGTACATGTCTAATGGTTTTAAGCACTGAAGTCTTCGAATCCCAGACATTTTTTTTTTGTATAATTATTTTACTACTTGATTAAATGTTGTGTTGTTACTGATTGGTTTATTTTTGTGTATTTTATGCTATTAAATTAATTTTCACATATTTCATAGTATTGCTAATGAACTTTGTATTTCTGTATTGTAAATTCATTTGCGCTTTCTATTTCTAGTTGTCAGAATAGGAAAGGGTTTTCAGTATTTTATTAAGGACATGTTCATTATTATATTAGTCTTTTGTGTTGTTCTCTCTGGCTGCATTTTTGTGTTTCTGCAGTTTTCTCTGTCACTCTTCACTACTACTAACTACTAATTTTAGATTTAGTTTAGTAATCACTCACACTCTCCAATTTATTTCATTTCCCTAGCACCATTGTCCACCCAATATTCTTTAAATAAAATTATCACATTCATGTATATTCATTTTATTTTGTTAAATACTGAGATTAATTAGGGCTATCTGTGTAAGTATGACATCTATTGTAGTTTCAGGCACTCAGCAGTAGAAATAAAACTAAAGACAGTAAATCTCCAATATCTATCAATAGCCAATAGTTCAAAGATAAAGAAGGACCTGAAAAGCTCTTATCATTCTGCAGTAATGAGGTTTCTTGGTCCTGGGCAGCCAGAGGTCCAGACCCACAGACCTATTGTGCCAGACCCCTTAGCCTCCAGCCACTGCTCAGGCCCCAGAAATAATTCAGACACTTATATGAAGTTCATGCTGTTTGGCCTATGGCTCAGGTACATTGCTAACTAGCTCTTACATCTTAACTCAACACATTTCCATTAATCTGTCTGCCACATGGCCTGTAGCTCACCTGTGTTCCTTACATGTTGCTCTTTTGGGCATCTCTGACTCTGCCCTGCTTCTCCTGCCTATGATCTGATTTCTCCTCCTACTTTTTCTATGGTGACTGTCATGAGCTAAAACGGCTCCTTTATTTAAAGATTGAGATTCACAGGATACAGAAAGGCATTCCACATCACCTCCCCCTTTCTGTCTAATCAAAAAGGTTTCAATTTTAACATAGCAAAATTACATGAAACAAAATATCTATCAAACAAGAATTACAGTTACATATCTAGTCTATTTGTATTTAGCAAAATTAAAGAAAATACTCTATCATCTACCTTATCTTTATAAATCTAAAGTTTCATATCCAATATACCTTAAAATAACTAGGAAAAACTATACCTATAACTATCTAATCTTCAACTACATCAAAGACCACAGAAGAATATATTTACCCAAGTAAACCAGAAGTGAAAGTAATTTCCAAAATCTAGAAATGACAGAGATGGCACCAATCTGCATGGACAGACACCCAAAGTTTCTTTTTAAAGTTGGGGCATCCATCTTCAGCCTACGGGCCCAGAGTATCTTTTCATTTCAGTGAAGCATGAAATCTGCTCTATCCATTCATCAGTTGTTTCTCCTGGAGTCCTGAAGAATGTCTGACATTTTCTCTACAAAGCAGGAACCTGAATGATCATCTCGGCTTATTTTGTCAAAGTTCAGAGGTCACCCTCCTAAGGAACCTGTATGTCCAGTTTTAACAGCATACTGTTAAGCAGTGAATATAAGAACAGGTTCATGTCCAGTGGCTAACTGATGACACAAAGAAATTAATCTCCATATGGAATTTCTTTGATGCCCATTTTTCTCTTGAAGAAGAATGGTGCTACTAGGAGCAAATCTGTCTCACTGTCCAGAAAAGTCTAAGTTCTTCAAACATTTTAAATGCCATATTCTGTAGGTCTTAGAAGTATTTGAAGATTACCTACCTAATTGAAATATATCTTTGTATACCTAAAAATCTAACTAACATGCATTTCTTAATTATACATTACAAATTTAAATCAATTACATAAACATCATATCTTAAACAAGAGTAGAAAAATACATACAGCATAAGAGAATTGACCTTAAATTTGTATTAATAAACCAAAATCCATACCAATGTAAAACATTTTGAGATTAACAGCTGATTTCCTGATCTAAGTAAATTCAATAATCTAATTTTTAAAAAATCGTTCATATACAATATCCCCCTTTTCTTCCTAGAAAGAGACTGACTATGACAATTAATTATTTAAAATGAAAACAAACATTTAGAAACAATATTTTGGGAATTTAGGCGTAGTTTTTCATTACTACTTTCTGCTGATTTTTTTGACGTTGAAAATCTCATGGGTTCTTGAGACTTGAAAATCTTATGGGTTCTTGAGACTGGATCATAATCTGCAGCCCTAAAGCTGATACAGCCATCTCTTCCCATCAGAGATTTTTTTTCAGGTCGTCTTGGATGATGAAACCATAAGAGCCTGGAAGCAATCCACAGGTCCTAATCTTCTGTGGAAACAAAAGCAGAACACTTCCAAAGCAATAAATCCTTAGACACAAATTTCAAAATCAAAATACCTTTAAAATATATATTCTTATTTAACTTAGTAGAATTTGCATTTGCAATCCATTGTCTTTCTGCAGTTAGCTCATTACCAGTTAAAAAATAAAAAGAAAACACAATAATAACCAAAATCCATATTTTGTGTCTATTTTCCATCTTTACATGGCTTATATTTTTTTTTACTCCATTTCTCTTTTTAAAGACTTTCTCTATTCTCTTTCTTTTCTCTCTGAAGCCTATGTACCTTTTACATACATTGTGACCTGTTTACAGGTTTTTATTTTCATCTGAATCTGTTTTATTGTGAATCTTTTATCATATTCCAACTATAAGAGCTTTAAAAATACTTGCATCTCTTAAAGAACCACATAGTTTGCAGGTAAAGTTGAATCAGTAATTTCACTTAAAGGGACCGTATCTCTGTTAGTAGCCAGCAAACAGAACATACCCAAGAAAATGCTGCTACTAAGAAACCATCCTTGTTTCCTTTTTGTTCAAAATAAACAGAAACCTTAAATCAATCACATGCTACTGAGTCTTCTGTGAGATTTCAGGAACTGGATTGATTGCAGCTTATACTGCTTGCAGTCCGTCTGCTGGCACCATTTTGAATGTGAACCAGATGCCATGCTTTCTTTGTACAATGACCCTCTTTGTATACACAATTTGGATACTGCTTTGTTTCAGTCTCTGTGGTAAAACCCTTTTTTAAACTTTCTCAGGCTTTAAATGGATATTTGCTCCATGTTGGGCATCATCTGTAGTAATGAGGTTTCTTGATCCTGGGAGGCCAGAGGCCCAGACCCACAGACCTGCCACGCCAGACCCTACTGCTCAGGCCCCAGAAATGATTCAGACACTTATATTAAGTTCATGCTGTTTGGCCTATGGCTAAGACACATTGGTAACTTGCTCTTACATCTTAATTCAACCCATTTCTATTAATCTGTCTGCCACATGGCCTGTGGCTCACCTGTGTTCCTTGCATGTTGTTCCTTTGGGCTTCAGGCTTGCTCTCTCTGACTCTGTCCTGCTTCTCCTATGTATGCTCTGATTTCTCCTCCTACATTTTCTATGGTGCCTGTCATGAACCAAAACAGCTCCTTTATTTAAAGATTGATATTCACAGCATACATAAATCCATCCCACATCATCATTCTATCTGATTATTTACAGAGCTGATATTATGTGGGTCCTGTACAGGTGACTGCAATTGGGATTTAATGGTTGCCATGGTTTCTCATCAAGAAGATGGCATTTTACATCTGCACCCATCTCTTTTTCTTACATACTTCTTTACTCTCCCAACAGTTTTTCCCAAGCCTTAGGGGAAGTGGTATAAATGTCTTGTTTCAGGCTGAGAACTCAACTGTCATTTATTCTTGGTATCTTTGGTCCCTTGAATCTAAATTAATTACCATTTATTATAGAAAAAGGCTTTACTCATTAATGTGGAGAGCAGCTCATATTCTGTGCTGGAGTTGCATGAACTGCATGGGTGTGCTTGCTTTTATTTGCTTTTTGTCTTCTTCATTTTTTCATGTAATTAATTTTGCTATGAGGCCTAGGTTTACCACAAACTTTAAACTCACTGTCTTTGTTAAGATGTTGTCAACTTGAAATCAAATAATTTGGAAAAAGTGAATCTCAATTTAGAAAATGCCTCCATAAGATTGGCCTGTCAGCAAGCCTATGTGGATTTTTTTTGATAAATGTTTGACATGGCAATGCTCATTTCACTGTGTGGTTCTACCTTTGGGCAAGTGATACTTATAAGGAAATCAGGCTTATCAAACCATGAGAAAACAAGCCAGTGAACAATATTCTTCCATGTCGTCTGTTCCCCAGTTTCTACCTACAGTTTTATGCTCTGACTTCCCACAGTGAAAAGTAATGATCTCAGACTTAAATGTTGCATTAAATCTTTTACTGCCCAAAATACATTTTGTTTAGCAATAGAAATCCTATCTAAGCCAGAATTTAGCAACCAGTTCTATAGGTGACCATGTTTGGGGTAGGATTGTGATAGGAGTTTCAAATTTTGGGTTGGAAAAGTTGTTGAGAGCCCTGAGTTATTATGAAAACTTGAAAGATAATGTTGAGAGTAATGAAAACTATAGAGATATAACTTGTGATGTTTTACGGGGATGTGAAAACCGTAAAGGGAGTGTATGAGTGATATTTAGCTTAAGACTCTATTCTTTTGGTCAGCTGGTAATGAAGAGTCAAACATGATTTTAAAAAGACCAGCAGTATTGAAGTGAAAACTTCACTTACTAAGACAGTTCATGTTGATTAGGTGGATCTAAGGAAAAAACCTAGAACAACTTTGGATTGTAAATCTGAGAGTATTTCCTTGGGATCAGTACACAGAAGCTATAGTCCACAGTGAGCAAAGGCTGCATCTCATGTGGATAGCTAAATTTGGAGAATCATTAAGTTGGTACTGCTTTTAAAGGCATGAAGGGGTCATGAAGAACAGCTAATGTTTCACACTGTGTATTTTGTTTAGAGTACACGAAGAGAGGCTGGGAGAAGTCACTGTTAAAGGTGTAGCCTCAGTTGTATGAGATACCCCACAATTGTAATAGTCATGGGAAGAAATGAAAGTTTGGCTTTTTGTGGCAGAATCAGAATCCCTGAAGACAGCTCAGGGCAGGCAATTGGTGAAAGACTCCAACATCTTTGACATGCCAGCACCATAGTATGACTACAAAGGACAGTAACAGTTGTGATGTGATTTAACACGCTCTGAATCAGACAGAAACTCAAACCTTCAAACCATAGTCCTTTGGAGAATATTCTAGATCTTCACAATTTCATTGTTTTCAAGTCTCAAAAGGTATCTTCTTATCTCATAATGCAAAATGCATTTAGTTCATGGTAAAGAGTTACCAAAGTCTCAAGAATATTAGTTTTGTTCAAAGTACTAGGTCCAAAATCTCCTCCGAGATTCAATGCAATTTTAGCTGTCATTCCTTGTAAAGATCACAAGAAAATATATGAAGTTGTAAGACACTGAGGCAGTATTAGCATTTCTACCTCAAAAAGGAAGATTCAGAGAAACAAAGAGAGGAATGAAAACAGTGGCAAACTGAAAACAAACAGGGAAAACATCTAATACCACAGTTCCACGTAAAGTTTTACAGTTGCTAATGATGTAATATTAACTTCAAAGGCAATGCAAAAAGTTTACATAATATCCTTCTTGGCTGCAATCCTGATCGCTAATCTGATAGGCTGTCTGCATTTGCAGTTTTCTGCTTATTTAGGCAAGAATTCAACATGTTTGGCATATTTATCCTTCCAGAGTCTCCACAGCAGCAAATTCTTTCATCTTTCACAAATTCAAGTTTCATTCATCAGAGGCTATTCTCAGGGAATATGACACTACCACACATTTTTTGACTTCTGAGCTACTTCTTAGAATTCTCAGGGAAATCTTTGAGGAACCTATGAATTGTTCATTCTCTATGCCAACAATAGTAACATCAAGTACATGAACCCATGGTCTACAGTTGCTCTATGATGTGCTTAGAACCTCTCCAGGTGTGTCAAAGTAATTCTCAGTTATTTGAAAGATAAAAGGAAAGTGATTCCTAGGAGATTAATTCTCTTAACAGTTTGTGGGAGCAATATGCCTTAGAGTTTTGTTCTCCCACAAACTAACATGTTACACCTTTGTGCCTGACATGCCTTGGTTCTTGATCTTTTTGTAGTTGTTAAGATTTCTGGCCTGTGGTAACTGCCTAGTAAATGCATTATCCTAACATTGCGGCCTCCAGGGGCATGCCCCTTTCATACTTAGGCATGACCAGGTGTGGCCATGTAAACTCCCACACACTACCTTTGCCCTTATAAGCCAAGACTCCAAGCTGTTTCCCCTCTTTTCTTCCATCTGCTTCCTCCATTTCTGTAAACTTAAATAAACTCTAGTTACTGGTCAAATTTATAGTTCATTTTCCACATATATTAACATATATTAACAACATTTGATGCCTCAATTCAGTAAGACTCTCACTTGAGCCTAGGCACACATAGGTACTGGGGACTCTGTAGTGGAACACATACCAGCCTTCCTTCCATCTGCCCAGCTGCACTTGCTTTGATTGGTAGGTCTTCTTTTTGCAGTCCTATTGTCCTCAGAAAAGACCACTGATTTCTGGATTTCTGGTAAGACACTAGATTCCTGGCAGACTACTCCCAGCCATGCTTTTCACTGGTCATAGCTATTTTTTTCTCACCTCACAATCATTTCTGGCCTCCCCCACTACTGAAATTCACCAAGGACTGGGAATCCCTGGGACTCTGTCCAGGGGCTCTGCCCTAATGCCTATCCTGACAAGTGCCTGGTGATAGCTAACACTGTGTTCTCAGGACCATGTGTTACCTAAGTGTTGACCCAGATTTAGCTGTGCCCCAACCCTTTTTCACCACCACCTCCATTCTCTCCTATGAAGCTTTATGAATTATTCTTTGTCTATTTCATGTGCTAACCCCTATCTACTCCAAATCAACATTGGGGATCAAGTCCTCCTCTCTTCCCTTAGTCAACACCCTTCCCTCTCTCTCCCAAATGGACAGGACCCTATAAAGTAATCCTTGCAACCCCACAGTTTCCCTCACTGGATTTACCTATCTAACCTTAAACCCTTTACTCATTTACTGCCCCAAGATAATCACCCCTCATTCAAAATAACCCAAACAGGGCCCTGTACCCTCAGATTTTATAATAGATCAGCAGCGTTGTCTCTAATCCCATAAGGGTAAAGCCCCATTTCATCTTTCCTTAAAATTCCCCCCTCTGAGTTTTCAGTACTAACCTTCCTTTGTGGAACAGAGAAGCATCCAAAGCCCAAGGCAAGATGGCCACCAAATCAGCTAAACTGGTTACCTCAAGATAAAAATGTTCCAAGGCATTTTGAAGCTTTGCCTATGCATTCTGTACCTTTAATGCTAATTTACAGCACAGCCTACAAAAAGACAAGAAGCCACCTTAAAATTGGTAACATATAAACAAAACCCCATTTGCCTCCTCCCCCAAACCGTTTTGTGCTCATTAATGTTCCAGCTGATCACCCCCCCCATAAAGCCAGAGGACAAAAGCAAAAGAAGCCATTTTAAAATCAGTATTAGGTGAACAAAGAACATAAGACATTTTTAACCTCTATCCACCCCTAGACTCATCAGAGACCCCCAAAACCAATTTTATTATACAGCTTATATTACTGGTGACCCTCAGCTACTAGTCATCAGTGTCCATTATGGAAAATAAAAAGAAAAGGAGAAAAAGAAAAAAACAGAAATAGCTTCTTTAAGGTTCATTTCTTTAAGGGTCATTTCAGTTATGCATTCCCCAGTTTTAGAAACTCTCCCTCTTTCCTCCTCCCTAAATGTGACTGTCTACAACATTAATACTAACCACTAAACTTCTAATAGCAGAGTACTAGAACTGTACCATTGTAAATTCTGTCATTTCCGAAGGTTCTCTCACTAACTCAAGGTTTCCTCCCCCCTCTACCCCTGAGCTTCATAAAATCAAAAAATCAACTTAAATTCACTAAACCACCCTTCAAACTCACCTGAATTGCAGCAAATGTGTCACAAGGACCAGCAGTGAAAAAGACCAACCTCCTGAAGATATAGCTCTCATCCCCCAAAGTTAGTCATTGCCCTCCTAAGCCAGCCTGAAGAATCCCTGATCCCTTCACGAACCTCTACTTTTCCCACTAACCACTGCTTTCTTTTTTGTAACAAACACAAGGGTAGGATGTTAGGGTTTCTGGCCCATGGTAACTGCTTGGTAAATGTGTTAGAATACGGCAGTTGCCAGAACATGCTGCACACAGGGACATACCCCTTTCATCCATATACATAAAACCAAATAACTCCCGCCCCAAATACTACCTGCTTTTCTATAAGCCAAGCCCCGTGCTTCTCCTCTTTTCTTCTGTCTCTTTCCTCCGTCCTTGCTTGGTGCCTAAATAAACTGGTATTGGTGATTCATTCCCGTGTGAATTAAAAACAGTTGTCTTGAAGGCATTCTTTTTCTATTGATAAAGTAAGGAAACTGATGGACTTTTTTAAAGAGTGTAAATATCTTTTGGAAGTATTTTTTGCTTGGCAGTACTTTAAATTTGCGCTTAAGTAGCAATATTATTGCTGAATGAATGGTATGCTGTCTTGTAATTTTTTTTCTACTAGGCAAATTAGTCTGTCATCTTTAGTCTCAGTCTGCCACAAAAATCTCAGAATATGAACATGACACAAACACTTTATGCTCAAGAACTTTATTTTGATACTTAATGGAAACCTTCATTTTGCATGAAGCATCAGAATTATAATCATAATCACACTCTTACATATTTCTATCATCATTTTCATCTGATGCCCTCAACAAAACAGCACATCAACTAGCAAATGGATAATTTGCTTTCTTCAGTCTGTTACAAGTATTCCTAACTCTTTTCCAAACCAATTACCAAAGATACTGTTTTATCCTATCAAGTATATCCATTTTCAATGGTAAATATTTATTGGTATACTAAAATACCAGAGAAAATAAATTTACAATGAATAATGGTTTGGTTTAACTTGCAGTTTAAAGGTTTCAGTTCATTGATAATTGCTTTTGATCTGTAGTGGCATAGCATTTCATGGTAGAAACACAAAGCAAGTAAATTCTGTTAAGCATGTAGTGTAAGCAAGCAAAGAGGCAGAGAGGAAGGTCCATGTCTTAAAAACACTCTTCAAGAGCCTTTTTCAATGATCTAATGTCTTTCATCTAGGCTCTATCTTCTGAAAATTTCAATAATAATGTCAAAGGTTTTGGATGAATGTTTCAACATGTGAGCTGTGAGCTTCTTGCAATTTTAAGATCCACTCATTGTCTTTTAGGCAGGAAGAAAGTAATTTTTTACTCTTAAGCTCAGATAAAGAACTTTAGATTAACTGAGAAAATGTGCATTCATTTTGCAATGCCAACAGCTAAATAGCCTCATGACAAAAAGACCATGTTTTTAGAACTGTTCTCTTCCTTTGTGTCTTCTGAACTCTCATTGGTCATTCATTCCAACATTAGTTGCATTAAGAGTAAAGTCTGTATGCTGGTAACTTCTGGGAGAGAAGAAATTAAGATTTTTATAGTTTTCTTGGTTATAACTCTAGTTAGAACTTATCTTATTTTTATTTTCTTGTTTCTGATGTGAATAAGTATGCTGAAAAAACTCATTTAAGGAAAAAATAGTCTATTTAAGCTCACTTTTTGAAGTTATGTGTCCATAGCTATAGCATTTAGCTTGTTTTCCACATTTTATAGTTCAGACTCTCCTGCTGAAGGAAGAGTTTTGCCCATAGTAAAGATGAGTGTTCTCATATAAATTAATGGAATAAAATAATCATCCACAGAAATGACTAGATGCCTGTCTTACAGGCGATTCTAAATTCTGTCATGGTGACAATTACCATCACAAAGTTGACATTAACTATTACAATTAACCATCACAGACATTTTATGGGTTCTTTAGAGAGACAGAGCCAAAATGAGAATAAAATTGAATATCCATACCTGAAAAATGATGCGAGTCCTTTCTACAAAACAAATATAAGAATAGAGGTTGGAGAGATGATTCCACTTTTGCGAACATATACTACTGTTGCAGAAGACTCAGAGTCACTACTTAGTCTACATGTTGAGTGGCTCATAACCACCTGAATTTTTGGCTCCAGCAGATTCAATGCTCTCTTTTGGGCTCTGCTGGCAATTACATACATTTTCATACATACACAGAGAAACATAATTTAAAGTAAAATGAAATATTTTTAAAGAGTAGATAAAAGTTTAATTTAATTAAATGCACTAAAACTACAAAATTCTGGTGAAAGAATTTATGAAAAATAATGACAATGCATTGCTTTTTGTTACAAACTTATAAATCTAGAATTTTGAGTAATTCTTCTTCAATTAATGTATTATTCCCTTACTTTCATTCCCCATTGTCTTTACACTTTTCAAAAAAGTAAGTCAAAATCTCGATTTTTCTTTTATCATACCATCCTGCTTCTGTGGTGTGTGCGTGTGTGTGTGGTGTGTATAAAATAAATTTATATCCTAAACAAATTACTGTATTTAAATATATCATATAATATAATAAATTTATAGTTGGCACATCACTTTTTATTGTTAGGCAACTGAAATCTTGTTTTCTGTATGAAATTGACAGCCATTCACAGTATCAAAGTTTAGGGATTCTTTCAAGGTAACAAAATTAGGAAATCAATATTATATCAGCAAAAAATACAAATTTGTTTACACAATTTTTATTGCAGAGATTGATTCACATTACTTATCTATGAACATATCTTTGCTTTGTGAAATTGATGAGGTTATTGACTTTAGCATTATGATGATTAGTTTTTATTTAGTACTTTGCTATTTATGGCACTGGAAAGAGGACATTAATTAAAAACTGCTTACTTATCCTGTTTTTTTCCAGTGAAATTGTTCACAGTATGATCTTTGTTCAGGGTAATAAATTTTAGGTTTTGATATGAATGTGCCTCTTAGATTAAAGATTTGAAATTATTGGCCAGCAATTAAGGAGTCAATCTTTTGGGAAAGATGCAAAGCTCTATATACTGTTTTAAGATACAATGTTATGAAAAGTCTTTTTATTTCTCAATCTTTTCTCAAAAAGAAAAAAAGGCTGAACAGTGTTAGTAAATACAGAGGATTGAGCTGGAAACAAGGTAAATGCCATTCTAATTCTTGTCAGATCAAACCTTTTTTTCATTCAAGGGGTTTGTAACAATGTTCTTTTTTCTGTAATGTTTTAGAATATTTCCTGTCAACCATTTCTCAGTTTCTATTTCAACATGAACTTTATTTATTCAGGGAAGTCTGTTTACTACAAATATTAAGCTCTCTCCCTCTCTTCCTTTCCCTCCCTCCCTTCCTGCCTCCCTTCCTCCCTTCCGCCCTCTCCTCTCTCACTCTCTCCTTTCTGAATGCTTGTTCAATGTGATTAGTCATGCCAGCCTTTCATTGGTATGCCTTCCCACAACATTAGAATATATCCATATACATTCACAGTAAAAGCTCAAATAACTCAATTCCTTAAACATTTTTTTGTAATGATATTTAATATTATTTTGTCACACAGAATGAGAAAAGTACTTAAATTATTTCATGTATAGATAATTAATGTTTAAAAAGATAATTCTATGAGAGCCTATTAGCTAAAAACTAAGCATTATAAACAAACAAACAAAAAAACCTCTTCTTTTGCATCCTTAAAGAACAATTACAAAGTTGGGAACTCTTGGACAACTACCTTCTCATTTATAGTTTTGCCTTAGATTCCACTTCCTGTAAAAGTTAAGGCAAAGACAAAAGCTAAGTAAGGCTTTTACTTTACTTTTTGTTTGTCCTTTACTGAAAATCTGTGTCATGATGCAAAATCTCTAGCATAGGTGAAAACATTAATTTACCTTAATTGTTAGCATTTATTTTTATCATTTCTTCCGGAGTTACTGCTAGGTGAGTGTGGTCTCTGTCTCAACTAGGATTAATTGTCCTTTACATCATTTGTTGGCTCAATTATTTTTTCAGTGTTTTTGAAAATACTTCCATGCACCTTTTTTATTATTTTTAAATATATTTATTATTTTTAAAATATATTTAATTGTTTAATATGTCCATTAGAGGAAAGATAGCCATAAAATACAAAGAAAAAAAAAGAAGTAGTTCAGTTAAACACAGCCTTCTAGGTCCTTCTTATAGGCACACAGTATTCTACTCTGTGTAGTAGAGACTATTGTGTGTATCAGACTTTTCCACACATTGTGACTATTGCTCCACCTAAACCCTAAGCAGCATAAAAATTTTGATAGCCCAACATACACTTCACTAACTCAATTGATTAGGAAAAAATGTATTCCTACCTTCCTTGGAAGCAAACATATTCACAGAAGGCAAAATGGCAGTCTCCCAGACTCCTGTATCCCAACTCTCTACTCCTTCTTTCTCTAGTCTTCTTTGCATTTTCATCTCTCCTTTTGTCCTTTGTTTTCTAGTGACAGTTTTAGAAAAGAAACTTTGAAGTTAAAGTGTATAATTTTCAGAGACATCAAAATAATAGTTTTTAGGTGGTAATACAAGTTAGAAAGTGAATTAGGTATAATCCTTTAGACTCATCAAAATAAGATAATTAATAAAATATTTTCTTTGAATTGTCAGTTGTTAATGGACTGGACATTACTCATTTACTGTTTGTATATGTTGTGTATAATCATTATACCTATTGTTTATGGATTTTCTTATGTTAGCTATAACCTTCTTTTTTAAAATTTGACACAAAAGAGGATATGTGGGGATATTTTCAAATACAATAAAAACATTAGGAGATATCAGAGGGATCTACCCACACTCAGTCTAGGAGGATCAGACAGTTTATTAATCCTAGCACAGGGAATCTCCTGGAGTGGTGAACTAAGTCATTAATCCAATCTGAGTTCCAGGTCATCTTAGTTTACAGAAGGAGTTCCAGGCTCCCAGGCAGGCAGTAGCAGTCCCATGCCTTAACTGAGTGAAGAAAGTATTTAAGGTAGGTATAGAAAGACAGAGCAGGCAGAAGAAGCCAGGAGGAGTGAGGCTGAGGAAGCTGGAAGACAGTTGGGTGAGGTCTGACTGTGGTGTTTACTCTCTCTGATATCTCCACCTTTCCCAGAGATCTGGCCCTGAGTTTTCTTTATTCATGCAACAACTGATATCATATTATGCAAATAAAAAATTGTTAAAACTCTTTGATAATAAATCATATAATAGTGAAAAATATTTACATTTCTAATTTTTATTAGAGAATAATTCCCAAAATATATAAGAAAATAAATATTCAAAAAACTGCAATTTAAAAATGGGCTAGTAGCAATTATTCTACATATGATAGGCAAATGGTCAATTGGTATGTATAAATATGCTTAACTTATTTAACAATCAATCAGTCATTTAAAAATCACAATCAGAAAAATCCATTTAATATATAGCAATGACTAATAAAAACGATTGAAAATAATGGCAGATACAATATATTGATAAATTTAAATATTTGTTTTTAGATAGTAGGAATATGAAATTATTGAGAATAGATGAATAAACAAACGTAATAATAGTTAAAATGGAATATTATTGCATATTATTTCAACTATCATTCAATTAAAAGTGAAAATAATGATAAAGTTTCAAAAAATGTAAGAATTCTAAAAAGCACATTTGTTTTGAAGTGCTTACACACAAAAAGGAAATATCTGAATACACTCCTGCTATGTTCCTAGAATAGTCCTACTTCCAATACAGAAAGTGACAAGTGTTTGTCAGGTACTAGAGAATAAAAGTGTGAAGTTGGTAAATTAATGTAGAGGTCCAGATTGGGATAACTAAAATTTTTTTACTTATGTATTAGTGATGATTACATTCAATTATTATATATCAATGATATATATATATATATATATATATAATTAGTGTTCATAGAAAAATATAATATACAAAGTATATCACTATTCTTTTTAATGCACTTCTCTGAAACTTGAGAGAGGACTCTATGAATAGTTTTTTAAAAAGAAAAGGACTGTCTGCTCTTGCAAATGACCTAATTTTAATTTGCAGAACTCTCATGGAAGCTCATAACTGTATGCAACTCCTATTCCACAATTGTTTGTAGCCCCAATTTTATTAAATCTCACAGCCTCTTCTTGATAGCAGACACAATATGATGTGTATACAAGTATATAGGAAAAATATTTATACACATACAAAGTATATTTTAAGCCACCATTTCATCTTTTCTCAAGGTCACAGAAGAATTGGTTGTTGCCAGCAAAAGCTACAAAGTAGCAACCACATATAAATAACAAATTCTGAATATATGTAAAAAGTGTATGTGTTTTGAGTTAAAATTCTTTCGATCTTCAAAATATTTGACACAGTAAAGTTATTTCACATTCAAAAAGTGTTCATTCACATCCCAGGATCCTGAGGCTTATGGACCTGCCGCACTGATTCTGGAATTAGGGTAGGCTAGTATCAGGCAGAATGTAGTAGACTGCCTCCCTTTTTCCTACCAGGAACCACTGGGACAATTTTGGCTAGCAGTTACCAGTTTTCTCTACAGAACACTCTTTTCTCTTTGCCCTTAAAGTAATACAGTTTCATCAGTGATGTTATATCCTTCAAATATTTCTGGTACCTCTCATATGTTTACATGTGTTACCCTCATGGAATTTCAGTAGAAAAATAACTGAAGAGTTGCTTCCTAGGCCTTTGCTGCAATTCATAAAACCTGTCAACCATCTATTCACTGTCAGCATCCAGATGTTGAAAGTGGAGCATTGGGTAGATCCACACCAAAAGCTGACTCAGAAATGATGGTTGAGTCCTAGAGTAGCAGGGAAAGAGAGAGAGGGACATCTATGGTCAGGAGTTTCCAATATTCCTTTGCAGCCACATAAATCTGATGTGTAGGTACCTCTTCTGCCTCTTAAAGAAATGCAACTTGGATTGGTATTCAATAGTAAGTAAAAGGGAAGGAGGAGGCCAGACATTATGAATAGCATGAATGTTACAATATGGTTTCTTGACCCATCTGTCCAGAGGTTCAGGCCCACAGACCTGCAACCCCAAACCCCTTAGCTGCCCACCACTGCTTAGCCCACCCCCCCTCAAAAAATGACTCAGACACTTAATATAAGTTCATGCTGTTCGGCTTAGGCACATTGCTAGCTAGCTCTTTCATCTTAACTCAACCTATTCTCATTAATCTCTCTGCCACGTGGCCTGTGGCTCACCTGTGTTCCTTATATGTTTCCCCTTGGGCTGCTGACTCGATCTGCTCTGACTCCACCCTCTTCTTCCTAACTATTCTGATCATCACTTACTTTTTCTATGGTGCCTATCATGGGCCAAAACAGCTCCTGTATTTAAAGATTGATATTCACAGCATACAGAAAGACATTCCCACATCATACGAACATGCTATAGACATGCAGATGGCACTCTTGATTAAACAATATATGCCTATACGGTTAGAAAGGACTTTCTTCTGGGGGACGGGCATTCTTATAATGTGGATTTCCACCAAGACAATTTCTAGTTTTTAGAATTTAGGGACAGGGTATTTGTTGTTCATGCTTTGGTTATAAAGTTGACTCCCAAGTTTCTGGTTTAACTGTAGAAAGTATCTCTAGAGATGGCCTATTCTTCTTCTGTGCTTGTGGGTTTTTAGTTCACCAACTTCGGGAGTTATAATATTGTTTGGCATCATCATAGTTATTTCTGTTGATCAAGCCCACATAGGCCAAGGTGAAGATGGCCTGGAAGGAGGGACAATGTCAAGAAAGAACATGCCTTTCATGCCGTCAGAGCAAATGCTACTGAGAGATATCATGTAGTACCTATATAATATTTGGCAATTAACATGGTAGTCAAGTGATATAAGATGATCTCTGATAAGTTTAGCAAGAGATGAATTCCAAGGATTTTTTTTCTAATGTGTAAAAGCAGAATAGAGCAAACTGCAACATCTCTATAATGAGATGAGCTCAAAAAGGAAGATGCTCTTATTCAATTTAATTCAGGTAACAGAAATTCCTCTTTGTATATTCAGAATGATAGTATCATGAGCTACTTGAATTCACTGGTCCCCACTGCTATAATAGCAGACCTGGAGATCAGAAAACTAATCAGTAATGAGGAGTAGCATCAGCATATATCAATATAGCTTGTAGGCTAGGTAAAAACTGGAGTGCTCATTTCATCCCAGGCAAAGGACAAGACAGATGACAAGGTTCAAGACAAAGAACTAAAGGTAGGTGAGTTCTCAGAAATACTTCACATAGGGAATCTGGCTGGACAGCTTGAAGGATATGCAATAACATCCACAATATTAAAGTTCTGCGGGCTGGAAAAGGATGTGACCCACCAACTTTGTTATGAACTTCAGATCTAGATCAAAACAATCATGTGCTATTCTAAATTGACCTTAATGTGGGGAGCTTTTCTATATACCAGTTTATAAATTCCAAGGGTATGGTTCACACCAGAAAAGGAGAAATGCTGAAATATACTATAATTGGAAATTTTAAGATTTATCATTTTCTTTGTCCACTATACTCATATCTTTTATCATATTACCAATGCCTGCAATTCTTTATTCCATGTCTTTTATTCTGTTGGTGAAGCTTCCCTCTGTACTTCTTGTTTGTATTCCTAAATTTTGAATTTCCTTAATTCTCTCAGTTTGTGTTATCTTTACTGCACCTATTTCCATTTTCAATCTTGAACAGTTTTATTCATTTCCTACAACTATTGGGGTTTTTTTGGCTTTAAGGGATTTATTCATTTTCTCCAATTGTCTGTGATTTCCTAGAATTTCCTTCATTCATTTTCTCTCAGGGGACTTCCATCATATATAGTTTAACTAAAGGTCTTTTCCTTCTGTTTCAGCTATTATGAGATATTCAGGGCCTGCTGTTGAAGGATATCTGTAATCTGGCAGATTTTTCTTGTTTTCTTATGTTGTCACCTAAGCATCTGGGTTTGGAGTCATTATAGGTTTAAGTACTGATTTTTGGAATTGTCTTTGTTGCATGAATGTTTTGTTCCTTGGTTTCTGTTTTCTCTCTGGCTTTTTAGACATTATATCAGTTGTATGTTACCTCTTTTTTTTTTCCTGAACAACTGTTGTGATCACAGGAAGTATCTGTTGGTGTTGGAGGCTGAGAGAAGAGGAGGACAGGGGTAGGTAATCTTTGGATCCAAAAAGTATGGACATGGGGGACAGGAGCTTACAATTGGTGTTCTGTTGCATCACTAAGAATGACCTTGAGGATTGCAACCTGCCTGGTCTTTTAGTAGGCATGGCCTATGGTTATAGTATGTCTGCCCTAGTTAGCGTCTAACACACAGCAATGAGTGCATGAAGGAATGCCAGGAAAGTGTTGTCTGTAGCATCCAAAAATGATGTGCATATGGGGAACAGGATGTTACACCTGATGTTATGCTGCAGCATTAAAGTTAAACCTTAAAAACTGGGTTTGAGAGAAGAGTGCAGAAATTCAACAGGAACTTTTCAAGGAAGATCTTTAGTAAAAAAGTAATGGTTCAGTATTTTTCATGTTCATAAAGAAAGGAAGAATGCTAAGAACTAAATGAAATATTTACTTTTCCTTTAATTTCTTATTAATATAATATTATAAAATTATGTTCATAATTTATTTGATGTAGATAAAAGATATTGTAAGAAGAAAAAAATAAAATGAATTACGCCAATTCTCTGAGATATGAAAAATTTTGAAGAACTACAATATGAAGTACCTAAAATTAATTAAAGTTTAGCTATTTGAAAATGTACTTTTTTATTTGTAAATTTATTTAAATTCTGTCATCCTATGCAAAAGAAAAAACAAAAGGTGACAGGATGAAGAAAATATGGACTTATAAAACATGTTGTTAAAATTAGAGAGAGAACAATGAAATACATGAATAGTAAACAATTGAAGAAATGATGAATGTTTATCAAACATAGCAATATCATTAAACTAAACACCATCAACAATAAAATTAAAGTTTATAACAAAAATTAAAAGTACAGTTTTATAAATACATCTTGGAAGTTATAAACAAAAGTGATCAGTGAAGTGATGGATTGAAGAAAATATATCTCACATAAGATATTATTAAACAGGAACTATAATGGTGTCTTAGTGGTTACAGAGCCATTCTTGTTCTTCTAGTGTATCTGAGTTTAGTTAACAGAATCCCCTTTGAGTAGCTCACAATGGCCCATATGTCTAGCTCCAGAGCATTTGACATTTTTGACCCATGAGAGAACCAGAATTTATGTAGCATACATTCATACACACATAGTAACAAAATAAATTACTTTAAAAACTAAAAAAAATGAAGAAAACATTTTGTAATTATGAATGAGATAATTAAGAGAATATAGTAAACACAAATACACACATATATATATATACATAGTAGAAAAAAAGAAGTATGTACATCTTTGAAGAAACATTGTTTAGTTATAACAGTTAAAACATTGTTTTCAGAAATGAACAGATAATTGAGATGGTAAATCAAGACTGAATTGAAAGTGTATTAGACTTGAAACATCTCTGCTTCTTCTTCTGTGTTTTTCCTTGAGTCTTGGTATATGAATTCAGTTGTAGATGTATCAATTGGGACTAGATTTTCTGTATTCAATTGTTCTTTTCATTTTGAACAATTATTATTTTCTATAATCTCTATCTGCTGTAAAAGAGGACCTTCTTTAGGAAGGGAAAAGTGATGCATGAATCTGTGGGTACAAGGATAATATGGAGAACACATTAAAAGTCATGCAGGTTTAGTGAAGTAGGAGTAGACACTTTTAGACACCATAACCTCTCTATGCAGAGGATATGGCCTAGGTTTTTAGTCCCAGGCATGCATTCCCTTGAATAGGTCTTAATTTTGATTAGTTAGCTGTTACTTGTCCCTCCATGATATGGTTCATCTTATTTGTCAACTTGACTACATTTGGAATATACTAAACTTTAAACTTCTGAAAACAATTGTGAGAGATTTTCATATTTATAGAATTTGAAACCGGAAGACCCATCCTAAATCTAGACAACACTGCCTGGTGGCTGTTGACATAATAGCACAAAATTTGGCATCTTGCCTGCTGTCTTTCACTTTTGATAGTAAGTTTATCTATCCTGTCACTACAGCAATATTAAATCCAACCTCTTCAAGATTCCAACATAAACTGAAAAGAAACAGCTCTTTGGGAATCATAAACATTCTCATGACAGTTTGGGACTATAAAGATATCAAACATCATATACTGAACAACTATTTAATTTTGGGTTTATTTCTTCTTAGCCACTATTGTAGGACTGCACAGATTACACTATATGTTTACACACACACACACACACACACACACACACACACACACACACACACACACACACACACATTCAGTTTTATTACTTGAAAGAATTTTGGCTGTTATACCAGGATATAAGTACCACTATTTTACATTTCAGAATATGTTGCCATTCTAATAATTTTATTATGGTTTATAGACATCACAGCTGAGTAGAACAATTAATTGTTTTCATCCCTTAGAACTTTTATAGTTCCTCCTGTTATTTATGTTACTAGAGATAGTCCATAAAGAAGACTCCTCTAGATTAGTCTCTACTTTGTTCCAAGTTTCCGATGTTGTGAGGTCTTCAGTAATAAGATCTTACCTTCAGTTTCTGGAAGGTTACCATAGAAAATGGCAATGTGCTAGTAAGATTTAATGTCAATTTGACACAAATCTACAAACTCTTCTGTAGAGGAAACTTGGACACTCCTCTAGATTTGATTGTTCTGTGGAAATATCTGTGAGAGATTTATTGATTTATTAATTGATGATTTATATTGGAAGGTCTAGCACACTCTGGGCAGCTTCATTGCAAGGCTAACAGGCCTTGGCTATATAAAATAATGCATCTACAAAGCCACCTAGTAAGCAATGTTCCTCCATTTTTGTGCTTTAGTTCAGGTCATGGCTTCCATAAATTATTGACTGTGACTTTAACATGTAAACAAAAATAATCCCTTGTTCCCAAGAAGTTTAATCATTGTGTTTACCATAGAAACACAAAAGCTAATCAGAAAAATGTTTATTTGCTACTTTTGTGTGTTTATTTTCTCATTTTAAAGCTGTCAGTATTTGTTATATTCTATAGAGCTTTTGTCATAATTTTAATGAATCAAATCATCAATTTGTATAAATTTAATACTTAATATTTACCATATTAAATTTTAATTTATGCACAAACTATCTCTTAAGTAGTCTTACTTTGACTTCTTCCACCATAGCTTTCAAATATTAACAATATTATCACGAATATGTTTTTAAATGTCATTCATGGTGTGCAAAATAATTTTACATTACCTTTTTTATTTTAATCCATTTATTACTGATATTTAGAGACACAATTACATATGTGTATGTTTTTTTGATCCTGTGAATTTAATCTGCTTATTTACACTGGCAATTATTTTAATCTTTTAATTTTTTTCACCATAGATAGATATGCAGTCTACAAATAGAACTTAATATATTCCTTTCCAAATGTTACACAGAAACATCCTCCAAATTGATATATTCTTCCTGAAGGGAGAAGAGAGGTTCATGACGGTCAGGATATGAAAAAAACAAACAAACAAACAAACAAACAAACTCACAAGTCTTTTAAAGTTCTTGATACTAACAATATTCTCAAGATCTGCCCTATTACTCTTAAAGTGGTAAACATGTAATGAAAAAGAGGAAATTCAACTATGTTCCCAGAATAATTAACATCGGTAAATTTATTGGTTAGTAAAATTGAACTTCAGTGGGATCATTTATCACAACAATTCTACTTGGTCTTATAATAAATCTTGGAGACTGATATTTGGGGAAAGCTGAAAGATCAGAGAGACAGAAGAACAAGCTGCAGCTACTTCTCATCTCACCATTCCTCACCAATCCTTAGACTCAATACCTTTCAGTCCTCAGCTGAAAAAGCGGGACATAAAAACTGAAGAGCTGAACTCCTACCTCCTCTTTCTCTGACCAGCTACCTCAATTCCTGGTTCAACTTTCCTAGTGCTGGAATTAAAGATATGTACCACCACCACCTGGCTCTGTTTGATCTTGAGCTTACAGAGTTCCAGAGAAATTTTTGCTTTCTAAGTCCTGGGAGTAAAGCTGTGGTTCACTATACCTTGATCTTCATGGCTAAATCTGTGGGTGGCTCTGTCCTCTGATTTCCAGGCCAATTTTTACCACAATCATTACTTTGGTCTGACTTTGATTCTCTCCCAGAAAAGGTCTCACCAAACATAGAATATGTTTGAACAGAGACTGATAAACACAATATAAGTTGGGAATGAGTGCTTCATGGCTCCTCCAATCAGTACTGAACTATAACACTGAGGCTGAATCACCTGAGAAAGGAACATCTGTGGTGGAATGTCAATTTGATAAGCATTTCCCATGTGTCATGTGATACTGTGATATGTTGCTATGGTAGTGAGTTATGTAAGTAAGGCTGAGCTATCAGAATACAGATTGTCTATTGAGAAAATCCTAGGACAGATTTCTTTCTGTATGTAGTATAGAGTTTGATGAGTGGTATACGCTGCATGAGAAGATACTTCCCACATCTCTATAGATGAATGGTTTATATAAATGGAAGCACCAAATAGTGATGTGCATCAATACAAGCACTATGTGGCTAGAAAAAGAAAAAAATAATTAATATAGCCAATGGGCTACTATGAACAGTATGGTTAGTAGTAGAATGGTAGTAGTAACTGTCAAAATACAAAATACCAAGTGACAATTTGTACTTGACTGGCTATATTCAGAGGCCTCACTTTATGGATGTTTTAGTAGGAAAAGAAAAACGGACAAACACCTTTATGGATACAATATATGTGCAAAGTAATGTCTTATAGAATTAAACAGGAATTGTTGCCTATGTCAGTTTTTATTTTGGCAGCTCATAAGCCATTAAATCATAACCCCCTCCCTCCAAAAAAAAAAAAAAAAAAAAAACAAGAAGCAAAACACATAAAATTCTGGGTTTCTGGTCTTAGATATTTCAGGGGTCTGCCTGTTTATGTCTGAAAGGTTATAAAAAAGGTTAAAATAATACAAAAAGTTAGTTTACATTGATTATGGTAGGTATTGCTCAACTTTATCTCCTTGATGAATTCATTCCTTCAGCAGACTCTCCATTTATCATGACATTTCTGCATCTTTATGAATATTTTTCTAGAATATTGTACTTTACCATTAGTGGATAAATTCATGCTTAGTTTTAAGGAAAGGGACCCCTGATTGGCATAGTCTAAGTTTTTATAATAATTTAGACTAAATTTACAACAAAAAATACACATTTTATACTCCTCTAAAAACATATATTTTTAAATTTATTAAATACTTTTATTGATTAACATGAAAACCTACTGTGATATTCCAGGTTTTTTCTGTCCATTTGGGACAGTGAGAGAAAGTTGTTTCCCTTTATGAAACTTTGAATTTTTGTGAAATACAGGTATTAAATGTAAGTAAGTAGCCTGAAGCAACAATCCTTCCCCAGTCTTTTAAACGGCTAGGATTACAGGCATGAGCCACCGTTCCTGCTAAACTGAAGAAATGCTGTGGGTGGACTGAGGGCGGTTGGAGATGGGACCATGAGCAGTCAGTTTGGAAGGAGGACCCAGAGGGCGAGTACTGAAAAAGACACCTGGAAACGGCTGTGAGAGGCATGTCCGAGATCAGATAAAAACCTGGTAGGAAGGAATCTCCTGGGGATCTAAAATGGTGACCTGTTGAAATGCGGTTTCTTGGTCCTGGGCTGCCAGAGGCCCATACCCTGCCATGCCAGACCTCTTAGCCACCTGCTGCTGCTCAGGCCCCAGAAATAATTCAGACACTTATATTAACTTTCTGCTGTTTGGACTATGGCTCAGGCACATTGCTAGTTTGCTCTTACATCTTAAATCAACCCATTTCTATTAATCTGTCTGCCACGTGGCCCGTGGCTCACCTGTGTTCCTTACATGTTGCTCCTTTGGGCTTCAGCTTGGTCTGCCTTACGCCGCCCTGATTCTCTTACCTATGCTCTGATTTCTCCTCCTACTTCTTCTATGGTGCCTGTCATGGCCCAAAACAGCTCCTTTATTTAAAGATTGAGATTCACAGCATACAAAAAGGCATTCCCACATCAATGATCCCAGCTTAGACTCCTAACAATGGCAGATATATAGCCTGAACTGGCTCTCTTCTGTGACTAGTTTGGTGTCTAGACCAATAGTTATCAGATACACTTTATCCAGTAACTGATAAAAAGGTACAAAACCACAGCCAAATATTAGGTGGAATTCAGATGGGGAGCAATTGGAGGAGCCAGAAGTGTCAAGGACACCAAAAGAAAACTCACAGAATCAACTAATCTAGTTTACAGGAGCTCACAGAGACTAAACAGACAACCAGGGACACTGCATGGGACTGGTCTGGGCTCTCTGCACATATGTTACAGTTGTGTAACTTGGTCTTCTTGTGGGACTTCTAAGAGTGGGAACAGGGTCTGTCTCTGACTTTTTGACTGCTTTTATAGGTCCCTACTCCTCATACTGTGTCAATTTACCAAGCTCTAATTAGTGAGGAGGTTTTTATACTCATAGGATACCTGCCTATCCAGAATAGGAACAGAGGAAAAGTGGATTGGAAGTGGGAACAGAGAGAAGTGGTGAAAGGACTAGAAGAAGAGAAGGGGGAGGAGCCTGTTTCTTGGATGTAAAATAAATAAACTATTTTAAAATGTGCATATATGGACTCCTTCCTAAGCCAGACATAATAGATAAGAGGAAGTATTTTAACTTATTTTGAAGAAGTATATGACAGCATGTATATGGGAAATGTCATATTTTATTCTCACAATTGTAAAAATATTAAAGAACTATGCAGAAATAGTTTGCAATTGCTTAAACGAATTATTAGTCATTGTTACATGTATGACAATAATCTGTAAAAGTTCTTGTAGTGCACATTCTGTGTAGTATGAATGTGAGTGCCAAATTATCAGAATACTTATATTCAAAACCTATCTTTTTGAACACCTTATTTCCTCAAGTATATCATTTAAGAAATGAACAATGTATACCATTGATGACAGTTTATAAGTACAATGAATTTAATAAAAGCTTATAAAGATAAATTATAGAAATTATCAAGGATTTATTTCATAACAGTTATATTACTTATATCACACTTATTGATATCCTCACAATATAATTTGATGGCACACAACTTTTCCAAATTAACAGTCATTTCACCCACATTTCCTTTACTTTTCTTATAGTCAATGTAGAGGAGCTTTATAACAAATATATTACCAATGTAGATTTTTATTTCACATGACTAATTGCTAAACTTGAAGTATATTATTTGACCAAGGTTATATCTGCCAGTTTAAGGCTAGTTTGAATTTATAGCTGTGAAATGACACTAACAATTTTCTCACATTTACCTAATCTTTTATGATGGATTCAGGCCATGACATTTACTGTGAATGTGATAACTGAACTGTCAGCTGTGTTTCTGCTATTCCTTTTATCTTTTCCCAGAGGTGATAATAACAGATTAATAATTGACAACGGTTTCTTGGCTAAGGGTAATGTCTGTTTAAAATATTGACAGTATGACTATATTTTGAAAACAAAAAATTAAATAGCTGATGAAATTGGATCATTTTGTTTTCTGACTTCTAAATGACAAAGGATATTCAGGATTCTTAAAATATAAAGCAAAATTATTCTTTAATATTATTTACAATTTGTTAGTAAAGGCAAAATTTCAAAGTAATAAAAATGATGATGAAATACAAAAATATTTTAAAATTTAACTCTCAACATTAATTTTTAAAGATGTAAATTTTGTTATAAATGAGTATGTGTATGCATATATGCATATGTTTATGTGTGTGTGTGTGTAGTATGTATGTATATGTATATGTGTATGTATGTGTGAAGGTATGTTCTCCAGGATGTCAGAGGTGTCAAATGACAGATCACCTGGAGCTGAAGTTTTAGGCAGCTCAACTGAACCTGAGTGCTCACAAAGAGCAAAAGCCTTTTTAAACATCATTCTTCGTTCAAGTCCGTAAGATAATTCAATACTATTAGTAAAATAATCTCAATAAAGTAAAACCAATGATGTTCACATTTCCTACAATATATGAGTTTATTAGCAATAAATGGCACTAATTCTTAATTAATTTCAATTCCACAAAAATAAACCCTGCAAATAAATTAGTGTTTTAAATCATATAAAGGAAAGTTTTATGTTGTTTGTTTTTCAACCTCTCTCTGGAGTGTGTCTCGAATGTGGTACAGGAAACAGGACCAATGAAAATAATAAGGGATGGAGACATGGTTCAGCAGTTAAAGTGCTTTCTTCTTGTCTACAGGTTGGATATCTCTGGCCCTACTGTAGTAGGGTTGTTAGACCCTAGTGGGGACATATTGCCCTTTTTTTTTCCTTTTGATTGTTTTATGTTATTATCCAGGTATCTGCATTAGTGCTTGTTATAATTCTAAGTGCTGATAGTCAATCTTGTCTTTGTTGGGTGTGTTTTGCTCTATCTGGTTATTAAGAGAGTGTAGGAGATGTGGATTCCCTAGTAAGAAATATTTCTGCAATCCTTTGAGGGTTGGCTACTGGAAGTCCTGTCTAGAAAGTATTTTTAAATCTTTGGAGTAGACATTTAGCAATTAGGATGGGTTAAGAATAGTGATGAAAAGTTGGGTCCACAGAAAGGAAGAAAGCAGACCAAGGTCTGTGTTGAGCCTTGGCAATGGGGGCAGTGATAAAGGGGATGCCACAGTAAGTGGTTTTCCACAGAGCTGAGGATGAGACTAGAGAATTCAGATTGGAGGTGTGGAGGGAGAATGAAAATGCCCATCTAATGTCCTGGCTCATATGAGCAGTGGGTTTTTGGAAAGTATATATGTAGAAGTTGGAGACTAAGACAAAGAGATGTTATGATGGAGAAATACTATAGAAAAGATATGGGTAATATGGTGAGTATAGGAAGGGAAGGTTGAAGCGGGTTCTCTTCTATAGAACTGGGGATGAACTAGAGAATGGAATTAGAGGACAAAAGAAGAAAGCATAAAGACTGATTCTGCTGTTTCTGCCCGCTGGTTTACAGGGTGACCAAAAGATAAATCTTGGAAATGAAAAATAAGGAATTGAAGGTCAAAATAATCAGATATAGTATTAAAACAGAAGAGAATGACAGACTAATGTCTGTAAAATAAAAATGAAATATGTGGTGGTTAATATGAAAAGCTGGTACACATAGCAGGAAAAAGGTGAAAGCTAGAAATGATACTATATAATAGGTAACTCTAAGAATCTGAATAGAATTGACAAGTGTGTCACTGCATACTTTTCTGGGCATCAGACTCATTATGGAGGCTGTCATTTTGCCAAGAATTTTCAGAATAACTAAAGCTGAATCAAATATGAATGTAAAAATTTCAAGTCTGGTTGACATTTTTCTCAGTTTCCATTCACATTAAAATGTAAATATGACTTTAAAACCTTTGACATTGCTAAACAAGTAAATAGATTATTATGGAAAGCAGTAACAACAAATGATGCTGATTGTACACAAAATATGATGATGTTAAGGCTGACAACAGCATATACGGTTTTCAATACATTACAGTAATTACAAATAATAGTAAATGATAATGGTCTTGAAATTCAATGAATCATTATTTGCTATGATATTCATTTGATTGGCACTTATTCATTCGGTTCATAAAATAATGACATATGTTATCATCTAAATTGTCAATACAGTTTTTGTAGTCCTATGTTATACCTAAATCTTTGAAAATGATGATCAGTCATTGAGAATTTTTGAAGAGCATAGAGGTGAGCTGAAATACGTGATAAAAATAATAATGAGATGGTATATTTGACCTTGTGCTACCCACAAAACCTATTGATTTTAATCTAAAATTATTTCATTAATAATTATACTTCAAAATTGAATATACACACATACATACATAGAGAGAGATAAAGAACTTCAAAAGAAAAAGGAATCATATCAGTCAACAAAGAATAAAGAAGGATTAGAAAGAAAACTAGTATAAATCCCACAGAGAAGGAAATTAAGAATTTAGAAAGGTAAGCAAGGCATGCTCAAACATCTGAAAAGTGCATATTTATCTTTACAAATTATGTTAGAAATGCACGTGTACTTACTGAAGATGGAGATAAAATTTCTCTGTGAAAGGTAGGTATAAGAGTGTAATTTTATGCTCTCATGATAGCAAGTACTTTGATAATAGGATCCAACAGTGCATAGCATTTCAATGCAGAAGATATTTAATGTACAATTCTAAAGATAAAAAGAATATCCAAGTCCATAGGGCTTGATAATGAGAAGAAAGACCTACCTAGATACTCCAGAACAACAGATAGACTCTTTTAACTTAACTGAACTATCTTATTTAATGCAAACTCTTCCTTTACTTACAGTCTGCATCTATCTCCTTAACTTGGACATAGCCATATCAGAGTTTTGGCACCCTATTAATTTATTCCTTTATTTACTCTTTAGGAGTAAACTTAGTCACCTATGCATCCTAAATTTGAAATATTTTTCTAGCCATTTTCAAAGAACAATCCATAGAAAACAAAGCCATTTTAGGTATGATAATTTCTCTAGTACAAAAAAAAATGAGGAATAAAAAAAGCACACACACACACACACACACACACACACACACACACAAGGAGACACTGGGATATTACATGAATTGAAACTGTTAATGGTAAACAGGAAATTATAAGATGAAGTGCATTTCATATTTCATATTTACTGATAAGTTTGTGAAATTCCTTAGAGAATGAGGAGAAAATAAGCCTGTATTTAATGCCAATTTTCTGCTTGCCAACTCTCTACAATAACATTGTTGGGTTTATTTCTCATGAGGTCAAATAAGACATTGACTATATTAGCAAATATTTGAATAGATGAGTGAATGAACACGAAAAACATTCATTTCTAAGTAAGGAGTTTGGAGCTGTTAGGCAAACTTTAGGTGTTTTGGCAAATTTGGAATGACAACAATCACATTATAAGTAAAAAAAAACCTGCTTCATATGTTATATGTACCTTCTAAATACAGTAATTAATAAACTTTTATCCTGATATTCAGAAAATTCACATTTCATTATAATACAGTGATTCAGAGGTCAATATGATCTGATTGCTTGAATCTGCAACTAATGAGATGACTATGTGAGTTTTATCCATAACTCTATTTACTATTCATTCATTTGTATATATTACACCATCTCAGGATCTCCAGAAGAAAATGACCTTTATAATGTGTCATGGAGCTAATTTTGCATGTACCTATAGTTTTTTTGTTTGCATTCATTAATAATGCTGATTTTAGCTCTTCATATGTTATTTTCCTACTTGCTTTTGGTACCAGAACAAACTTGGCTTAGTGATTTTAAAGTGATCACTGACAGAAGACCTTTTTTGACTTTTCAAAAACAGTGCAGTGTAAAATTAGATGATTCCTAAGGACAAAAGAGTGAAAAAAAATCCATTAATGCCACAATTATATACTCAAACACAAACAAACTGACACTGGAAAGGAATCTCCTATGCTTCCCACCTTAGTCAAAAGGGCTACAATGAATAGCATTCTTCAGAGGGTCCTGGAATTCGCCTTACTAGATGTTATAGAAAAGTGTGATCAATGATTGATGTTGTAAGCATACAAGAGCCAATGACTGACTTGTCTTCAAATTTTCTTCTGAGTGTGAATAATATGACCAAAAATTAAACTATCTGTGCTGAAATGTGTAAAGGAGGTGATGTCATATACTGATCCCCAGTCCTGAGTATTTTTTTATCTCTACTCTACTCTCAGAATACAACAAACCAATATATATATCTGGTTTTATTAACTCTGACAGAGGTTGTGCTGCAACTTTTGGAAATATATTCCTTCTGTTTCATTCTTAACTGAAGATTACTCTTCCTATAGTAAAACATTACATCTGTGACTTTTATTTTATTTTTTTGTTTCTTTTAATTCTATCAAAGTTGATTTTTAAACCCTTAGTCTGATTCCTGGTCGATTTCCTGCACTAGAGAAGATGAGATTAAATGCATCTTAGAATTAAAAAAGCATAAGATCATCTTTCTACCATCCAGTAAAGTTAACTAACATACCCATGTCTAGGCATACCACTGATATTTTTAGAGAAGTTTAACTAAGGAAAGAAATATATATATATATATATAGTGATCTCCTCATTCCCTTAGCTCAAGAAAGCGAGAGAATCTACCTCTCTCTCTCTCTCTCTCTCTCTCTCTCTCTCTCTCTCTCTCTCTCTCTCTCTCTCTCTCTCCTCCCTCTCTCTCTCCTCCTCTCTCTCTCTCTCTCTCTCTCTCTCTCTCTCTCTCTCTCTCCTCTCTCTCTTCTCTCTCTCTCTCCTCTCTCTCTCTCTCTCTCCACTCTCTCAATTCCTGACTGTAGACACAATATGACCAGCTATGTTATGTTACTATCACCAAGATCCTCTATTATGGTACATTGTACACCTCAAAATAAATCTTAGTTTTAGTTAGGTATGTTGTTACTACAATGAGAAAAGTAAGTAGTAAATCTTACTATGCATTCTTTTTGTTCCTCGTGCAGCCTTTGGTAACAACATTTCACTATCTTTATATATGAGAATGAGTTTTAAAATGCCTTATGAGTTGAATACTTAATGTTTTACATGAACTTGTATATGATGATGCATTTGGGGATATAGAAAATTCTTTAGGAAGTCAGAACGAATTGGCATAAGTGTGCCCCTGGGGATGTCCCTGAAATTATCTTCTTCTTTGTCCCTTTCTGTAATATGAAGTTTTGGCCCATTTGGCTTGAGGTTCAGCCCTTGAGGCTCCCCTGCCACTTGGCCCCAAATAGTCATACGAAGACTTATATGAATTACATGCTGTTTGGCTCATGACTCAGGTTTGCTGATAACTAGCTCTCTCATCTTAACTCAACCCATTTACTTTAATCTGTCTTGCAGCTGATCTGTGGTTTACCTGAGTTTCTCTGCATTTTTCTATCTTGGTGGGTTGCAGCTCACAGCATACCTCACTGACTCCACCCTCTTTCCCTTTTATCTATGCTCAGATTTTCAGCCTGCTTCTAAGATGCCTTGCATTAGGCCAAAACAATTCCTTTATTATGCAATGATAATTCACAGCTTATAGAAAGACATCCCACATCACTTTTCTGTTTTTCTTTCTTGTTGCCATGATATCAGACATTATCCTCTTGCACGTACCCCTACCACTGTGTTCTTACTTACTATACATACATCAAGTCACATATCCCTATGACATGACAAGTTATTATAACATCTGAAGTGAGATCCAAAAATTGATGTGGGATGTCTATCTGCTGTGAATAAAGGACTGTTTGACCATGTCAGGAACCATAGAAGAAGTAGGTGGGGAAATCAGAGCATAGGTAGGAGAAGCAGGGCAGAGTGGAGAGAGGCCAGTCTAGCCACCCAAGGAAGCAACATATAAAGGAACACAGGTAAGCCATGGGCCACATGTCAGGAAAGATTAATGTAAATGGGTTGTATTAAAATACAGGAGAAAACTAGCAATATGCCTAAGACATAGACAGCAAGAAGTTATTATAAGCATCTGAGTCACTTTTGTGGGGAAAAGCGGTTGCAGGCAAGTCCAGACTGTGGTGGGGCTAGTCAGGCCAGAAACCTCACTGTTACAGATGGCATCCCAATATGGGTCAGACACCCACATAAAGCCCAACAAAGATTACAAAGCATTCTATAACACATAGATGGAGCCAAAAGCAGCTTCTGAGTTGTATCTCTGAAGTGAGTTGTAGTACAGAGAGTCATGTGGAATTGAGCTACAAAATGGCACCAGGCTTACAGTGAATAGTTTAAGCTTCACCAAATCCAGTTCCCAAAGTCTCATAGAAGACTTGGTATAAGTTACAAGTTGCATATGATTGATTTAAGATTTCTGTTTATATTGAACAAAAAGGGAACAGAGTCAAGGCTTCTTAGTAGCAGCATATTCTGGAACTGCTCTGTTTGCTAGTGGTGAGCAAATGTGGCCAAGGCAGAGCTGTATAGTCTAGAATTTTAAAAGCTCTTCTGGTTGGAAAATGATTAAGGATTTGCAATAAAAACAGATTCAGATGGGAAAAAACTCTCTAAATGAGTTACAAAATGTATGAAAAAATACATAAGATGGGAGAGAAAAGAAAAAGGGTAGAGGAATTTCTTTAAAAAAGAAAAATTAGTAATTAAATATAAGCTACATGAAGATGGAAAATACACAAAGAATCTGGATTATGGCTATTATTGTGTTTTCTTTTTTCTAACTGTTAATAACTAACTGTAGAAAGACAATTAATTGCAAAGGCTGCTAAGTTAAAAAACAGTATATATTTTAAAGGTATCTTGACTTTGAAATTTGTGTCTAAGGATATGTTTCTTTGAAGGAGAAGTCCTACTTTTGTTTACATATAAGAAGAGAATCTGTGGATTATTTCCAGGCAAATATGGTTTCATCAACAAGACCACCTGAAAACTCTATGATGGGAAAAGATAGTCACATCAGCTTCAAGGCTACAGACTAAGATGATCCAGCCGTAGGACCCTGGCAAGATTGCCAGCATTCCTTAATCAAGTAGTAATGACATGCTATGCCCAAATTCCCAAAATATTGTTTACAAATGTTTGTTTTCATTATAAATGATTAATAGTCATAGTCAATCTCTTTCTAAGAAGAAAAAGGGGATATGGTATATGAATGATTTTAAAAAGATAAGTTATTGAATTAATTTTAATAAAAAATCAACTGTTAATCTCAAAATATTTTACATTGGTATGAATTTAGGTTTTTTGATACAAATTTAGGATGTTTTTGAAGTGGGCTTATATTAATTTTCTTGGTATTTATAATTTTGTGTAAATAGAAGTAAAACTTATTTATTGAAATATATATTTTGGCTTTTATTTTGAAGGTAACATATTTTTGAAGAAGATGGGTTAGCCTATTTCAGAAGATATTTTATTATTTAATGTTTTTTTAGTTGCTGTTTCTTTATTAGTATTAAGGATTTAAGGTTAGTAAAGTATTGTTTAATTTGGGTTTTTTTGTTTATATATCATTTTTTAAGGTGTGGTAAGTTTTTTTTATAATTGTTTCATAGGATTGTGTGGTACTTTGTAATGTTTTATATTATAATATTTAAAAAATAAATTTATTTTTTTGGGAAATGTAAGTTGAAGTATTATTAGTTTTAATTTGAATGGAAATGCTTATTCTGGCTATAATTTTTTAAAATTGAGTAAGTATAGCATTAGGTTTTTTAGAACTTAGGGCAGTTGATTATTGTATTTTGGAGTAAATGTTGATAGTATGATGTATATACTTATTTTTTAAATTTTGGAAAGTGAAATATACTTGTTAGAGTTTAATTCTTATGTATTTTTAGGATTATTTTTAGTAGGTAAAAACGGTTGGTTATAGAATGAGTAAATGTTAAAATTTTGTAGAATTTTTGGCTTGTTGTTAAGTGATGGGAAAACTTTTTTTTAGTTTTTATTGTTAACGCAAGGTTTATGTGAAATTTTGTGACATTTAGTATGTTTTTCTATTAACAATTGGTTCATTTTATTATTATTTTGTGTTAAAGGGCTTGGGAGACTTGTGTGTGTGTTGATATGTGTTATGTATTTTATTTTTGATGATATTTTGTAGTTGTATGAATAGTGAGGTTAAGTTTGTATCATTAGGAACGAAATTAGTAGTTTTAATATGTAAAATAATTTTTGTATATTGAGAGTCTGAGAGTTAGTCATTGTTTTAAGTGGCTTTATAAAATCAAATAACACTATAATAATTATATTTAGTTTTGACTTTTGAACAGAGTTATATAAGGGATTTGAGCAACTTTAATTAAATTTTTTGATTGTAATTCATTTTTTTAATTTGTTTGTATTAGTATAAAATGTAGGAGCTTTAAAAATGGTTTATTTTGTATTATGTGAGGGAAGATTTAATTAGTTTTTTTATAAATTGATTTTTTATTTTGGGGATATTTGTTTATAATTTTTAAAAAACATGTTTTTGTTAAGGTTTATTGTTTGTTTATAATTAATCGTTTTTTTAATTAGCTCAAAGTATTTTTGTAGGGGCTTTTTTAGTTAATTGATGAAGTCTGAATTTATCTTTAAAAATTAGATTAGAAAATGTTTGATATATGTTTTTTATGTGGCCTATGTAGCAGAAATATTTATTTTAATATAATATTTTTTGTATTATGACTTTTGTTAGGAGAATTCCTAGAGGGTAAAATAACTAGTATGTAATTTAGATCTGGATCTATGTGATTTATGTATGATTTTTGTAGATTTTTTATTAAAGTTAGTTTTTCTGTCTTATTGGAGAATTTGGGGGGACTATTTAAGTTTTATTATTGTTTAAAATTTTGAATAAATTACCTTGTTGCACAAATAAAGGAAACTCAGGGCCAGATCTCTAGGAAAAGCAGAGATATTAGAGAGAATAAATACCACAGTCAGATCGTACCCAGCTGTCTTCCAGCTTCCTCAGCCTGGTTTCCCTTGGCTTCCTCTCCTTGGATTTCTATCCCCACCTTACATACTTTCTCTGCTCAGTTAAGGTGTGGCACCACCACTGCTTGCCTGGGAGCCTGGAACTCCTTCTGTAAACTAAGATGACCTGGAACTCAGATTGGATTAATGACTTAGTTCACCACTCCAGGAGATTCCCTGTGCTAGGATTAATAAACTGTCTGATCCTCCTAGACTGAGTGTGGGTAGATCCCTCTGATATCTCCTAATGTTTTTATTGTATTTGAAAATATCCCCACATATCCTCTTTTGTGTCAAATTTTAAAAAAGAAGGTTATAGCTAACATAAGAAAATCCATAAACAATAGGTATAATGATTATACACAACATATACAAACAGTAAATGAGTAATGTCCAGTCCATTAACAACTGACAATTCAAAGAAAATATTTTATTAATTATCTTATTTTGATGAGTCTAAAGGATTATACCTAATTCACTTTCTAACTTGTATTACCACCTAAAAACTATTATTTTGATGTCTCTTAAACTTAAACACTTTAACTTCAAAGTTTCTTTTCTTAAACTGTCATTAGAAAACTATGACTATAGCTATCTCATCTTCAACTACCTCAGAGACCCAAGAAGGAAATAATATTTACACAAGATAACAGGAACTGCAAGCAACTTCCAAAATCTAGAAATGACGGAGATGACATCTATCTGTGTGGACAGTCACCCAAAGTTCTTTTATAAAGTTAAGGCATCCATCTTCAGCCTACAGGCCCAGAGTGTCTTCATATCAGTGAAGAATGAAATCTGAAGAATTGTTCTCCCCATTCTGGTATAGTTCATCAGTTCATCTTTGTGTCCTGAAGAATATCTGACAGTTTTCTCTGAAAAGCAGGAACCTGAAGGACCATCTCAGCTTGTTCTGTCAAAGTTTAGATACCAACCAAAGAATCAGTTATATGTCTTAAAACAATGTTTTAAAGTACTGTAAAAAAAATCCAATAGCCATTCAAGTTATACAACAAAATTGCCCCATAGCCACTGAACCTATAAAGACACTCACAGCACTGCCTTTAAAGTAATTAACAAAAAAGCCTATTTAGGTTAAACAATAGTCCTTAGAAAAACAAACCTACAAACTTTTAAACAACTAATACAAGCTCAACATACTAAAAAATCCACCAATCCATAAAATTCTCCTTTAATTGCTGTCAAAAAAATCTAAAAAATAAAAATAACAAATAGAAAAATGATTAATAAAATAATTCAACCCATAAGCTCTTTACAATCTAATATTCTCCTGCCTTTCCTTAAGAAATGAGATTATAGTTACTAATTTAAAAAACTTTTTTTTATCATACCTCTGCAAAACAAAACAAAACAAAATTTACTTTCACATTTAATAATTCACTTCCAGTTTAAAAATAACAATAAAATGTTCTTCCACAAGATATGTTAAATAGTCCCAGCTTATGCCAATATTTTATACAACAGCGACTAAAAATAATACTCGAAAAATTTCCACAATCCATCATTTACCATTATATAGATAATATCTTGTTAACAGACCCAAAAATTAATACATTAAAAATACTGTTCAAGAAACTAAAAAAATGCCTAATTAAAAACTACAAATCCCCCCCAAATATAAAAAATCTATCAATTGTTTAAAATATAAAAAAATTACAAAAAAGAAAGTCCCCAAAATAAAACTAAATAAAAATAAATGAAAAATTCTTAATGATTTCTAAAAACTACTAAAAATATTACTCATCTTTGAACCATCATTAATATAAAAAAACTACAAACTAGTTAATGCAGTGGATTTATGACGTTATATTGTGAATAATTGTCCTGCATACGAGTTTAATAAAAAACACTGATTGGCCAATGGCAGACAGGAAGTATGGGCAGGGTTACCAGACTAAAAAAACTCTGGGAACAGGAAGAAAAGAGCAGAAATGCCACAGAGACCCCAGACTTGCCAGACACATCAAAAGAAGCAGAAGACAACTATGCTTCTCTGAGAAAAGGTACCAAGCCTCATGGTTGAACAGGATAAGAGTCATGGGTTAGTTTAAGGGTAAAGAGTTAGCAAGTTATATGCCTGGGCCTTATACCGATCAGCTTAAAATTATTATAAACATCTGTGTGTTTCAGTGCATCTGGGGGTCTGCAGATCTAAACCTTGAAGCTAGGCCCAAAAGTCTAGGCCAGAATCCTCTTACTACAAATGGCAGCCCAACATGTTTTTTTGAAGTTTTCGATATTTTTTATATGTATTGGTTAATAATTAAATTCTATAAATTTTAGGGTCTCCTCATATATTTTTCTACTCTTGTTTAAGGTATGTTTATGTAACTCATTTAAAATTATAATGTATAATTAAGAAATGCAGATTAATAGTCACCTATGATAACCAAATTATAATTAGGTTAGGATTTTTTAGGTATACAAAGATATAGTTCAATTAGATTTCAAAGTCTTCTAAGACCTACAGATTATAGTATTTAAAATATTTTAATAACTTAGACTTTTCTGGATAGTAAGACAGGTCTGCTCTTGGCAGCACCAATCTACATTAAGAGAAAAACAGACATCAAAGAAACGTCATATAGAATTTACTTCCTTTGTAGCAAAAGTTAGCAACTGGACAGTAACCGTTCTTATACTGACTGCTTGAAATTATATTGTATAAACTGCACATGCAGGTTCCATAGGAATGTGACCTTTAAATTTTGCAGAACAAGCCGATATGGTCCTTTAGGTTCCTGCTTTGCAGGGAATACAGTAAGACATTCTTTAGGACTCTTGGAGAAGCAACTGTCAAACTATATCAGAATGAGCAGAGCAGTCCTTCAGATTTCCTGCCTCACTCAAAAGTACACCAGAGACTTTGGACCTATATGGTAAAAATGAATGCCTCAGTGTTACAAAGGAACTTAGAGTGACTGTCCAGGCAGACAGATGTCATATCTGTTATTTTTAGATTTTGGAAGTTGTTTGCCTGTTCTGTTTACTTGGGTAATATTTTATCCTTCTGTGGTCTTTGTCATAGTTGAAGATTAGTTATAAGTAGTTTTCTTTATTTATATTAAAAGGTATATTAGATATGAAACTGTTTTGTTATTTGTAATTTTGCTATGTTGAAATTGAAACCTTCCTTTTTTATTAGACAGAAAAGGGGGAGTGATATGTCATGTCTATCTGCTATGAATAAAGTACTATTTTGGTCATGCTGGGCACTATAGAAGAAGTAGGCAGGGAAATCAGAGCATTGGTAGAGAAGGAGAGCAGAGAACAGATTGGAGAGAGATTGCTCCAGAAGTTCAAGGAAGCAACATGTAAAGGAGTACAGGTGAGCCTCAGGCCACATGACAGGACAGATTAATGAAAACGGGTTCAATTATGAAGCAGGAGCTGGCTATAAATATGCTTAAGCTATAGGCCAAACCGCATGAAGTTAATATAATTGTGTGAGTTGTTTTGGGTGGGCCTAGATGGGCCAGAAACCTCATGTGAAGTGAGAGCCAAAAATGAATATATTTTTTCTTGAATTTGATCATAAAAGATATATATGATAGTGATAAAATAATATATTAAGGTCAAATAGCATTTGTTTTTCAGTATATGTTCTATTTCACTTGGAAAATATCTAATTCTACTATGTTGCTGAAACTGTTAAAATTTCCTACTTTACTACTGTATAGTATCACATACTTATTATTTGGTGGACACATAGGCTGCTGTCTTATATTGGTTATTATGAATAATAACAAAATTTATGTGAAACTTCAGAGTTTTTAAACTTTTGTGTTACAGTCTTTAAATATAAACTCAGAAGTAGGTTTATTAAATAACCTTACAATGCCGTTTTTGAGACAAGGTTTGTCTGTGTAGACCTGTTTGTTCTAGAACACTCTGGAGACCAGACTTGTATCAAACTCAAAGATATGCCTGTTACTGCTTTCCAAGTGCTGAGATAAATGGCATGCATCACTATATCCTGGCTCAATTTTTATGTTTTTGAGAAATTTCTACACTCATTTCAAAAGTGGTATTATTAATTCATGGTAACATTATCAATAACAATGGTTCCATTTTTCTACACCTTAGCCACATACAGTATAATCCATCATTTTGATAATAGCCATTCTATCTGTCATGAGGTACATTCTATCTGTACTTTTATTTTTCATTAAATTGATAATATTTAATGATAATTATTTTTATATAACTCTTGTCCTCTTATATTTGTTCTCTTGTAAAATATATGCTCAAGTTTATAGAGTCAAACAAGTCAATTCTTTTTCAATTATTTGTTTTTCATACATAGATATTAGTTTTACCAAATATTTGATATGTAAATATTTCTTTATTAATCCAATAAATTTATTTTTATTCTGTAATGTTAATAATTTCCCCTGCTTTATATAAACTTCTTAGTTTGGTGCACTTGAGATTCATGTATTGGTTTTGTTGGTTGTGATTTAGTAGCAGTAGTCATGAAATTATTGCCCAGATCACTATTATAAGAAATATACCCTGTATTCTTTTCTAGTCTATTTGCAAGTACAAGTGTTATAATTAAGGCCTCTGTTAAGTTTGAGTTGTTCTAGCTGTTTTCCATACAGTGTGAGATAATGGCACGTATTCAGTTTTCCACCACTAATATTTAAAGGGTTTATCAGTGTTTACATAGAAAAAATATAATTCAAGAATAAAAGCACAATTGTAACAATATTGAAATATATATTTTGGAATAATTTTAATCAAAGAGGTGAAAATGACATAAGAAATATCTGTTTTTATAAAGGAAATTGAGTATAGTATAAACAAATAAAATGAAGTATGTAAAGATAAATTGAAAGATTTAATATTATTCATTAATTAATACTACCCAAATACTCAACAGAGAAAATGTAATGTCCCTCTAATATCTCATGTCATTTTATATGTATATGTGTGTGTATATGTGCATGTATGTGTGTGTGTGTAGACAGACGGGGCAGGGAGAGAGATTTTAAATAGATAGATGCATATATAAATCGGAAAAGCTTTACAGATTCAGAAAATTTCTAAAATATTCAAGAAAATGAGGGACTCAAATAGTACTGTTCTGATAAATGAGTCTATTAATAAAATGATCAGTGCCTTGTTCAACTATCATTAGAGGTGCTTCCTACTCAGCAGAGAAGAACAAATATAGAGATATGTAACCAGACAATATACAGAGAGTGATTCATCTTAGAATACTCAGTCATAAAAGAGATTTCTTTATCATATCCCTCCCCATGGTGCTGAGGTGACTCTGTAGAAAATAAAACAGAAAAAAACTATAAGAACCAAAGGGGAGGGAGGACATCAAGAAATCAATTCTTTGTAGACAACGCCTAGGGCAGCATACATATGGCCTGCAGGGGTCTGTACCAGATGGAGTTCTACAGCTGAAAGGAGAAATGGACACACATTATTGTAACATGAGGTTCTGCCCTGAGCTGCTTTAACCCCCCCACCCCAAAATGACTCAGACACTTATATTAATTTTATGTTGTTTGGCCTATGGCTTAGGCACATTGCAAAATACAACCCATATGGAAATAAATACCAAGGCAAGCTTTTTTTTGTTTTTGCTTTCTGAAAGTACCTGAAGTTTCAATCCTTTGAGTCACTAAAACAGGCAGGATAACTGAATTAGCACAGAGATCTTCACCAAAACCAAACATTGAGTTAGAGAAGAACTCTTTGTTCCCATGATCAAGACTTAACTCAGATGTTTACTTAAACATGGAGACTAAACCAAAAGGAACAAAACAAAACACAATCAAACAAATACAATAAAATCCATAAAACAAAACCCTGAATGGCAACTTGAATTCTTTTGGAGCTGGAGTCTCATTTCCTGTACAGAAATAGATGGTTCAGTCGGTTCATCCCGCAGCTCCAGTTCTGCTTAGCAAAAGTGGCCCACTAGGAACTCGCATTCCATTCCCAGCTCCACGCCAGTGAGCCAGGCTTCTTACCCATTTAAAGTTTGAGAATAGGTTCAGATCATTACAGCTCCAAGACGTCTAATCATTCGCTTTACGAGATAAAACTACATGGACAGCTCAGCACAGGAACTCACACTAAAAATCTAAAACACTACAAGGACTGAGGAGCCACTTTGCTGTCACCAAAACAAGTGATCTTTATTTACTCAGAGACACAAAGCTGAGATGATAGACAGTTGAAAATTAATTTAAGTCTGTAAAATGAGGTTTCTGGCCTATCCAGCCAGAGTTTCAAAGGTTTGGATCCTCTCTTAACCCCAAATAATCACACAGAAACTTAAATTAATTTAATGCTGTTTGGCCTATGGCTCAGGCATATTGCTAGCTAACTATTTCATCTTAATTCAACCCATTTCCACTGATCCACTAATCTGTCCTGTCACATGATCCGTGGATTACCTATTCCATTACATGTTGCTTCCTTGGGCAGCTGGATCAAGTCTCTCTTTCTGACTCCACCCTCTGCCTGCTCTGATTTCTTTCCCTACTGCTATAGTGCCTGTCATGGGCCAAAACAGTCCTATAGTCACAGCATACAGAAACAGATTTGCACATCACATTCTCATTTCTAAACCAGGAGCAATCACTAATTGGTAGCTGCTTGCAAATGATAACATGGTTTTCTCGAAGAATGTCTCACTGGGAAAACTCTCTTAAGAATATACTCTATTCCAAGAAGTAGATGGCCAACACATTTTAAAAAATAAAAAGAAAAGAAAAGAAAAGAAAAAAACCTCATAGTTGTCTTTGGAGGTTCTTTGTCTTACAGTGTTAAGTTTGAGTTTGATTTTCTTTGTCTGTTTTTTAACTTTATACCCATCTGTGTGTTTATTATGTCTTCTATCTTTATGAGATTCCTCTGTGTGTAAACACATGTGTTTGTATCTCTATGAGTTTTAGGCATTTTATTTGGATATTTCCTTGTTTGAAATTTCTGTCAATATAAAAGTTTGTATATTTACAATTTATCTAATTTCATGTTATTATTATTATTATTATTATTATTATTATTATTATTATTAAGATCCATGTTTGATTTCTAATGAAAGATAAGAGTGTGGATCCAGATGAGCAGAAGTTGGGGAGTAACAGAGAGGAATAGGAAGAGGTAAAACCACAATTAGAATAAAATGTATGAAAAAAAATCAATTTTCAAGAAAACAACAAAATAAACAAGCATATACTATCATGACTGAGTTATTAAGAATATTTATGTAGATACTCAGCATAAATATGGATCTATAGCTTTCTTTACTTGTCATGTTTTTGTCTTTGTTCAGTATCAAGTATGGTAAAATGAGTTTCCAATTATATTTTCTGAAGATTTTAACAAAGACTGGTCTTAACTATTCTTTGAATCCTTGGTAAAATTTAGCTATGAGGTTTTTGTGTTTGTTTATTTTGTTTTAATATGTAGAAGTATTTGTTTTTGCCTTACATGTATGTCTGTCCACCAAATGCTTGTATGGTATTTGAAAAAAAACAAAAAACAAAAAACAGAAGGAGGTACTCCATCCTCTGGAAGTAGAGTAACAGTAGTTGGGAGCTATCATGTGTGTTTTGGTAACTGAGTCTATATTCTCTGGAAGAACAGCAAGTATTCTTAACTGTTTAGCCATGCAAGCAGGAATTATATTATTATTTAATAAATCTCTTTATAATTGGTCTGCTTAGGTTTTTAATTTCTTCTTGACTTAAACAAAGAAGGCTGTTTATTTCTCAGTGTTTATCTTCACCCCCTCCCAAGATTAGTTAATTTCTTGACAAGGATTGAACACAATACTATGAAATTATGATTTTTATTTTCTGACATCTGCTGTAATTTTTTCATTTAAATTATTAAAATCATCTTTCAAAGACTTAACTTACAAAGTGGCAGTAAAATTGACACTCATATTTTTTATTTGTTTCTACCAAATTTCTGCTCATCTAATCCCATAGCTCCTTTCCCAACAGTGCCTTTCTTCATTATTAATGTAAGAATTAATTAGTATGAAAACCCTATATTATAATTTTGGTGCGGCAGCCCCAACATTTAAATATATAGTGTTCATTTATTTCAAATTTTTGAGTAGCCTGTTTAATGGATTAACTTCATTTATTGTATTATCCATAAACACTGAGGTATTATTCATAAAATTCCTATATATTGTTATTTGCCACAAGAGTGCATGAACTTTGAGACTATTAGACTTAATGAAACTAGCTAATGGCATTATTAGAAATATTACATCTCATATACAGAATATAAGTACATTAAAATCTGAAAAATTAGAGAGAGTAGTGGTAGCTTCCACAGCAGAAAAGATTGGCAAGATTCTGAACCTATCCTACATAATAGCCTGACTTTACATAAACAATAAAAATCAGTAACTTCAAATATAAAATGGTAATAATAGGAGACACTCTTATTAGAGATTAGGGAAAGAGGTAATTGGAATCTTCAACTCTTTTTGTACTTTTAGCATTTAGCTTAATACAGTTCCATCTGTTTTCTAAATTGCTAAGAATTCATTGTTAAATAGGTGTTGCATATATTCTAGATTTTTTTCCTAAACAAAATTTAAATTTTTCAAAGGACTTTAGATTATATTTCTAAAGTATATTATCTATATTAAATAATTTTCAATTAGCAAGTGTTGATTACACAGTACATTAAAATTTTACTGATAAGTTATTGGCAAGAAAACTCATGAAAGGATGCAGTCATTAATAAGAATATTTCAAAAACCTTAGTTGATTTTTATAGCATATGTATATAAAATATTGATTAGAAAGACCACAAACATATGTTGTGGGTTTTCTTAAGAGAAAATTAATATAAGCTTTCTAAGTACAATGAAGATTTCTTTAGTAAATTGTTCACAAATGGCCAGAAGGTATATCCATTCAATTTACAACTATGTAGTTTCCTATAGGTAGGTCATTATAAATCCATATACATGATGGGAATAAGTGGTAAGTTTCAATCCATTTATAACCTTAGAGATAAATGGAATGAAAATATTGATTTTTCTCATGAAATTTACTATATGATGAAATTTGCTAGTCTCTCTAGACATAGTCATGTTGGGAGATATTTTATTGAGCAAAAACAAAAAGTAAACATGTTTCTTTGATTAGGAAAAAAGAAAAATCTATGAAAATCCATGAGGTTATTTTTACTTCTCATACTGTGTCTTATAAAACACATAATAATAATGAAACAACATATATTTTAAAGATGTGCAATGTCTTACAATGTGTTTTTTAATTTGAACACAAGTCTAAAGATATAGTTTCCCACTTTCTTCTCATGTTTAGAACTCATTTTTTGCTTTTCTTTTTCTTAAACATTTTGTCATTTCTTCTCTTCTTAGCCCAATTACCTATATCTATTATTAACTTTGATCATAAATTATCAATCGTAAAGATGTACTGTTTAAAGTTAAATTTTACTCAATAGGTAAAAGAACTTGTTTGAGGACCTGAGTTTGACGCTCTAGTGCTCACAAAGGCAATACATATAGGATAGGTTTCTATGAACTCAGAGCTTCTCTGGGAAAAAAATTAAGCAGCCACAAAATTCTCCACAATATTGTGGGTCCACAAACAGCATATGCAGTGGGCAAGTAAAATTTAAAACCTGTCTCAAATTAGACAAATGGTAAAACTGATTCATAAGGTTGTCCTGTAAACTCCACTTGTGTACTATAGTAAAGACACATTCTCATTTACACATACAAACAAATACAGGTACAAGCACATATCACAAATATACAGATAAATGAATTTTTCAGTGAGCACAACTTGTTAGCTCTGGAATTATAACATGTTGATTAACTCCCAGTTACCCAAAACATACTTCTGTCACATTAAAGAGAGAAATAAAAACAAATTTCCTTGGAGTTATTAAGATCAATTATAGATTTGAATTTTAAAAATAATTTTGTTTTGTATCTTCCATTATCTCTCCGTTACATGAATCTGAAGAATACTGTCTTAGAAATCTGTTTGCCCCTGTGTCTGTGTCTGTCCCTTTGTGTGTGATTGTGCCTTCCGTGTTTCATATATCTTTGTATATGTCTCATTTCTATCTGTTGTGTGATTATGTGTGTCTGTCTATGTCTGCCCCTGACAATGGTATTCACTTTGGCTTTATTCAGCTGCACAGAAAGCATCACAGAGGGAAGGATTAGGGAAGCTTACAGAAATCTTTAACATAGTTTTATAACTGATTCTGATACAGACAACAAACAGTACTACAAACATCATTATCAGCCATTACTCAGTAAATTTGTGTTTTCATCCTTTATGGTAGATTTTAGAGGGTAGTTTTTGACATCTGTATTTGCTCCTTTTAGTAAAGGATAGACTTTCATTGTTATGGGTCAGGAAAATGAAAGAGTACATAGCCTAAGATTGCAGCTATATAGTAGCATAAGTTGTAAATCTTGATTATGTGGGAAATTCAAGATAGATAAAATTGATTTTTATAGAGTTCTTTTAAAGACATTAAAGAAACAGGCTAAGTATACAATACAGTAGCACTCAGTCTTGTGTGGTCTCAAGATATATTGCTAAATCTGTTTGAGAGATACAGTGAAAGTTACTGTCTCTTAGAATGTAAGAGAGATTTACATAATATTGAATCACCACAATTATTATTAAAAATATTATTGAGTACTTTCCTGAGTTAGTTTTATAAAATCACGATAAAATACCAATTATATCAAAGTTAAAATCATCAAGTGTATGTTATCTGCCCCTTTTGATTTAATAATAGTGAAAATGTTAACTTTTCTTTCCAAATATGCTTATGATTTATAACACAATGAATCATAGCCAACCTAAAAATACATATACAAAAAGTTCTACAATATTTTTTCTTCTTATACATTAACAAAATTTTATTATTTTAATATACATGTATTTCATTTTGAGTTGTACAAATTATATTATTATTAGTATTTACATTAAACAAAACCTTAGCTATCATTTTTTCAAACAGTAGCAACTATTGCTATTTTTAATTAAAATATCTTAAAAATGACAAATTTGTGCAATTTGTTTTTTTGTGGTAACCTCGCCAAAAGTATACACCCTTATATAACATAAATATTACTTGATTTCTGCTTCTATTTGGATCTGTAAGAATTATTTTTGCTCCATCAAGTAAACTCATTTTTGTATCCACAAAGCAAAATTGATGTTGCTTAAGTCACATTAAATATTTCCCTTTAGTACTAAAGAATATATTTATTTATCATAATGTTCAATATCTTGAACACCATTCTCTATTTTCATTTCATATGGCATTTCATAGTAGGTGATTAGCTTGCCCTCTCAAATGTCATTATACTGATATCTCAAGTGTCCCTCTGGCCCTGTCAGATGGGAGGTGATATATTTTTCTTTGTAAAACAGGATACATCTGTCCTATGCATAACAGGATGCATCATATATTTGTCCTTGAAGAACAGGATATTATATCTTTGTCATTGCAGAATAGGATGTTGTATATCTGTCCTTGCAGAACAGGATGTCAGTTACCCAACTTCAACTTTATTTGACCTTAATGCAAAATGGAGACTTTTCCCAGAATGAAAATGGCTTCAGTTAGTTTTACTTTTTTCTTTTCTTACACTACCAGGAACAAATAGCTCTGCTGTAGACTACTTAACTTACATGTGCAAAGTCTACTCTAAAAATAATGCACAATACTAATAGGATGAAAATCTAAGGTTAAAATAAACATACAAATACACATTCAATTTTGCCTGCAATGAGAAAAAATGAAAATAAACTATTTCTATCACCTGTTATGTTTAATCCCATTTACTCGAGCAATTTTAAAGTCCCAGTGGAAACAAAACAAAACTCTAGCCATTTTTTTTTTTTTTGTGAGGGATTATTATGCCTGTAAATGCAGTGTGACTCTATCTGATGCAACTGACACCAAATGTAGTAGCCATTGTGGACTGTATCTACTTTCTTTTAAAGTTTGTTTTGTTTTCTTTAAGATATTTTTTCATATTTATGAAAATAAAATCTGGTCATGTCTTTGAGAGATCACCTAGATTAAGTTCGTTTAAGTGAAAGAACTATTTTAAAGATAGATGGAATGCTTTCATATCCTGAAATTATAGACTGTATAATAGCAAAACAAGCTAAACCTAAGCATTCATAATTGTCCACTTCCTTATGGTAAATGCTATGTGGCAAACTGTTCTAGAGTTCTCTAACCATGACTTTATTACAGTGATGGACTTGATTATATCCTTTTGTACCCTAAGCAGAAATATTCCTTTCTCCCCTAAAATTGTTTCTTGTCGTGTATTTGTTCATAACCATGAGGAATATATTGAATGAAATATTTGAGCCTTATTTTCACTAGTATAACAAAGTAATGTATACTAGGTTATTTGCAATGGCTATTTACTTATTTGCATTTTGTGATCACATTGCTGCATAATCTTATTACAAAATTACAATATAAAAAGAGAATTAAAGAGGGGCTGAAATGGTTAGTTCTTATTGTTAATGCCATAAAATCTATAATCACTCAAGACGTGAGTTTCAATAAGGAATTGTTTAGATCATGCTGGCCTGTGACTGTGTCTATGACTGATTGTCTTGACTAGGTTCATTGCAATAGAAAAACCCTCTGAAATAACTCCACTCACTCCCATTTTTAAACTTCACAAAGTGTCATGAAATTTAAAAAGCAGAAACAAATAAAAAATAAGAATATTCATGACTGTAGACATAGTTTGACTACCATCTTGAAGTCCCTGCCAATTAGACTTTGTAGCCAGAAGTTTAAAGGTTTCCCCTAGTCCCAAGATCAGTCAAATCTCTCCCACATGCAGTCCCGCAGCAGCTTATTGAATAATTACTCAGAGGATTATATTAATTACAAACTGTTTGGTCTTTGGGTAAGGCTTTTACTAGATATCTCTTTCAACTTAACTTAAGCCATTTCTATTAATCTATGTATTTCCATGTATCTCTTGGCTTATCTGTGTTCCATTATATCTTCTTCCTTCAACAGTCCACAGTGTTTGCTCTGACCTCACCTTTCCCTTTCCTGTATCTCTTTTGGATTTCCTGCCTGGCTGTCTCCTTTATTGACATATACCAGAACAGCTTCTTTCTAACTAATGCTAACAATACATATACATAGCTTACAGAAAGACTATCCCACTGTATTACTTCTATGTAGTGATGGACTCTAACTTAAAATTGTGAGCTAAAATAAATGCTTTCAACAGTAGGTTGTTTTGCCAGTATATTTTGTCATAACAGAAATGCAAATTAGACTAGGCTAATTTGCCTTTAGTTTTTATAAATTTGGAAATTGAATTTAGTGTCTTAAGTATCCTAACCTCTATAATTAGACAATATTTCAATCCCAATCTTACAACTCCCTTTTTAAAAATTATCCTACTCTTATTATTTACAAAATATACTTCTATTGCCATTTCTTCATCAGAGTTCTATAGATACAAAACTTCCAATGCTGTTGCAATGAAAAATTTTATATGATATTTAATGTACATGTTCAAACTACTGCACTGTTGTAATTGGAAAAAATGGATTAATATCAAGGTACACAACTATTTCAAAATATAATGAGAATATTATGTTATCAAAAATATATTTGGCAATGCATATAGTTACCTTGGTGGTTCATATTAATGATCAAGACATTTTTAAATTTAGAAACCATGAGGACACTATTATTCATATATTAATAATAAGAATAAATAACATAAAATATAATAGTCCCCATTTAATCCTCCAGGAGCATGTTTTTTCAAAGGAATGTATTAGATTATAGTACAGAAGTAGAGTTGTCTTCTTAGGATGTAGGGTTCAAATAGAATTGTTCATATTTGTTAGAATAGTAAGAGGAAAGATGACATCAACATAGAACTAAACACTTTATCCACTATTTCATTACTCAGTTTTCACATATACAGCTAACCTAAAATAAATTTATTGGTAGTACTCATAAAAACAGGAACTATATTACATAATTATTAATTTACTATACTTTATTTATTACATATATATCAACTTCTCAATCATTCTTCTCATCCATTAATGAGAAATTTTATGTAGTTCATAGTATCAGACATATCTATCATTCTTAATTATTTTATTTTGAGTGTTTACTAGCATTCAGTATTGTAAAACACAAATGTTAACCTAATTTAAAGATTAAAATAGAAATTTAGAATAACTGTAAATTCTAAAGAGATGGAAATTTTCAACTATTAATGAAATTTTCCAAAGATATATAAATTGTGCTTAAGAAAATTAGAAAATGAGATAGAAGATTTGAGAGGATACATGACTAATACACAGGTACTTATATTTTCACTAAGATATTTTTTCTTAGATTTTTCTTCAGAGGATAAGATATAATACCATTCCAACAAAAATATTGAAATTTAGTTTTTTTTTGTTTTTTTTTTGTTTTTTAACCAACCAGAGTCCATTTAGCCACCAACAAAAGTTGAAATACCTAATGTAAACCTCTTGCAACCAAGCACAGGTACTAAAATTTTCATAAAGGGAAGAAAATATCCATGAAATTTCATGCACTGAAACATTATATATATTATGAACATAATGGTGTGTAGTATTATATAATCACCAAAACAGAATTAGTGGGAAATATGCAATACAACAAAAGCATTAGTCCTATTAATGAAGAAAAGAAAACTTGAAAAAAAGTTCTGATTGTTAGCCTTATTTTAGTATGTTACAGGCTTTCTCATATTTCCTCAGAAGGGGAATAATTCTTTGCTTTAGCTATACATCCTATAGGTGATTTGTGTCTTGAATATGCAAAAAGTAAAAACAAATATAGCAAAAACATAAGCAGCAAAGAAATAAACAATCTGATTAAATAAATGGCTACAGAATTAAACATAGTTCTCAGAAAAACAAATATAAGTGACTAGAAAAAAATCTGTAAAGTGTTAAGTATCACTGACCATTATGAAAATGTAAGTTGAAATTACTCTTAGATTTCATCTCACTTCTGTCAGATTGGTTATAATCGAGAAAGCAAATTGAAAGAAATACCAAGGAGAATATGAAGCCAGAGGACTCCTACTTATTCTTTGTTTGGATAATATCTGGTGTATTTACCATGGAAAATAGTTTAAAGTATCCTCAAAAAGCTAGAAATAGATTTATGATATGATCGATGTATACTATTGTTGAGCATATAACCAAAGGAAACTATATCTGACCACAGAGATCCTTATTGTTCCATGTTTGTTATTGCTATTTTCAGAGTAGTCAGAAAATTTAAGCTGCCTAGGAGTCTACAATAGTGAATGGATAATGATAATGTAGTGTATTTACCCAATGGAAGCGTTTTTAGCTATAAAGAAAATTAAAATTTACATATTACAGATAAATTAATGAAATGGGAAAAATACAAAAATATTAGATAATTGAGGACCATGAGGATAGTGCTTGCCAACTCACATATGTGGACGATTGTTCCAAAACTGTAGCTCTACATATTTAACTTGAAGTTTCCATAGAACTCAGGAATCTAAAAGGGAGACATTGGAAGAATGTTTTTGTCCTTAGAGAAGAGGGATAATATGACATAAGGAAAAAAAGGACAGAAGAGGAATATTAGAGGTAGAAATACTTAAGTGGGGAGAGATACATGAAATTTTCAGTTTAGCAAATAAGAACCATAAAGGATACAAAGGAGACACGAGGACAAATGCAGAAAGAGAAGCTAAAGAATTACATTGTATTTTAAACTCAAATATACCAATGATTATCTAAAATTTAAATCAAATTAAAATATTTTGAAGAAATAAATTATCAGAATGAATCAAACAAAAGCAATATATTGTTATTTTACTTTTAAAAAACTCATTTCAAAATAAAGATTTGAAAAATAAAACAAATAAAACCATTACCTCCTAGATTAAGCATAAAAAATTGATACAACTATGTTATTATTTAATTTAAAGGGAAATAATTACTATGGGGATATTTTATAATAATATAGTACAGTAGTTCAAGAAGACAATAAATATTTGATGCATGTTCATGATTTTGTTTGATATATAACTATAGAAGAGAGTACTACATCAAATGGTTGATCTATTTCAAATTCAACGATATATCACTATACAGTTTTCCTTAATGCCTGTACTGATCTACTTTTTACCAACAGTTTGTGTTAACTTATATCATTAAGAGATGATTTTGCTATCTGTATGTATTCATTAACACCATGTTATAAACTTTAAATTTTGTATATTTCTATATATACAATATATCACTATACAGTTTTCCTTAATGCCTGTAGTGATCTACTTTTTACCAACAGTTTGTGTTAACTTATATCATTAAGAGATGATTTTGCTATCTGTATGTATTCATTAACACCATGTTATAAACTTTAAATTTTGTATATTTCTATATATACAATATATCACTATACAGTTTTCCTTAATGCCTGTACTGATCTACTATTTACCAACAGTTTGTGTTAACTTATATCATTAAGAGATGATTTTGCTATCTGTATGTATTCATTAACACCATGTTATAAACTTTAAATTTTGTATATTTCAATAAAATTTACTTTTTTAACTTTTAAAATTATCCAATTTGGGATAAGTTGATAGTGTTTGTATCACAAGCATGAGGACCTGAGTTTAATGACCTTGATTCTACATTTAAAATAATATGTGCTGGAAAGAGCTCAGTTGTTTAAAGCATTTGTTCTCATGCAGAGGACCCAAGTCTTTTAACACACCCATAGTGGCTCAAAGCCATCTGTAACTCCAGTTCCAAAGGATCCAAGAACCTCTTACTGTCTTCACAGGCACCAGGCACATGCATACATGTACATGCTGGCCAAACACTCCTAAATATAAAGTAAATTTAATAACTTGAAAAAAATACCAGGGCATGAAAACATGGGCTGATATTTCTAGCGCTGAAGAAGTAGCATAAAGGCAGGTCCTTATGGCTTACTGTCCAGGGAATCTAGCCTAAATGGTGTGTTCTAGGCCATCAGAGATCCTGCTTCAAAAAACAAGGTATATTTATTGTCACTGAAGAATAATATTCAGCTTATCAACTAGTCTTTACGTATACATGCACCAATATGAATGCAAATCTACAATATACACACACCTTCAGTTACATGAACATTCACATACACACGGAGAAAACATACAATTGTTTAATGCAGTGATTCTCAACCTTCCTAATGTTACCCTTTAATACAGTTTCTTTATGCTGTCCTGAACCCCACCAATAACATTATTTTGTTGCTACTTCATGATTGTAATTTTGCTACTATTGTTATCACATGTGAAGAATGGATGACAAAACAATACCAGTAACCCACTTTAGAGTTTGCTGAACAGGATAGGAAAAGAGGAAGTGAACCAGGCTTAGGAGAAAATGTGCATAGTTTTACAAAGATCATGGAAAGTTGAGATTTGGCTTATAACAATGCATGTATGCAGAGTTTACATTATCACACTCACTCATGCATATGGGTGACATGCCACTCTGTATATAAAGAGATTTGCCACAGCATGCATGCCTGTCTGACTGCCTGGGTATATGCCAACCTCATGCTATGGCTACACTGGAAATTCCAACATTCCACCGTTATGTTTATTCTAAAAAGAAAAAGAGGTTGGTGGAGGGAAGAGGGTCATTTAGTTTTCAAAACTGCTTTATACTGGCTTTGATGGGGTAGTTATTTTGGAGGATAAAGACTTATCCTGGGACAGCTGATTCTGAAGTCCATCTTTCTGCTCTTTGTAGAACATCTTTTGTGGTTTGGGTGAATCTCAGGAATTGCTTGCTGAGTCCAAGTTGATTTCATGAAGCTTGGAAAAAAATTGAATTTATGAGATAAAAAAATTTAAGTATATTGAGAAGCAACAAAATTATATTGGTATAGTGTTTAGTACTCTGCTATTAGAAGTTTATTGGCTAGTATTAAAGTTGTAGATATTCACATAATAGACAAAGAGGAGAGAAAATCTGAAACATGAAACATGTTTAACTTTTAAATTGAACCTTTTATCTTTAGGTGAGATTAAACTTAAAGTAATTGTTTCTCTTTTCTTTAACTTTCAGGAAACACCAATGGTTAATTGCTGAATGCAAACACCAATAATAAGCTATTATAGTAAAGTTTGTTTTGTGAGTCTGTTGCATCTGGGGGTGTGCAAATAAGTTAAAGTTTCACAGTTTCTCACTTCTCGATCCTGTTTGGCAGCCTCTGATCCCACCTCCTACTTTGAGGGAGGTCCTTTAAAAGTTAGTTAAAAGTTACTGGAAACAAGGGAAAGCTGAAACAAAAGGATTTGGTATAAAGAAGCATCAGGAAAACACACACACACACACACACACACACACACACATATACTGGTTGGAGACAATGAAACTGGTCCTATGTCTTCTGGAACTTTTGAGAAAAATAAGGCCCTGTTTAGGTTATTGTACATGAATTATTGTACATGAAGTGTGATTGTCCTGGGGTGAGGGAAGGGTAAAATGTTTAAAGTGAGATAGGTAAATGCAATGGGGAAAGTCCTCAAGCTTAGCAACTTTGGGGATTCTCAAAATTACATTAAAGGGCCCCATCTATTTGGGAGAAATGGTGAAGGAGTGTTGTTCCTGGGAGAAAATAGAACTTGGTCTCTAATATTGATTGGGCATGGGAAAAGGTTAGTACATGGCCTACAGAAAGAATAGTCTGTGAAAATCCACAGAAGTTAGCAAAAATGGCATAATAGGAAAGTGAGCAGATGACCAGGAAGTGGTAAGAGTTCAGATAAAAGAACAGGAGTTAGAACTGGCCTCCCATACATGATCTTGAGTGGGAAAATTGAAAAGGGTCTCCTGGGTAAGGCCCAAAGCCAGAGAAAATACAAAAACATTTTTTTTTTCACTCAGTCTAGGTGAAATTCCTATGACATTTGAACAAGAATATTTTTTAAGAAGAATTATTTTTTCTACTTTTTCTGAGGACTAAGGATGATAGGTAATGTGAAAATGCCAAGGGATATTGAGAGCTTCAGATAAGTTTTGAGAAATTTGTGAAGTGAATTCAGGATAATTATTAGATTAAAGAGAAGCAGTAATCCCAAACCAGAAAATAATCTCCTGGAGAAGGAAATCAGAAACTATTTGAGCTCCCTTGTTAGAGGTAGGATAAGCTTTTGTCCACCCAGAAAATGTATCTACAAAAAGCAGAAAATATTTGGCGCATCTAATTGTAGGCATATGGATAAAGTCTAGCTGCCAATAAGTACTTGTAAGGGATCCCCTGTCATAGTCAGTAGGGAAAGGATTGCTACAATATTTAGAGTTAGCATCTGACTTCTGGCAAATCTTACAAGAAGCATTAATAGATTTAAGAACTGTAAGTCCTCAGAGTTGGTTGGAGAAGAGCCTTAACAAAGTGAGACGGGGCTTGCCTATTAGGATGGAAGAGCTGGTTCACATAGGAAAAAATTCTGGGGTTTTAGTGAGTGGCTGTGACAATCCAGGTTATAGTGTGCAGATTTCCTGAGATGATACAATGCCCTGGAGGGCTGCTGTTCTGGTTGCCTGGTCAGCCCTCTTACTTCCCTTGGATTTTTATTTGTCTGGTGGGACTGATAGTGAATAATTCCTATAGCTTTGGGTAGAATAAAGGCTTCTAGAATAGCCATAATGTGGCTTTAGTTTGCAATTAATTATTTTGTGTTGTAAGGAGCCTATGTTCCTTCCACATGGTAGCATGAGACAGGAGGATATCAAAAGCATATTTAGAGTCTGTATAAATATTTAGGGATTGTCTCTCTGCTAACTTGAAGGCTCACAAAAGAGCTTACTGGTTGGTACTGTGGGTGTGGAGTGACTGTGCTTCCACTGTTCCAGTATCTAACACTATGGCATAGCCTACTTTATGGGCTCTGTTTCATAGAAAGCAGCTGCCATCTGTATACAAAGTATAAGTTACATGAGGCAATCTGCCCTAATGTATGTGTGAGGGTTGGGGTAATAGTTCCTCGAAAATTTCAATGTAAGAATGAGATAGGGGATAGATGGTATTAGGATGAGAATGAAAGTTATAAATTTTCAGGAGTGAGCATGTTTGGAAAGTAATTGTGGCACCTTTTGCTAATGACACTTGAAGAGAAAGAATTCAGGAAGGAGTAGAGAAATGGGATAAGCTGCTATGAGAGAAAACAGGGATAGGTGATCCAAAGGTTAATTTCTTTTGACTCATGAATAAGAAACTTGGTGGCTGCTAAAGCACATATGCAAAGTGCCTAACCCTGAAGGGTAAGATATAGTTTTGGCTTTTTGTTTGGGTTTTTGTTGTTGTTTTTATGGGGATGCTATTATAAACAAAGGATATCATAGCTGGTGGCCTAAGATGCCAAAAGCAATTTCATCTCTTTCTGTTATATAGAAGGGAAAGGAGAAGAGTGAACACTGGGAGATGGAGGGGTGAGGCCTGAGAAGGGCCTGTTAGAGCTTCTGAAAAAGTTTGTAATGTGGTCAAGGAGGGGCTCATACAGCAAGCCTAAAGAGTGGCTTGAGAGAGACAATAAAAAAAAATAAAGTCTTTAAAAATGAAATAGAGTAAAAAGAATAGTAATATGCCACATAAAGATGGAAAATACAAAGAGTGTCTGTATATTGTCTTGTCTTTAAGTTTTTTGACTAAAACTGAAATAGTAAAATCTGTTCAAATACATTTGATTATAAATGTTGCTGGATTAAGCCAATCTATATATTTTGTAAATGAGTTGACTTTAAAACTGAAATCAAAAGATATGCTAATTTGGAGAAGAGATTTTCTTTTTCTTTCCATAGAAAATGAGAAGCTATAGATTTATTCCTGTTTAAAGAAAATTAGAGGAAGACCCCCTGAAAAGTTTCCAATGAAAATGGACAGCCCGGGTTATTCAGCATTTCAGAGCACCTTTGTTGCAGTTTCCTCTGAGTTCTGTATCCAAAACAAATTCAAGGAGACTGGCTGAGATGACCCAGCCTTAGTGTCTACTCCACTTGTAGTCTTGTAAATAATTCTAAATTTTTCTTTAGGACCCTATGAGATTGCCAGTACCCCTGTTCAACAGAAAGTAGCCCAAAGAATGACACCCACATTCCCCCCAAAATGTATTATGGATGTTTGTTTTTATTTGCAGTGTTGGCTACAAGTTGATATAGATAATAGTGAAAAAATTAAACAAAGGAAATTAGATTTGGGGTTCTTGTTTTGAAAAGAAAAAAGTAGGAATATAGTGGGATTGCGTTCTGTTTCATTGTAAATAATTCATCTGCCTACTGGTTTAATAAAAATGCTGATTGGCTGAAGGCAGACAGAAAGTGTGGGTGGGGTTACCAAACTAAGAAAACTCTTGGAACAGGAAGAGCAGAAACAGATGCCAGAGAAGCCAGAAGTTGCAGAGGAAAAGAATCATGGGTTAGTTTAAGAGCAAGAGCTAACTAGCAATATGCTATAGCCATAGGCTGATCAGCATAAAATTAATACAAGTATCTGTGTGCTTCTGTGGGACTGCAGGACTTGCAGGTCTGCAGGTATAGACCACAGGGACAGACAGGCCAGAAATTTCATACAACAAATTATAAATTACATAGTGTATTTTTTCAAACACAATATTGTTCACACAGAAATTCCTAGGAATAAAATGTGTAAAAAGTCTCTAAATGTTCTATAGATTCAGTGATAAAAAAAAAACAGATCTGATAGTGCATACAAGAGATCACAGCACTAAAGGCTAAGAAATGAGGATTGTCAGTTCTATGGCAACCTATAGTACATTCTTAGGTTTGTATAAAATCAAACAAATAGAAACATAATGAAACAATAAAAACAAAACAAATAAAAAAGGATGTCTTATATGAACACAAACATAAAAGTGTATATGAAAAATGAATAAAACAGCATTGAATGTAGCTAAACTTACTTTTGATAGTATTCTTGTAGATTTACCGGCCCATTTCAAGGCTAATACTGAATAGAGGACTAATGATATATGCTTGCACATCAAGCACTGTTCAGGCCCAGCAGGAAATTTCTTTGAGTATACCAAACTATTTCCAGACTGTAAACAATCATCTTGGAGCAAGCCTTCAAATGCACTGATCAATTCAAAGCCTAAGCACTTAACAACTTCCTGTACAACTTTATGTAGCATGCTTTTCTCACTTGGGTTTCAGTAACAAAACAACTAGGAAACATAGCCTGTACTCTTATGTTCACCTCACTGTTGAAAATGTCTAAACAACTCACTTATCCATCAGTTTTTTTTTTTCATTCCTGAGCCTGGTTCGACCAATGTGGAATAGCATGCAGTTGGACTGTGAATAAAACATTCATGTTTATATAGGTGATATTACATTCCAGACCTATATCTATATCTATATCTATATCTATATCTATATCTATATCTATATCTATATCTATATCTATATCTATATCTATATCTATATCTATATCTATATCTATACCTATACCTATATCTATATTTATATATATATATATGGTATTTAAGTACCCTACCACTGAGAAATATCTTTATCCCCAAACTGTCTTTGCTATAAAAGTCATTCTCTGATCTATTAAGCTTGCCATAAACTTTTCTGCAGTATTTTGCTTATGTTCTTGTGCTCTAGGTAAATATGTTGCATTGAGCAGGATTTAACAGCCATTCTCAGCTTACACTTTGCAGTTGAAAAGCTGAATTCTTTCACTGAACTGGTCTTTGCTGAATTATTTATATAGGTTTTGAGATATGTTCTTAGGAACATTATTTTTTAAATATTTATTAACTAACCTTCTGAAATATTTTTCTGAGAGTTATGAGATGTGACTTTCATTAAAGCAACATGGAATTGGCTGATAAGCAAAATAAGCATCACAGTCATAGGTCAGATAAATTGAGTTATTACCCTGTATGTTCAGACTGCTCTGTGAAACAAAAGGATCTGGATCATCATAACTGCTCAAATGTTGTAATCACATCAGTGTGAGGACATTAATCTGAGGAAACATTCCCTGGCAACTTGAAAAAGATAATTTTTGTGTGTGTTTAATTTATCTTTGTGTGTCTCTCCCGGCTTATTACTGTCACAAAGTAGTAACTGATCAACTGGGACACAACGGGATGACAGCCCTGGGGGAAAAAAAAAAGAGCTAAAACTTAGCTAAAATAAAAGAGTAGAAGAAATCTTCATTTACATCCTGCATAAGACCTCTGAAGTGCTTTCATAACTAAGTTTGGAATAGAAAATGTCATGGCAGCATATAAGGCCTTATCTACACTACATAGAAGGATACCAAAGGCAAATGTTCAAAACCTAGAGCATTAAAATCTCTAGAATTTATTAAAAAGGGAAAGAGAGACTCCAAGCCAAGTGATTGTGTACTTTAGATGGATTAACTTTTAAAATGAAAAGACAATAGTGTATGATGCTTGAGGAAGACTAGAACGTCAAATTCCATGTCTGTAGAGCTTAGAATTAATTCTACTGACCTAGAGAAAGTAGCTTTGTGTTAATGGACTTCTATAAAGCATAGTCAGCTCTGTCTTTTCCTATGATAAGTGAAATTCCAAGAAGAGGCAAAGCTATTGCTTACATTTGTAGTGTTAACAGAGAAACAGGATGTGGGGTCCAAAGACTGATTAGAGGACTTTATTTTTTATTGTTTATTTTTTGATTTTCCTATTTAGATCATTTTTGAAAACTGTCTGTAGTATAAATATGAGAGCTCAGAAATAAATCCTACTTTGTGGTCACATGATTTTCAACAAAAATGCCTAAGATACTTGAATAATTGTTTAGCAACTTGATAGCAACATTAAGACAAAAGAGTCAAGCCTCATGATATCTGGAAACCAAATAAATAATTCTGACTTGGGGTTTGGTTAATTTTAGTATGTAATCTTTTCTTCTTTGCAGGTTTTATATAAAAGATGCATGTACATTACAAAAATCTAACTATTTAAGAGTTATATTTTCTAGAAATATAAAACAACTAGAAGAAAACAAAACTAGTAGAAAACTTTTAAGATATTTACCTGGCCAGTGTTTTCTTGTTAAGGAATTTAGTAACAGAAACAGCTAAACTAAATATGGAGCAGTGGTATTGTTCTTCCCAGTCTCTACAAGCCCCAGAAAGATCCCTAGAATCACACTGACTCTCTGAATACAAATGCAAAGCAAGGCTTATTATAGCTGTACAACTGAACTCAGCTCCTAAGTGTCACACAACAGTGCTAATAAAGGAATGAGTCTACCCATTCCTCTGAGGCAGGGATTTAAAACAAAGATCAAACCAGGACCACAGAATGCTGTTTATCAGTCTGGGAGGTAAGGGGCCCAGAGGAAGTTTCTTTACTATCTTTCACTGTCAGTTGGAGAGCTGCTGGCTGATTGTCTTAGGAAGAGGAGAAAAATACTTTGTGGCTGTGCAAGAATGTTCTTTGATTACCCAGGATCTTAGTCACTTGCTTTGCCTTGGATGCTTGGCCTTGGGGTTTAGAAACATCTCAGGATGGGGCACTAGAAACTTCTCAGCTCCTAAAATATCTCTAGGCCTCAAAGTAAAGTGACATTAGTTTCCAAATCCCCAACCCCCAGGATTTATGTGACTGATTCAATCACGGACCACTGTTCAGAGTGGTCTCTTTGCACCATAAGCTGAATTACCCCTAACATAGCCTGTTACAATGTAGTAGTTTCTTTGGTCCCGAGCTGCCTGAGGCCCAGACTCACAGACCCTGCAGCCCCAGACCTCTTAGCTGCCGGCTGTTGGTCCTGCTCAGGCCCCAGAAATGACTCAGACACGTATATTAACTTCATGCTGTTTGTCCTATGGCTCAGGCACATTGCTAGCTTGTTCTTATATCTTAACTCAACCCATTTTCATTAACCTGTCTGCCATGTGGCCCGTGGCTTACCTGTGTTCCTACATGTTGCTTCTTTGGGCTTCTGGCTAGGTTTGTCTGATTCCAACCTGCTCTTCCTACCTATTCTGATTCTTCCTCCTATTTTTTCTATGGTGCCTGTCATGAGCCAAAACAGCTCCTTTATTTAAAGATTGCTATTCACAGCATACAGAAAGGCATTCCCATATCACGTCCTCCTTTCTGTCTAACAAAAAAGGAAGGCTTCAATTTTAACAAAGCAAAATTACATATAACAAAACAGCTACCAAGCAAGAATTACATTTACAGCATATAGTCTATTTGTATTTAGCAAACTTAAAGAAAATACTCTTATCTTTATGAATCTAAAGTTTTATATCCAATATACCTTTCAAATGACTAAGAAAAACTGTACCTATAACTATCTAATCTTCAACTACATAAAGACCACAGAAGGATATATTTACCCAAGTAAACCAGAAGTTCAAACGACTTCTAAAATCTAGAAATGACAGAGATAAAACCTATCTTCCTGGACAGTCACCCAAAGTTCCTTTATAAAGTTGGGGCATCCATCTTCAGCCTATAGGCTCAGAGTCTCTTTTCACTTCAGTGAAGCAGGAAATCTGCTCTGTCCATTCATCAGTCGCTTCTCCTCGAGTCCTGAAGAATGTCTGACAGTTTTCTCTGCAAAGCAGGAACCTGAATGACCATCTCAGCTTGTTCTGCCAAAGTTCAGGTCACCTTCCTATGGAACCTGCATGTCCAGTTTTAACAGCATAATGTCAAGAAGTCAATATAACAAGTGCAAGTCCAGTGGCTAACCAATGCCACAAAGAAACTAATCTCAATATGGAGTTTCCTTGATGCCCAGTTTTCTCTTGAAGTAAATTGGTGCTGCCAGGAGCAGACCTGTCTCACTGTCCAATAAAGTATATGTTCTTAAAACATTTAAATGCCATATTTTGTATATCTTAGAAGTCTTTGAAGATTACCTATCAAATTGAAATATTACTTTGTATACCTAAAAATCTAACTAAATTTATTTCTTAATTATACATTACAATTTTAAATCAGTTACATAAACTTCTTATCTTAAACAAGTGTAGAAAAATACAGCATAAGAGAATTGACCTTAAATTTGTATCAATAAACCAAATCTATATCAATGCAAACATTTTGATATTAACAGCTGATTTTCTGATCTAAGTAAATTCAATAATCTGATTTTTTTTAAAGAAAAGTCATTCACATACCACATCCTCCTTTTCTTCTTAGAAACAGATTAGCTATGACCATAAACCATTTATAATGAAAACAAACATAAGCAATATTTTGGGAATTTGGGCATAGGTTTCCATTCCTACTTCCTGCTGATTAAGGGGCATTGAAAATCTCACAGGTTCATGAGACTTGACCATAGTCTATATCCCTGAAGCTGATATGGCTATCTCTTCCTATCAGAGGTTTGTTTGTTTGTTTGTTTGTTTTTGTTTTGTTTTTTTGTTTTTTTCAGGGGGTCTTGGTTGATGAAACCATATTTTCCTGGAAGCAATCCACAGGTTCTCATCTTCTGTGAAAACAAAAGCAGAACTCTTCCAAAGAAATAAAGTCTTAGACACAATTTTCAAAATACCTTTAAAATATATATTCTTGTTTAACTTAGTAGCCTTTGCATTTATAATCCATTGTCTTTCAGCAGCTAGCTCACTAACAGTTAAAAAATTAAAAGAAAACACAATAACAACCAAAATCCAGATTTTGTGTCTATTTTCCATCTTTACATGGCTTATTATATTTTTATTACTCTATTTCTCCTTTTAAAGACTTTTTCTATCCTCTTTCTTTTCTCTCTGAAGACTGTGTACCTTTTACACACATTGTAACCCATTTACAGGGTTTTCTTTTCATCTGAATATGTTTTATTGTGAATCCTTAATCATCTCTCAACCAGAAGAGCTTTTAAAATACACTCTCTTAAAGACCCACATAGTTTTTGCAGTTCAATCTGAATCAGTAAGTTCTTTTAAAGGGACCGCATCTGTTTGTGGCCAGAAAACAGAGCAGACCCAAGAAAATGCTGCTACTAAGTATTTGTCTTTGTTTCCTTTTTGTTCAAAGTAAGCAGAAACCTTAAACCAATAACATGCTACTGAGTCTTCTGTGAGATTTCAGGAACTGGCTTGATTGCAGCTTACACGGCCTGCCGCCAGTCCACCTGCCCCATTTTGAATGTGGCCCGGATGCCGTGCTTTCTCTGTACAATGACCCACTTCAGATACACAATTTGGAAGCCTCTTTGGCTCAGTCTCTGTGCTAAAACCCTTTTAAAAAACTTTCTCAGGCTTTAAGTGGCTATTCTGTCCCACGTTGGGAGCCAACTCTTACAATGTGGTTTCTTGGTTCCCAAGTGGCCAGAGGCCCAGAGTCACAGACCCTGCAGCCCCAGACCTCTTAGCTGCTCACCGCTGCTCTGGCCCCCAAAATGACTCAGACACTTATATTAAGTTCATGCTGTTTGGCCAATGGTTTACATACCTTGCTAGCTAGCTTTTCCATCTTAACTCAACACATTTTCATTAATCTTTCTGCCACATGGCCCGTGGCTTACCTGTGTTCCTTACATGTTGCTCCTTTGGGCTTCCAGGCTCCTTCTGTCTGACACTGCCCTGCTCCTCCTACCTATTCTGATTCCTCCTCCTACTTTTTCTATGGTGTCTGTCATGGACCAGAACAGCTCCTTTATTTAAAGATTGCTATTCACAGCATACAGAAAGGCATTCCCACATCTCTAGCCTTCATAAATTAGTCTGTTCAGTATTCATGGCCCAAGGGTGAATGGAAGAATTAGAATAAAGAGGGGTCCCATCATGCTGGAAAGGAGAGTTGTGAGCCATGGTGACCAAGAGTACCAGCTTTTGAACCATCCCTGGCTCTCCTCACATTTTCTCTTTCTTTTAGCTAGGCCCTCCCAGACTTTGGCCACCTTATCTTTAATAACACCCAAGTGATCTACATAAAGTAACATTCTTCCCCCATAGCTACACATAGATAGCCTTTTGTCTCTTAAGAAAATGAGGTCTAGCCCCTGTCAATTCTGCAACACTACTTCTGCTAGGCTAGAAGAGATTCCTATAGGCTGGAAGTGGAGCTCTCTAATTTTTCTATGTATTCATCTATAGACTGGTGGAGACTATTATAGTGATGAGCCTGAATCACAAGTGTGGCAATGCCTGTACTTATTCCCATAAGGTTTGCCCCTAGCAGAATATTTAATGTTAGGGTTGCTACTGGCTCTTTTTTGGCTCTGTGACCAATCTCAGTTAAGTCACTAAATTCTTCTTCTGAATGGTATATGGGATGGGAGACCAGTCTTACAAGGATGCAGAATCATGTCTGATTGAGGAGGGGGAGGAGGGAGCCAGTTAGGTTGACTAGGGGAGTTGCTTTACTACAAAGTGGCCTATATCATCTGGGAATTGACCCCACACAGAATCCTTATCCACTGAATGCTGAAAAGTCAGTGAATGCTTTGACCTCCATCTGCATTGGCTATAGTCTGCAAAATGATATTGAATATTCCTGGTACAGTGACTCCTCCACAAAGACAAACATTACCATCTGAGCAGACTCCTCTGCTTGTGAGTCATATGAAGTGCATTACTAGGAAGCCTCTAGGAGGCACTAAAGGTATGCTGCCAGAGTCTCATCTGCCTCCATCTAACATCATAGACCTTAGACATATTAGTCAGATTACAAGTCGCCACTTTGAGACCCATTAATAAAGCATAGCGGTAGACCTGGAGCCTTTCCTTACCTTCTGCTGTATTGTAGTCCCAGTCAGGCCAGTTTGCAAGGAAGTAGGCAGTGATTAGGGCAGGGTCTATGGTGGGAACCCCTATTGGCCCCAGAATCAGCTTCTGGGCTGCTTTCAGGATATGATTCTGCTCCTCTGTAATGAACAGTATGTTCAACAACTGCTGACAATCATCCTGAGTGGGCTAATGTGTAAATAGAACAGTTTCTAACAGGTTAGTCAGATCTTGGGATTTCTCAGGAAAAAAAATGGTGTTCTTGGTTCTCCAATTGTACAGATCATGAGTAGTGAAAGGCCAGTAGTGATTTGGTTCATTCCAATGATTATACACTGGCCCTACAGGTCTAAGTGGCAGGGCTACAGTAGTATCTGGAGTTGCCCCTCAATAGCTGCCAGTGTTGCATGCCAGGGGCTCCTGCTCCTGTTCTTCTTCCTCAGCCTGGCCTGGTGGTGGTTCAGAGGATGAGTAGGGTGGGGGTCAGAGTTAAGAGTCCTCTGCTGCCCCATGAAACATTTTGGTCTTCTTCTTTTCCTGAAGGATGAGGACCTGGGATTGGGTAGAGTTTAGTAGGAAGGGTTGGAGTTAAGAAAAGCTTCACCCATGGCACTGGACCTTGGGTTCCATCCACCAGTTCATTCCAGGTTACTACATATGGAATCTGGTCTGGCTGCCCATTCTGTTGTTGAAAGAGTATCTCCCATTCCATGAGTGGTAGTAGAACCAAAGGTCCCTCATATAGTAATCTTACATCAAATGTGGGCTACTCTGAGGAGCAAAATGTAGCCCACTTCTCTTTCCTTACTTCAATACTGTTATGAGCAGTAGCTTTTAGACCTGACCAGTGAGCTAAAGTCAAGTCCAAAGGAGTAGATGTTGTACCTCCCATCCTATGTCCATCAATTATCAGGTGAACAATAAACAACAAGCTGACAACAAAGAGACCAAAATACAGAACAGGAATCAGGGCCCTGTTGTATGCTGAATACCAACAGAGGATCTCAGGGGAGCCTCATACTCTATAATCTTGAAGACTGTTTGATGGGATGGCTCAGTGTCAATAATTGTGCCCAATCTGCCGCCTCCTCCACTTTTCTGGGTTCCACAGTGATGGTGCACAGAGGTCTGTGACTTTCCCTGGACTCCACACCAGGGTGGTAAAGGCTTCCCTGAAGAGGAATCAGGACATCTCTGGGTCCCTCCTGAATATACTGGAAAAGTATGATCACTCAAGCTAAAAGCCTCCTCAAAAAGATACAGATACAGATGCCATGACTCCTTTAGAGTGAGAGTGAAAGCATGGAGAGAGAGAGAGAGAGAGAGAGAGAGAGAGAGAGAGAGAGAGAGAGAGAGAGAGAGAGGAGAGAGAGAGAGAGAGAGAGAGAGAGAGAAGTCTTAGAGACAGATGGGACTGGACAAGTTGACCTTACTTCAGGTTTATGAGATCTGTTTGGAGGTCTCTGGGGATCCAGGGTTAGCTCCCAAATATTCTGCCCAGTCTGTGACATCCAGAAAGATCCACAGAATCACAATGATTGTCCCAATGCAAATTCAAAGCAAGATTTATTACAGCTGTACAACTGCTGAATTCAGCTCCTGACTGTCACACAGTAGTGCCTTGTAAAGGAGTGAGTCCCCCCCCCCCAAAAAAAAAGGCAGGGTTTTAAAGCAAAGATCAAACAAAGACCATAGAAATGCCATTTATCAGGAAGGGAGATGAGGAGCCCAGATGAAGTTTTTTTTTTTTACTATCTCTCACTATCAGGTGGAATGCTGCTGGCTGACTGATTGCCTTAGGAAGGGGAGAACATACCTTATGGCTGGGTAGGAAGGTTCTTTGATTACCCAGGATCTTGGGCACTTGGTCTTGGGTTCTTGTCTTGAGGGTTTAGAAACTTCTCAGCTTGGGAGACTAAAAAATTCTCAGCTCCCAAAATAACTCAGGCCTCAAAGAAAGGGATTTTATTTTCCACAGTATTCCTAGCAAACTGAAACATTTCTACAATGAAACAAAACAAAAATAGTGTAGGCCTAAGAAAAGGTCCAATGTTTAGGAGCACTGATTGCTTTTCCAGAGAACCAGATTTCAATTCTCACCACCAGCATGGTGACCCATACCACCAAAAAAAGCAATCCCTGAGAATTTGATACATGTTAATGACATACTGGATACATAGGGAAGAACTGGAGGGAAACACAAGCCACCAAGCATCAGTTGCTAGGAAAGGAAAAAAAGAAAACAAACCCTTAGACTAAGTTATCAGAAAGCACAATCATGTAAGTGTTAGTTAATTACTTGCTGTCTGACATTTAAACTTTTTAGAAAGGAAGATTTTTTTTTTTTAGACAACCTAATTAACTAGAGTACACTGTAGCCTGGGAAGAGCAATTGGAGTGTCTGTCTCACTTTCCTCTACCTCATGGAGCTTCCAGAGATAAGCTAAGCACTATTTTTGTATTCTAAAGGACTCATTAGTTCCTTCAGTGTAAAACAAGTACTGGATAGAGGCCTCAACATGCTATGGTCATGAATGTGATGCACAAAGGTACATGCAAGCACATGAAATTAAAGATAAAAGATTAATAATGCAGTCTGACGATTTCATTTGCAGAACAAAGGACCATATTTGCACAGTCTCTATTTTATAAATGTTTAATATCCAATTAGAGTAATTAAGTTTTAAAAAAATAGTTGTAAGAAAATAACCTTATTTTAAAATTAGCAATGCATACAACATGTTTAAAAATTGGCAAAGGCAGTACCAAACCATCAGTCATTAGAGACTTAAAAGCACATTGTGATATCATCTTATACCTGTCAGAATGAACCTTTTTTAGAAGATGAAAGACAAAAGTCAGCCAGGATGCAGACAGTATGAACTTATATTAACAAAGCCAATTACACAACACAATATGGAGCTTCCACAAATTAAAAATAATAGAAACTGATATATCTTAAATATAAATTCATCATTAGTTAGAAGCCTGGTAACTATTCTTGTTTCATCAGCAATAATTTAATTTAGTTTATTTTTTATTATGCAGAGCTTTTAAGTTGGATATAGTCTCACTTGTTGACTATTGCCTTAATTTGCTCTGTATTTGGTACCTCATCCAAAACATCATAATAAAGACTAGTATAACAAAATTTTGTGATTTTTTTCCATGTGTGCTATTAGTAGTTTAAGGTGTTAAACTTAACTGTTCAATATATTTTGAGTTATTTGTTGATATTGTTTATTGTATCTTCTGCACCATTTATTGATAATACCATCTATTCCCATTATGTGACTTTAGTACATTTGTGGTTGAAAACAAAAACAAAACAAACAAAAAATAAATCTTTCACATTAAAGAGTATAAAAGTTTATTCTAGAGCCAGATTTAAGTGATCATGGTCTAAGAAAACAGATTTAAGTTACCCAAAATTCTATATTTTAGTGTAGAAATATTCATTTTGTAGATAGTTACTTGTAATCTGTGGTGTTCTTTTAATGATGTTAAATTGCTCCTGCTTTTCTTTATTCTTCTGCATTGGTGATCTTTATATTAGAAGTGTTAATTCTTCCACAACGTATAGAATGCTCTTGAAAAAAATGGCATACACTCACAGAAAGCTAGAAGGAAGGTGATGGTGACACTGGTGTTAATTGCTCAGAACTCTCTTTCTATGACTCTAGTTTTGAATTCTAATGAGTCTCTTCACCTCACATAGCTAGAGTTTATGATTTTGACACATATTCAGTCACTAAAATGTAAACTTTTGTAGTTTTGAAGAGGCAGTATGAGTAACTAGAATCTTCTACTCTCTCTCTCTGAAAAAGAGAGAGACTTTTACACTATGCTGGCAGATATAGTGGATAGAATTCCAGACAAGCAGTGGTAGACACCAGAATCAACTGTTATTAAATATTATAGTGGCAAATTACAAACATGTCAGTAGCTTTAAGGACAATTTACATTCTTATACAAGATAGCAGAGAGATATTCTAAGGTAAATACAAGGATAGTTGTATTAGTTCAGATAGAAAACTTGTTTGTGTATAATTTCAAGGTCCTGCTTAAAGTTACCAGTTGCTATAGACTGCCTTTATGTGCATGGGAAATTGAGGGAAAAACTACAGACATGAATGCATGAGGATTTGCAGAGGTCAACTGTAGATCTAAGCCTACTGAAGTTGACAGAAGATAGGGTGGGAAGAAAGATCAACTATTTGTATGAAATCAAATATGGAAGCCAAAACATGCAGCATTCAGTGGACAAGTTGTCAGAGCCAATTTTGACATATATTGGAGTAGAGTAACTATCTTTGGGACTTGAGAGAGATTTGTACTTACATATTTTATAGTTTTGCTCTATCCCTTTAGTGATGGCTTTGAGAATGACAGGTGGTGGTTTAAGAACCTAAAGAATCTGAATTTGGACTCTAAAATAGTTGATAAGTATTGGATCCCTGGTTATTGGATATCAAACACTGATAAAATAAGACAATCAAGCTGAATTAATTAATCCAGGTTTAATAAACAGAACAAAGCAACTCTCAGGTGACTCTTAGAAAGGCAAGAGAGAAAATCATTTGGCTGTTCTGGTAATCAGGTCTTAAGTAGCTCATAGGCATGGTCTTGAGCAACCTGGGGATAAGCTGACCCATGGTGGTCTTTGTTAGTGGTGGGGTCTAGAAAGAGAGAGAGGTATAATCAAGGTAGGGCTTCCATATAAACATCCCAGTCTACTTGAGTATATGGATTCCAGTTCAAGCCTGGATACTGTCTTTGGGATAGGGACTATGTCAGGAGAGGGTAGTCAGAAGTTAGCAGGGTCACACTCATTGTATGTGTTAAGCCAACCAGCAAGGAATCTTTCAGATATGCCAACTACTGGACAAGCCAACCCCTTCACAAGCCAGCTTCTGTACCAGTTCTGTGGATATCAACTAGGTGAGAACTGACAGGTTGACTTCACCCACATATCCACACATCCATTATCTTCTAAATTTTGTTGACTATTTTCCAGGATGGATAAGGCCATTTCTCACCTCAAGGAAAACAGCAGATACGATTAATCAACTTTCCATTTTCTGTCTCCTCAAGGAAGAGTTAACTAAGCTTTCCAGGATGGCAGTTAACCAAATAAGGGCTGAACCCCCAGGAAACAAAACCAGGTCTTGGCTTCTGGTCTGACATAATTACATCTTCTTTCTGACTGTTGTCTGCATACTGTCTCCTTCTAAAAATTGGGTAATCTCTTTAGCACCTCTAACTTTACCATGCCTGATCTCTCTATAGCTTCTAATGATGAGACAGACAGTTCAGCTCCCTCAAATTCTGTCAAGGAGAATCCACTTCAATGTAAGGGGGTTACCTTTTACCAACTGGCAGATGGATATCATGCATTATGCCACCTTTAGCAATCTTAAATATGTTCATGTTATAATGAATACCTGTTCCTCCTTTGTTTATTTGCACTTTCCCTTTCTGGGAAGAATACCACCAATGCTATCAAGGCCTTTAATTCAGCCATGGTAGTTATGGGGGTATAGTGGGCACTTAAGACTAACAATGGCTCTGCCTATGCCTCTCAAAAATTCAGTGACTTTCTGGGGTCATGGAAGATTTTCCATTCCACCGGAATCCCCTATAATCCACAGGGATGAGTCATTGTAGAAAGAACCAAAAGATGTCTTAAGGAGATGTTGGCCAGGATTATCTCACCAGAGGCTAGGAGAGATCCCTATCTAGCTTTAACAGAAGTTCTTTTCCATATGAACTTTCTCAGTTTTGATTACAAGTATCTTAGCCTGACCTACAAGCCCTGGGGCTCTCTGCCAAAGAAAACACCCTTGCTTCTAGTAAGACAGAGAGACTCTGTCTCACAAAATTTTAGCTAGCAACCCTCAGCTAACCCATGTGAGATAGTATGCTTGTGTTTTCCTTATAGTGTCACTATGCCAATATTGGATCCCAGCAAGAGATGTGTGCTGAGCCACTTGTATTCAGGCATCTAAGACTAATCAGAAACAAGCATACTATGGCCACATTTTCATCCATTCACACAAAATAAATGGGACATTTTACAGATAAAAACAAAACTTTTCCCAGGGAACTATGTCAGATGACCAATTTTAAAATCCTGAAATAAGAGTTTACATTAAAAAGCAACATGTAAGGAATCATAAGAGTAAGCCCGTCATAGCAATAGTGCCTCATGCACCAGAGCCAATTGCATATGTATGTGGGGTGCTTAAAGAGTGACAATGTAAGCTGGAACAGTAACTAGAAGATTTGGAAAGAGATGTTTTTTAAAGCAAGAGAAGGTATAACAGAATTTCAGCACAGTACTGCAAAGGAGAATATGGGAAACAATAGGAGCAATTTCTGGAGGCCCAAGAACCATGTGAAGAGCACAGCTCATGCTAGGTAAGGAGACTTGGTGTTTGCAGACAAAGTGAAAGAACAGTCAGGAACATAGAATGAGGGAGACAGATAATGGGGAGAAGGAGCAAAAATCAATATTTGCTCATAAACCTTGATGAGGAACATGGTCTGACACTTGATGTCCAGTTTGGATGCAGAAGCATCCATTTATAAGCCAATAGTCAGAGAATGAAGACTATGGAAGCTCCCTCAAGATAGACTTGAGCCAAAATGGTGCATAAGGAAAATGGGGTATCTCTTTGCAGGATGTCTTCCTACCAAAGAAATCTCAAAGAACAGAAATTGTCCCTATCTTAGAACATGCTGGAGTAAAACAAACTCCAAGTGAGTCTCGGGAAGACATGAGAGAAAAATCATGTGGCAAGTCTGGTGACCCTGTAGTCTGTAGCCCTGGTCTTTAGCAGCACTGGAGGAGGAGCTGACTAATGGCTGGTTTTCAGGGTGTGTGGTCTGGAATGGGTGGACAGTTCCAGGGGAGAGCCCACTGTATGGCTTGCTTTCTTTTGGGTAGGATCTGGAAGAGAGAGAGTGGTGCAACAGAGTTGAGGTTTCCTTCTAAACACCCATGTAGCTAAGAAGCAGCAATTTAGGTTTATTTTGAAAAAGGAAGACTACCTTAGGGTGCTATAATAATACCCAAAGACTAAACTGATCCACCTCGGGACTCCTTGCCCTCCTTGGGGAGTGGATGGGGAGATGGGGTGAGGGGAGACACAAAAAAGAGTGGGAGGGATTGGGACAGGAAGGGAGGGCAAACAAAGGCATATATGAAAAAAACATTTTTAAATAAAAAAAATAAAGAAAAAGGAGCAGAGGAAGGCAAAATTTTGAGTTCTGGGCCAGCATGATCTACAAATCAAGTTCTAGGACAGCTAGGGCTACACAGAGAAACCCTATCTCAAAGACAGAGGTGGGAATGAATGGAAGGAGAAAGAGAAGGGGAGAAAGAAAAAAGGCAGGAGAAAGTTAAGGAAGAAAGTAAAACAGTAAGGAAGGAAGGGAGGAAGGGAGAGAGGGAGGAAGGGAGGAAGGAAGGAAGGAAGGAAGGAAGGAAGGAAGGAAGGAAGGAAGGAAGGAAGGAAGGAAGGAAGGAAGGAAGGAAGGAAGGAAGGAAGGAAGGAAAACAACTCCTTTGGGAGGCCCTCACACATGCTCTTGTCTCACTTTCTCCCAGATGTCTCCCTTAAATCTTAATTAAAACATTCTGTTAAGTGCCAAGAAGGGGGACTAGAGAGATAGCTCAGAGGTTAAGATCAGTGGCTGTTCTTTCAGAGGTCCTGAGTTCAATTGCCAGCAACCACACAGTGGCTTACACCCATCTGTAATGAGATCTGGTGCCTTCTTGTGGTGAGCAGGCAGAAAACTGAATTCATAATAAATAAATCTTTGACAAAGGAAAAAGCTAAGATAGCTCAGTAGTAAATGTTCTTTCCCCCAAGTCCCCTAATCTTGTTTAATCCCTGGACACCAGGTGGCAGAAGGAGAGAACTGACATCTGCAAGTTGTCCTCTAACCTCCACAGCTGGGATATGGCTCATGCGCTGCAGCAGGTGCCCCCAGTACTCACATAAATAAATGTTAAATATCAAAAAGTGTTCTAAGTTTAGCTGTATTCTTGTCAATCAGTAGCAAATATTTTCTTATTTATCATGTATCCTTTTTAATTTGAAGAACCCTAAAATATTTTTGCTAGATCAAAATTATAAGTGGTATATAAAACTTTTATTTCATTTTTAGAAAATTTTATTTGTGTGTGTAATATATATGTGCTTGTGTATATTACAGGTGTGTGTCTTTTTTTCAAGAGAATATTGAGTATTTATAGCAGTTTTTGAGCACTGAAGAGAGAGAGAGGGAGGGAGGGAGAGAGAAAGAGAGAAGGAGAGAGAGGAGAGAGAGAAAAGTATATGAGCAGAAGTACCAGATCATGAGGAGGAGATCCACAGAGATGGCTGACCAAGGTGATGGGAGCTCACTGACTCTGCAATGACAGCTGAGGAAACTTAATGGAAAGGAACTTAACCCTCCAAATGTAGACAGTAGTACAATGGCATGGGAGTTTGTGGAGCCTCTTGAGTAAGATAAGAATTCATTTCTGATGCATGTACTGACATCATGAAGCCCATTCCAAACAGAGAAACACCTTACTCAGCCTTGATACAGGAGGTAGAAACCTGGACCTACCTCAACTGGATATGACTGACCTAACTGACTCACTTTGGGATTCCTTGCTTTCCCTGGGGAACAGATGGGTAGAAGGGGGAGAGGGGATGCTGAGGCAGAACTGAGAGTAGGGGATAGAGGTAGAACAGTGGTGAATATGAGAATAAAACTTATAATTTCCAACCTAATTCATGGTACATTATAACATAATTTAGTAAAAGATGTACATTTTTTAGGATGATCACAAATTATTTATATAGAAGACAAATACATTTTTACACATTTATTTCCAAATAATAAGTGGAATCATAATTTTTTATTTAAAAAGTTTTTCCATTATCCTTTACCACTCTTAATATCATCCCACCTCCCAGTGTCTCCCAGTTCTCCCTCAGCTTACCCTACCCCATTCCCGCATCTATTCCCCAATGAAGGCAATGAGTCCCAAGGTGGGTCAGTTTAGTCTGGAATATACAGTTAAAGTAGGTCCAAGTCCTTCATCACAGTACTAAGGCTAGCTGTTCCTCTGTAGGAAATTAGCCCTGACATATCAATTCACATTCCAAGAACATGCTCTGATCATACTGTAAGAGGTTCCACAAATTACCTACACCATTTGACAGTCCTCTAACTTTGGAGGATTTAGTTCCTTTCCATTAAGGTTTGTCAGTGATTATTTCTGAGTCAGTGAGTCAGGAGAGAGAGGCCAGCCTTGTATTTTTCCTGATTTTAGTGGAACTGCTTTTAGTTTTTCTCCATTTAGTTTGATGTTGGCTATTGGCTTGCTGTATTTTGCCTTTATTATGGTTAGGTATTTTCCCTGAATTTCTGATCACCCACGACATTTATCATGAAGGAATATTGGATTTGTCAAAGACTTTTTTAGCATCTCAGGTTATGACCATGTGTTTTTTTTTCAGGATGACATTGACAGTTTTTTATATATTGAACAATCCCTGCATGTCTGAGAAGAAGCCTACGTGATCATGGTGGATTATTTTTTGATATGTCATTGAATTTGGTTTGCCAGTATTTTACTGATTATTTTGCATCAATGTTCAAGACGGAGACTGTTCTGTAGTTTGCTTTCTTTGTAGAATTTTTAAGTGGATTGGGTATCAGAGTAATTGTAGCCTCATAAAGAGTTAGGCAATGTTAATTATGTTTCTTTTGTATGGACCATTTGAGGAGTATTGATATTAGTCCTTAAATGCTTGGTAGAAAATTCTACACTGAAAGTATCTGTCCTTGCCAATTTTGCTTGGGGGACTTTTAATAACAGTTTCAATTTCCTTAGAGATTACAGGACTTTTTAGCTCATTTCTGGTCTTGATTTAATTTTGGCAAGTAGTACCTGTCTAGAAAGCTGTCTGTTTCTTTTAGGTTTTCCAACTTAGTGGAGTATAGAGTTTCAAAATAATGATTATCTGGATTTCCTGGGTGTATGTTTTTCTGTTCCCCTATTCATTTTTGATTCTGGTAACTTGAATACCTTCTCTCTGCTATTTGGTTAGTTTTGATAATGGTTTGCTTATCTTTTTAACTTTCTTAAAGAACTAACTCATTATTTCATTGATTCTTTGTATTGTTTTCTTTGACTCAACTTTACTGATTTTAGCCCTGAGTTTGATTATTTTCTGCCTTCTATTTCTAGATGAGTTCACTTCTAATTGTTCTAAAAGTTTCAACTCTGCTGGTAAGCCTCCTGGGTGAGACTTCTCTAGGTTTTTCATGTAGACAGCTAGTACTATGAGTTTTCCTCTAAGCACTGCTTTTCCATATGTTTGCGTATGTTGTGGATTAATTTCCATTGTATTCTAGGAAGTCTTTGATTTATTTCTTTACTTCTTCCTTGAAGCAGAGGTGGTTCAATTGAGAGATGTTAAGTTTCCATGAATTTGTAGGCTTTCTGCAATATTTGTTGTTGAACTCTAACTTTAGTTCATTGTAGTCTGATAGGATACAAGGAATACTTCCAATTTTTCTATCCATTGATATTTGTTTTATTTCCAAGTATGTGATCAATTTTAGAGAAAGTGACATGGGGTGCCGAAAAAAAAAGCATATACCTTTGTGTTTGGGTAGAAAGCTCTGAATGTATATCTATTAAGCCCATTTGGGTCATAACATCTTTTAGATCCCTTATTTCTCTCTTGAGTTTCTGTCTGGTAGTTGCTAGTGGGGTATTTAAGTCTCCCATTATTAATATCTGGGGTTTGATACGAGATTTAAGCTTTATTAGTGTTTTTTTTTTTGTAGCTGCCCTTGTGTGAGGAGCATGAGTGTTCAGAATTGAGAGTTCATCTTGTTGCCTTTTTCTTGAGATAAAAATGTAATGTCTGTCCTGCTCTCTTATGATTGATTTTAGTTTGAAGTCTATTTTGTTATATATTAGAATGGCTAAACCAAATTGTTGCTTAGGTCCATTTTATTGGAAAATATTTTCTAAACCCATTACTGTGAGCTAGTGTCTGTATTTGAAGTTCAGGTGTGTCTCTTGTATGCAATACAAGGATGAGTTTTGTTTTTGTATCCATTGTGGTAGGGAGTGTCTTTATAGGTGAATTAATTACAAGTGATTTTTTACTTTATGTTATTTTGAGTAGTAGAGTGTATGTGTATTTTTCTTCATTGAGTTTTTCTTCTGTGGAATTATCTATTGTTTGTGGTTGTATGGGTGTCTCTACCCTCCTTAGGTTATAGTTTTCCCTCAGTGCTTCCCATAGAGCTAGATTTTTGGATAGGTATTATTTAAATCTGGTTTTGTAATAAAAGAAATTCTGGCTTAATCCTCCTATGGTGATTGATAGCTTTGCTGGGTATATAAGTCTGGGTTGACATCCATGCTCTTTTAGTGTCTGTATAACCAAGACATTCTGGCTTTCATTGTTTCCATTGAGTAATTTGATGGCATTCTGATGAGTCTATATTTATAGGTAACTGGTCCCTTTTCCTTTGCAGCTCTTAGTATTCTTTCTGATTCTATGTTTAGTGGCTTGATTATTAAGTGATGAACAGACTTTGTATGGTGTCTAGTCTACTTTGTATTGTGTAAGATTCTTGTATTCTTATAGGCATTTTCTTTTTCACATTGTTAGTTTTTTTTTTCTATGATCTTGTCAAATATGTTTTCTGTGCCTTTGAGCTGGTATTCTTCTCCTTCTACAATTCCAATTATTCTTAGGATAGGTCTTTTTATGGTCTTTCATATTTCTTGGATATTTTAGGTTGTGACTTTTTTTAATTTTGGTGATTTTTTTAACTGATATATCTATTTCCACTATTGAATCTTCCACACAAGAAATTCCCTCTTCCATCTCTTGCATTCTGTTGGTTATGTTTGCATCTACAGTTCTTGTTGACTTTTTCAGATTTTATATTTTCATCATTACCTGTTTTTGTGTTTACTTTATTGCTTCTATTTCAATTTTTAAATCTGGGAATGTTTCATTCACCTGTTTGATTTTTCTTTGTTTTCTTTGATTTTTAATTTTCTTTCAGGGATTTGTTGATCTCTGTTAATTTTTTGTCTTTCTTCTATTTCTTCAAAGAAAATTTTGATATCCTCTTTTAAGGCTTATAATATCTTCATAAAGTGTTTTATAAGGTTGTTTTCTTGTGCTTTTTCTTCATTGCCATGCTTAGGTCTTGTTGTTGTAGAACCACCAGACTATGGTGGTACTATGTTGTTCTTTATGTTGTTACATGTATTCTTCTACTGGTTTATGCCCATTGCATCTCCAGGTCACTGCATTATCTGTCTGTATCTTAGTCAGCTGATTTTGGTACAGTCTGTTTTTAGTGTATCAGTTTCTCAGGAAGCATCTCTTGGTCTAATCTGGGTTGTTATTCCATGTAGAGGTAGTGCATTCAATGTCACAGTGACACCTCTTAATCCAGCAGGTGCTGAGAAAATAAGGGTCTCAAATAGCTGCTCTTGATCCAATAGGGTAAAAGGAACTCTTTCAGTCTCTTAGTCTGATGACTACAGAGGATCTGTGGGTTTCAGGTTGTCTCTGAGTTCGCCAAGTAATGGCTTTAGTTGAGGGACAGGGTGGGTTTTGTATCTGGGAGTTTCCAGCAAACTAGGTTTTACTGGAGTTTCTGGCCTGCAGGTTTTTTTTTCTGCTGGCCTGGATTTAGGACAGAGATAAATGAGGATGGGGTTCCAAGAGCTCTGTCCCAGGTCCAGGGTCCTGGAGACCAGGATCTCTACCTGGGCTGGGTGTGGGGTGTCACTTAACTCTTAGTCTGATGTGTGCAGAGGATGTTTGGGTTTTTCTAGGAAAAACATTTAAGTAAAAACATAAAAACAAAACCAAAGCTATGCTACAGATGTTCTCTGAGTGTACCATAGATAGCAACTGGGGAAGGGAAAGTTCAATTTTAAATACCTGATAAAGGAACTTATCTAGTCAGCGGTCTGAGCTGCTCAAAACTCTGAAGTCAATTAAGTGATGTCTTTTGTTGGGGGACTATATTTTTATACTGTAAATATTGGTTGAATAAAGTGCTGATTGGTCAAGTATTTAGACAAGAAGTAGAGGCATGGCAACCAGACTAGAAGAATTCTGAGAAGCAGAAGAGAAGAGAAGAGGAGAGGAGAGGAGAGGAGAGGAGAGGAGAGGAGAGGAGAGGAGAGGAGAGGAGAGGAGAGGAGAGGAGAGGAGAGGAGAGGAGAGGAGAGGAGAGAAGAGAAGAGAAGAGAAGAGAAGAGAAGAGAAGAGAAGAGAAGAGAAGAGAAGAGAAGAGAAGAGAAGAGAAGAGAAGAGAAGAGAAGAGAAGAGAAGAGAAGAAATGACATCAAGATGCAGAGGAAGTGAAATGAGAATGCTGCACTGAGCAAATGGATACTAAGTACTGTCACTAACCTTAAATAAAGAAATATATGTTAAATTACAAGTGTTAGCAAGTAATAAGTCTGAGCCAGAGACTAGAAGGACTGTAAATAAAAAAAATATTCAGAGAATAAAATAATTGTTCTGTATGAGAAGAAGACAATTCTAAGGAAAAAATTGGGCATGTGGAATACTAGTCAAGAAAACGATCTAAACAGAAAGATTATTATCATTTTATATAGTTATTGTTTTGCTTATAATATCTGTTTTAGTATTTATGAATTATTGTTTTATTGTTTTGTTAAAATGATGAATAAACTCATATATAAATCTATCAAAGTTTTAAACTGTTACCTGAATGCTGATAATTATGTTCCTTACCCTTGTGTATGCAAAAATTAATGAATTAAATTACAAAGACTAAAAATCAATATCATTATCCCTTTAAAACAAAGAAGCTTATGAGCTGCCCCGAGGTTCTGTGGACTCAAACTCTGGGGCTCTGTAAGACTAGATAATGCTCTTAACTGCTGAGACATCTCTTTACCCCTGTTAATTATTTAAAATGTTGAATAAAAGTTAATAATTATCATAATTGTAAATTTGAACAAATACCTAGTACATTGTTTCTAAACTTTTATTAGTAAGAGTAAGAGATGAAAATCAAACCAAATTAGTATTTTATATAAATTTTAATTAGCATTTTAAAATTTAAAATACTTTTATGAAAATGATATGTTGTATGAAAGCTTCTTGTTAAGAAAAATGAATAACATATACGTCACATATAAAAATTTAAGAGGAAACAAACAAGCATACCACCTCAAAACATCATCAAATTACATAGGGAAACAACAAAATAAAGAAAATAACAAAGGAAGTTATAACTTGAAATAATTAACAAAACATCAAAAGAAATAGAATGTCCTTGTCTATTATAATTATTTATAGCACAAATGGATTGACTATTCAAATCAAAAGATTTAAAATGACTAAATGAGTATAATAACACCTTATCAATACAAGAAACATGGTGGAATATAACCTAAGTGTTACTTGAAGTGAAATAAGCTAAGTGCAGTAATACAAATAACGAGTGACATCACTTGTGGTATCCCCCCAAAAGAAAAGAAAAAAATGATACTTACCAAATCTGAACGTAGAACAGTAATTGACAGGGTGTTGGTGTATAGGAATAAATGAAGATCAATTATGCACCATGATTAAGTTAGGGAAATTCAATGCATACCATTATGATTATATTCATGAAAATGTCTTGCAGACTTGATCATCTATCTATCCCTACTAATACCTTTGAAATCTACAATATAAATTAATATCTTTGTTCAGATTCTGTGTGAGAAATTTATTAAGATAATACTTAACTACCTTCTCTGCAAATATGTGAGATAATATATCCGTTACTTTTCTGGCTCTAAATATTTCAAAGGTAATAAACATATATATTTAAACAATGTATGCTGTATTAAGATTTCCACATTTTTATTTGTAAAAATAAACCTTCTTAAAAATTGCAAGCACTGCTGCCACAGTGCATAATATATTAGAATTAAATTAAGATTGTTGTTGGCACTTACAAATTTTCTTAATAAAATCAAACTCATGAATTCAAAATGGTAATATTTAATATGACCCAGTGAAAGATAAAAGAGTGCCTTCAGGAATTAATAGATATATAAAACATAATAAATGAGATAATTAGTCCCATTACCTTCTTTGCTATGTATCTCACCATTAAGACTCCATTACAAGGCTGGAGAGATAGTTGATTGGATATAACATTTGTTTTACAAGCAGAAAGACTAGAGTTTTATGCCAATTGCAATTTTTTTCATGTAATCACATATACTTGTAGTACTAACCTTGTGCTGGCAGACATTATGATGTCAAAATATAATTGTAATAAGGGTAAATGTTAAAAGTATATATCTATATATCTAGATACACAAATATATATATAGATAAATACATAGATATATAAGCAAATATACAAATAGATAGATGATAGTTAAATATATAGATATATAAATAGCTCCATAGTTGGATACATAATTATATAGATGCATGAAAAGACAGATACATAAAAGATACCATCAAAGATACCCTTCATTGACTTAATTCTTCCACAAAATTCTTGCCTTATAAATTTTCTAGGTTCTACCAAAGTAACACTACCAATTCAGTACTAAAACACGAAGCACATGAGTTTTTTAGGGGGATATTTAAAGTCCAAACTACATGTTCCTGGCATCCAAATGCTCAGAGGCATCTCATAACTAAAATGCCTCCAAAGTCTTAACAATTCAAAAATTATTAAAAGAAATTTTAGGTTCAAAATATTCTTTGAGGCTCAAGGCAATCCTTAACATATGAGAGTTTCTAAAATTTGTAAACATGTTAGTTCAAAAAAAAAGTGACACATAATAAATAATTAAAGATTCTCAAGTTTCACACAATTATGGGGACTTCCTTAATACAAAATGGAGCCTACTTACATCATGCTGGTATAGTTTCCTGCATGAGACAATGATTTACTCTTCACTGTATTGGCAGTTTCTCAGTGCTATTGGAGATCAACTCACTCCTATATTGCTTATACAGCTGTTAAGCCTTTGAGATTAATGAAATTAGCAAAAATGCTATTTTAGGGACTGTAGTAATGACTCTGCAATGATTGAAATGCTCAATGGAGTGCTTCTGTTTTTTATCAGCTTGGATGTTATTACTAAAAACAGAACCCAGACTCATCAAAATAAACCAAAATTTATGTCTTTCTTAGCATTATGGTTTCTGATCTACTTATTGCCTATATTCATCTTTATTGAGTTATATTCTAATATTTGTTTTCTCAAAACATTTTATAGATCTTCAAAATGTTAATAATCTATATTTCACAAGTCTCTCCTTATTTGAAGTGTACAAAATGGCTTTGTCCCATATGTAGTAGTGGGGTTTCTTGGTCCCAGGTGGCCAGAGACCCAGACCCTGCCATGACAGACCCCTTAGCCGCTCGCCACTGCTGCTTAGGCCCCCAGAAATGACTCAGATGCTTATATTAACTTCATGCTGTTTGGCCTATGGCTCAGGCACGTTGCTAGCTAGTTCTTACATCTTAAATCAATCCATTTCTATTAATCTGTTTGCCACGTGGCCCGTGGCTCACCTGTGTTCCTTACATGTTGCTTCTGGGGGGCTTGCTCCATCTGTCCCTGACTCCGCCGCCCTTCCTTTCCTACCTATTCTGATTCCTCTGTCTACTTTGTCTACGGTGCCTGTCAAGGGCCAAAACAGCTCCTTTATTTAAAGATTGAGATTCACAGCATACAGAAACAAATTTCCACACCCATACATTTCTTATTCCTTTTGAAGTTAGTGCCATTATAGAGAGTGACAAAGGCACAGACTTGACTACTCCAAATACACAAGTGTAATCTTATAAAAGATTTTATAGAATTTCCATAAATCAAGCAGTGGTAAGCTATCTCTTCAAATAATCAATTTTAAATTTCAGGTTAACTGTGACTATCAAAATAATTAGTCATTTTTTCCTAGACCCTCGTCTCTCTTAAGTCAAGTACTCTTGTCTAACATAGTCTCCTCATATACCTTAAAGAGATATTCTCACTACTATTTTCACCATTTAAAGTACAGCATGTCTCATCTCTCTGTTTAAAATCTGCATAAGAAATTCTAAACAACATCTACATACATATATACATATATGTATATATATGTATATATTACCCTCATATGGAGCATATAGAATATTAAACTTCTATCAACCTTCCAACCAAGTATGTTGGCAAATCATCCCATATTGTGTTAGTGTCACTAATTTAGGTTGAGATATATCTGTTTCACACAACATAAAAATATCACTTAGACAAATCTAACTTATTCTATAGTCAATATGTCATTGTGTTTGACTTCTGTAATCCTAATAACACATAGCTTTCACCAACTTTCCTTTACTAAGCATTACAGCAGCTGAAGCATAGGAACCATAGTAAAAGACAGTTGGAGAATCCTTCCTATGGACTAATGAATAAACTCCAATCTCAGATGTTCTACATAGAAAAATAAAAACAAAAATGAAAAGAAACATAAATCTAACTTCATCATCATAATAACATTTTAATAATATTTCTAACATGTTTAGGAAATGTTTTTAACAAAACTATTTTAATTTATCAAGAAATGATATTGATTTTCAGAAAACTGATAGGTCTAGCCATGTATAATTGAAGTTTTAACTGTTAAGTTGGCTCTGGAATAATATTAACAACAACTTTTGTATCTATCTCTTGAGCATCAGTGCTTCTTTTAAAGCACAGATTGTTTGGTTTTAGTATAGTCCCATAGTGCCCCCCCAATTCCAATTTAATCATAGGTATCCATATGTATACTCAAACCCCACACTTCAGATAATGCTAGTCTGGCTTAAGACCTTTCTGTTAGAGTGACCTTATCCCTTATACCAGGAACTCAACCTTAATGAACAGTCAGTTTTGTTAGACAATATTGAGTCATTGTCTAAGAATTTTCCCCTCTAAAGAAAACAGAAAATTAAAGTTAAAAGAAAAAAATTCTCTTTTTTACTAGGCATTAGACTGGATAAAGGTCTGCAAATGTATCAGTAAAACAGAATAAAATATCTGAAAATAGAAACACATGGATTGATGTCTGTTCACTAGAGAAAACTCCTTGGAACAGATGTCTCAAATGCTAAATTCTACCATACAAGTTAAAAATAAAAACATTTAGTTTTTTATGAGCTTTGATATTAGGGATTTTATTGTTACCTAGACTTAGCATCTGCTTAGCCCTTGACTGGGCATAGTCTTTGACCTCTAACAAATGTAAAGTTATTTAGTACTTTGCAAAAAAAAAATAGTTAGTATAATTTCCTTCATTAATTGTATTCTAAAAATTAAGTAGCATTGTTGTTTTTCCCCAGAAAGCATCTTAAGAGCAATAAATATAATTATATGCAGAGAGGATCATGTGATCCCAATCATCTCCCCACAAAAATATACTCCTCATCCATACTCATCCATAGAATTTGTCCACAAGTATATAACCCATATCCATATACCACTCAGTATCTACCCACAGTTGTACACTTGATCCAGCTTTCCATGAAAAATTTTCAGCCTGTATTTTAGACTATAACTCCCACAGTTATCATATTCTTTTCATGCAACTACTAATAATATTTTTATATATATCTTTCCTAAAATATTTCTAATAAATTGTGCGTGCGCGCGCGTGTGTGTGTGTGTGTGTGTGTGTGTGTGTGTGTGTGTGTGTGTGTGTGTGTGTGTTTGTGTGATCATATGTATGTTTGGGTGCTGTAGTATACAAGAAAAGAACCTCAAATTGCTTAGAGCTCGAGTTTCAGGAGTTATGAGTTGTAAGATGTCAGTGCTGAGAACTAAACTTTTACCCTCTAGAAGAGCAGTGAATGCTCTTGATCCTGAAATATGTCCATAAAATTTTAAGTAGTATGATTTAACATATGTCATTCCACCAACCAAAACTGGAAAATAAATTAAAATATTGTTATAATCAAAGTGTGCATTCTATTATTCTTCTATGGATGTAAAGACGAAGAAAGAGTGCTTAGTTTACAGAATCTGTCAATATTTCCTTTGGAAGATAAGGTTTAGGACTAGTTAAATGGAAAGTCAGGAAGGAATTTTCTGCCATGGTAGAGATATTTAGTACTTTGATAGGCTAACACTGTACCTAAACGTATACATATTTAAATTTATTTTTGTATATGTATGTGCGTGTGTGCACGCACTCGTGTGTGTGTGTGTGTGTGTGTGTGTGTGTGTGTGTGTGTAGAGAGAGATATATATACATGGACACCCACAGAGGCCAGAGGAGGCATTGTGTTCCTTTAAATTAGGGTTGTAGGCGGCTGTGAGCTGCTTCATGTGGATGGTCTGTAATAGCAGAATGTACTCTGAACTGCTGACCCATCTCTCCAGCTCCAAAGCATATATTTTTTAAAGTCTGAACTATTTGCACAGATAAAATCCATGAGTTAAACATACGTAAAGATCAGCCCAATTGCTTCTTTAAAAAGAATAAAAATGTATATTTTTCTCATTAAGTCCCACATTTATTTAAAATTAAAAATCTCTTACTAATACCATCAAAACCAGTATAAGACTATTGAATGTGAATGACAATATCTTTATAAATACATTGATTTTATAATTTTAAAATGTCTCATAAATCAGTATCTGCAGATAGTTATTTCTCACAAAAAGGCAAGCTTATTGTCCCAATTACTGGGGGAACTGTGGCAGATGATTTTAATTTCAAAACCTACCTGAACTACTACGTCTTAAGGCCAGTCTGTGCAACTTACAGGAACCCTGGTTGTTTTTCTGATATAAAGTGGTTAACCCTGAATCTAAAAACATATAGGTAACATCATGAAATCCATTAAACTATATGTGTGTGTGTTTTATACATACATACATATATACATACATACATACAAACAAAATACATAAACATATATACAGTGTGTGCATGTGTGTGTATCTATGTGTGCCATTAATTTGAGTGGTTGTAAATAGGAGAGTGAGTACTGATCTTTCAAAGGGGTTAGGGAGAAAGGGGGGCAGAGGAAGTAATGTAATTACATTTTAATATTAACAACATAAAATACAATTATGAAACAATAAAAAAGTAAAAAGTAAAAAAAAAAAATCCCTAAGGATATAGGCCAAAATTTCTTTAGTGATAAGTTGGAAAAATATAGACCATTAGATAATCATGGTAGCACATCACAGTTATGTATGAGATTTCTGTGGAATATTAGTTGTAGATGTGTTTACTTTGTTTTATGCTGTGGAATATTTTTTAATAATGCATGATTTTGTAGTATTTTTTATGCTGCCTTTGCTTAACTCTGTGAAAATGTATTTCTTTGCCTGTCTAAAATACCTGATTTATTTAATAAAGAACCAAATAGCCAATAGCAAGGCAGGGGAGAAGATAGTTGTTGATGGCAGGTGGAAAGAATTAAAAGGAGGAGAAATCTGGGAAAAGAAGTTTGAGGAGGGGCCAAATAATGAAAAGGATAGTACATTAGGGGCCAGACATCAAGATACACAGCAAAGCAGGAAGTAAGAAGTAAAGAAAGGTATACAGATATAGAAAAAGTTTAAAGATAATTTAAGATAAGCTGAATAGAAACAACCCAAGCTAAGGTTGGACATTTATAAGAAAGAATAAGATTCTGTTTACTCATAAGGGAGCAGGGTGGCAAGCCATACAAACAGCAAAGAGTAATAAAATATAACTACAGGAGGATGAGAAGAAAAAGTAACTTAAGCTTACAAATTCAACACTAGACAATAAAATAAAGCCATTTTTCATCTAAATAAGTCATAAAATTACTATATAAAGTAAAAATAAATTCAACTTTGTCTAAATTTGTGTTTAGTGAAGATGAAGCCTTAAATGATAAGGTCATTGCCTTCAGGGGTGCCCCTACTGCTGTTTCAGTGCATAGTGCTAGGTCTCTTTTTGATATTCTTAGTATCTCTTAGCAATTAGATACTTTGTTATCTGTGTTTTCTTTGTTCAAAATTTTAAAAATGTTTACACAATTTTCTTTTAAAGTTCATTTTTTTGTCATTCTCTTCCTTCCTTCCTTCCTTCCTTCCTTCCTTTCATGGAATGAGAACAGAGGGCAATATATCTTTAAACATAATGAATGTTTTCTGTCTTGAATTGTGCCAAAAAACTTAGAACATTTCTCCTGTATTCATCTTCTCTCAATTTCTCATGAAATTGCAGAAAATAGAGTTTTAATAATTAATTTATATCTCTTTATTTTGAGAGAATGTAATACAAGTGACTTCTCGCATAGTTTCTGATAGAGATCTTTCTCCCTGGTAAAACTTCATAACCTGACTATCTGTTCTCTTACTTTTTTTTTCATGACAGTCTATTATGTTGTCTCTACCTTTCAGCATCTTAAAAGATTAATTATCTGCTTTTTTACCCCTATACAGTCCCATAAGGGGATATACTTAGAAATGTAAATTTGTGAAATATTAAGCATTTGGTCCACTGCAAAATTGTAGGTTATTATTTTAAGCACATAACCATTTTGTTTATGAAGCCATATTTACAAGTTAGTTGATCTGGAAAAATTAAAGATTAAAGACGTTTATATAATACAGAAATTTTAGGAACACTAAGATGTTAAGTCAAAGCCAGAATAAGGGTAATCCATATAATACACAATATAAACAGTTTGTAAGTAACTTTTTTTTTTTTTTTTTTTTACTAAACTCAAACTTAGCTATGTTAAATGTATTAAGCAGTTCCTATTATCAGTTTAGGTCACTCATTTTACATTTGTATTCATATCAGAGACCTTTGTAGAGATCAATTTAAGGATTGACAAATAGTTCATTGTGAAACTGTGGATTAGTTGTCTTTTCTTATTTCTCCAAGAAACAAAAGAAAAAATGTGTTATGAATTTTGAAATTATATCTTGTTTTTATGGCTATGCACTTTGCAATAAAAGTTTTGAGAGTAAAAGAGAAAAGGATGTAGGGAATGAGATCGGCAGCCTTAAAGTCTCTGTGAGATGACTCTATTTTGTGAAAAAAATACTGTTTCATGATTATATCCAAATATTTCTTTAGCACTTAGCACAAATGTTATTCTCCAGAAAGTAATTCACCAAATTTTATGTATGCACAAACTCAGCTGTTACTGTGATATATACTTGATAAGAATGTAGGTCATTGACACACCTTTATTTCACAATCTGCAAACAAAATTCATAAGCATGTAACTGGCCTTCAAAATAGATTAGGGTTTATGTTAGTTCTAATACACTGGTTAGTTTTAATGGCTGATGTAATGTATCCCATTTAAAATTGCTTCTGGTTAAAAATTATGCAGGCTCACACTCTTTAAGTATGTATAGCTTAAAGCCTTAATGACTATTTTAAATTGGTACTATTCATTACCAGTTCCTTATATTTACAGTAGTGAATTGCTTGACATATAAAAAAGACAAAAAGACTATCTGATTAAAGCCATGCAGACAATGTTGTAGAACTTCCAAATTGAAGTTTATAGGGCAATATTGATCTTCTTTTCCCCTCTGCGAATTTTTAAGACTTTGCTGATACTAAAGATCAAAAGGATATTTTCCATGGGCTTTCAAAAGTAACTAAACTAGAAATAGAAGATGTTAAAGTATAGGCATCATTGCTGCCAACCTTTCCAGTTTAATAGAATTTCAGTAGATTGTTTTGTTAAAGTGGCACGTAAAAACTAACTTTATCACCCTAAACCAATTATATTGATTCAAAGGAAATTATTTTCTAAGTTAATTTTCTACACATCAAAGTAGTAAGAAATCATTATATCATTACTTTTCAGTAGTTACAGAACTAATTACAAATGATATTATCTATCATGCTTATAAAGATTCCTTTATATTATTGGAATTTATTTTGTTTGTTTGATCATGGTGTGTGGTATAAATTCAAAAATAAGTCTCATCCTATACATATTTTTGAAAGGCAAGATTATTTGACATAATGCTAGAAAATTATTTTAATACCTGTAAGCTAACTGTAATTTAGAACTTAAACTATCTTTTAAGAACTTACATTATGTTGTAATTTGAAAAGCACTATAAATATATGTTTTGCAATATGATAATATTAAAAGATTCAGCACCTATGTTTATCATAAGAATACTATACATGTGTTTTTTGAAATTTTTGTTTGTTCTTGTCTTATATCCTGCTCACAGTTTGCCTTTCCTTTTGTTTTCATCTTATTAAAAAATAGACTTATAGATCTATCTGTTATAAAAAGTAATTTTTTGATGTTAAAAATTATCGCTAGTAGGGTAAATAAAATCATTGAATACAAAAGTCAAGAGGACTTTAGTGATTGTTTTAGTCTTGTTGTTGCTGTCATTAAACACCCTGATTTTAACCAACATGCAAAGGGAAAGGTTTATTTTAATTTGCCATAGAGTTTCTTTTTTAAAAAGCCCTGATTGAAAGAAGTCAACACAGGAATTCAAAGCATGAGTGCTGAGGCAGAAAGTGATACAGAGGCTATGGAGGAGGGCTGCTTCTTGGTTTACTCCTTCATAGATTATTCATCCTTTTGTCTTATAGCAACCAGGAACATCATTCCACTGACTATAACTCACACACTTGTCATGATTCTCTCATGTTGATCTCTAATTAAGAAAATTGCCCATTAAACAATCTTATACAGGCAATTTCTCATTGGAGACTCCCCCTTTCTGTGTCATTCAGTTTGTATCAAGTTAACATAAAAATACCTGAAAGAGTTACATTTAATAATTGATTCCAATATTCTTAAAAATATTTAAAAGTTAAGGGAAAAATCTCACTATGAACAATAGCAAACTGATATTTAAAATGAATATAATATCTTTTCCACTAGGGAAAAATACAATAGATATTATAAACTGGCTAAAAATGAAAATAAAGTATATCTTTATTATGGTTTCTATTACCATGAAAAGACAGCGTGACAATAGCAACTCTAATTAAGGAAAACATTAATTGGGTTAGCTTGCTTACATTTCAAAGGTTTCTTCCATTATCATTATGGTGAGTGAGACATGACAGCATGCAGGCAGACATCGTGCTAGGGTAATGGCTGAGAGTTAAACATCTTGCAGGTTACAGAAAGTGTTCTGTGTCACTGGGTTGTATCTTGAGTATATATGAGACCTCAAATACCACCTCCACAGTGACATACTTTCTCCAAAAAGACCACACATGCTCAACAAGACCATACTTTCTAATAGTGCCACTCATTTGGGGGGCTATTTTCTTTCAAACAAGTACAAGGTAAAATGTTCTATCTCTCTCAGTATTTATTATTCTAAATATCTCTTTGTGTCTCTCTGTATTTGTTTTTCTCCATTACATCTTTCCATCTGGCTTTAAACTAATAATTATGTAACTAAGGATTACATTAAACTTCTAATGCACTTACTTCCACCTCTACAATGCTGAGATTACAGGCATGTACAAGCCTGGTTTATGTGCTGTGGGATCTAAAACAAAGAATTTCATCAATGCTAAACTATTTCTTGAATTCTTTTCATGATAAATGGCAAACATAATTGTTTCTGATATGTTGTAATTTATTATTAATTTAGTATTTTCATATTATTTTTGAGAGAGGATTTCTCTGCGTAGTCTGGGTTCTTGTAGAATCCACTATGTACATCAGATTGGCCTTGAACTCACAGAGATCTACTTTTCTCATTCAACCAAGTGATGTGATTAAAGGTGTGAGCTACCATGCCAGGCGTTCATTTAAAGGGAAAATAATTTTTCTTCAGATATTTTCTATAATTCTCCAAATCCATTTGTCCATTTTTAAAACCTTTTTCTTTGTTATTATTTTCAAAATTTTATACATGAGAACTTTATATGCTTTATTTTCACCTTACATTCTCTCAGTTCCAAATCCCCTGTGCCACCTATAAATTTCTCACCTTTTTTAAAATTATTGTTTCATTATATATGTATAAAAACAATATGCTAAGTACATTTAGTGTTGCTCATGTACATTTGTGTTAATGGATGACTATTTGAGATTGGATAAGCTATCAGAGTGTTCATACCTGAAGAAGACTGCTTCTTCCTCCCTCAACAGCCATTATTAGTCACCTGATAATATTTCTGGAGTTCTCAACCAGAGTTTTACAACCCCTTTGTGGGCTATATATCAGATATCCTACATATCAGAAATTTACATAACAATACATAACAGTAGAATATTTACAATTATGAAGGAGCAACTAAGTAATTTATGATTGGGGTCACCACAACATGAGGAGCTATATAAATGGGTCACTACATTAGGAAGACTGAGAACCACTGATCTAGGGTACAGAATCTTGTGAGACTTTACCCATAAATTTTAGCATGTAACTTGATAATGTCATTATGTGGGTCTTGTTGAGATGACAATATTGACAAAAGTTCAGGAATGTAGCCCATTGTCATATATGTAAGACATGTCTAACAGCAGATGTCCTGGTCCTCTGACTTGTAATTTTCCAATATATTCCCTGTATCCTTGGTGTAAGGTTTGTGTTATAGATGGTCTCCACATACTGCTTTAAAAAACTTATTGGATGGGGGAATGTCTTTCTGTATGCTCTAAATAGCAATCTTTAAATAAAGGAGCTGTTTTGGCCCATGACAGGCACCATAGAAAAAGTAGGAGGAGGAATCAGAATAGGTAGGAGGAGCAGGGCAGAGTCAGAGACAGAAGGAACCAGAAGCCCAAAGGAGCAACATGTAAGGAACGCAGGTAAACCATGGGCCACATGGCAAAAAGATTAATAGAATTGGGTTGATTTAAGATGTAAGAGCTAGCTAGCAATGTGCCTGAGCCATATGCCAAACAACATAAACTTAACTGTCTGAGTCATTTCTGGGGCCTTGAGCAGTTGCGGGTGGCTAAGGGGTCTGGAGCTGCAGGTCTGTGGGTTTGGGCCTCTGGCTGCCTGGGACCAAGAAACCACACTGTAACACTTCTTTGATGAGGGGCAAAAGCTACAGTATTCTATGTGTATAAAAATAAACATGTAGAGTGCAGATAAGAATTATACTAAAGAAGTGATGTTATTACACTCTTCTCTAGGGAGATATCTATTGCCATTACTTGTGATATGATTCTCAATACAGCAATAATATAAGTTGTATGCAATCACCATTGAATATTCATGATGTTATTCTGAGATGTAAGCAGTGAGTTTCAAAAGATAAGAATTAAAGAAAGCCAGCATTTTCTTGTACCTTCATATTAATGAAAATAAGTGTTATAAGGTTATAAGGAGCTATAGGATTAATAAACAAAATCACTACATTGATCTGGTCAAACACATGAAATTAGATTTTATAATGGTAAGAAAAACAAAGAACTTTTAAAATGCAGTCCTTGGCAGCACAATTTGGATACTAGGCAAATCCCATCAGTGAGATGTAAACAAACAAACAAAAAAGTCAAGTCTCACTGAGCTCCAAAAGTGCAGTTTAGAGCATTGCAAATATGCATTGTGAGACAGAAGATTTGTGATTTGCACACCAAGTAGTCTCTATATACATCATCTCCTATTATATTCCAGTAATCAGCAGCCCCTAAATTTTTATATATTTATGTCCTTAAAACCCTTTCTTACACATTCAATGTGCAACCACTGCAATATTCAGTGTGAGTGTAGGATACTATATGACTTTGTCCCAAGTTTATGGGCATATGCTCTGTGCTTGCCCTTGGTAAAACTATTTGAAGAAGTATTTTAATTTCTTTGTTTTTAAGCATTTTTAATACTCAGGTTATTGTTAATCGGTTCAAAACAATGCATTGTCTCACTGTGTTGAAATAAACAATGAAAATGAAGAAGGAGTAATTTTTTGGAACTTCACAGGTGTCATGTCACACTTCCTTGTTACCATACTCTTGAACAAAGCATAATGACAGTGAACATCATGTTTAGCAGAGAATATTTACATCTCAATGCCAAAAGAAAAGGGAAGAGAAAGATAAAGGAGAATGGGAAGAAGAATTTAAAAAAAAATGATTTAAAAATGTACCTATCAAGGACCCCTTTCAGTGATCTAATTCATACAACTATTTCCCTTCCACTAAAATTTCTATGACATCTCAAACAAGGACTATCATCTGAGGAACAAAATTACTAAATCTTTCTTTTGGAGAAATACTCCAAACACAAATTATATGATTAACTTTGTAAATAACAAAAGCTCATACAACTAAAATAGCTGCTAAAGTATTAGCAAGTCCATCAATGTACATTAAGTACAAGTTCCAAATCATCTTTAAAATTCAAAGCAACATGGAATAGTAAATGCTAGAATATGAGAAGAATGATGATTAGTTCAGTTACCTCACAGAATCTTGTTTCCTCCTGAAACCACAGTATCACTATCTGCATTTCTGTCAGACTTCTCAGAGCCAACAATACCAACCATTAATTTTGGTTTAGAGTCTCTTATGATTTTTCTAACTTACATATCTACTTTATTACATTCTTAGGGAGCACCAATTCTAAATGTGTAAGAACCACATGCTCAGGATTAACAGCTTGTATCCCACTTTTTGTTTGGCAGATTTTTCATTGGTTAACATTATCATCACTGTGAAAAAAATATGACACAAGTTTTAAATAAATGGACTATGTTATATTCATGGTTTTATAGAATTAAAACCATAGTCACTTGGATTAATTTTTATGGGCTCCTACTGAGGCAAAACATCAATAAAGTAGAATGTGTATCAGAGGCTGACTACTTCATGATAGAAAATTGAGGAGAATATGGTGCTGGGAGAAGAATAAAAAATGAGTTCTGTTTTTATAATGCCTAGTATTTAGTGATCTCAGTTTCTTTCATAGCTTAGTAGAATAATTTCTGGCATATAAATTGGCAATCATTATGCATTAATAAATGATTATTTCTGTATATAGAATGCCAATTTCAATTACTTAATAACACATCACTTGTTTTTATGAACCTAAAATACAAACAACTAGATTGAAAAACCAACTTATAATGACAAACTTTTCAAGTGATCTAAGACTTTTCACTCCAACTAAATAAATAAAAACCTAATAAGCTTTAGAATATTTCAATAACATCAATTAACCTAACAAATATATTTAACATCTTGCAAGATATCTTCATAAAATATGATATTTTAAGCAAATCTTGATTACTTATGAAAATTAACCAAAGACTGAACACAAATTGACAGAAAGTATCAAAATCTTATCATCATACATCCCTGCATTCTCTTAGCATGAAGCAATTAAGTTAGAAACAGGAAAATTTCATATATATGCAAATAAGAAATACAATTCTCAGGAGCTTATTGGAGAAGAAAAAATTATACTATAAATTATGATATATTTACACTTGAAAGAAAGAGAAACTAAATATGCCCAATAAAATTTATATTGTACTTAATACTACTTAAATATTTATATTAGAAGTTGAATATATAATGTGCCTAAACAGGAAAATAGTAAGAACAATTTAGAAAGCAATAAGAAAGATGAATGGAGAAACTAACAGCTTAGCTATATAATATTGAGAAGAAAAATATTTAAACTCCGCGCAATGTCAAACATCAATTGAGAAACTTTACCAAGATAGATGAGAAATAGAAATAAAGAGCCAAGACAAATTGTATAGAAAAAGAATGAAGAAACAAAAAAGATGCTGTAAATGTTGAAAAGATTATATGGTGAATATATTGCCAACACATCTAAAAGTATTTTAAATACATTCCTATGGAAATCTTTTTTAAAAAGGATAAAATATGAGGCAACACTAGATGGTGTTTCAGAGGAACAAAGTTTTATTTCCATTTATTTATAGAGCTACTCGTAACCGTTTGAAACTCTAATTCCAGAGCTTCTGACACCCTATTCTGGCCTCCAGAGAAACTGAATGGATGTGGTATACAAACATGTAAGCAAAACAGCCATACTAATTTTTTAAGTAAAAAAATACATTAAAAATACTGACAAGCATATAACATATTCTATTTAAAATTTCATACAATAATCTACTAGACTTAATACTTTCAAATATCAATTTTAAATATTAAAGACAAAACTACTAACAATTTAGGATGAGAATTACCACATCATGTTTTATATAAAAATGTTACTGTATCCTTATGATAGGAATCAAATAAATGTAGTAGAAAACAATCTTAATATGACAAAAGTTTAAATAACTGATAAAATTAAATTAGGCAACATGAGATTATTATGACATGTACTAAAACTTTCAAAATCCTAAATACCCAGCTATGCAACATATTCATGATAATATAATTAATTAATCAATTGATATTAAAATAAATGTATTTTAATTGATGATGTTCAAAAAGGAATGTAATTGTATTTAACTTTGGAAATATAAAATAAACTGCAAAACAATGATACAAGTATTTTGATAAATGAATATCACTAAGAATTAATAGTATTACAACTATTAATAACTTTTCTCTTTTACTAGTTGGCATATCTCCCTTTCCTACATAATCTTTAATTAATCCTTGTCATACCACAAGAATATGTCCACACTTAATTATTTAATATAAAATTTTCCCTCCAACTGAAAAACTACATAGTTAATTATCAACCTCCTCAAATTAGTAGCTGTCTATTTGTTACACTGTCAAACTATATTTCAGTGGTGTCAGGATGCTGGTTCTTTTATATGAGTAACATTTTATTAAAAAAAATATTCAATTAACAAAATTTCTAGGGTTAAATGTCATATCCCAAGGGATTCATTCCATGTCCTTAAGGCAATATTCTACTATGGTAGATGAGAGTATATTAAAACCAAGTATTTTAGTTTCAGTAATTTGTGCCTTTCTTTTCAGCTATTATACAATTTGACTCAATACATTTTTATTGCTTGAGTGAAAATTAAATCAGTCATGCAAAACATATTTTTACTCAGCTTGTGTGACAAAGCTGATATTGTATTTTTTAAAGCATAGTTTTCTTTAGATAAGCTAAATTAAGTTCCTTTTGCATTCCTTAAAAGAATACACTATGATAATAATAAAAAAAGTAACAAACCAGCTAGGGAATTTGTACTGTGCAAGAAAAGACATATAAAATATTGTGTAATCTTATGCACTGATTTTTCTAAATTTTACCACATATCAAGCTTGGTTTCAAACCTCAATATTCATAAAGAAAAGATTTATTTTAGATTCAATTATGTGTATTTGTGTGCTAGTTCTTTTTATGCACAGAAATGAAGGCGCCTGTGGAGGCTAGAAAAGATATTCAGATCTCCTCGAAATGGGGTTAAAGGTAATTTTAAGACTCCCGACATGGGTACTTGAGACAGAATACAGGTCTTCTGAAAGAGTACTATATGTTGAACCATTCTCTATGAACTTAATCATCAGTTATATTTTAATTTTTAAGTTTTGAGAACTTCATATATATGCACTCTATTGACATCATTTGTCCTCTTTCTTCTGCTCCATTTCTTCCCACATAATCTTCATATTTATAAACTTATAAATATGGCCTGCTGAATTGAATTCATTTAGTGTTGCTTATGTGTACATGTGTTTAGGGAGCTTGTACCAGATTACTGAGTCTTCTCTCAGCATTTCTAAATTGACACAAATCTTAATATGTTAAAGACATTTTTGGAATATATCACAGAATTAGACCACTATAAAAAGAACACAACTAGTTAATTTTTCCCACTTGGGAAAGATTTAAGCAAATTAAAATTTTATTAATGTTCTATTCATCACCAATAAATTAACAGTGTCCAATTATTCAACTTTAAAGTGGGTTCACTCATTACAGTATATTGTACTATAAAATAATTTGAAATGTAATTTGGCCTAAAGTTTTCTTAAAATTGTTGAACCTATTTTAAAACAGCTGATTCTCCTTCCATACTCCAAAGTATATTTCATAACAAATAAAGTCTCTAAATCACCATAGTAAATAACATTTGCATTGTCATCCATTTAGATGCCTATGTTAATTAATTTCTGTTTCCAAATGTTTAAGCCTTAAGATTTACAAGATGAAAAATATTATGGAAAAAAAAGCTGTTTCCTCCCTAGGATTTACTGCTAATTTACAAACTTGAACTATATTTTCACATGTATACAATATAGACTTACCTAGCCAAATTACTCATGAAAATCGCCATTTAAATTGTCACCTATTCATATCTTTCATGGATTGTATTTGGCTCTCTTTATAATTTTAAGAACCAAATATGTTGAGAATTAAATGTAATTTTTAAATGTGACACAATTGCAAGTTACAAATATTAATGGCTTACAGTATTCTTCTTCATCTCACATGACTTATATTTGCATCACACCAAATGAAGAATGTTAATGTATTAGGTACAATGTAATAAATCTGTGGAGACATATGCTGGTAGAAGGTCTTGGATTTCTATAAATTTTCAGTCTGATCATGTAACTGTGATTTATCACACAATTAACACTTAAATATTTTATTCTATAGTTGATAATAAAACTATTGGAAATAAGGCCTGGAGAAATGAATGAATGATTGAGGGCATTTGTTGCTCTTCAAAAGGTCTGGATTTAGATTTTCAACATACGTGTTAGGTAACTCACAACCTATAACCATTCAATTTCTAGAGTGTCCAATGTCTCTGATCTATGCAGGCACTTTTTGTTACAAACAAATATTACCATGAAGATACATATCTAGACATAATTATACACAACAAAGTAAATCTTTAAAAATAAATTGAAAATAACCAATATAAAATCAGTGAATTAAACAGAAATAGACTCAACTAATGTTAAGCACTTTTAGAGTAATAGGAATGTAGCCCCTTAGTACAGTATTTGCATAACACTTGAGAAGCCTTGGATCCAAATCCCCAATGTCACAAAATAACAAGTAGACAAAAATAAAAAGAAAAGAAAAGGAAAAACAATAGATTACCATTTGATTAGGAAGAATTTGAAAAATGGAATTCTTTGTTATTTGAAGTGAGTTGTCTTCCTGTACACTGTAAATATACTTAATTGGTGTTTGTTAGTAAAGAAATTATTTGTCCTATGACAAGTCAGCTTAGAGACAGTCAGGAAATTCAAGCATAAATTAAAAAAAACGGAGGGCAGAATCTTGGAGACACAATCCAGCCACCCAAGAACCAAGATATAAAAAGTACAGGTAAACCACAAACCATGTGGCAATACAATAGGTTAATAAAAATATGTTACATTGTAAGAGCTAGTTGGTAATGAGGCTATACCATAGGCCAAACAGTTTATAATTAGTATAAGTCTCTAAATAATTACTTTATAAGTGGCTATAGGATTGCAAGTGGGAGAGATTAGTTCAGACCATAGACCTCAGGGGTCAGAAAACTTCAGGTAACAAATGGCATTCACAGTAGGGCAGTGAAATCTTTAAAAAGATTGCAAAGACACAGAAAAAGAGCCACACTGGACTTTTTAGTCACAGTCCCATGCCAGCAGCAGCCGCCTGGAAGATATAGTGGGATGCCAGCCATTATGAACTAAACAGCTGGCTGATTTCTGAAGTCTCTCTCATGGGCCAAGGCACAAAGAGGCTTCTCCCAGCCACTGATTTTGTACTTGACAGCACAGCTATAAACTTGAGAACATAGATCCATGATAGTTAACACTACTTCTCAGAATGGGGGAGAGGGGATAAACCTGACTCATTGGTATCTACATCATGTTGAAAAGTAAAGCAGGGAAACAGCAAAGGGTTACAGCCACACAATTTAGCAGTTTAAAAGCTCTCCTTGTTAAAAAAAAAAAAAAAGAATAAAATTATATAGTAAACAGATTCAGATTTGGGAAAAAACCAAAACCTCTAAATAAGTTAGAATGTGTGTTAAAAAAATTACAAAGGCTTGTAGAGAAAATAAATATGGTAGAGAAAGTTCTTTACAAATAGAGTAATAAATGTATAATAAAATTATGTAGGATGTTGTTTCAATGAGGTTTCTTGGCACTGAGCAGCCAGAGGTCCAGACCCACAGACCTACAGCCCCAGACCCCTTAGCCTCCCGCTCTGCTCAGGCCCCCAAAATGACACAGACACTTATATTAACTTCATGCTGTTTGGCCTATGGCTTAGGCATATTGTTTGCTAGCTCTTACATCTTAAATCAACCCATTTATATTAAGCTTTTCTACCACGTGGCCCATGGCTCACCTGAAACCAAAAAGTGTGGCATCCAGGTCACATTCAAAATGGTGCCAGCAGACTGGCGGCAGGCAGTATAAGCTACAATCAAGCCAGTTCCTGAAATCTCACAAAAGACTTAATAGCATGTTATTGGTTTAAGGTTTCTGTTTATTTAAAAAAAACAAAGACAATTTCTTAGTAGCAGCATTTTCTTGGGTCTGCTCTGTTTGCTGACCATGAACAGAGATGTGGTCCCTTTAAGAGAACTTACTGATTCAGCTTTACCTGCAAAAACTAGGTGGCTCTTTATGAGAGTGCGAGTACTTTAATAGCTCTTAGGGTTGGAAGATGATAAAGGATTCACAATAAAAAAGATTCAGATGAAAAGAAAAACCTGTAAACGGGTTACAATGTGTGTAAAAGGTACATAGGCTTCAGAGAGAAAATAAAGAGGATAGAGAAAGTCTTTAAAAAGAGAAATAGAGTAATAAAAATATAATAAGCCATGTAAAGATGGAAAATAGACAAAAAATCTGGATTTTGGTTGTTATTGTGTTTTCTTTTACTGTTTTAACTGTTAATGAGCTTGTTATTGTGTTTTCTTTTACTTTTTTAACTGTTAATGAGCTAACTGCAGAAACACAATGGATTGCAAAGGCTGAAAAGTTAAACAAGACTATTTATTTTAAAGGTATCTTGATTTTGAAATTTGTGTCTAAGGATTTATTTCTTTGGAAGAGTTCTGCTTTTGTTTCCACAGAAGATGAGAACCTGTGGATTCCTTCCTGGCAAATATGGTTTCATCAACCAAGATCCCCTGACAAAACCTCTGATGGTAAGAGATGGTCATATCAGCTTCAGGGATGCAGACTAAGATGCAGTCTCAAGAATCCATGAGATTTTCAATGGCCCTTAATCAGCAGGAATTAGTAATGAAAAACTATGCCGAAATTTCCAAAATATTCTTTCTAAATGTTTGTTTTCATTATAAATGGTTAATGGTCATAGGTAATCTCTTTCTAAGAAGAAAAAGGGGATATGGTATATAAATGATTTTTTTTAAAAAAAAAAATTAGATTACTGAATTTACTTAGATCAGGAAATCAGCTGTTAATCTCAAAATGTTTTACATTGGCATAGATTTTGGTTTATTAGTACAAATTTAAGGTCAATTCTCTTATGCTGTATATATTTCTCTACTCTTGTTTAAGATATGTTTATGTAACTGATTTAAAATTGTAATGTATAATTAAGAAATGCATGTTAGTTAGATTTTTAGGTATACAAAGATATAATTCAATTAGGTAGGTAATCTTCAAACACTTCTAAGACCTACAGAATATGGCATTTAAAATGGTTTAAGAACTTAGACTTTTCTGGACAGTAAGACAGGTCTGCTCCTGGCATCACCAATTTACTTCAAGAGAAAAATGGGCATCAAAGAAACTCCATTGGAGATTAGTTTCTTTGTGGCATTCTTTAGCCACTGGACATGAACTTGTTCTTATGTTGACTGCTTGACAATATGCTGCTAAAACTGGACATGCAGGTTGCATAGGAAGGTGACCTCTGAACTTTGACAGAACAAGCCGAAATGGTCCTTCCCGTTCCTGCTTTTCAAAGAAAACTGTCAGACATTCTTCAGGATTCGAGGATAAGCGACTGATGAATGAGAAGAACAGATTTCCTGCTTCACTGAAATGAAAAGAGACTCTGGGCCTGTAGGCTGAAGATGGATGCCCTAACTTTATAAAGGTGACTGTCAAGGCAGATAAATGTCATCTCTGTCATTTCTATATTTTAGAAGTCGCTTGCACTTCAGGTTAAGCTGGGTAAGTATATCCTTCTGTGGTCTTTGAGGTAGTTGAAGATTAGATAGTTATAGGTATAGTTTTTCTTAGTCATTTGAAAGGTATATTAGATATAAAACTTTAGATTCACAATGATAAGGTAGATGATAGAGTATTTTCTTTAATTTTGCTAAATACAAATAGACTAGATATTGTAACTATAATTCTTGCCTGATAGCTATTTTGTTATATATAATTTTGCTATGTTAAAATTGAAACATTCCTTTTTGATTACACAGAAAGGGAGAGGAGATGTGAGAATGCCTTTCTGTATGCTGTGAATATCAATCTTAAAATAAAGGTGCTGTTTTGGCCCTTGACAGGCACCATAGAAAAAGTAGGTGGAGGAAACAGAATAGGGAAGAAAGGAAGGGTGGAGCGAGAGACAGACTGAGCCAGCTATCCAAAAAAGAAGCATGTAAGGAACACAGGTGAGACACTGGCCATGTGGCAGAAAGGATTAATAGAAATGTATTGATTTAAGATATAAGAGCTAGCTAGCAAAGTGCCTAAGCCATAGGCCAAACAGCATGAAGTTAATATAAGTGTCTGGATCATTTGGGGGGCCTGAGCATCAGCGGGAGACTAAGGGGTCTGGGTTTACAGGTCTGTGGGTCTGGGCCTCTGGCTATCAGGGACCAAGAAACCATATTGTAACAGGATATCTTTCTGTATGCTGCAATAACTGGGTAATAAATGAACAGATCTGGCCTAAGACAAGGCATCTTAGAAGCAAGTGAGTAATCCAAGTATAAACAAAGGGGAAGGAGGATGGCATCAGACAGAGATGCTGTGAGCTGCTGCCAAGATATCAAGATATAAAAGAATTCATGTAAACCAAAAGCCACATGGTAAGATATAGATGAACAGAAATTGATTTAGATGCAAGAGCCAGCTCACAAAAAGCCCGAATCATAGGACAAATATTTGCCAGTTTTCTCTGTGAAGCAGGAACCTTCTTGGGACCATTTTGGTTCATTCTGACAAAGTTCCAGAGGTCACTATCTTATGATCACCTTCAATTTAATCTAAATTTATTTGTAGATTTTAAAATGAACCAAGCCTATGTAAAAGAAACATTCATTGAGTTTTACCATATCCTATTAGAGCTTAGAGTTCAACTTTATTAATCTTTAACAGTGTTTATAAATATAAAGAATTTTGTTTTGTAAGTTGTAGACCTCCTACCTTATATGTCCTCACAGATGATGTGGTAATAACAAATAATTATAAAGTAAAGGTTTTGTATATACAACAACAATTTTAAAAAACAGAGCAGAGTTCAGGAGCTTGAATAAATTAAATAAATAGAGAAAAGTACATTAAATGTTTTAAATTGAGGAAAGAGAGAGGGTAAATGATATAGTTATATTTCAACTTTAAATTTTCAAAAAATATAGGTTTCTGGGATCTATGAACAAATGGTATATTGGTATCTACATGACTACATGTATCTACATGTGTCTACAAGATACAATCACAAATAACTATTCTGAAGTAAAAATTGAAGTAGAATATGAAGAAAAGAACATAGCCTGCATAGCAAAGAGAGAAAACACCAAATACAAACCCTCTCCACAACTGACTACTAAGTATGAAAATAATCATTGAAAGTATTTTCCAGAGAGTTCAGTTCTTGCCCTTGTATATAATTTCTCATTAACTAGAGATCCATCAGGAAAAGGAGCTAGGCTCTCCAAGGGTAGGCAACTTTCGACTGGCAAGAACAGTATATGGAGCCTCAAAGGTTGAGTGAGAGTGGGCTGGCACCTTGGAGCCCATTCCCTACAGAGGAACACCTACCTAACCCAGTCTTGACTTTGAGATGAGTGAATCTGACTTCTTGCCCTTTTGGGGGAGGGGATAGGGGGATGGGGAGAAGCAAGAGGCTGAAAGCTGACTGGGAGAGATTGGGAGGAGGGAAGGGAAGGGAAGCAGGGGGATACATTGACAAAAATTACATTTTAAAATAAAAACAATAACAAAAATGTCTAATTTTGAGAATTAGGCTAAAATATAATATTTGAGTATAGATATTTCGCTCTGTAATTCCCTATTTATAGGATTCACTGTAAACATTAATATTGATACAACTTTTACAAGCTCATTATGGTAATACTTTCTGAGGCATTGTAGCCACCTCTGATTTCACTTACCCTGTAACAGTTATTCTCATAAATGTGTTGTGTTTTCCCATACCTATTAAGATTCTCAAATAAAATTATAGGTCTTTGAATCTGTGAGAACATGTTAATGATCAGCATTACTAAAGACATAAAAGCATTGGTTTTGTGTGGGTATAGATTTATTCAGAGAAAATTGAGTGGGACTATTTAAATTCCCATCACTATGCCATCTACACAAAATATCGACCTTACTTTTTATTTTTTATATTGCTGCTTTTTAATCAATCTGAACACTGAAGCAAATTATGTTTGATTAGAGATTACCTGTCAGGTTATTGATGTTTGAAGTTATAGCTGAAACCTATCCTAAACTGTTGTTCTTGTGAGAGAAGCTTTATAAAATATACTTTATTTTAAAATAATGAGATTATGCAATAGATGGCATTAACATCAAATTTATATAAATATATTTATATAAATAAAATATAACAAAATATAAATAAAATATAACAACTGATTATCTTAGTTCATTTTAAATCATTTTTCAACCTCCAGCTAGGCTTAAACAACTCTGTGATATAATTGATTTGAACATTTTTAAGAGTGTTTGAGTATGAATAGCCAGAGGCTGGAGTGAGAATTCTTATTGTGTTCTGAGTCAATACCAGCATTGCATCAATAAACTACAAACACACTAGAATTTTTAAATCCATTATTTCTAGCCAAGTCTTTAAAACATAGGTTCTTCAATGGTAAAAACAAAAAAAAAAGTTTATAATCTTTTTTAAGCTTGGAAACCAGCTAAATTATTCAATATTTTAAAAATAAACAATGATATCATATTTCTGTCACTTTATTCTTACAGAATAAAATAGAATATGGCTTTGTTGTAATTGACATTTAGTACTTCAGAAAAATGTACACATATTTCTTAGTTGTGTATAAAATATGTGTCTAGTCAAAATTAACTTTTAGAATATTACCTTGTTTTCAGTCAACTCAATGACTAAAAATTGTATTAGAATCTTGTGCGGTGGCCCATTCTATGGAAACATATTTAGAGGCAAAATAATAATTTCCTTAACTTGTCCTCTTCTTTTACAAGCACACATACTCTCTCTAAATAAATAAATGTTAGAAAGTATTATATGAAAAAGAAAGTGACATATACTTTCATTCCCAGAACTCATAAAATAGAGGTAGAAAGATTTCTGAGAGCACAAAAACAGTTTTATATGGTGAATTATAGGCCAGCTAAATCAATATTGTAAAATCATAAATCAAAATATAGAATAAATTATTACAATAAGGCTTCTTGTCTCTGGGCAGCCAGAGGTCCAGACCCACAGACCTGCAGCCCCAGACCCCTTAGCCACCCGCCACTGATTAGGCCCCCAGAAATGATTCAGACACTTATATTAAGTTCATGCTTAGGCAAATCCCTAGCTTGGTCTTACATCTTAACTCAACTCATTTTCATTAATCTATCCTGCCACGTTGCCCATGGCTCATCTGTGCTCCTTACATGCTTCTTCTTGGGCTGCTGGCTCAGTCTGTCTGACTCCACTCTGCTTCTCCTACTTATGTTGTGATTTCTCCTCTTACATTTTCTGTGCTGGCTGTCATTGGCCAAAACAGTTCTTTTATTTAAAGATTGATATTCATAGCATATAGAAAGGCATTTCCACATCAACAAATAACACAATATAAACATGATTTTACATGTTAAAAGAAACAATAGTACACTGTTCCATTAGTTCTATCAATTATTATTAATAGATACATCTTTGTTACATTTAACTCAAAATAAGAGATGTAGAATAGAAAACCACATCATAATGTCAAATAGAGAATTTATATATATATATATATATAAAATCATACTTGAAGCAATGAATTGAGCTTATTTTACTAAGTGAATTTTAAGAGGTAAGAGCTAAGTAAATATTGTATTATTTTAAATATTATTTCAAAATACTTTATTTAATGAATTTTATTTTTATAAAAATTAATTTATAAAAGATAATTAAATTCTGGTTTTGTTTTTATAGAGTTTTTATTTTTTCTCATTTTATTTTCTACTAAAACATACACAAACACTGTTTTAGATGAGGAATAACCAAATGTATTATAGGAACTGAAATCACAGTTTTATTGTATATTTTTATATAATTAAAATATTCTGGTAGTTTAAATATAATTAGCTTCAATAAGCTTATAGGGAGTGGCACTGTTTGGAGGTGTGGATTTTTTTTTTTGTAGTGGCTATTTCCTTGATGAAGAAGTATTTTACTTTGGAGGCAGACTTTGAGGTTTCCTATGTTCTGTTATACCATCCACTGTCTTAGTTGACTTCTTGTTGCCTGCAAATTATAGCAATATCAACTCAACACCATGTCTCCTTTAATGTTGCCATGATCCACAATATTATGATGATGGACTAAATCTCTAGAATTGTAAGCAAGTTCTCCCCCTAATTGAATTTTTCTTGATAAGAATTATCATGGTGTCTCCTCACAGCAATAATAAACCTAAGTAAGCAGCTATTAATAATTAGAAATTTACATTTCCAAGTTTAAACAGAAACCAAAGCATTGATCACAATTATTGTGTAATTTCTACGAAAGCAAACCAATTAGACCACAAATAGTTACCAACGGTTTATAATAAGAAAATAACTATGTAAGAGTATTACATTTCAAAGAAACAAAGAGATCTTCTCATTCCAAATTGACTTATATTTTCATTTATTTGGCAACAAGTTTTTTAAAAAATTTTTTTACAAATATAATTTTTTTTTGTAATTTTAATTTTTTTGTTTTAAAAGATTTTTAAAAGATAAGATAGAGAGAATAACCCTAAGAGAGATACACTTGGATTGCCCCAGAAAGAAAAATGGTTAAGGTATTCTCAGAAAATTAGGAGGGCTTATAGAAAAGAGACTAGAGGGTTTGGAAAATGAGGGTTCAAGAAAGACTAGATGGGGGAGGAAATGAGAGGTGATCAATGAGTGAGATATCCTGACAGAGTGAGCCATCATGGTCTTGGAGAGAAACCTGTTGCTAGGGAAGTCCACAGGAACACATAAGGAGGTCTCAGATAGGACTCCTAGCTGTGCTTGGGAAGGTGCCTGAACTAGCCTTCCCCTGTAGTCAGATTGGCGCCTACCCTAATTGTCATCATAGAGCCTACATCCAATGACTGATGGTAGTAGATGCAGACACCCACAGCCAAGCACTCAGAAGAACTCCTGGAGTTCAGTTGAAAAGATAAAGAAACATGAGAGAAGGAAATAACAAGAGTAGCAAGGGGAAGGTTAAGAACATAATGGAGATAACCACAGGGATAGTTTACCTAAGCTAATGGTAGCTTGCTGACTCTAGACTGAAAGCTGGAGAGCCTTCCTGGGTCCAAACAAGGCCCTCTGAATGGGCATGACAGTTGGTATAATCAAGCTGTGATAAATCCCCTGGGTATAGGACCAGGAAATATCTTGCCTACATAAACTGGCTTTTGGGGGTTACTCCCTTGATCAGCCTTGTGGCAAGGAGAAGTTGGGTTCTGCCTCAACTTGATATGTTAGCCTGTTCTTTTGAGAAACAGATGAAGGATGAGGAAAGTGGGGAAGATTGGGGGAAGTAGAAGAAGTTGAGAGAAGAAGAACGGTAGATGTTGGTAAGAGAAATTTTGTTAATTAAAAATATTTTCTTAAAAGATACAAGGCTATTGAATAAGAAAATATTGGGAAAAGTCTTTAACTTTGTCCCAAATTTCATAAATGATACAAATGAAAAATAATACATATCTAATATTAAAATAATGTCAATATATTTACCCCCCTACACTTTGCCCACACACGCACTACTGTGGGGATATGTTTCAAATTTAATAAAATCCAGTCTGAGATATCAGAGGACTCTACCTACAGTCAGTTTAGGAGGATCAGACATGGAAACTCATGCCTTTAATCTCAGCCACAGGGAATATCTGAGAGTGGTGACCTTAATCCTGGCAAATCTGAGTTTGAGGCCCTGTTTAGTTTACAGAGGGAGTTCCAGACTCCCAGGTAGGCAGTGGTGGTGCCATGCCTTTAATCTTAACCTGGATGTAAACAACTGAGCTAAGAAGGTGTTTAAGGCAGGCTTCCAAAGAAGGAGACAGAGAATCCAGGAGGAGCAAGGCTGAGGAAGCTGGAAGACAGCTGGGTGAGATTTAACTGTGGTATTTACTCTCTGATATCTCAGCCTTTCCCTGAGATCTGGCTCTGAGTATCCTTTATTCCTGCAATACTAAAAAAATCCAGACAAACAAACAAACAAAAACCCTAAGACTGGCAGAGATGGCTCTGTCCTCTGATATCTCAGACTGGTTTTTATTAAATTTGAAACATATCCCCACACACTACTGTCTCCAAAACCTACTGGATACTCCCCAAACATATAAATCCCTTACAGAACTTCCTTTTCTTTCAAAATACTTATGTTATAAACAACTGAGTCCAATTGGTATTGCTAATATATGCATGGGTGTATGGTTATACATAAATATGTAGTCAACATATCAGGTATTAATAGAAAGTGGCAGCCTTTTCTTTATTCACTCTTTAGTTGAGAGATATCTACATTGTTTCCAGTTTCTGTCTATTATAAATAAAGCTGCTTTAAATACAGTTTAACAAGTGTCCTTATGGTAGAAAGTAGTTTCCTTTGCATATATGCCCAAAAGTGGGATAGCTAGTTCTTGAGGTAGGTCAATTTGCAATTTTAAAAGAAACAGCTACATTGATTTTCATAGTGGCTCTCAAATTTCCACTTCCACAAGCAATAGAGGAAGTTGTTCCACATCCTCACCAGAATAATCTGTAACTTGCAATACCGATCTTAGCCAATTTGACAGTTAGAAGATTAAATCTCAAAGTAATTTTGATTTTCATTTACCTGATGGCTAAGGATGTTAAATAATTTGTAAAGAATTCTCATCCATTTGAAATTCTTCTGTTAAGATTTCTGTCTAAACGTGTATCCTATTTTTATTTGGTTTATTTGATTTCTTGATGTCCAATTTTTTTAATTCTTTATATATTTTGGATATTAGTTTTCTATTGGATATGGGGTTGTTGGCGATGATTTCCCATTCTGTGGGCTGCTGTTTTATTCTATTGAGAGTACCCTTTGCCTTGCAGGAGAATTTCAGTTTCTCAAGATTCCAATTATTAATTGTTGTTCTTAATCATTGCACTATTGGTGTTTTCTTCAGGAAGTTGTTTTCTGTATCAGGGTTTCCAGGGCTCTTTCACACTTTCTCTTCTATCATGGTCAGTGTGTCTGATTTTATGTTGAAATCTTTGATCCACTTGGACTTGATGTGTGTTAAGGTTACTAAATAGGGATCTATTTGCATTCTTCTACATGAAGGTATCCAATTAAACTAGCACCATTTGTTAAAGGTGTTTTCTTTGGTCCATTGTATATTTATGGCTTCTTTATTAAAAAGCAGGTATTCATAGATATGTGGCTTTTATTACTATAGCTCTGCATCATATATTGAAATCAGAATGGTGATAACTCCTAAAATTATTTTATTTTACAGGATTACCTTAGCTATCTGCTTTTTTGCTTTGTTTTGCTTTTTATCGCTTGGAGGTAAGTATCATTCTTTCAATGTATGCAAAGAATTGTGTTGGAATTTTAATATTTTTTAACCATACTTGTTTTTAACAAACATTGTTTCCCTTCCCCTTTCCCAGTTTTCTCCCAGCTTTCCCCATTCCATCCACTCCATCTATTCTCACAGATGGAAATGAGTTCCAAGGAGAGTCAATGGAGTCTGGCATATCCAGTTGAGCTAGGACCAAGCTCCTCCCCTCAGTATCAATCATGTACTAGGAATAAATTCTGGTTCTATTGTCAGAGGCCCCACAAAATTCCCCACACCTTTTAACTGTCATCCACAATTAGAGTGCATAGTTCAGTCCCATGCATGTTCCCTAGTGGTCATTTCAGAGTTAGGTTAGGTCATTTCATAGTTCAGAGCTCCTGATAGCTCAGGACAGCAGCCTTTATGGGTTTCTTCATCATGATCTTGACTGCTTTGCTTATATAATTCCTCCTGACCCCCCACAACTGAACTGGATGCTCAACAAAGTGCTTAGCTATGGATCTCTGTATCTACTTCTAACAGCTTCTGGATAAAGATTCAATAATGACAATTAAGTGGTCATCAATTTGATTGTAGGAGTAGGCCAGTTTAGGCACCCTCTCCATTATTGCTGGGAGTCTTAGATGGGGGTCATCCTTGTGAGTTTTCAGGTATTTCTTTAGCACCAAGTTTCTCTCTAACCCCACAATGGCTCTCTCTATCTAGATGTCTATCTCGTTGTTCTTCCTCTCTGTCTCTCCCCCTACTGGAACATTTCATTCCCTCATGTTATCTTCCCACCTTCTTTGCCCTCTTTTCCCTATGGTTCCAATTTACTCAGGCAATCTTATCTATTTCCCCGTCCCAGGAAAATCCATGGATGGCTCTCTTCAATTCCTCCTTGTTATCTAGCTCCTCAGGGGTTGTGAATTGTAGTCTGGTTATTCTTTCTCTTACATATAAAATCCACTTATGAGTAAGTACATACTATGTTTATCTTTGTGGGTTTGTGTTACCTTACTCAGGATGATATTTTCTAGTTCCATTTATTTGTCTGTAAATTTTTGGATGCCTTTTTTTCTGCTGAGTAGAACTTCATTGTTTAAACTTAACACATTTTTAAAAATCTATGTAAACTTGTACAGCCACTTTGGAAATAGTATGGCAGTTTCTCTGAAAACTGGAAATCAGTCTACCTAGTGATCCAGCAATATCCCTTTGGTGCATATAACCAAAGGATGCATATTTTACCACATGTACATACTCAACTGTGTTCACAGTAGCACTATTTGTAATAGCCATAACCTGTAAGCAACCTAGATGACCCTCAACTGACGAATGGATTAAAAATTGAAAAATTTTTATGCCAATTGCACTGAAACTATAGATTGATTTTGATAAGATGGTCATCTTTACTATGTTAATCTTTCTGATCCATGAGCATTAGAAGTCTTTCCATACTCTGATATCTTTTTCAATTTCATTCTTTAAAGGCTTTAATGTATTGTTATATAAGTCTTTCACTTGCTTAAAGTTATCCCAAGATATTTCATATTATTATTTGTTTATCTTGTGAAAGGTACTCTTTCCATGATTTATTTCTTTTCCCATTTGTCATTTGTATATAGCAGGACTACACATTTTTCTGAGGTAATCTTGTATTCAGCTTCTTCACTCAAGGTGTTTACCAATTTTGAGAGTTCTGTGGTAGAAATTTTGGGATTACTTATGTATGCTATCAAATAATCTTCAATGGCAATACTTACTTACTTTCTGATTTTTTTTTTCTTAATCGACTTTAGTTGTCCTACAACTCTAACTAGGATTATACTATATTTAATAGATATGGATAATGGACAGTCTTATTTTATCCCTGATTTTAGTGGAATTGCTCTGAGTTTCTCTCTAGTTATTTGATGTTGGATATATGCTTGCCTTAAATTGCCTTTATTATGCTTGGTATTTCTAAGCTGTCAAAATGAATGTCTTTATGAAATTTGCATGCAAATAGATGGAATTAGAAAATACATTTCTGAGTGAGTTATCCTAGACCTAGAAAAACAAATATTCAATGTATTCACTTATAAGTAGATGTTAGTTATATTGTAAAGCATAATTGTGCTACAATTCACAGACCCAGAGAAGCTTAGTAACAAGAAGGATTCAAATGAAATGTATAGATTTCTATGGGAATCAGAATTACAAAAGATTTTGAGGTATAACCGTGGATATGTGAAGATAGGAACAGATGAGTTTAGATTGAGCAGGGAGAGAGAGAGAGAGAGAGAGAGAGAGAGAGAGAGAGAGAGAGAGAGAGAGAGAGAGAGAGAGAGAGAGAGAGAGACCTGGTAATGGGGGAAATGAGCCTGAAATGAATCTGAACTGACCACTTTTTGTACCAAGAAAGCCTTCTTGTAGAAAGACTGAGACACTGACCTAACCATAGAATATTCAAACTATAATTTGTTCTGCCTACATTATATACTAGGTAAATTTGGCACAGAACTTCTGGGAGTGGACAACCAATAAGTGGTCCAATTTAAGACTCGGACCATAGAAATGAGCCCATACCTGTCAGAACCTAAAGGGCCAGGAACCAGACTCTGGAACTAGGATCAAAACAAGTATAACTGGCAAAAAAAAATTAGTCAATGAAATGATTCTTAATAATATTCTGCTATACTCCCAGACTTAAGCTTAGGAAAAAAAATCATCAGAGAAGCTTCATCCAGCAACTTATATGAGCATATTCAAAGATCCACAGACTAGAGCCACCATGAAGTAGCCTATAATAGTCTGATCTAAAACTGTACACATACATTATGCTGGTGTAGCTCTGTGGGAGAATGTGTTGTTTCATTGTAAATAATTGTCTCACCCACTGGTTTAATAAAAAGCGCTAATTGGCCAAAGGCAGACAGGAAGTGTGAGTGGGGCTACCAGACTAAGAAAACTCTGAGAACAGGAAGCACAGAGAATGCCAGAGAGAAGCCAGAAGAAGCAGAAGACAACTATGCTGCTCTAAGAAAAGGTACCAAGCCGCATGGCTGAACAGGAAAAGAGTCATGAGTTATATTAAGGGTGAAGAGCTAGCAAGTTATATGCCTGGGCCTTAGACTGATCAGCCTAAAACTAATTGTAAGCATTGGTGTGTCTCTGGGGGTCTGTGGGTCTGCGGGCCTAAACCTTGAGGCTAGGCCCGAAAGTCCGGGCCAGAAACCTCATACTACATAGCTTGTTATTCTGTTTTGGCTACTAATAATCTTTAACTCCTTTGCCTTTTTGTGTACCCCTTTTTCCTACTTGTTTGCTTTGTCCAACTTGGAAATGAGAGAATGTACCTAGTATTATTGTAACATTTCCCCCCATGTTTGCTTGATGTCCCTGGCAGGCCTGCTGGTTTTTTTTTAATTTTTTTTTTTTTTTTTTTTGCAGGGAAGCAGAGAAGGAGTTGATCTGGGTGGCGTGAAGTGTACAGGAGGGGATGAGAGGAGTAAATGGAGTTTAAACTGTGGTCAGGATATAGTAATATATTAGAGATCAAAATATGAATAAATTAATGCAAAAAGAAGTGACACTCCTCTTCCTAGCAAACAACAACTGTCAATATGTTCTCAATTAGAAGTTGAAGGCTGGTATCACACTAGATGAATGACTGAATCATGTAGTTTCATGCTATAATGTTAATAATTTATACCTTGTGCAAGTCTTAGGCAGACATTCTCAACTGCTACAAGTTCAAGAATATAATAATCTTTTTATTTATAGAAGATATCATTTTATTCCAGTCCTCTAATAACTAACTGGCTTTTACATGATTTTTGTCTCGTCTCCTTTTACAAAATATACCTTAACCTTTCAGGAAAGAAGTGTCATAGAGATGTCTATTTTATGGCTGAGAACTTCATAAACATTTGTTACCAGCACTTGGAGCAGTTATGATTCTCTGTTATAACCATTTCCACTTGACAAAGATGCTTCTCTGGTAAGGACTAAAAGTCAAACTCACCTATGGGTATAGAGTTATGTATTTACAAGGCAACTTGACACTATGTTCATAATGTTAATAATGAACAAAATAAAGTTAGTAGGTTTACATCTAGAATATATTATTTTTATAGTGATGAGCTCTTAGACAGATTTACAATGTACTAACCATAAGTTTCTTCCAGTTGAGTGGGCCTTAAATCCACTAAGAAAGACTTGGTGTCACCATAATATTTATGTCACTATTGCAACTACAGCCTTGTCATTATTGTAGCTCACAGGGTTAATAGCTTAGTGAGATTATTGATGATTATTTATAATTCCCATCCTACATAGCATCTTTATGTTATAAGAAAGTAAGTTAGCATAGATAGTGCTTCCACCATAATACCAATTTGATTTCTTCAAGTCCAGTGACCAAAATGTGTGGTGTCTACAGGAAAGTGAATCAACATAAAATTCTGATATGTAACTAAGTGCAATTGTTTCTTAGTTAGGGTTTTATTGTTGTGAAGAGATACCATAACCATACAATGATTATAAAATAAAACATCTAATTAGAGTTTTCTTACACTTTCAGAAGTTTAGTTCATTTTATCTTGGTGAGAAGCATGGCAGTATGCAAGCAAACAGTGTCTATATTTCTACATCTTTTGTTCACAGTCATCAGGGATTTTACTGGCTTGAACTTCTGAGATCTCAAAGCCTACCCACTAATAATTCACCTCCTCTAGCAAAGCCACACCTACTCCAATAGGGTCACACTTCCTAATAATATCATTCTTTATGGACATATGGTATTAATTTCTATTCAGACAACCATATTCCACTTCCTGGCTCCCTTAAGCTTATAACCATCTCACAATGCAGAAATATATTCATTTAAGCTTCAAAAGTCCCCATAGTCTGTCTGTAAGAGTTTCTAGACCATCAAAAGTCCAAATCTCAGTCTCTTCCAAAATTCATGGCAATCTCTTAACCATAACCACTGTAAAATCAACATGAAAAAGCAGATCACATACTTCCAATATTCAATGACATAGGATGCACATAAAAGGAAAGTTGAATGAGAAAATACTAGACCTTAGCAAAATGAAAAAACTATCTGGGCAAACTCCAAATTCTGCATTTCTATGTCTGATGTCAAAATGCTCTTTAGATTTCCAATTCTTTTTAACTTTGTTGACAGAAGCACACTTCTTTACCTTGATCTTATTCTACTCTCTATTAGAAACACTCCTTGGCAGGTTTCCCATGACTCTGGCATCTCAAAGATCTTGAGGTCTCCTAGGCAACCCAGGCTTCACTTTCACAACTTCACAAAATGGCATCTTTAGTCCTCTAAGCACGGACACCCCTGACACATGCCTGACTGGCCTCACTAAATTTATTTAGTCACAGGGGGAAGTCCTATAACCCATTTTATTCTATCCTTCTTGATTATAAAGCCAGAAGCATGTGGCCAAAGCTGACAAACTCTGATGCTTTCTGGGGCTCTTCCTTCAACTAAATCTTCACTAGAATTTTTGTTTAATATTTTGATTTTTTTTTCACTGCCTAAACTTGACTGTCCTGTAACTTGCTCTGTAGATCAGCCTGGCCTTGTACACAGAGATCCACTGCTGATGCCTCTGGAGTGCTGGGATTAAAAACATGGACTACCACACCTTGCTCTCAACTTTTCTTTCTCATAATTTGGAAGCCTAGCTGGGGAAAGTCTTGTCCTAAGGTCTCCATTCCTTTGTTTTATTTAAGATCAGGTTATTCTTTAATCTGTTTATTTCCTTGAACACAGAGTTTACCTACATTTCTCTTTCTGGTTTGTCTTTGAATGGTTTATTTTGTACTTTTCCTTGCTCCTTTAAAAAATAGATCTTCATAAGTGTGAACACTAAAAACAATATTACAGACTCAATAACAGGCGATTCTGAAATGCCTTCTGCCAAATTTCAGCTGCTAAAAACACCTCAGTCAGATTTTTTTTTGGACAATGGAAGAAGTCAGCCAAATTCTTCACTATAATGACAAAAGAACTGTCTTTAGGCTAGGGCTACACACTAACATTATTCTCTGAAACCCCTTGAGCCAGGCTCTCACATTTCAAATCACTCTCAACACTACTATCTTCCATGTTCCTGTTAGTATGGCTTATTAAGACCCACTTAAAGCATTCAACTGCTGTTTTTAAAACCAAAGTCAACATTCCTTGAAACAAAAGCATTGTTGAAGTAAGTGCTGGTTTGTTGGAGGAGGTATGTCACTGAGAGTGAGCTTTGAGCTTCTAAGAACTCCCTATGTGGCCTTAGAGGCCATTTTAATTCAAGCTATCACAAATAGCCATAACTTTAAATTTCTAGTTTATTTGTAAATATATTAGAGAAAAATAAATGTTACATAAATTTTTTAAATTGTCCTTAAACCAAAAAATAAGCTCAGTAAATTCTATCACTGATCATCTGCTCACAGGTGAACTAAGTTATACAGTTGTAAACTTATTGAACTAATCCCATAATTGCAAAGAAACCAGAGTTTGAGATAATATAATCTACTCTTAATGCAGCAAATAGAAAAAAAAATTTCATTGGACATCATCAAGAAATGTCTTTCTGATAAGGAGAAAAACATTAGTTTCCAAAGTGATACTCAGTATAAAATTAAATGCAAACTATGTCTAGCACAGACTTAGGACAAGTATCACCTGGCCAATATAAAAGACTGAGTTTCTATAATTATTTTAGCCAGGTAGCATCAACACTGACTACCTTTTTCACTGTTTAGTGGGGTGGCAACTTTATATTTTGTGACATGAATGTTTGATCATTGATTTTTATTCGAGATCAGGTCTATGTGTGCCAAAGTAAAACATACTATCTGTTAAAAATCTAAAGTTGTTGTACTTGAGATCAAGTTAGTATTAAGAGTGTATGTTCTTACCATCATATCAGAAAAGAGACCAAGTTGGTAGTAGAAATATAAAATTGCTTCATTGTTAACCTTAGAATGTGACTGGAGCACATCTTTTTCTTAGGAGTGTACAAATCTATGTGGCTATGAGACTAACGGGTGTTACAGCTTCCCTTACACTTTGATGGCCTGTATATACTGTCAATTTTCCATTGGAAAGAAGATTAGTTGTTTTCATGCCAGCGCTTAGAAACAGTACTGAATAACTTAAGTATAAGTCACAGAGATACACCCTGATAAGATAGACTCATGATTTTGAATGTAATGCCTCTAGTTATAATTTGGGACTAAACACCTTCCTGAGAAAGAATATTTCTATGTTGATCTGAGATTCAAGGTTGGCCTTGTTTTCTATGCACATAGACATATATGAGTCTATTTGCATTTATAAATTCAAACAATGGACATTGAATGAGATTCCCATTAACTGGTATTATGAAGAAATAATAAGCTCAGAACTTTATGCTTAAATTTAAGAACTGAAAATTGAAGCATATAACATGGTAATTGCAATGGTTCCCAGATTGAGGATTATCTGAAAAGAGACCTTTGCAAGTAGCTGGGGTCTCTAAAAGAGGGTTGGGTCCAGTGTATTGGACATCTGTTATAGTCACCATTACTTGGGGCTAATATCTGGGGTAAGGTTACATATATTTATGTCAGGAAAAAAACTGCACATATTTGAATGTTAATAGTGATGTGATCACTTTCTAGTGTTTATGTCGCATAGTTAGACAGAGTTGGTGGAGCTGGAAGCCAAAAGTAGAGAGCAGTAACTAGGTTCTGGTCCTTTGTTCAGATATTATCAGAATTGCCTGAGGAAAGGTTACTGATAAAGCATATTGGTCTATGCTTTTTCTGGAAAAAGTTGTATAGAAGTACTTTTTCCTACCATTCTTTTAGATAATTTTAAACAAATGATCATTTCTAAATTATAAACAGTATAAATGTGGGTGACATCATAGTGCTGACACATTGAGGAAATGATTGGATATGCAGAAAAATAATTAATACACATAGAATTTTTGGAGATTCATGAACATTGCAAAAAAACAGATATCACCTGACATGATGTTTAATGTTGTCATTATGATTGTACAAAGAAAAGCCTAGAGAAAAAATTGAAGTAAAGGGACTTTTAATTGGGCATCAGATGGGGAAGACAATATAGAAGGAGGGTGTTTAGTTACTTTTCTGTTGTGATAAAAATGTTATTATCAAGGCAAGTTATAAAAGAAAGTTTTTCATTGCCTTATAGTTTCAAAAGGTTAGCATTACAATTTCAGTTACAGTTAATGTTACAGTTTCAGAAGGTTAGATCTATGATGTCAGAGTAAGGCATTACAGCGAGATCAGCTGAGATATCACATCCTGATTTGTAAGCATGTGTCAATTTTTCATTGGTTCCAACCCCTAAAAATTCAGTCCCAATAAATTTGCATTTGAAAATTACTTTTGACACTTAATCTTTTCTGAGACAAGATCTCATTCTATAGCTCAGTCTAGCCTGCAACTTACTATGTAGTCCAAGCTGGTCTCAAAATGGTGATAACCCTCCTTTAGTCTCTCATGTGATTTGATTATAGGCATTAAAAAAAAATCTGTGCCCGAAACTTAAATTCTAGTCAAAATATATTTTATGTGCTGAATTTTTGGATTTAAATTTATGAAAAGCTATGAAACTTAATATCTAACTTTATCTCAGGCAATTTGATTTTCTTAACACTATTAGTTACTTACTAAGAAGCTGATTAATATGATAAAATGCTCTGTGCACTTCAGACACCACATCAAACAAAAAAGACTTAGGTCTATACACACAAAAAGCTTACATTCTAGTTGTGGTAGATGTTAAATATTCAGCATCACTTATCTTATCATATCACTTCACTTATCATATCAAGATAGAAAGTAATACAAGGAAATGTAGTAGAGCATGGTTATAAAACTGCTGATTGAGTTAGGGAACACATTTCAGTTTTGAATCGATCAGAATAATGGTTCCGATTACACAGGCCAGTTGAAAAGAAGAAAACTCCCTAAGAAAACATTATAGATGGTTCAAAGACCTTATACTAGAGTTTACAAGGGTCCATGAATGCCTGAGTTGGGGGTGGGCATGCAGGCTGAGAAAGTCTTAGGGTTTCTATTGTGATACAACAACACCATTGCCCAAAACAACTTAGGAAAAAAGGCATTTGGCTTATATGTCAATGGTGCTGATTTTTGGTAAAGAATGTTAGGAGAGGAACTCAGAGTAGGAACCTGGAGGTGTAAACTGTTATAGAAGGCATGATGATTGCAGTTTACTGGCTTGCTCTCATGGCTTGTTCAGTCTGCTTTCTTATAGAACTCAAGATCACCAGCTCATGGGTGGCACCACACACAATGGCCTAGGAAATCCCTCAACAAATATTAATTAAAAAATATTCACAGACTTGTTTCTGGTCCAGTTTTATGAAGAATTTTTTAACTGAAGTGTCCTCCTTTCTGATGACTCTAGCATATGTCAAGCTGATCTAAATCTAGCCAGGACAGGAGATAATGCTCTAGACTAAGAAAGTACTCTATTACCATACTCTATCACTAGACCATCTACAGTCTTCTTTTAAACTGTTACATATTAATCTGATTACAATGAAATCATATTGCAGGTTTCTGAATATAAGCAACACTGTATTTTGCATTAATAATGCTATGCAGCTCTATAAAGACAGAAAAAAAAATGATTCTAGAAATGGTATTTAAACACATACAAATTGATTGGGAAAAAGTATTAGAACTTTAATTTTTATCTGTTTTTGATTAACTATCAGATTTTAAGCAATTCTGTCATCTTTTTATGAATATTATTATCTTTATTTTTGAAATAATACATCATTCAAAATAATAGGCTTCTTCCAGGGTTAATATCTGAAATATTTAATTTAATATAATGACTTAATAATAAAAATTGAGAGCTTTGTGAAGTATACTCAGTCATATTTAGTATGAAGTGAGAGTTTATGAGTAAAAATTACTGACATTAACCTGAATAAAAGAAATAAATTGATAGCAGAATTAAGATCTATTTCTGACTTTTCATTTTGACTTAATATCTCATCCTTGTTAAATAAATTTGTCTGAGCTGAGCTTCAATATTAACATTTGTTACTATAGAAGATTAGACAAATTATATTAGGAATTAAATTTTCAGCATTTCTTATAAGTCTAAGTTTGTTCTTCTTTGCTATAAGTAAAATATACTGGAAATCTCTATGCCTTAGAAATTCCATTTGATATTTTATGTTTCTTATTATGAAACTTGAAATTTTCTCTTAATCTTTTTAAAAAATATTTGAATATATTCTTTAGAATATAATAACTCATGTAACTCTATGAAGGACTGTTTTTCAACAATGAAGAACCAAGAACTAAAACAAAAAATTTATTTCACAATAAGAGCTTTAAATTTTCCTTCTGCCGTATCTCACCACTTTTGTGTTCTAAAGTATAAGATTTTACTTTATAGTGCCTTTTCTCTACCCATTCTTCCTATTACTTGGACATATAATCTGGATGTCCCACATAAAACAAACATGTTGTCTATAGACCATTGTCTAATTAGTTAATTCCATTATTGTTTCTTAAGAATTTCAGGCACAATAGAATAACCATTGATTGAACTGTCTCCTGAAATGCTGGTGAGTGTTACTATTTTTAAGTAAATTAGTGATAACATGATCAGATTTAGACATAAGATCTTATTTATATCCTAAATTTTGCATATGCAAATTATATTTGTGGCAAAAAGATTCCTTAAATCTCAGAGATATTTACTGATACTAATTATGCATCTTCCTATTATCTATTCTTAGCAATCTCAAACTCTGTACACACTACTATAATTTCTCTCATTTTAATACTCAGTGCACAATAGATAACAAGAGCAAGGAAGTAATAATAATCTTCAGAGGGTGGCTAAAATATGACTGTGTCAGTCTAAATAAGCTCATGAGTTTTGGTAATCAGAATTTCCATTAGTTTTAGAAGTGAAAAGTGAAAATCCTGAAGAGAGTGAGGTAAGGTATAGAGGAGCTTTGCTTGATGGAGTTTAAGTGTTGTAGATTATCTGTATTTGGTGAAGAATAATTATTCTCAATTTTTTTAGCAACCCATTCTAAAATTATTCCAGCCATTTTGTGGCAGATAGTTTTATAGCCTGTCTCTCTGTATTTCAGATTTGTCTCACTGATGCTCTGGGTATATTTGTATTGTAATTTTTTCTAAGTTTTCACTATTTATACTCATTATGTTAGACCTAAGATGAAGTCAACTTTATAAAAATATGTTTTCTACAAGTGAATAAGTCACCAGACATAAATGACATTAGGAAAACAGGTATGGAATCAAATAGACACTTATTTAGGACTAGGTATCTATAGCAACATAGAACAAGGCTACTAAAGAGTGAATGATGTCACACAATGTTGAAATGCTGCAAAATAAAGAGCTGCATTCATGCACATATCTATCACAAAAAATTGTGTTGAATGCTGCATGCATAGAGATTTTGCAGAACATGGACATCCATTTTGCAAAACAAGCAAATACAAAGAAATAGAAACAGTTTCATGTCAGAAGACATAGCCAATAATATTAGGTGTTTGACAATTATCTTACAATAATAACTGTGTAATCAATAGTCTGAGTTCCTGTAGTGCCTTTATTAATTCACATTATATCCTGACAATAGACTAGTATTCCTAAAGCACATGGATTGCCTTTTTGAATGCCAATTGTCAGTTAACTGTTCTATTTCCTATTTTTATTCCCTCCAAAACTTCATATTTATGTTATGCATTAATCAGATTTATAATAACTTTTAAAAAGTGAGTTTCTCATTTTGTCATGTACATTCTGCTTATGTAAGCATTTATGTACTCTTCTCTTTGTACAATGATCTTCTTTACATAATACTATTACCCTGTGAGTGACTTATGAGAAACAGGTTTCTAAGAAGCACAAGATACTCAAGTCCCTAAAAAAATAACAAGACAGATACAAATCTGTTCAAGTAACAAAACAGATATGAATCTGTTCAAGTAGCATTATATCAGCTTAGGAAATTTACCAACTGACCTCAAATAAAAAAGAGTTTTAAGTAATAAAAATAACTTTCAAAATAGAGGTAAATATTACAGCATATTTTCTTACTCCTGCGTTACAATATAACTTATGTAGTACATTTATTAAGAAATTAGTCAAAAACAGACCACTATAGAATAAAACAGAAAATTTTCATTCTTCTTAAATTTTTAAGACTTGTTTTTTCATCTAATATATGCTAAATCTAAGAGAACATTACAAGAGCTTCTGAAAAGGTAGTATTGTTTAGTGCTTGGGTAGAATGCTCTGAAGCTGTCTGTTAGGTCCACTTGATTTATGATAATGTTTACCTTGAGATTTTTGTAGATTATATTTTCTAGAATACCTGAAATCTAAAAATTACTATGCTGGGGTTAATATGATTTAGATCTAGGAGTATGTAGTGTATATATATATATATATATATATATATATATATATATATATATATATATATATATAGTAGTCTTTTATGAAGTTATGTATGTCTGTGTTTGATATGTATATACTTATAATTATTTAGTTTTAATTAGTTTGAGATTATAATATAGCTATAACATCACTTATTTCCCTTTTCTCTCTTGAAACTCTCCCATACATACTCACTTTTGCTCTCTCTCAAATTAATGGCTTCTTTTTGCTAATTTTTGTTATATGTATACACATATGCATAAATATAATATAACTAGCTCACTTTTTATAATGTTAATCATATGTGTGCTCACAGAACCAACCATTTGGCACTGAACAATCGATTAATGTGTTCTTCCACAGAGAATTATATTTCTCTTCATCTCAGAATTCTTTATATGTCTATAGTTTTTTGTGTATGATTGAGGTCTTGAATGTTGTTCCCCATCCACATTGGCGTGTATATCTTATCCTTTTAATTGACTTTTTGGGCAGCCATATTTTTGAGACTTTATTGGTACAGCTTCTGACATTACTAGGAGACACACTCTCACATCAAACTTTCTGATTCTCTGGATTTTATATTCTTTTCACTACCTAGTCTACAATGTTTGTTGAGTCTTATGTGTGGGAGTGTATACTAGCCTCTACAACTCCGCACTTTGGTTAGTTATGGTTTAATGTGATGGTTCTCTTTCAAAGAAATGTGTCTTTGGCGAGAGGGGGAAGAGAACTGTTATCTGAGGGTATAAAAACAATATTTAAATTATTATTAGTTCCTCTACTGGTTTACTAAAGTAGTAATTGTAGGTTTTCCTCTAACATCTATGCCTTCACTAGCCCTTAGTACCTGGTTACATTTCCAGTCCCAGGTATGATTTCCTTTTTATTGAATGAGTCTTTAGTTTAATTAAACATGTGTTGGTTAATACCAAGGTACCACTACTGCATCCTTAGGGTTGTGGTGCCATGCTAGTTGTGGCTGCAGTTCATAGATATCATAGCTGTATAGAATCTTGCATGGAGGCTTCTTGTACCACAAACCTAGTCCCCAAGGAAGAGGTATTTGGATCAGTTATAGTTTCAAAGGTTTGGAAGGTCCTATGCATACTACTGGAGGACAAAGGTATTCAACAGTCTTACCAAGCTTTGAAGTCTTACCACTGGCCTGTCACAATATGCCTATTGATGCAATAATGACACTGATATTGAAGGAGCAATTAACCACTTTCTGATGGAACTCATGCCTAGTACTGTTAACTGGTTCCAACATCCATTAATGGCTACCTAAGTAATTCGGGGAGAACTTAACACCACTAATTTACTAAATGACCATGTTAACAAACTGCATATTGAGTTTTTACCATTGTATCCATTAGATGATAGAACCTAAAAACATCAGATAAGATTGATTTTGCAGTAGATTGTGAATAATCCAGAAGCCCACATATGGTCAACATGGGAAGAATAAGAGACTTTGGCATGTCTAGTTATAATTGGGCCATCTCTAATTTGCCATCTTCTCTAAAAGGTTTGGAAATGATTAGATAAGAGGAGGAAGAATGATTAAGAACCAGAGGTAGAATATATCTGAAACAAATGAGAATTTGGGAGGGTATGATAAAGCATTGTGCACATTGTTAATACCTGCACAATATATAAACAACACACATCACAACATCGAAAAGGAAACTCTCATGTAGACCCATCCCAGAAAAGAGCTAGTGACAATTGATAAATGTTTGTAGAAAAAAGTCAGTTTTCCTATGGGATTTGATTTTGGAGAGGCTACTCATGCCCTAGTAGATATTCCTACACCTATGCCAATAGAAAGAACACTAAGTGGACTCAATCAGTTTAACAACAAATCACATAACACAACTAGGAGAAAAAAGTCATGAGAGTAAGAGAAGAGGAGCAGATGAGGACCTACAGATGTATATAATTAAAGAAACCATAACATAATCATACACATCTTTGAAATTCTTAAGGGACAAAAATTAAAAATTAGACAACTATAAATTAAGATTTATATTTATAATTTCTTTTCAGACACACTAGATATAATATTCATGCATATAAAAGTAATGTATAGAGTAGATAAAATATAATGTATACATATAATTTATTGTATTACATATTATCATACACATATTATTATATAGAAAATAATATGTATAACATAATGTAATTATAATATAGCATATATAATACATAATACATACAAAAATGAGAAGGGAATGAAAACATATAAAACACACATACAATAAAAAACCCTAAAAATAAGAGATATTTGTAAAAAATATGACAAAGTTCAAGCTTTAATCCCCAGCACTCTCTCAAATAAAAAATGAATAAATTAATCAATCAATAAATACATTGGAAGGTATTCACAGTAAAGAGCACAAAACTTAAAACAAATTTCCTTTTGACATTAAATAATGTAATGTATATTGATTAAAATTTCAAAAGAGATACATCAGTGCATTAAAAATAGATAAATAAGATGTTACGTACAAAATAAAAATGTAATGAAGATACATACTGTTTATGAGACAAATAGTTGATATGAAAACAGTATAATTTATTTGAAACATAGAAGTAGATACCCCATGGATGCAGTAATCAAATGAGAGATTATATTGTTATACTACTATGAATCTGAACAGATTGATGCAAAAATCGTATCTTGCTATAGGCAATAAAAATATCAGCACACTGAAATGTCCTATAACACTGATTCTCAAATTGTTTTAAAAATGCCAAATTTAACAGTATGTTCCATTATAATATGTATAGTATGTAATACTTTTAGTACTATTTAGAACAACCCGATGGGACTAATAAACAACAACAAAACTAGATGGTTATTTTCCTTGTTAGTTTTACCATCAATGTAACACAGCTTAGAATAATCTGGAGAGAAAGAGTCTCAATCGAATAACTCTCTTTATCTGGTTAGTCTTCAGACATGTCTGTGAAGAATCATCTTGATTATGCTTTTTCCTATCTTTTCTTTTCTAATTTTTATGACAGAACTATTCAATTTTTTGTGACTTTCATTACAATACTTCTCCCTTCCTCTCCCTTCCTCCAAACCCTTCCACATATGCCTGTCTACTTTCATTCATATTCACGGCCTCTTTTTTACCAATAGTAATTGCATGTGTATAAGCACATATATTCCTAAATATAAGTTTGTCAGTTTGTATAATATTATTTGAGTTTATGGAGTTAGGGCTTTTTAACACTACACAACCAATTGATACTGTTAATGGATACTTTTTACCATCTTAATTATGTAGAAAGGCTCAGCCAAATGTTGGCAGTCCTATATCCCGATCAAGTTATCCTGGGTTATTTGAGAAAGTTGGTAAGTGAAGTCTGTGAGCAAGCCAGAAGTAATCCAGCAATCAAGTTTCCTCTATGGCTTCTATTTTATGTTTTTGATTGAGTTTCTTCCATGATTTACCTTAATTGCAGACTAGATTGTGATCTGAAAGCATATGATGAAATAAACAATGTTTTACTCCCCCAAGTTGCTTATGGTGAGATATTATATCACAGCAAAAGAATTGAACTAGAATAGTAATATAAGTTAATTGCATGTATGCATGTGTACATGCATGTATATAAGTAAAAACATATTTTCCTCACAAGAAGATAAAACATTTTCTAGGATATACAGTAGACTACAATGTATGTTTTCAGAAAAAAGTGAATGAAAAACTTCTGTATGAGATTAGAAAATACTTGAAAATAAAACAGAAATTGAAGAATATAAACTAAAAACAATAAATGAACATTTACCAATTAGAAAATAGCATGAATACATTTTCATAAACCTATCATTTTTGAGGTTTGGTAGGAATTTTTCTAGTTCAAAGCCAGGATAGTCTAAACAGTAAGACATTTTCTCAAAACCTGTATTCACAACTGACAAGGTGCCTAGAAAAGAATTTACTATTCAGCATTTAAGCAAACGTTATTAATGAAACCAGAAAACATTACAATAAGTGAAATAAACCACACACACACAAAGAAATCAAATCTAAGTTCTCACTTATACAAGCAAGCAACAAAAATCAAATTTATTGAAGTAGAAAACAGAATGATTACTTACCAAAGGCTAGATATTTGAAAAAAGAGATATGTAGATTAAAGAATACAAATTTTCAGTTAGACAGCATAAATAATTCCTGGAGTTTTTTCTCAGCATGGGACTAGTTTACAGTATTGTAATATGTGTTTCAATTTCTCTTCAATATCAGATTATAAATATTTTTGTCATGAAGAAATGATAAATAACTCAAGGAAATCAGAGCAAGATGATGAAACACGACTCTCCAGTAAAATTTTCTCTGCAAAAACATTAATTTAACAAATTTTCATTAAATAAAATATGCTGACCATGTACAGAATGTGCAACAATTTTGATCAGCTTTATCCAAAGGTTTAATATACAATACATGTAGCACAGAGTGATGTCAAAGTAATAAAAATTTACAAGAAGTAAATAAATGTATTCAGTATAGTTATCCATAGAGAAAGTGTAAATCAATATTAAGCTCATTTTACCCCAGATAATTTCAGGAAATAAACACAAGCCCAGCATTGTTGCACATCCTTTTAGTTATAGTACTCAAGAAACAGAGACAGGCAAATCTATGGAGTCCTATGCCAGCCTGGTCTACAAGGCAAGTTCCAGGACAGCCAGAGATACACAGGAAGATCATGTCTTAAAAAACCAAAAACCACACAACAAAACGAAAAACAAATGCTGTTGAAGATTCAGGAAAAGTTTATACTCTTTGAGATATGATAGGTTAGCATAGCCACTGTACTTATTAATTTTAGGAGGTCTCATTTAAACAGTGTTTTTATTTACTGAGCAACTACAGTCCAGTTAATAAAATACTTAGTTATGCCTATATGTTGTACTCATTTCCCTATCACATTTTCTAGCAGTTTCAGAGTTTCAAGTCTTATACTGGGGTCTTATATCGACTTGGCAGTGACTTGTGTGCTGAAATCTGAGATTATTTAAATGTCATTCTTCTACAGTGCAGATACTCTTTAATGCACCTGTTGAGATTATCATGTGATGTTTGTCTTTTAGTCCATTTATATGGTTTATTGTATGTACCATTTTTTGTGTATTAGAACATCCCTATATTCCCAAAGCCAACTTGACCACAGTATGTGATCATTTTTATGTATGTACTCTTTGCAAGAATTTTGTTGAGAGTTTTTGCTTCTATTTTAATCACAAATATTTGTCTGTAGTTTTCTCCCTCATACTTTCTCTCTTGCTCCCCTACTACCTCTGTATTTCTATGTCTTTACCCGCTAATAATATATCAGTGAGTCATTAAACCTGCATCAAAGAAGCCTCTTCTTTCAGTAGATCCTTTTTAAACTGAATAACACCTTGTACACTTAAACTTGGACTCACTTAGATCATTTCATTAGGTGAAGGAAACAATTCTGCCTGTGCTCATGCCCTCCATGGGTTTGCTGCATTGTGGGTTTTCTCGGGATCCTCATGTATCAGGATAGTTTCCTTGTAAGCTGTAGTGTATAGTGGACTTACAACTCACTCCTTTTCTTCAAGTTAAATTCCTATTCACTATGACAAGTTATCGAACTGAATCAACAGCTTAACCAGTAGTCATCATCTGTCATTGGTTGTTTTCTAATGAATTTGTAGTTTTAAAGACAGTACCAATTGTAGGGGTTGTTATGTCACACCCAAAACTAGTTTTGTACTTACTGGTCTTAAAGCTACATCTTTTTTACATCTATAAATGTTTTAGTAAAATGTTTAACCTTGCAACTTACTTGCAGTAAGCCTCTTAAGCCTCTTTTTTTTTTTTTTTTTTTTTTACTATTTGACTTTGGAAAGGGCTTTTTCTTTTTAATCTTTTAGACTTCTTTCCTGGTTGTAGAATTAACAAATGTTTCAACTTGCTACATTCACAGGTTCTACTAACTGTGATAATTTTTAACTCCTAAGTTTAGTATATTTATTTATTTATTTAGTGTACATGTGTGTTCATTAAGCAATCTTTCTGAATTGGATTTTTAAATTCTTTAAGCGTCTTACCTACATCTTAAATATTAAACTATATTATACATTTTTCAAATCACTGTAATAGGCTGAAAAATTGCATATAAACATCTTCCACATTAAACTACAGTAATAAAGTAAAACTCATTTTTATAAGTTTCTTTAATATATCATTTTAATACTGTAACATTTATGTGCCTAGCATGCTAATTTGTATTTAAAAATAAATTACCAAGTTTTCTCATTCTTAACATATTATTAGGTGCTTTCTGGAAGAATAGTATAAGGCTAAATTTTCTTAAGCTAAACTTGTAGCTTTAAATGAATGTCCTAGTTTAGTTTCCTATTGCTGTGACAAATACTATGTCAAAAAGCAACTTGGTGAGCAAAAAGCTTATGATTTACATCATGAGTTAAGGTGATTATTGAAGGAAGTCTGTGCAGGATTTCAAATAGGAATAGGTTTACAAACAATAGCAGTAAAGACCTCAGTGTCTTTCTCTCCATAGCTTCCTCAGTTTGCTTTCCTATACAGCCCAGAACCACCAGGTTCAGATGTGTTACCACCCACAGTAGGATAGGCCCTCTCACACAAACTATCATAAAAGGTTTCAGAGATATATCGTCTGCCAATGTAATCAAGGAAATCACTCAACTGAGGTTCTCTGTTCCTACCTGACTCTAACCTGTGTCATCATTGTGGAAAACTAACTAGTGCAATGACTGTCCATGATGATTGACAGAATTTATTAGTTTACTATAAAGTGACTTTTAAAAGTTAACTGATTGTAAGCAAACTTCCAGTTGTACAGATGGAAACACTGCACTTGGATTGTTTGCTATTTGAATTTTATTGAAAGTAATTCTCGTATAATATATTCTGATTACATTTCCCCTCACCCAAATCCTCTGAGATATTCCCCACCTCACCAGACACCTAAATATATACCATTTCTGTCTCTCCTTAGAAAATAGTAATCTGAATAATATATATAAATAAATAAATAAATAAATAAATAAATAAATAAATAAACAAGGATAGCTGAAACTCAATTGTAATTCATAAAATCTGATAATGGAGTGTGGGGATTTAATAAAGTTTTAGAAGTTTTGGAGACATCAGAGGGAATCTACCCACAGTCTATGTGGGGGGTTAGTAAAAGCGCCAGAAGTCCCAGAGCTCTAACCACAGTCAGTCTAGGAAAATCAGAGTGGTGATTCAAACCTTTAATCCCAGCACAGGGGGTATCCTGGGAGTGGTGACCTACACCCTTAATCCCAACTGAGTCAAGGTCACTTCAGATTATAGAAGGAAATCCAGGCTCCCAAGTAGGCAGTGGTGGAGTCATGCCTTAATTTATGAAAGGGTACTTAAGACAAGATTGAAACACAGAAGGGACCGTTCCAAGGGAATCCAGGCTGAAGAAGCTGGAAGACAGCTGGGTAAGATTTGACTGTGATGTTTATTCGCTCTAGTATCTCCAACTTCTTCAGAGATCTATCCCTGAGTCTCATTCTTTCGTGCAACAATGTAGTACAACTATAATTGCTAAAACACTTCAGTGACCTTTCAGAAAAGATAGAATTATAATGTTACATAATTTCATTTCAAGAAACTTGGACCACATAGAGCTTTGTATTCTTTTTGCTTTATGACATTAATGAGTTAAAAATGGTGTAAACTAGTTGTTTTGATATTCTAATTGTACTAAAATTTTAAATTATTAGATTTATTTTGTAACTTAATATATGTGTTTATCAGTTCATTCATGCCTCCTTAGCCTGCAAATAATATTTACTATTACTAAAAAATATTATTAGTATTACTAGAAAATTTAATCTGGAATCATATAAGTATAATGAATCATTTTTTTACTAAATTATGGTAATATTTTTATTATTTTTAGTATTATTTTGTTATCTTTAAACCATGACATCTTGTGATTGTGCTTTTCTATTATATTTTCCTCCTCTAGAGGTTCCAAAATACTGGTAGAAGACCATTTTAAATTATCACTTAGATATTGTCAAATTCAAAGGAAAGATTTACCCCTGTATTTTATGTACACATTTAAGCACAAAGTACTCATGTCAAAGACTGATGTAGCATTGCAGTGTGGCACATTTAACTCACATCAATAATGTTGCATGCAAAGGGTTTCTTGATGCATTGAATGCAAAATTTATTACATCATAAAGTACATTGATAACATTGGGGGAGAGATTCTTGTTTAATTTTGGTGAATAAAAACTCAGACATATAAGGATTCTGAGTATATGAAACTAGAAATATTCATATCATTTGTCAGTTATCGTAAAAGTGACAAGTAACTCAGCCCTAAATAATAGACATTTGTCAAGAAAATTCATCAGGTTATTGTTAATGCAATTAATCTTCTTACCCCAGTCTTTAAAAATAAATAATAAAACTCAAATAGTTATTATAAACCTGACTCTATAACTATCATAATAGATCATTTTAATAGAATTGATTTTTTGCTGTATGATGAGTATGTTTTATATATTAAGGATCATAATTATTTAATATTTTGATTATATATTTATTTATAAAATGTGTCAAATATAACGTGACTATTTTGCTGAGCATATCATCGCATGCCAGATACATTATATTTAAGTAAAACTTGAACACAAAAATAATAAATGATAAATAACTGGATTAGTCAACTTGGCTCTCTGATTATGACACACAGAAAGTTCTTTAATATTTTTTACTTTACTAAAAGAGTAAGTCTGACAAGAAAATTAGAGACTGAAAGTGTCTGAGTAAAACCTAAGACAGATTTATTGTCAAAGATGACAAAGGTATTGGGCAAATAAGAAGGTGCATGCCATAACTATATGAAGATTTGTTAGAAATATAAAATGGCAGTGGTATAGATACAGCAAATAAGTAAACAAAGCCTTGAGTAAGACTGTTGCATTATTGTCATTGAAGTAGACATAGAATTTTAGATATATGCTACACAGATGATCATCTAATATGAAACTTGAAAACCAACCATGTATAAGTGAAATCCCTCAGCTGTTAGCCCTTTCAGATTCTACCGAAGCAGTAAAAATAAAATAGAGCCACAAAGGCATGCCCATTATTTCTCAACTCTGATAATGTATCTTTGCAGATGTAGATGAGAAATCTATGCAGTCCTAATATAGATTTCATTAGGGCTGTATTGCCATCTCATTGTCCTGTTGTTTTGAATTTGCTTGTTCACTTTTCTTTCAGAAGATTTTTTTTTCTCCTTCAGATATTTTTCACTTAACATCATCCCTATAAATAACTGTGGAAAAACAAAACTATACTTTTTCCTTATGACAAGATTGCATTGTCAGTTGAAAGGGTAGTACATTACTGCAAATGCAGTAGTAAAGCTCAGACCACTATTTCCATGGCCACAGTAAATGCGGTGTTTGCTCATCACCTCACTTGGCAACATCCAACAGTGAATAAGAGTAAGTACTAACTTCTAAATTTATGAGTACATTAGAAGAATCCCATTGGAAATTATAGTAATTAATGTGTTTTCTACTGTACTCTTTTGTTGATATTCTTAATTTGGCTAAATTTTTCATGTTTTTGAATTGGAATTCTGTAGCTCCACATATGATGAAATGCTATAATATGACCAGTTCTATGATAATCAAGTCAAACTGATCAAAACCAATTTTTTGCTTATACTCACTTAAGTATATATACTTATATACTTATTTTCTAATGAAAACATTTTAAAGTTACTTTATAGAAAATTTTGAGATGTATGATAAAATATTACTCAATATACTTACCATGCTATATAAAAGATCTCTATACTTACCATGCTATATAAAATATCTTATATTAAACCTTATTCAATGTCCTAAATACCATCATTTCTCCACTAACATCTGTAAGCACCATTTATTTAAGCTTTCTGTGTGATACATTGTTTTATATTATATATAAAAATTGAAGCAGATAGCATTTATCTTTCTTTACCCAATATATTGCCCTTAGCACAATGCTCTTGATTACATGTATATTATCAGAAGGGACATGTTTTTTTATATGAAGTTGCAGAAGTTTTCCCATGTATGTGCATATTATGTGGCATTTCCTCTCTTTGATAAACTTTTTTTTGTATATTGAACAGACTATTTTGAATAAGCCTACACTCTACATAAAAATGCAGTTATACCTTTCACACACTGACTTTAAATCTTTTAGATTAATACCCAGAAAATGACTAATGGCTATATGGTGATTACATTTTCAGTTTGTGAGAAATCTTCATGTTTTTATTTATGCCTGTACTAATTTACATTTTACTGAAAGTTTATGAGCTGCTTCAATTTTGGAGTTTTTTCTTTAATTTAGTACACTTTATTAATTTTATATTTTTCATATATTTTCATCATATTCTTTCTCATCCCCCAAATCCTCCCAGATCTTTTCTATTTCCATACATACCGAATTTCATCTTGGTGTATCTCTCTCAAAAGAAATAATTAATTAATTAAACATGAAAGAGACTAAATACATCAAACTAAAACAAACAAGAAATAATTAAAACCATGAAGTATTATTTGTTTTTATCAACTACTCTTTAGCATGAAACCTGCTGCAGGGTGAGATTGAAAAGCACAATGCCTCTCTACAGGAGAAAACTGCTTTTATGTTTTCTAAATAGCTATCAGTTGCAAATAGTTTCTTGAATATAGGTACAATTTTTGCATCTATTTCCCCTTTTTTCTACTAGGATTTTATCTGGCTAGATCTTCAGGTTTTATGCATCTTGTCATAGTTATTCTGAGTTCATATGTACAGCAGCTATATTTGTATTTAAAACTTGTTTCTTCAGAGATTTCCAACACTTCTGATATTATAATCTTTCTGTCTCTTCTTTCATGTGAATACCTTAGCTTTGAGGTGAAATATTTGATAAAGGCATCCCATTTAGGGCTGAGTGCACCAAGATATCTTATTAACTATATATTGCTATATTGCTTAATTGCAGGTCTCTGTATTAGTACTATTTATTCTGAGAAGAAGCTTCTCTGATTAGGAATGAATAACTATGAGTATGTCAATATACAACTAGAACTCATTTTTAAAATAATATTAGCAATAGCAGTAGGTTTTCCATTTGGGGCCATAACCTATACACTTTCAGGTTCTTGATTTCATTAATAGTGTCAGATGTGGGTTTGATCTCATAGAGTGAACCTTACATTCAATGAAAAAATGGTTGGTTACTCTCTCAACATGTGTACCAATATTGCACCAATCATATAACTTTCTAACAACTCTCTCTTACACGCCTCAGGTTTCCTAGCTAATGATAGTAATGATTGATTTTCTCTACTGATGGTGTACATAGTACCTTCTAACTTTATGAATGCTATTCAGTAGGAGTGATGGTTCTAGTTTGTCACCAGCTCGACTTTTCAAAGCTCTATAGTAAGTTAATGGTATGTGAAATATAAGGGCCTTGTCATCATGTTGTAGATCGTAACCAATATTACCAATAACCTGTAACAGAGGAAATTTATGGGACCACTTTGGCCAAAGATTTAATAAGATAGAAATTATTCTTGGTACTGGGGTTTACTTGGTGCCTTGACGCTTAGTTATTGCATTGTTTTCCCTCATTAAAATAGTTACTAAAATTTCTGTTGATAAAACTTTAGAGTAGAAGATTCCATTTCTATTTCTAAATACATTTTTTTTGCTTTCTGGCCATTGGGTTGTTTTGATTTCTAATACACTTTGGGTATTGACACTTTAAATATTGTCTTTTGGTATTTTATAGGTTTTATACAAGTCTGGCGAGTTACCTAGAGTTAATTTGTTTTGATTTCAAAGAATAACCTCATATTACTACCCACTTCCATAAATGCACATCTCTAGCTTCTAGAGAATGACTTCATCAAGATGCCATCACTTATTTAAAATAGATGCCGAGTCTGTCTTTATGCTGCCATGATTTTTTCTATGAATACTTGGCTTAGTGACTTACAGCAACAAAAGTTCCTTTGAAATATTTCACATTCAATGCCCATCTTTTCTTTTTCAACCAATAAACAGATATATATATATATATATATATATATATATATATATATATATATATATATACATATATATGATTCATGGAAAATAATGTATCTTTTTCAGACAAGTCATGATGTAGTGAGAAACTGAGCTCTTGCCTTGTTTTATTTCTTTCAATTTCTTACTATTCTATGACTTAGCCTCTAGTTTTGTGAACCATATCTGTTCTGCTCTGTAGTTTCTCTATAGTCATTCACATTTTTAAGCCATGCTTTTCCATATAGCACAAGTTGGCTAGGGGCTGAGGAAACACTATACTTTGGCTTTCTAAATGCTAATATTGTTTTCAGATTTGTGAACACAGTTTTTGCTTTTTTTTTTTTTACTGTACTCTTAGCTGGTATTGTCCTAGATTTTTACATTGTTATTAATATTCTTCTTTTGCTTAACATCTATTGTTCTAATTTTGCTTTGTTTCTCTGAAAATAACCTATAGTCTTAATCTGCTTATGCTCTTTCACAATCATGGAAGGTTCAGGTGATAACAAAGAACCAGTCACCCAACCGGAAGACAGAGAGTAATTTATTGGACAATTTCAAGGTTTTATATAAATTTACTCTTCCAAGAAAAAGTTCATTAGATCCATAAGAAATGCTTCAATTCCTGATAGAAATGATGTCTGAAATTACCTAAGAACCTAACAACATGAAATGCATCTAAAATCCTGCTGGACCTCAAACTACCACTACTTGTAATCAAATCTTGAAGGTGTGATCATTTTAATAAGAAGCAATATACAAGCCATTTTGTTGCATCCCATTATTCCAAATGTATAATTATCCCAAGTATATAAAATAATAGTATTCTTCAACAATCCAGTGAAAAGTTAATGGCTACAATTCACTCTAAAGATTTCATATGAGAGTAAAGGTTAATTCTTTGTAGCAATGAGTTTTAAGATTTTAGACAGCTCATTCACTTCCAATATTCCTTCCTATTTCAAAGGAAGGAATAAGAAGTTAATATCACTTCCAATCTTCATTCTCATTTCAAATGAAGGAATAAGAAGTTAATATTCCAAAGACAGACTTAAAACTACCAATGTAGACATTAGGTACTATATCTCTAGTATATTTTATCATAGTAATGTATCAAAAAAAATTCTTGACACTAAAAATAGGGAAAACAGAAAATAAAGCAGCTATTTGTTCTGACTATGAAGATACCATCTCATTTTATTACTGACATTCTGAATGGATGGCAACACATTACATCTAAGCACTTAAATAATGGAACTGCAGGAAGATGAGGATAGGGCAAGATAATTACCTAAGCCAAAGCTAAAAAGGTGTTTGTGTTAAAATTCAACTCACTTTAAAACCAGAAACTAAGAGGGTCAGTGATGAAGTAACAGCACTACAGGCAACAGATCAGAGTGCATATTAAGATCTACCCCAATTCAAGTTGAGATAAGTGCTGCAACAACCCTTCAGTTCTCAGTGGCTATGTGCGAGATCTATTTCTCAATCATGGAAAGCACACTGCTCTTCTCTGCTGTGAGCCATGATCCTCCTGTCTGAGCTGCACTCTTTGCAAGCATCCATGTCATCTGTAATCTATAGTTCTTTGACAGTTGGAAAAAATGAAAGAAAGGGTGAAAAAGTTTTATACAACAAGCTCCAAAATGAAATACATTTTCTTGTCCCACCCATTGGCAGATACTTGGTTAAATCTCTTTCAACTATATGCAAAGGGGCTGAATAATACAGTTTAGAATTGAGAAAGAATTTCCCATCGACAGCTATACTTTGAAAGAGTGTATTTTTTGTTTTGTTTTTAATTGATTTTTTTATTTATAATTTTTCCATACCTAATTCTTCTCCCTTCCTTCCCCTTCTTCAATCCTCTACCAACCTCCCCGTACCCAATCTCATATCCACTCCTCAGAGCAGACAAGGACTCACAAGATGCGTCAGTTTGTTCTGGCATATCCAGTTGAGGTAGGACCGAAGGTCTCCCCCAATATCAAGGCTGAGTAAGGTGTTCCTCTGAAGGGAATGGATTCCACAAAGCCAATTCCTGAACCAGGAATAATTTGGTTTTACTGCATTAGGCTTCACAAACTGCCCAGGCCCTTTGACTGTCATCTATATTCAGAGGGTTTAGATCTATTCAATGAGGATTCCTCAGATGTCATTTCAGAGTCCGTCCGTATGTGACTGTTCAGTGGATATATGAAAGTTCTCATCATCATATACTGTACAAACAAAAGTCAAAATCACAATTAATTAATTTACTCACAGTTAAAATTCCTTGCATCAATGAACCAGAAAAAAATGAGAATTTGTGGAAGAAAGAAACTTTTTAACAGCCTTTAATTGAAAGCAATGGCATGGCAGACAGGATATAAGATTCTCAAAACTCTAGATCTAAAACTACTATATCATCCAACAATATTACCACTAATGTATGTGTATATCCAAATATATGTGGATAGATAGATAGATAGATAGATAGATAGATAGATAGATAGATAGATAGATAGATAGATATTTTAGAGCATTTATTGTTGTCAAGAAATGACATGATCATGGCCATTCTAATAAAAATTCATTTAAATGGTCCTGACTTATATTTCAGAAGTTTAACCTATTATCATCATGGTGAGGATCATGGCAGCATGCAGACCAGCATGATATTAGAAAAGGAACTGAGAGTTCTATGTCTTGACCTGTAGGCAGTAGAAGGAGACTTTGAGACTAAGCCTAGCTTGAGCATGCAAGACCTGAAAACCTGCCTCCACAGGGACCCATTTCTGCTACCTAGGCCACACCTACTCCAAAGTAAGCCACAGAGGGGTGCTTCTTATTGGCTTTATCTTCATGACTTACTTAACCTGTATTTTTTATGGACTCTAGGAGCATCAAACTACAGGTGGCACCACAGTGGACTGGTCACTCAACTATCAACCAATAAATAAGAAAATGTCCCACAGGGTTGCCTACTGCCAGATTTAATGAAAGGATTTTTCTCAATCAAGGGTACATTCTTTCAGATGGCTATAGCTTGGATAAATTAGACATAAAACTGGCCAGTACACAAAGCAAACTGCATTCCCTTATACTCTGGCTTTTAACGTTTTTATACCACTTCTTTCTTAATGATTCCTGAGCCTTAGGTACCAGTGTTGTTCATTTTACATATTTTTTTTTCATTTTTAAAAGGTAAGTATATCTCATAAAAGTATAGAGAATGTAGTAGTTGTCAGAATATCGCAAGGTACAGATAGTGTAGTACAAAGAAAATTCAGTTAGTGGGAACTGAGTAAAAGTGGAGACAAGGAATTGGTGTTATAATAAGGTTTCTCTGTCCCATCTGGCTAGAGGTTCAGACCCACAGACCTGTAGTCTCAGACCCCTTAGCTGTCCACTGTTGCTTAGGCCCCCAAAATGACTCAGGTGCTTATATTAAGTTCATGCTGTTTGGCCTACGGCTCAGGCACATTGCTAGCTACTTCTTTTATCTTAACTCAACCCATTTTCATTAATTTGTCCTGCCACATGCTTGTGGCTCACAGGGTTGTGTTCCTTACATGTTTCTTCTTTGGCAGCTGGGTACATCTGTCTCTGACTCAGTCCTTCTTTTCCTACCTGTTCTGATTCTCCACCTACTTCTTCTATGGTGTTCACCAAGGGCCAAAACAGCTCCTTTATTTAAAGATTGATCTTTACAGCATACAAAAAGACATTCCCACATCAAATTGATTCTGTTGTTTTTATAGCAAATGAAAGAAGCTGTCTTCTACAAAAATTTTAAGGAGTATATATACTTAAAAATATTTAAAGAGATGCAAAAATGGCTAAAATGTTTAGACTATGAAGAATTTTATAAGCTTATTTAATCATGACATTGTACCTCTAAAATACACAGAAATATTATACATATATATATATATATGTTTTAAAGTATTGTTAAAAGAAACTAATATGAAGGTATTTCTTCTTAGATATTTTAAAAATGACAAACATTAGCGTTAATTATTTTATTACATATTTAGCAGAATTCATCAGGGGATCCAGATATTCTTTTTATTTTGCTCAGGTATTGTAAAAAAAAACTGCTTCACTTTCCTTGTATTATTCAGATTTCATAATTATTCTTGATTTGGTGTGTTACATTGTATATTTATAAGAATGTATCTGTTTTTCTAAATTATCATTTTGGAGGGATTATAATTGCTCCTATAATTCTACAATTTCATTGAAAAACACAAAAGTCTGAATTCCCAAATACAATACTTCCCCTTTGAAGTTGATAATATCAAGCTGTTCTAAGACCTCATAATTAAAAATATGATATTTAACATTGCTGTTTTCAACTCTTGACATAATTTCCTTTCATCTAGCCTCTTATAGTATAGTGATGCCATTATTTAGTAACATTAGGATTAATATATACAATTAAACTCGGTCCAATTTTACATACTCAGGATTATTCAATCTCCCAAGGTAAAAATGCTTTTAAGATACTATGTCAAATATTAAAATGTAATGTCATTAAATATACTGAAAAATCTTTTCAGTCTATCCTCATAACTGATGACCAATATTTTATTACTGACTATAAAAATAACAAAACTATACAATACTATTTCTTATGGGCAGCAATGCCTGAATTAAATTCTATCTTCAGTAAATACAGTTAGTGTCCTGAAGAGCTGAGCTCCATGGAGAACACTTTAAAATTTCTTATTAAGTATATAATTATTACTAAAGGTCATTTAGGAAAAAAACCCTCAGGTTTTTTTTTTCATAATTTCTTTTACATATGACATTTGGAGAGCAGTATGACTAAATAACTTCCCTATTAAGTTTAGAATCATAAATTTTTATTATGATTGAAATATTCTTTAGTTATATTCTTGTAGTCTTTTTCTACAGAAAATCTCTTCAGAAATTTGCAACATTTTCTAATATTTAAAGAACTTTAAAGAATTTTTGAATAGAACCAATTTATCATTAAAGTATTTTTGTTGATTAATTTTATTTGATAATTTTATATGCATATATAATATAATCTGATTTCTTTATTACTCTACTCCCACTGTTATGCTCATGCTCTTACAACCCTTCTCTTTATCTTTTATTAAGGATACCCTTCCCAGATTCATGACTTTCAAAGCCATCTGTGTTGCCTGCAACTAGATCAGTCAGATGTAGTCATCAGTAGTTACAAAAATGAAGGCAATGATTTACGTTTTTTCTATGTCCATAACTTGTAAGTAGTTCAGCACTGAGGGTAAGAAGACTGTTAGCTACCCTTCCATCCATATTAGAGCCATGGAGTGCCCATTCTTAAAAATATCCAACCTTTTTAATAGCACCTTTATGGAAAGTATTTAGTTTTAAACATGTGACTCCTGAGCTACACAACTTAATACATATCTCATTCAGAGTCCCTCTTTTTCCTCCACAAAATAAAAAAAGCTGATATTCTGTATTTCCTTCAAGATCCTTATCATAATATATGTACAGCTGTTTGTTTTGAGATAAACAAAATTATATAGTTCCAAAGCATATGGAATGTTATTTCCATTGAATCTAACTATCACCAGATATTCCCAATTTTCAAAAACTTTGGTTCAGTTTTTATGTTTATGACCCCCTCATTTATAAAAGTCTGTTTTGTATATGTGTTTTTAGTTAAAACAAAATGAATATCAAAAAACTAATGAAATTCAGTGGACTTAAACCTTTATGATTGGCAGATATTTCAAGGTCTAAGACCCTCCTACTAGCTCTTCAAGCTTGGGCCACCAGCCTTTTTTGACATAAAGATCGTGGGCACAATTATATCAAGGGATGACCTGAGAAACTTTGTGAAAGAAATGAGAGCACAACTCAGCCTTTAACAAAAGCAGGCTGTCCTTCGCAAAATGATGGGCAACAACTTATCTATAGGAATGCAGGTTGTTCTATTTCTACTTCCTGTTTTCTAGTGAACTCATTCAAATTTTAAGGCTCAAATAAAAGGTCAGAGAAAACAGATATTTGTTCAAAGTGCATGAGTAACTTGATTACCTATCTTTAGTCTGATCTATGAGTTATAATAAATGATTGTTTATACATTTTTAAAGATCTCAAAAATACATAAAAATACATGGGGACTCTAAATCTCTCAATTTTTTTGTAAAGTGAGAACAAAACATAAAAAATATCTCCACTTAAAGAATTGCATTGAGTGAAAAATATCTCATTTTGCAATCCTCTTATTTATCAATCTGCCTTCCTTTGGTTCCAGCAAGGATACCTGCTGTGTACATCCATAATTGTACAGTATCACTTTAGAGTCTATTTTTAATTCATTCTTAGTTAAATAGTCATCTATTTATTAAAATAACACTTCCAATAATTATGTTTCATTATTTAATTTGAAATTTTGGTTTGTCTATGAAGGATCATAAAATAGAAATTGTAATGGAAGAAATAATGACATAAAATGAACCAAAAAACATAGTATGAAGTTTAATTATTGATTTATTAATATTTTTTTAATCAGATATTTATAAATTTTAAAATTTTCAGATTGATTGAAATAGACAAATTAGTATAAACCACTCATAACTGTTGTAGCTACCAAACAAATTATTTATGATTTCCTAATTTTTTCCAAATTAATTTTATTTTATGTGTGTTAGTGCCATTTTATATGTATGTATGCATGCATCACCAGGTGACCAGAGTAGATATCTGAGACCCACAGTTTTTCAACACCTATTGGATCAAGAGTGGCCACTAGAGACCCACATTTTATCAATGACTATTAGATCAAGAGGACTACCTGAGACCCACAGTTTGCCAGCAACTATTGTATCAAAAGCACACATTGGATCAAGAGCACATATTGGAACAAGATTGGGTCCCTGAAACATGGAAATGGCCATCTCACTGTGATTTAGAATACACTACCTCCAAGTGGCCCAAAAACCCAGAATGGGCCAAGAGAGGCTTCTTGATCTGGGAATGTCTTTCTATATAGTGTGAATATAAATCTTTAAATAAAGGAGCTGTTTTGGCCATGGCAGACACTGTAGTAGAGGTAGGCAGAGGAATACGAGCATAGGTATGAGAAAGAGGGTAGAGGCAGAGACAGAGACAGATCAAACTAGCTGCCCAAACAAGAAACATATAAGGAACACAGGTGAGCCATGGACCACGTGGTAGAGAGATTAATGAAAATGGGTTGAGTTTAAAGAGCTAGTTAGTAATGTTCCTAAGCCATAAACCAAATAGCATGAAGTTAATATAAGCATCTGAATCATTTTTTTGGGGGGGGGCCTAAACAATGGCAGGTAGCTAAGAGGTCTGGGGCAGCAGGTCTGTGGGTGTGGACCCCTGGCTGGATGGGGCCAGGAAACCTATTATAACATCTTCCTAAGACACAGGCACAGCCAAAAATAGATTGCTTCTGTATAAGCTCCCTGAGATACAAACAAATCCTGCATTAATCAGAATAAGCAATGGGCAGACACCAGTGCAGGAACATATAAGAATATAAAGAACAATATGGCACCACCAGAATCTTTGGTCCTACAACAGCAAGACCTGAATATGCCACTGTAGAAGAAGTAGCTGGAAAAAACTATAACAATATCATATGAAGATAATAGAAGCCTTAAAAAGGAACTATTTTTTAAATTAATATCTTAAAGAAATAGAGTAAAAGAAAAACAATTGAATAGAATGACAAATATCTTAAATAAAATAAGAAAAACAAGGTAAAGGAAACAGTTCAAAATTTAAAAACTGAAACAAAAACAATAAAGAAGACACAAACTGAGGAAATGATGAAAATAGAAAACTTGAAACAAACTAGAATTATATATGCAAGCATAACCAGAAGAATGTAAGAGATGAAAGATAAAATCTCTGGTGTGGAAGATTTGATAGCAGAAATAGATGTGTTAGTCTAAGAAAACACTAAAACCAAAAAATCCATAATAAAAAATGTCTAGGAAATCTGGGACACAACGAAAAAGCAAAATTTCAGAATAATAGCAATAGAAGAAGGAGAATACCAGCTCAAAGGCACATAAAATATATTTAACAAAAGCACATGAGAAAACATTCACAATCTAAAGAAAAAAATGCCAATAAAGATACAAGAAGCTTATATAACAGCAAAGCAAATAGACTAGACCTCCCCACAAATGTATGCTGACCACATAATAATTAAGCCTCTAAACCTACAGAATAAAAAAGGAATATTAAGTGCCAGAAATAAAATAAGCTAAATAACTTATAAAGTAAGATGATGAGAATAACAGCATACTCAGACTACTCAGTTGAAATAATGAAAGCCTGAAAGTCCTGATCAGATGTTATACAGACACTAAGAGACCAAAGCTGCCAGTCCACCTAAATATCCAGCAAAATTATCAATCACCATAGATGGAGTAAACAAAATATGTTATGACAAACCATTTTTAAAAAATACCTATCCACAAATCCAGAACTACAGAAAGCACTAGAGATAAAACTTCAACTTAAGGAAACTAGATACACACATGGAGCTACAAGCAATAGATAATCTCAAAGAAGAAAGATCCAAAGAATGAAAACACACATACTACCTCCAAAATAATAGAAATTTACAATCACTGTTCACTAATATGCCTTATATAATAGTATTTTAAAATGATCTAGAACTAAGAGGAATGGCACAACAAATAGTATTTACTCAATAATGGAAATATTACTCTATACTAAGAAGTAGATTATCTGGTCATAGTGGTACACACTTATAATTCCATCACTGGGGAGGTGGAACCAAGATCAGGAGTTCAAAGACAACTTTAGTCACAATTTGAGCTACACGAGTCCTTACTCCAAAACATATGCATCATTATGAAGCATAATGTCTATAATATTCATATAGAATGTTATAGAATAATTTTTATATGGCTCAAATAGATAGTTGAGCTTGGGGGTGCACACTTTTAATTCCGGAACCATAGAGGGTACGCCACAATTGTTGTGAGAGGGCAGCATGGGTTGAGACTGACTTGAGCTACACAGTATGACTCTCTCCCCCTCCAAAAAAACAAAAAAACAAAAAAATGAAAAGACATTCTTTTATCCTTCTATAGCATGATTTTTCAACATTTAAATTTTAAAATCTAAAATGATTTTTTTTGTGCTGGACAAGGGAGTGTTAGATGGTATCCATTTCAAACTATTTGAAATCTCAACAGAAAGTATCATCCAATTGTGGCTTAAAGAATTTTAGGCCTAGAGATTATTAAGTGTTATGGAAAAATTATAAAATAGATTGTCTTTCTTGTCCGGCCATAACAAAATTAATCTGATGATAATAGTACAAATTGCTATTAAAATAATAAAATATTAAAAACACATTACTGCAAGGAACACTGTCATAGTTGCAGGCTTTCTTTGCTATTCTCCTGAGTTTCTCCTTGCTTATATGTTCTGCAAAAAAAGCTGACTATAATTTTAGCTGTTACTCCATCAATCGTATGTCTACTTTAAAGTAGTAACTTATTTATTGTTAATCTTCATTTACTTACATATTTGTAAAGACATATAATGTTTCCAGCAATTTTCATGTTTTACAACTTGAGAACCTATGTAGCCATCTCTACTACTTTACATTGGGGCTTATCTAAGCATTTGGGGTATTTATCCAGTGTTGTTTATCTTCATCTCAGGAAGAGGATGCCATAAAAATTAAATTTAATATTTTGGCCTCATAGGTATTATTTAAAAAGTGACATATAAAATTGATTTGGAGTCATTATTTTATTATATGTATTGTATTATGCAAGTTCTGTGATCTGATACAATATATAACTACTTTTGTTCCAGATTTCACACTGACAAAATGAGAAAAATGACAGCATCTTGATACTGAGGCTGAAGAATGAAGATATTAATGCTTAGTATAGTGTCTTACATACATTATATCATTTCCAAATAGTATACTATGTAGGGATATGTTTCAAATTTAATAGAAACTAGTCTGGACTATCAGAGTACAGATCCATCTCTTCCAGTTTTTGTTGGTTTGTTTTGATTTTTCGAGACAGAGTTTTCTGTGTAACAGTCCTGACTGTCCTGGAACTTGCTTTGAAGACCAGCATGGCCTTGAACTCACAGAGATCCTCCTGCCTCTGCCTTCCAAGTGCTGGGACTAACAGTAAGCACCTCCACTGCCTACCTGGGAGCCTGGAACTCCCTCTGTAAGCCAAACTGGCTTCAAACTCAGATTTTCTGGGATTAAGGGAATAGATCACCACTCCTGGATATTCCCTGTGCTGGGGTTAAAGGTGTGAGTTACCACTGTGTAATTATTCTATACTAACTGTGAGTAGATCCCTCTGATATCTCAGACTGTTTTTTTTTTAATTTGAAACATATACCAACAATACTATTTTATAAAAATTTAGATTTTATAATTATTTAATTTAATAAAAAATCATGTTTGCATGACCTTTCTAACTAATAAAGGTATAAGGAATGAAATTTTATTTCCTTCGACATTTATAATCTGCTGTTTTTACAGCTTACATCATTCTTAGAAACATACAACTTTAAAATAATTTGTGACCAATTTAGAGATACAACATCATTATTTACAATATTTTGCTGCTACCATACTCAATTTGATAAAAGAATATTTTTATTATTTCAAATAAAATCACACCAACACACTAATAATTTCTTAATAGTCTACCCATAGTACTTAGAACACACTCCTCAGGGTTTTTGCTGTTATTATTTTTTTCTTTTCTTTTGTTGTTGTTGTGCATATGATATAGTTTATATAAATGAAATCATATGACACCTTGTCTTTTTTGCCTAGGTATTTTGTTTTCACTCACTGTTATATTTAAAGTTTATTATAGTTAAAATAGGGTTTATTGCTATTTATACTATAATATTAATATTATCACATCTGTAAATTCATAAACACTTATTTGTTAAACCACTTTTATACTCATTTTGTATGTTTCTATGACCCTTCGTCAGTGTTTATTTTTCAATATAAGTTCTTATTTACATTGAGGTTATTCATATGTGTGTATAAGAGGTATTTCTTGTAACAGTGTTATTAGGATTTTTTTTCAGGGTAGTGTCAATTTGTTTTCCAACATGGATGTGCCATTTTGTAATGCCAGAATAAGGTATATTGATTTTGATCCCTCTGTAAGTTTATTATCAAATTTCGTGTTTTATGTTACATATATACACAAAATGCATGTTTATATATTCATATGTATGTATGTATGTATCTACATACTTATTAAGTAGAGAACTATGTACTTAAATCATAAATTCTTTTCCTTATTTGTATAGATTTTTCTTCATTGAAATTCAATTATTATTATTTTCACATTAGACTTACACTGACACATTTTCAAAATTATTTAATTTATTTATGTAAAAATGGCTAATTCAAACTCCAAAATTAATTATTAGGTTACTTTTGTCCTATTTTAATGAATCTTATTGAGTCAAATGATATAGAATTTACAGAAAAAAATATTTATGATGGAAAGATAAATCACTATTAATTTAAAAATTAGCTATGATAGATATACATTTATAACATTATATACATATATAGAAATATCAATGATAAAATATTTTCTCTTTATAATGTGACTTATGCTAGTTGAATAAAATAGACAGGATCTAGAAATTCTAATATGGTACACTAAATAAAGGATAATAACAAAATAATGAGGAAAAATGTCAATGGAATTGACTATTGCACTAACTAAATAATGGCTGCATGATGGGGAACTAAGGAAATTCAATTGCTTTGAGTCAAGCCAGGAAGCTAAGATACTACTTTATCATCGATGCCTTTGGTCAGTTGTCATTTTGATCTGTCAAAGATTTAAATCTTTTCATACTGACTTAACATTTCCCCACAATTTCAGCTATAAATATGACTCTGTGGGAAGTATCTTGAAGTGTTTGTGCTATTAGGCTTTGCCTTTGTGTGTGAGAGGATGTACGTGTAGCCAGGCCAATGGATTTCTGCAAATCAATGAGGATTAACTTTCATAAGACAGCAGCAAAGTATCTTTTCTTTAAAGCCATGTTTAATTCTGTAGTTTTATCTAAACAAACAAAAATAGTTCTGTGACTGAATAATTGAATATATTGATTGCATATGAAGTTGTATTTTTAATATTTTTAATCTCTTAAAAATAGTTTTGGAGGACTGCCACAGTGTAATGATGAGAAAACTCTCAAACAGATTTAGCATGCAATTTGTATAGTATCAGTGAGTTTAGGTTCCATTAAAATTTAGTAGTTTCATTAATGTATTTTTTCTATTTCGCATCCTCCTACAAGAATTTGTATACTTAAGTAAACTAAAACAAGCAAAGTTGTATTTTGCGATGGTGGCATGAACTATTCTTCTGGACTTAGGAATAGCCCTCATAATTCTTGAGAAACTGGAAATTAATTATCATTTAATATATTTTGGGATTTGTTAAATATCAAAAATATTTTGAGCATGAAGTCTATTTAGTTTTAGTAAAACAGGCAAGAATGTCACATGTAATCTATGATACATGTACTAACATCATTTTCCACAATGCAACACCATAGAAACTCCAATCTAGATAAATGTATTCAAAAACCATATGGCACTACTAGCATCTTATGGTCCAGCCCTGTTCAGAAAGCTATCCTACCATATTTTCTGATCCTTAGAATCTACATGTTGAAGAAACTAAACTCCTGGGAAATTAAGGTAACCCTTTTCCTTTTCAAATGTCACTCACAGAAAGTAGTAGTTATTCCGGAAAAAGCAGGTCAAGAATATCAGTGTTACAACTACTTTGGATTAGCTCACTTGTGAGGTGGATCCTCCTCTATACCTGAAGAAACTGAAAGGCAAGTGGTTTCTACCACTTCATAGTGAGGACACTTTTCATAAAGCAAAATCTCATTGTGAATGTAGTAGAGCATCAGTGTACCTCTCAGTCCACTTCTAAAACAGTAGGTGAGGAACATTGCCTGGGGAGATATATACAGATCACACAAAAATAAAATGATTTTAAAATCTTACCAAAAATTGATTTGAATAAGAGAGAAGGTTATCAATTTAGCTGAAAAAATATAAACAATTTTATTTTATATGCCACTTTCTTGAGGTCATGCAGCTGAGCTGTGTATTTTTAAGGTCCCAATAGCTTTCCCACAGAAGGAATATCTGACTGAACCTCCTTAAAAAACTAAAAAGCTATGTTTTAGAGGGGAAAAATGCCTTCACTTTCTTCTCATATTATATCATAATGTATAAGTCTACATAATTTTAGAAAAATAAGTAATTTTAGATTTAGTTTTGTGTATGTGTATTTTTCTGCAAGTGTGCCTGTGTTCCATGTACATGTCTACTTTTTTAGGACAAAGAGGGTATCAGATGCCCTGGGAGTTCCATACAGATTAGAATAACTATATGGATGCTAGAAATCTGAACCTCTTTCTGTTCTCTATAAGGACAAGTACTAAATGTCTGAGCCATCTCATCAGCTCTGAAGCTTTCTAATAGTAATGTTTCTTCAAATGTATAGAACCAAAAACACCTGGATAATTTCAGATAACAGCAACATATGCATCAGAAAAAGAGTTTACCATTCAGTTTTTAACTAACTACCCAGGTAACTGCTCATCTAATATGCCTCATCCAAGATGCCTGCATAAATCCAGTGCCTATGACCCCTAAATTTGTGGGTAAAGGTATTAAGATTTCATACATCTCAGACTGGTTTCAGATTTAATATATAACCAGTGATGGCATTGAATTTCAAATATTTTTGGTGCCTTCTTAAAAATAATGGAATTAAAGTTATGTGACAAAGGATTTGTTGTACATATGATGGTGATTGAATTCATACAGAAACAAAGAAACAATTTCATCCAAGTATAAACCAATCAGTTTAGTTCAGGAGTGAACCACGAAAGAACAAAACTCTCAATAATTTTCCAGTGTCTACATATCCAACCAGAGGGGTAGAAACTTGTGAGCCTTTCTCCCTAACAATCATTAACTGTATGAATCCTTGGAAGATAGTGTAGGCTTCCTAGGGACTTTTCTCCACCTAGTGAGATTCATCTATATGCTGAGCATTTAACTGCTCCTGTACCAACTGCTCTAAGGCCTGCAACTTTTCTTTTGTTAGAGGCCATTGATGAACCCATATAGGGTTCTCTGTTAGCCATTTTAGAGGTAGTGCTGTGGGTGTATTTGAAAGATCAGCAGCTGTTTTACCTTGTTTCTGTATAACCTGAATGGTCTGTGACTGTTTCACATAATTACCTTTCTAATTTGTTGTTGTTTTTTCTTTTTTCTTTTTTTTCTGGAACCATGTGCTAGTTTATGGTTTATTTCTGTGTTTGAAGGAATATTAACCTGTGTGTTTGATTGTTGTAGTAAATCTCATCCCCATAAATATATTGCAATGTTAGCCACCTATATTATCAGGCCTAATATTGTATAGGTCTCCAGCAGATAATCAGCATTACTGAAGGTCCAAAGCAGTAGCCATGTCATATTTTAAGGATAATAGTGAGCACTTATAAAACCACTGCCTTCCCTTGTCGAATGTACATGATTCTTAATGTAGTAGCCTTAGAGAAGAAACATCAAAACCTTCATACTTAATAGGTAAAGGTTGACTTCAGGAACATAGAACAACCAATACAAAAGACAAACAACAAGCAAAGAACCCTAAATATGGCATAATGTTCATTATATTGGTAAATTGTGATGTCACTTGTGCTTATTGAGAAGCAGGCTCTTGAATCAAGGTTATTCTCCCCTTTTTAAGACATAATCATGTTTGTCTAAAAAAATTCTGCTAAGACCCCTTATTTAGGGAGGCACTAGCATTTTACCTCTTTGAAAAGTGGAAGAGAATAGCAAAACAGACCAAGAGTAAAAGACTGTGCTGGAGAATGTTAGTATTACTGTTACTGTTGGTTATCCCCATACTAGAGAACAGGGAGTTCACCTATTAGAAGCTTCACCATGGAGAGAAGACTCAGTCAGAAAATCTTTAATTTTATTTATTTATTTATTTTTAAAAGTTTTTTCTATATATACCACTGCTCTCCCTCCTTCCCCTCCTCTAAGTATTTTCCAATCCTCCCTCAGCCTCCACCTGTCCCATTCCACCATCCATTTGCCAAGAAGGACAAGGATTCCCAAGGTGGATCAGTCCAGTCTATAATACCCAGTTGAGGTGAGTCCTTCATCCAGTATTAAGGCCAGGTTAGGTGTTCCTCTCTAGGGAATGGGCTCAGAGATGTCAGTTCATGTACCAGGAATATAGTCTGATCCTACTTCAAGAGATTCCACAAACTACCCATGTCGTTTCACAGTCATCTACCTTTGGAGGGTTTAGTTCCTTTTCCTGAAGGTTCCTCAGCAATTGTCTCTGAGTCTGTGAGCTCCCAATAAATTGGGTCAGTAATCTCTGTGAGTATCATCCTCATGATCCTGATCTCTTTGCTCATATACTCCCCCACCCCTCTCTCTTTCTTTACATCTGGACTGGGAACTTGACCTAGTGCTTAGCTATGGATCTCTGCTTCTGCCTCTATTTATTGCTGGATGAAGGTTCTATAATGACACTTAGGGTGGTCATTCATTTGATTACAAGGGAAGTCTTGTTTAGTCATGCTCTCTTGTTGACTGCCTCAATCAGTTTCTGCTAGAATCTGGTAAGCCCCTGTTTTAATAGCATTACCATTCTGTTATAATTGGCTTACACTTGGAAGCTTCAGCTTAAGGGGACATTGTGCTTTGCCTAAACATTAGCACCCTTGGTGACTCCAGCTTACTGCCTTCCCCTTTTATTGCAGTGGAATATTTTGAGTACCTGATTTGATGAAATTTTACTATCTATCTTTTTACTTTACCACTTATTAATTTTACTTTGGCTTGTTGTATATTTTAAAGTAGTTTCTATAAATTCATTAGAAGATATAGTAAAATTAACTAAATAAAAAATTGAAAGCACAAAGTTCTTGTTTTTTTTTTCAAATAAAAAGTATCTACAAAGCAATAGAAATAAAGAGAATGTAATGAAATAAGGGATGAAAACATTCCAAATTTTATGAAAAGTACTCTAAGCATCTCAGACAGCCAAAGAAATCAATTTAGATCAAATACAAACAGGAATTTGCCTAAATAGATATATAGTATAATAATAATATAATATATAATAGTAAATTAATTGAAGTACAGCTAGTATTATTTTATAATGTTTTTATGATAACAAATGTGAAATGAGAGACTATTGTGACAAAACTAACACTTTCTTCTAAATGGTAAGAGGTATACTCTGACTTTAGGATTTTATAATTAATTGGAAATAATGATTTTTTCATTTCATATATTGATTAGACACTAAAACTGTGAAATGCACAATTGCAAGACAATATGATAGTTGATTTTCAATAAATCATAAATTCACTAAACCATATATGTAACTAACAAACTTTTATGTGGAATTTATGTGTATTACATATACTTAATATTCTTTCAAATTTAATTTTATTTTTAGTATGCAAATTGTTCTTATAATTAGAACTATATGTTTAATATTACTTTAAATATAAAAAACTTTTGCAAAATTTGCCATTTTCATTTTTCAGAAAAAAATATATTTGGGATTGGGTATATAAATCATTTGAAATAGGGCTTGCCTAGCATGTACAACTTTTGGGTTACATTCCTATCACCACACAAAACAGGAGGAATAGCACATATCTATATGCCAAAACTCAAGAGACAAACAGGAAAATCAGAAGTTCAAATAAATTTCCTGCTACATAGCGAGTTCCTAGCCAGTCTAGCATACATGGGAACATGTTTCAAAGCTACCAATCAATCAAACAAACAAGTAGACAAACAACAACTAAATAAATGTACTAAAATTTATTATAGATGACATAATTTTGCCAGAGTAATATTTTGATGATAATTTCTGTACTTTTAAAATTATATGTCAAAATAGTCATTCTTAAAATGTATAAATGTTGTTTATATACTATACAAATTAGTGTAATCTTTAAATACTATGTCATCATCAAATAAACATTCATAAGGATAAAAGGGATCTACACAAATATTATGTTGATTATATCCTTGTTGTTATACTTATATTGTGCATTAAAATAGTTCAAAATGTTTATATTGATTTGTACTATTTTCAATAGCACCAAAAAAACCAAAATCTTTAATTAATTATCTAAAACAAAAAATTAATATGTAGCATTGTAACATTGTCAATCAGCTCTGAGGATTTTTTATAGGAAAAAAAATAACATTTTCAAAGATGTTAAGAAATAGTAAAAAAAAAATTCTATCTTCTTCTATAAAAGTACTTTTATTTTTTATTGTAACAACTTTGTTACAAAACAACTAGGTTTTATAAACATAAATGGGAGAAAGATATTTATGTGAAGTTATAATACACGGCTATTGGGCCTTATTGCTTTGAGCATTTAGTATCTCAGCATGTCTTAGAAATAAGGGGCAAAGGAAGCATTTCAACTCAATGGATTCAAAAGTAGGAAGAGGGCAAGGTTCCAGTTGCTTTTCAAGTGCATAGTCCTAAAGACCTAATTTCTTTCTAATTGACCCTGTTTTCTAAAGCTTCCCAAGTCTCCCCAAATGCCATAGACTGGGAACCAAAACTTTAAAACATGGGCTTTTGTGTGAAGTCAATAATTCTGAATAGCCACAATGTTCTTTCTTCATTACAATTGGAAAGAAACAAAGTTAAGCTAACTTTTTCTCATTCAACTTACAGAATACTAAAATGAAAATATATATTAAAGAGTAAACAGAGATATACTTAGTTACTGTCTACTTCTATGTTATTAGTCATTATTTCGTACCAGTAAACATCTAAATAAAGACTTTGAGAAACATATACTCACATCATAATATTACTGATTATGTTTAGGTGTTGTGAACTTTGAGATTATTGACTCATTATATCCTTAAACAAGAGACATTTCACATCTCATGTTTATGAACATTATAGTTTGTATCAGTAGTCAAATATTGTTTCTTCGTCTCTTCACTAGTATTGTTCAGATTTATGATACTGAGACTGGATTCTAGAAACAAAAGAAGTATTTGAGATGGGTTTCTCTTAGCATTTGGTTATTTCTAGAAATCTAGAGTATTTGCTCTGGAAAGATTGTTCTAATCTCTGTTTGTGATAGATTTTGCATGTCTCTGTGTACAAATTCTTCTCTTAAAAAAAGCAGCCAGGCAGTATGTTGGTGCACTACTTTAATCTGAGCTCTATGGGATGGAGCACAGAGACAGGAAGATCTCTGAGTTCCCTGACAGGAGAGAGTTCCAGGAGAAACAGTGCTTAACAGAAAAAAAAATTACAACCAAAAAAAAATACTATTTTTGGGAAAAAAAAATACAACAGACAAACCAAAAGCTAACACTCACTGAATTTAAGATCTTCCCCAGTCTCGTTTTGGGGAATATAATTCAGTACACAACAACATTTTCTCTACTTATTACCACAAAATAGACTTATTATATAGAAAATACATTTACTCATTGTGAATCTCTGAAATTCTGAAAATCAAAACTAAAATGGCTAGCCCATGAGACATGAGGAAAGCGAACGAGATGATCTCCTTTCCTCATTGTTCTGAGTACTATCATTAGAAACGTGGAAGATCACATATAGATCATATTTCCTAAACTTTTAACCTATGGCAGGCTTAAGTCTTGTGTGATTTAAATAAATCATCCCAAATAGCCTCATAGTTCAGTTCCCAAATTATAAACAATGCTAAGATCATGAAAATGGAATATTCAGGAGTGAAATATTGCTCTAGAGAAAGACTTGTTAAACTGAAAAAAATACTTGCTTTTGGAATATAATAGTAGGATACACATAAAGAAAATAATCCAGTCACAAAATGTAGAAAGTAAAGTGTGTGGGGGGGAATAATTGTTTCAGACTACAGTGTGAGAGATTGTATTGTTTCATTGTAAATAATTGTTCCGCCCACTGGTTTAATAAAAAGCGCTGATTGGCCAAAGGCAGGCAGGAAGTGTGGGCAGGGCTACCAGACTAAGAAAACTCTGAGAACAGGAAGCACAGAGCAGAATGCCAGAAAGAAGCCAGAAGAAGCAGAGGACAACCATACTGCTGTGAGAAAAAGTACCAAGCCGCATGGCTGAACAGGATAAGAGTCATGGGTTAGATGAAGTGTAGAGAGCTAGCAAGTATTATGCCTGGGCCTGAGGCTGATCAGCCTAAAAATATTGAAAGCATCTGTGTGTCTCTGCCTGTCTGTGGGTCTGTGGGTCTGCGGGCCTAAACCTAGAGGCAAGCCCCAAAAGTCTGGGCCAGAAACCTCCTACTACACTATAGTTTATAATTTTGATGAGTTGAACATGGATATCTCAATTTAGTTTTGACACCTATATATAATTATTTGTGGTTTTGTCTATATTGTAAGACCATAGAGGCTCTTTCAATACTAGCTTTTAACTTTTTTATGAACCTATCAGTTTTAAATTCTGTGTTTACAGGTGGTTCATCAACCATATCAGTTCAGTTTTTGATGGTGGATCTGTGCTTTGAGTAATATGCTTGTTACTCATATAATCCCCCCAAATCTGCCAGATTTTCTATAGTCATATTTCTTCTTATATAGTTTATTGAATCCATACTTCATCTTTACAATAAGTTTTTCTCAGCCACACTCTCTTTATACTTTCTTATTATGAAGAAAATCTATATTTTTCTGTCATGCACTTCAAAAAAACTACTTCTTCATTACTAAATATTTATTACTGCAGTATTCCACTTCTATTACCAAATACATTAGTTTTTAAGACTTCAATAATAAATTACAACAAACAATGTATATCTGATAATGTAATGTCATTGTTTCACATCTCTAGCAGTAACTAGATGCAACCAAATTATCTGGGATGATGGTTTCTTCTGAGCATTCAAAAAGATTCCCTTATTTTTGCTTATCTCTTGGAAATTATAAGCTCAAATACTTCATTTTATAAGATGCTTTGGCCATTATAATTTTTTTTCTTGGAAATAGATGGAGTTAATAGTTTTTGAAATACCTAGAATATTTAAAGTTGTAATAACTGAGTATGTATCTTAATAAATACATATTTATGATTATATAATTTAAGATATTAAGTGAATTTATACCTACAAAGAAATGTTTTTTTGCTAAAACAAGAATGGTTTTATTAATTTTATTTTTGAGCTTATAATTACAGCAATTCTTCCCTCCTTTTCTTCTTCAAAACCTTCCCACATATCCAACTCACTCTCATTAAAGTTCATGTCCTATATTTTAACTAATTATTATTACATTCATGTCTATGTGTGTGTATATACTTATATATTTCTAAATATAAACTTTTCAGTTCATATATGTTTTGAAGACTGACAGTTTACATAACTTTCTTTCCAAACTTATAAAATTCTCTACATACTAGATAGTTTGGAAGCAGATATTTGAGTCATTAAATACTGAATTCCATTTACAAAGGGTTTTATCCAAAATATATTTGTTTGTCTTTACAAAACAGGATGACATAAAGATAATGTTTCCTACTCTCATGTGTTCTGTATGCTCTTCAGGTCAAGGAAATCCTTAGCTTCATTTTAGTGAAATCAATTATTTATAACCAAAACTCCACTTATCTTCCTGCTTTCAGTATAAATACGCCATTTAGAGGTATAAGTGCATTCATTCAAAAGAAAGATGATAACAACATATTGATGCTTTCAAATTATTTTGTGATAAAGAATAATAGAATAATCCATTTCCTAGAAAAATAAATAGGAATGAATGCAAAAACAATTAGAAATCAGAAGATATTTTTAGAGAACTCTTCATAAACAGACTTCAAAGAAAATTTCTCATAAATTATGGTTACTCTCAATATGCTTTAATAATAAGTAGTTTCTTCAAGTGTTAGCAAGAGAGTTTGTAGTAGACAATTTAAAAGCTTTGTTAAGTTAATTGTATCTGAAAGTTCTAAAACCTATTTGTACCCCTCTACTTAATTATTTCAATTCAAATTACAGACTACTTTTATAACAGCAACATTTGTGCTTCCTGAATTAACAATATATTTTTATCTTTATCTGAAAAGCTATGCAAAATTAATTGATATGATTTCTTTATCTCACCAATGTATATGAATTAATAGATAAATGACAAACATATTCATTTCTTTATACTTTGGAATCCCTAGTGATTTATTTTATATAATACATAGTGAAACTAAAATAAGACAAATACTAAAAATAACTATTCCACAACATAAATCATGCTATGCTGTTAATATTCCCCTAGTTCCTCCTTTGTAAATGTTTTTTTTCCATCTTGTGCTACTGCATGATTTTGCCAAACTACTATATAATAGTAAATCATCACCTGTGGCAACATTCACACATAATAGAACTTTCCTTGCTTGGCTCTGAAGCATTACCAGTTCAAGCTTGAATTTGTGTGATGAGAATCTTTGCATAGACAGTAAATACTGAAAGGCTGTAACCATTATCAGTCTCTATTTTATTTGCTTTTTTCTATATTTTGAGTTTCTTGCTTTAGGACATTAACTAGACACAATCATCAATTGTGGTTTTCATATCAGATTGTCTGTACACAAAATTAATAAAGTCAGTAGTCATTTTGATCAAGGAAGGCTAGAACATATCAGCTTACAAAAAAAGTATTTTATTTTGTCATTAACTCAAAAAATAATAGTATGGTAATGGTTTGTGACTCAGAACTTTAGCAGAACCTTCACAGAAAACTCATATGTCACAAATATATATACAAGCCTGCAACATATATTATTGTTCACTACCGTGCAGACATGAGCTTTGTATTAATAACTATTGGAAGGCAATTTAGCACTGGAGAATTGACTGAATTGACTGCAATTTCCTTTGATCACTAAAACCTTTCCTAAGTTAGTTCTCTTATTTGTCTCCTCAGAGTCCAACCACTGGAGTTTCCATATATGCTCCCTCTACCTATTGAAGTGAATCGTTTGAAGTGGCAAGAATAAGGCGATTGAATTCATGGCAGTAAAAAGAGTGACAATCCAATTCAATAGCTCAAAGGAGGCTCACATTTTATATGTGCTAAATATGCCTCGCCACTCTTATCATGCCACTTCACAGCTCATGCCACTTCACAGTTCCTTTAAAGCATGCCATGGTTATTTTGAGAGTGAAAACATTCTCTACAAACATTTCTCAAACCGCTTTGGAGCATTTATGAGGATATGGAAACTTTCATTGCTACTTTCTTTAAAGCTTTGAAATACTCAGAGGAAGTAAACACTTTGAGGAAAGTTTGCAGGCCTGTTTCTCACTTTTCTTTGGATGAAGAGAACATATTGTCATTAAAATTTTGTTTATCTCTTCAGTTAAATCAAACTTGTGGCACAGCATTATCAAAATAACAAAATAGAAACTTGAGAAGATTTAGATTGGATAAATGCCTGCTGATTCCCTGGTATATTTTCTGTCTAATTGGACAAGAGTTGAAGCAAACTGTTTACACCATCTTATTAGCAATATGATCTAAGAGTTTCATTGTGAAAACATGATTTTCTGCTCATAATGAGGATCTCTATCCACAGTCAAGAATTCAGATGCTAGTTATGAAAGAAACTGTTCAGGCAGAAATCATTAAAGGGTGAGGGGAAGATTGATACGAATCTTGCGAAGCCAGATATTCTGATCTGTACTTGAAGGAAGGCTAGCTTTGTACATGTGAACCCTTTTCACAAGGCCAGTATTACAATTCAAAGTTTTTTTTTGCTTCATTTTTTTTTTTCTGTGGGCTTGCAAAATATGCAGCCATTCCAGCCTAAAAACGTGTTTGTTAGCATTGCTGTTTGGTTGCTTTCGGTTTTCTTGTTACAGGAAAAGTTAATGAAAAATTTTCTCTCCTACTATCCTGAGACTTAAGAAAGTGTTATGTATCAAAGCAACAAAACCTTATTGTACTTCCCTATTGAGCAAGGGCAATAGGTTGTGAACCTAAGGGCAAGCAGGAGTGTTTTCTTGAGCAGCAAGGGTGGCTGAAGCTGAACAGAGAGCCCATAGATCTAGATAGAGGACAAAAACATCAATGAAGTACTGTTATCACTTTGGATTATATTCTTATATTGTGTGCTATCACAATCACAATTCTTTCTCTCCCTTTCCCTCTCATCTGTGTGTGTGTGTGTGTGTGTGTGTGTGTGTGTACTTTATAACAGATCCTTCTAACCAACACATAAATGAATACTACATATTTACAAATATTCATTAAAATTCATCTTTTATCTCACAATATTTATGGTCTACATTGCAGTAATTAACAATGATACTATAAAAATGATTTATCTGCATCATATTTGCTCCAATTCACTTTTTCAGCAGATATCAATAAATTTAATTAGGTTCTATTCAAGTTAAAACTTGTGGCATTTACATATTGTAATAGTAGGTTACAGATACCAAGAATAAAATGTGACTACAAATTGTATATTGGTACAGTTTTGTGTGTATACAATTGTATTTTATTTGGTTGGGTTTTTTTTTCCCTTTCATGGTTTCTTATAGGACTTTTTATTGTATGTAGCAGGCTTTCTTTTGGGCCACTAACCAGCTCCCAAATCATTACATAGAGAATTATTACTTATTATTAGTTATAAAAGCTCGGCCTTAACTTTTGCTTGTCCCACTAGCTCTTAGAAGTTAATTTCACCTGTTTATTTTCATCTATGTTTTAAAACCTTAAGGATGTTTATCTTTTATTCTGTATGTCCTACTCCATGTCTGGCTGGATGGCTGCTGTCTTTAGGGCCCCCAGGCTTCTCCCTCTATTTCTCCCCCATTTTCTTCTCTCTATCTCTATTTATTTCTCTCTCTACCCTAGTTTCCTCCTACTTATTCTCTCTGTGTACTAGCCATGTCTATCCCTCTACTACCTAGATATTAAACCATGTGGCTTTTTATGAAACCAGTCCAGTCATTAGGCAATCATAGCAACACATATTTACATCATTAAACAAATGCAGCATAAACAATTGTAACACATTTCACATCATTAAACAAATGCAGCTTGAGCCAATGTAACATATCTTCACATAGAAAAAACAGTATTTCACAAAAATATACATAACACATTTATCTGGATAATTTTAGATTATTTCTGTCACTGCAATGTAAGGTGTTATTAGAAATAAGTTTCAGTGTGATTGTCTTCATTTATGTTGTCTTTGGTTATTGGGCTTTGGAGATACATTTCTCTAAATTTTTATGGTTCTTGAGATTCTTAGACAACATATCTTCAAATGTACTTGCATTTTTTCTACTGCTTCCTTCTTTTCTTTCAGTTCCATATGTTAGAACATATGATGTTTTTAAACATCTCATGAAAGTTCTAGTTTTTAGTCATTTTTATGCTTCATGCTTATTTTAGTTTGTTCAATTACTGTGTTTTCAAATTCATATTTTTTCTTTAAGTGTTACAAGCACTGTATAATATCTAGAAAGAATATTTATCCATTGTTATAGCAAGGCCTCCTTGTCTGTTATGGAATGCACTGTTACTTAAACAAGCCTATCTTCAAATTTGCAGCCTATTTCTCCAATGTTCTATGATTTCTGACATGTGCAAACCTGGCTTTACTTGCTGTACTTTTCTACCTCTCGAGTTTTGGCCTGAGTATATTTTACAGTTTCCATTTCTGAATCTTCTTTTAATACTTCCTTTGAATTTATGAATATGTATGTATTCAAAGATGCCATTTAAAATGTGTATTTTTATTTTATGTGTATAAATGTTTGCCTGCATGTATATATGTTTATGTACTACATACATTCCTGTTGCCCGCAAAGGAGAGAAAAGGGCAGTGTATGTCCTGGACTTAGGCAGCTGTCAGTGCTGGGAATTAATCTACAGTCCTCTGGAAGAATAGAAAGCAATCTTAACTGCTGAGCCATCCAATTAGGTCATTATAATTGAACATGAAATGACTTTATTATTTTTTGGTAATTTCAACTCTTCTTAAATTTTATTCTCTCTATTGTTATTTTTTCTGTTAAAAATATATTGCAAGATAATTTCAGAGCTATGTGCTCTGTTTTTATTTATTGAAGTATGGTTTATAGGCTGTTGGATACTAAATTTTATTATCTATTTTTTACTAATGCTATTTGTTCTGAATGAAAAAAAAGGTATAGAACCATTTATTTTTTTTTCAATCTTTCTTATGCCAAGAAATCTCTTAGCAGACTATGACCTTCCTTTGAGACTTTTAATCAAATAAAAAATATCTCTACAGTATGATTAGTCAAAATATTATCTTTACTTATAAAATAACTTTTATTTACTATCCTGGAAATATTTTGTACTATTGTCAATATTCAAAATTATAGTTCAAAATTACAAGTATGCACCTACAGACCCATGCTGCCTTTTGCTCACTCCCTACCTCCACTTCAACTGACAATCTCCAAGACTAATTCAAGGTACCTTTAGCATTCTGAGCACTAATTTGTGTGTCCTTATTTCTGAAGAACTGCTAGTATGTAGTATAATTCTTTCTCTTTGTTAGTGGTCTGGAAATTGCTTCCTAGCATTAAGCTAAGGCAAGCTTTGTAATTTCCTTTATTTCATGATTCAACCATTATTTTATACCACAATGCTTCAGTATCATAGATTATTTTTATAGATTTGGCTTGATTCTTGCAGAAGAATGATTTCCATAACAGTGAAATCTTCTGAGCTGAAGAAGAATTTAATGAAGATATGGCATAGAAAACTTTATTTGATTTATTCAAAAACAAACATGAAAAAACTAAATAACAATACTGTTTTAGCAATAATGTCGAACTAACATTTTAGTATTTCAGAAAATATGTAAAGTTTGCATCATCATTTAATTAATAGCTATTTTAAAATGTTCAGCCTTATTTATACTAAAATGATGGGTTTTTTCATTAAAAAACCTAAGCCTTACAAATGTATTCTCAGTTAACATCTTATTTAAGTGTGCTGAATTATTATTATGTTTTTAATTGAACAAAGTATAGACTATAGTGTTAACTAGTCAGTTTCTCAATGCAACAGAATGGTGAATTTATTATATGTGAATAATAAAATTTTCTACAAAATTATGTTGAGTTCTATCATATGTATGTTGAATTTTATCATCTCTTTAAATTCAGTCATGATAGCCCTCCTCAGTGGCAAATATTTAGGAAAGGAACAAGCACACATACCATTGAAAGACCCCCGAGGGTACAGGACCCCCAGAACAGATCTTCCCTCAGGAAGAGACCCCAGGACCCAAAGACCGAGCCGAATCCACAGTTCAGATGCAATCAGCACAAGGTTTATTGAGGAAGCACAGGATCCTGTGGGCCCAGTCACTCGGGAGGACTTGAGCCCCCAGGCCTTTGTTCAGGGCCTTTTTATAGTGTATGGGAAGCAGAAGCGTGTGTACAAAAGCAGATGCATGGTTACAGGGTTCTGATTGGTTAATTCAATGAGACCACCGTGGAGGGGCAGTCGGAGTCCAGGTGGCTGTTGTTGGTCTTGGCTCAGGACCGGGGCCAAACCACAAGCCAAGACCACCGGTTATTTTCCCAGAATATTTTGTCTTGTGGGCTGTTTTCCTGGATTTTGCTGGCCTCGGTTGAGGTCACCCTGTATGTTGGTTATCTCAAGGCCTTAGCTTGTTTTTCTTGGTCTTGGGTTGGGGCCCATCCAAAACTATTTTTACTGCCATCCTGCATTTTTATAGTTTTTAGTGCAAGCCTTGCAAAATGGCATTACTGCTGTTTTAGCATTAAGGCTTTTATTAGCTTGAACTGGTCATATACTGACAGTGTGCCCTTGTGTGAGGAATGTTTGCCATCCAGCCCCAGACCATAAGTATTTTTAGACCTGAATTTGGTGCTATTCTTAACTCCAGCCTTTTCCCTGACTTAACATGCCTTGCTAGTATTGATTATTTATGAGGAGGGGAGGGAAAAGACAGAGGGTCTCACCAGAGGGTCCAACATTCCCCCATTTTCTTTTTGCCCGAGTAAAATCATTTACTCTATGAGGAGTTATTGTTAATATCTCGTTGTTCTGTAGCATGATACTGTTGAGTTAATATCAGGGCATGGACGACCAATAACCTATCTTTTACAAATTGGGTCAACCTGTTAATGATACAAGGCCCAAAAGTCAGAATCAAAAGCAGGATTATGAGGGGCCCATAAGGGAGGATACAAGAGTGGTGAACCATGGGGATCAATTCCAGATTCCCTCATACCATGATTGTTGGGATTCAAAGTCTTTTTTACGTTTTTCTAATCTTTCTTTTAGTTTGTCCAGGGTCTCTGTTACTAATCCGGTTTGGTCAGTGTAAAAGCAACATTCTTCTTTAAGAGCAGCACAGAGGCCACCTTCTTTAAGAAATAGTAAATCTAGGCCTCTTCTATTTTGTAGTACCACTTCTGACAAGGAGGATAAGGACTCTTTGAGGGCTCTCATTGACTGTTCTAGAGCCCTAAGGTCTTCATTCATAGCATTATGTAAGAGCAAGTATTGATCTGTTCGGATCAGGGCAGTTGCTCCAGTACCAACCCCAGCCGCAATGCCTCCTACCCCCAGCAGCATAGCTAGGGTGATTAGGGTGGCAGGTTCACGTCTTTCTCTGCGATGATCACTCCTCTCATGGTAATTGAGGACCAGCTCATCTGTATAATAGGTTATCCGGGGCCATAGCTGTACTAGCACACAATAGTCAGTGGCTGAATTTAAGATTGCAGCAGACACACAAGGAGTCAGGCCTGTGTTACACGCCCAATAAGTTCCATTAGGTGGGATCAAATAATAGGAGCTGGCCCATACTTTATGGGTCGAATTGCAAAGTGTTTTCTGAACATGCTGGGGGGGGGGAACCTATACATAGTCCTGTCCCTGAGACCTGTGAAAGAGTTAAACTGTGATCTTGGGCAAGACACATGGTGCTGGGAGTGGTAGCGTTGGTATAGTTAGCAGAGAGGGCTATGCCCTCATAGTATGGAGGGCTTGGATTGAGGCACAGCCAGCAGTTGCTTGCTCTCTCAGGGCTGGAGAGGTTAAGAGCTTGATAGGCTCCTTTAACCAAGTTAATGAGCCTATCCCCTGTCCCGGGTATCTTTGGGGTCTCACTGGCCTTCATAGCTGCTGTGGGAGTTGCAGGGACTGGGGTACTACTGGCTGTTGTTAGCTTGGGGATATTCGACTGGGGAGGGCCGGGCGCTCTCTGTTCGGGGAGTACTGGGTTAGGGCCCACGGGAAGGGTTCGTGGGTTTTGAATTCTTAATTTAATTTTGAAGGTAACTCCTCTATCTGCACCATTTAGATGCCACCTCAAACCCCAAGTGCGACCAGACACCCAGTCTGAAAATTTTTTTCCTTTTTCAGTAAAGCTTATGTTCAGTGGTAGTGATAATCCATTCGCCATAGGCCCTCCAGTGTCCCCGGCAGGGCAAACAGATCTGGCGGCTCCTTCACTGGCTACCCATTGCCATGTTTTTCTGAACCCGTGCTTAACTGTTATGAGATCCCATGAGGAGGAAGGGTCCCAATAGGCATCTCCAGTAGTTTCACACCCCCATGCGCCACAAAAATATTCCTGATACCCTCCGCATCTATGGGCTTGTGCCTGACTCCTTCCGTCTTTAGGGCAAACATAGAAATCATAACGGGCTAATTCACAGCGAACATGGGGACAAGCACAACCCAAGTGGTAGATTGTTGGGCACGCTAAGTTGCTGACATTTAGGGCGTCGTGTCTCTTATCTGGAATGTCCCAGGTGTCAAGTCCTGCCGCTAGCTGGCAAAAATCCGGGGTGAGGTTGGGCCACCAGGTAAGGGGAGCATGTTGTTGGGAGGTCTCCCAAACTACCTCTCCTGTCTGTGACAGGATCTGCCAAGAGAGTTGTTTTATCTGGTGGGGGTCCCTTGAGATCTTAATATACCCAGAGCAAGAATAGTCAACATTAGGGTCGCGTGAGTCTTAGCTTTAGTGGGTTTTGGGTGCGCTGAATTTTCCATTCCTTCTGGAAGTTGGGTTCTGCCGAGCTGTCTGGTTCTTGATAGGCCGGTTTCACGTGGGAGGCGTGGATCCAAGCTGCGATGATGCCGTCAACCTTTAGCGCCGTCGGGGTGGTCAGAAGAACGGTGTAAGGTCCCTTCCACCGAGGCTCAAGGGTCTTGATCTGATGTCTACGGACCCAGACGGAGTCACCAATCTGGAACTGGTGTGGTACGGTTGGGTTTTTCAGCTGCTCTTGGTAGGCCGTGGCCAGTGGTCTCCAGACCTCTTTCTGGACAATCTGGATTGCCTGGAGGTGGGCTTGTAGGGTAGCACGGTCAGCAAAAGAAGAAATATCAGGATCAAGGAAGTTTACAATGGGAGGTGGTGCCCCATATAATATTTCAAAGGGAGTCAAACCTAGGGGCCCAGGGGTGTTCCTGGCCCTATACAGGGCCAGGGGCAGGAGGAGGACCCAGTCCCTAGAGCCAGTTGCAAGCGTTAATTTGGTTAAAGTCTCCTTGATTGTCCTATTCATTCGTTCTACCTGTCCTGAGCTCTGGGGTCTATATGCACAATGCAATTTCCAATCAATCCCCAACAACTTGGCCACTTTCTGACTTACCTGGGAGACGAAGGCTGGACCATTATCAGTACCCAACACTTGGGGTATCCCATACCTGGGGAAGATCTCTTCAAGTAACTTCTTGGTAACTACACTTGAGGTCTCGTGCTTGGTAAGGAAGGCTTCTAAGGAAGGCCATCCTGAAAAGGTATCTACAAAGACTAACAAATACTTATAACCATAGAGTCCAGGTTTTACTTCTGTAAAGTCAATTTCCCAGTGTACACCAGGGCGATGTCCTCGGGCGCGTACTCCAGGGATGGCATAGGTCTTTCTTGCGTTTACCTGTGCACAGCCTGGGCATTTTTCAGTTATTTGCTGCAACATTTTATCTTGGTTTAATAATATGCAAGACTGATTTTCAGAATCTAGAAGGGTTTTCATTTTCTTTTTGCTCAAATGGGTCAGAGAATGTAAGAACTGAATTATATAGCGAGTATATGAGGTGGGCATAACGACCTTTTTGTCCATGATCCATGCCCCTTCCTTCGAGTCCCACGCAGCCCCCATTTTCTTTAGTAGCTCCTGATCCTCAGAACTGTACTTAATAGGTTCTTTTTCTCGTGGGGGCCGTGCATCCGTCTCTAAGGTGAGGACGGGCCCATTCTCTCCCTCTCTTAGGGCTGCCTTTCTGGCAGCTTGATCAGCTAGCTGGTTTCCTCTTGCCACTGGGCTATTGTCTTTTTGGTGACCTGGGCAATGCATAATGCTCAGCCTCCGGGGTAGGAATAAAGCTTTTAGCAAAGCCAGTATTTCAGTCTTATTTCTAATTTCTTTTCCCTCAGAAGTGAGGAGCCCCCTCCTTCGGTAGATTTCACCATGCACGTGGGCTGTAGCAAAGGCATAACGACTGTCAGTATAAACATTCAGTTTCTTACCTTCTGCCATCCTCAGAGCCTGGGTTAGGGCGATGAGCTCTGCTCGCTGGGCTGATGTCCCAGGGGATAGCGCCTCTGACCAGATGACCTCTGTCTCACTAGTCACTGCAGCTCCTGCTCTTCGTTCTCCATTGTGCAGAAAACTACTGCCATCTGTATACCAGGTGTAGTCCGCATCCATGAGGGGCTGGTCCGTTAGATCTTTCTGGGTACCATGAACTTCAGCCAGAATCTGGAGGCAGTCATGTGTTTCCACTGCCCCGGGTAGGGGAAGTAGGGTGGCAGGGTTGAGGGCCACCACAGGCCCGAACTGTACACGATCAGTGTCCAGAAGCATTGCCTGATAATGGGTCATGCGTGCATTGGAGAGCCATCTATCTGGGGGCTGCTTGACCAGAGCTTCGACTGCATGGGGGGCTAAAATGGTCAGAGGTTGACCCAGAGTTAACTTGCCTGCGTCTTTAACTAGGATGGCGATGGCTGCCACCATTCGCAGGCAGGGTGGCCAGCCAGCAGCCAATGGGTCCAGCTTCTTTGACAGATAGGCCACTGGGCGTTTCCAAGGCCCCAATCTCTGGGTTAGCACTCCCTTGGCGTAGCCCTGTTTTTCATCTATGAACAGTTCAAAGGTCTTAGTCACATCTGGGAGTCCCAGGGCAGGGGATTCTAGTAAGGCCTTTTTGATATTGCAAAAAGCCTGTTGTTGTTCTTCGCCCCAGTAGAACTGAGCCCCTTGCTTAGTGAGGGGGTATAAGGGGGCCGCCATCTCCGAAAACCCAGGGATCCATAGGCGGCAAAATCCAGCGGTTCCCAAAAATTCCCTTAGTTGGCGTGGAGTGGAGGGTGCGGGTATGTTGAGGATAGTCTGCTTTCGTGCCTCAGTGAGCCATCTCTGTCCCTCTCTTAGTTGGTATCCCAAATAGGTAACTTGTTTTTGACATATCTGGGCCTTTTTAGCTGAGGCCTGGTACCCTAGCTGTCCCAGGGTCTGCAGGAGGGCTTTGGTACCATTTAAACAGTCCTCCTCTGTATTAGCAGCCAGGAGGAGATCATCAACATATTGAAGAAGCACCAGGGAGGGATGCTGTACTCGGAAGTCAGCTAAGTCTCTGTGCAGTGCCTCATCAAACAGAGTGGGACTGTTTTTGAAGCCCTGGTGAAGCCGAGTCCAAGTTAGCTGTCCTGAGAGCCCAAGATCTGGGTCTCTCCACTCAAAAGCAAAGAGTGGCTGGCTCTCTGGGTGTAGCCTTAAGCAGAAAAAGGCATCCTTTAAATCTAGCACCATGTACCACTCATGGGAAGGTGGCAGAGTGCTTAGTAAGTTATATGGGTTGGGCACAGTGGGGTGTATGTCTTCAATTCTTTTGTTAACCTCCCTTAGATCTTGCACTGGCCTGTAGTCTCCTGTTCCTGGTTTCTTTACAGGCAGGAGAGGTGTATTCCAAGGAGACTGGCAGGGAGTTAGGATCCCTTGATCAAGAAGTCTTTTAATATGGGGCCTTATGCCTTGATGAGCTTCATGAGACATGGGGTATTGTTTTATTGACACAGGGGTAGCGGTTGTCTTAAGTTTGATCAGGAGGGGAGGTTGTCGATGAGCCATTCCCATGCCCCCAGTCTCTGCCCAAGCCATAGGGAACTCTTTTAACCATACATCCATCTGAGCCCCTTGGGGCTCTTCGGATTCAGGCTCATATAGTCTGTATTCTTCTTCTAAGTGGAGAGTTAGGACCTGTAAGGGTCCTCCATTGGGGCCTGTGATTGTTGCCCCTTGCGGGTCAAAGTGAATTTGGGCCTTCAATTTGGTTAAGAGATCTCTTCCCAATAACGGGTAGGGGCAATCAGGTACATGTAAAAACGAATGAGTCACCTTACCGGTAGCCAGCTGGACCCTGCGTTCTGTGGTCCATTGATAGTTCTTCCCTCCAGTTGCTCCTTGTACCCAGGCGGATCGATTGCTGAGTGGTCCTAGAGTCTGGGTTAGGACTGAATGCTGGGCCCCGGTGTCTACTAGAAAGGTGACCGGGTGCCCCCTGACATTTAAGGTTATCCTGGGCTCAGGGGGGGGGGGGGCTCCTGGCCCTGACGCCCCTAGTCTTCCAGGTTAAGGAGAGGGACAGGAAAGGGTCCGGGCCTTTGTGGTCCTCGGAGCTTCTTTGGGCACTCTCGGGCCCAGTGTCCCTTTTCCTTGCAGTAAGCACATTGATCTTTGTCCAGTCTGGTCCCTTTTCGCTCCCGTTCTCTTAATCTGACTCCCTCTCTATTTTGTCCCTGAGTGACTACAGTGGCCAATACCTTGGTTAATTCCCTGCTCCGCTTCTTATCTCTCTCATCCTGCGCCTCTTTCATTCTTATCCTCATTCTTTCTTCCTTCTCCTCTGGAGTTTCTCTCTTATTGAACACTTTCTCTGCTTCCTTTAACAAGTCTGAGAGCGTATACCCCTGCAGCCCTTCTAGCCTTTGTAATTTGCTTCGAATATCCGGGCTAGACTGCCAGATGAAGGACATTGATACACTAGTCAGTTGTCCTTCATCATCAGGGTCATATGGGGTATACATTCTATAAGCCTCTTTAAGTCTTTCTAAGAAGGCAGAAGGTGTTTTTTCCTTCCCCTGTATCACTTGCTTAACCTGAGCCAAATTAGTGGGCTGTTTCGAGGCTGCCCAGAGACCCGCTATGAGCAACTGGCGGTAGAGACGTAGGTGCTCCCTACCTGTAGGTGTAGCGAAGTCCCAATTGGGGCGGGTTAAGGGAAAAGCTGCATCAATCTCATTGGGCAGCAAAGTTGGCTGCCCATCGTCGCCTGGTACATTTTTCCGGGCTTCTAGGAGGACTGTCTGCTTTTCCTCCGAGGTCAGCAGAGTCTGTAGTAGCTGCTGACAATCATCCCAAGTGGGCTGGTGGGTGACTAGAATAGATTCAATCAAGTTAGTCAGAGCAAAGGGGTCTTTAGAGAAGGGGGGGTTATGCTGCTTCCAGTTATAGAGGTCACTGGCGGTGAACGGCCAGTACTGGGGTCTGCCGTTAGGACCCTCCCTCAAAGGAAAAGCTTGGGAGGCAGCTTGGCTTGGTGGATGTTCACGCCGGTCCCTGAGCCGCCCTGATATGGGCGATACGGGAGAATCAGGCTCTTGCTCTTCTTCTGCAGCCTCCGGGTACGGGGGAGTGGGCAGAGGAGGAAGAGGCTCCTCCGTCAATAGGTCGATGCGTGGTGACTCTGTATCTGGGGGTAGAACGGGAGCAGGCTTGGGTTTGGGGGGCCTGTCCTGGTGTGGGGTGAGGGCAGGGTAGAGAGAAGAGGAGGTAGGAGCAGAATGGGGATGGGGAAGTTGCTCTGGGATATCTGGGGAAAGCGGGGCAGAGGGACTAAGGGTGATGGAGGAGAAGTAGGGTTTAGGAGGAGAAACTAAGGGTTGGACCCAAAGTGGGGGGTCCAAGGCCAGAGCCTTCCAGGTGACAATATATGGCACCTGGTCAGGGTGTCCGTGTGGTCCAGGTTTTACGACTTTTGCCTCCACCTGAGAAATAATGTCAAGGTTAAAGGTGCCATCACGAGGCCATCCGACATCGAAAGTGGGCCATTCAGAGGAACAGAAAGTAATCCATCTTTTCTTCTTGACTTCTACTGACTGGTTGTTTGCCCAGTCCTGGACATCACTCCAATGGCTCAGGGTCAAACTTAAAGGGGTGGTTACTGTTTGTCCCATGATTTCTAGAACAAGTGAGGTTAGTAACACAGAGACAAAAACAAGACTTAAACACAGAACAGTCAATCGCGCTGTGCGGCTTCGGCGTAGAACCGAAAGTAAAAATTCAACTGGAGATCTTGGGGGTCCGGATTCTCCCTCTCCAACCAAGACCACGTATCCTTCTGATACGGGTTGAGCTCCAAAGGGACCTCCCCAAAAGCGAGCTCCAGACGCCCCGCTGCACCGGAGCCCAGATGTCCCGAAGGACCCAGATGTTCCGCCCGGCGGAACTACAGACACCCCTGGAACGTCTTCCAGGGTTGCGAGGGAGAAGTCCGAGCTCGTCAGCTCCTTCTAGCTCTTCGCCAGATACAGATGGATCTGATCGAACCCCAAATCAGACGCATGCGCAAATACACAGAAAACAGGTTCAGATACAGCCACAGACAATAGACAAAATGCTGGCCAGCTTATCTCCTGACAGTGGGTCGGTGGTCCCTGGGTGGGGGTCTCAAATCCCAGACGAGCCCCCAAATGAAAGACCCCCGAGGGTACAGGACCCCCAGAACGGATCTTCCCTCAGGAAGAGACCCCAGGACCCAAAGACCGAGCCGAATCCACAGTTCAGATGCAATCAGCACAAGGTTTATTGAGGAAGCACAGGATCCTGTGGGCCCAGTCACTCGGGAGGACTTGAGCCCCCAGGCCTTTGTTCAGGGCCTTTTTATAGTGTATGGGAAGCAGAAGCGTGTGTACAAAAGCAGATGCATGGTTACAGGGTTCTGATTGGTTAATTCAATGAGACCACCGTGGAGGGGCAGTCGGAGTCCAGGTGGCTGTTGTTGGTCTTGGCTCAGGACCGGGGCCAAACCACAAGCCAAGACCACCGGTTATTTTCCCAGAATATTTTGTCTTGTGGGCTGTTTTCCTGGATTTTGCTGGCCTCGGTCGAGGTCACCCTGTATGTTGGTTATCTCAAGGCCTTAGCTTGTTTTTCTTGGTCTTGGGTTGGGGCCTACCCAAAACTATTTTTACTGCCATCCTGCATTTTTATAGTTTTTAGTGCAAGCCTTGCAAAATGGCATTACTGCTGTTTTAGCATTAAGGCTTTTATTAGCTTGAACTGGTCATATACTGACAGTGTGCCCTTGTGTGAGGAATGTTTGCCATCCAGCCCCAGACCATAAGTATTTTTAGACCTGAATTTGGTGCTATTCTTAACTCCAGCCTTTTCCCTGACTTAACATGCCTTGCTAGTATTGATTATTTATGAGGAGGGGAGGGAAAAGACAGAGGGTCTCACCAGAGGGTCCAACACCATAAATATATTCTTTTTATTAATATAATTTTTAAAGATACTGTAATGCAACAGTGATGGAAGACTAAAAATCACATGACTGAATAATTAGAAAAACATATAGACTTTTTCTTTACAAATATATTCTAAAATTTATTTAAATCAATAAATCATATCTCAACATAGAAATTTTATTTTATAGAAAAGTAATATGTTTTATCTAAAAGCTCTAATGGACTGAAAAATAATAATAAACAGAAGTTAAACTCATACATCTGCATACTACTTGTGAGTGTGTAGATAAAATATTTGTTAACTACATATTTATGCTAAAAGTTTAATACATAAAGTTTAGGAAATTAAGGTGTAAAGTGATTGATGACAATTTCTCTCTCAAGTTTTACCTTTAAAGAACTTTTTTAATATTTGTATATTTAATTTATATTCAGCGGTACATTCAATTTTATGATGTATATGGTTATTGCTTTAAAGCTTAAGTCCAATATAGTTCCCAATTTTTGTGAAGAGTCTGTGCCTCTATTAAACAGTAAAGTTTCAGGTTTTTTCTTTTTTCTTCCTTTTTTTTTGTACCTTCACAGTATGTTCATTTTTTATATAATTAACCATCTTCTGGATCAAAATCATGTTTAACCGACACAATTTCTATGCAAATATTTTCTTTTCCCTTTTGCTAACTTATTGTTATCTTAATATTTTTTTCTTACTACAATTGTTTAAACTATAGATGACTTACAAATCTATTTATTTTTTATAACAAGGTTTTTCCTATCTGTACTCAAGCATTATACAAATACCCTTTATTTCCAAGGCATTATGCATTTGAGAATACATAAAATGATCTAATGATTGATATTTTGGTCCTATTACTTTATTCTGATAATTGACTTGCTGTCATATGTTCTGCTATAGTGATTTCATTGTAAAGTTATGGCAGTGTGGCGTCAAAGCAATCTCTAATTGTCAATTAGGGCCCCAGGGATTTGATAAATGCTGGGATACAGAACAGAGGGCATTGTAAGCATTTGTCTTTTGATGCAGCTATGGTGACAATATCCTTATGAACATAATACTTTCTTTATGGATTAAAACAAATACATTTTTTAAAGATATTACTTCTTTCCTTTAAGTGTCTAAATACTAACAAAATTTATAAAGAGATTTATTTAAATCCTCAAAATGTTATAATGAAATGATTTGGCCATTAAAAGTATGTCACACATTTAAAAATATAGTCAGAATAACTATGAATTCCTTTAACTTAAAAATAAAGGATAAACAAGTTTATAAATAAAACACAAGCACATATAGGAAAATTAACAATAAAACACATTAGCTTTATCAGAAAAATCTTTATTCTTTTGACCACTTATATATTCAGGAATGAATACATTTTAATTTGAGCCACAGTATTATATTTAGATTTATTTGTTCAACAAATATGATTCTGGAATATAAATTTATTAAGTCTCAAAATGTTTTATTGCAGTTGAGAATTACTTTTCAGATTTGTTTAAGTTGTGTATAATAAAATCCTAATCAATTTTTTCAAAAATTTTTATTAACTAAATTTTTTCTTTAAAAACTTTATTCACGTATATAGTAAGTACATTCTGTTTACTCCCCCACACTCTCTCTCATCTTTCTTCCATTTCTGTCATCTTTCTTCCTCACTCCCAACAGAACATGCCTTTTTGTTTGTTTGTTTCTGGTCAAATCATTTTGACTAAGACCTTCTCTGGGACCACAGGTTTGGAGACATTTACTGAAACCTAGTCAGTTCTATCCCTCCTCTAGAAGTTTCCAAGAATTTTTCAGGGAAGTTTAAGGGCCTAGGAGCCTCTTCCTGGGAGTTCATGAATGGTTCTTAATAAGCACTGTCTGATGAGGGCCCAGTACAGGCAACTGAAGCTGCAATGAGATCATGTTCTGTATCTGTGCATTATGGTTGTCATTAGTTTTACCTTTTAATTATCTTTACAAATTCAGTTGAAATATTTACAGCATTCCATTGGAAGAAGATTTTAGCATGTTTCAGATGTCATTCCTCCTTTCTAGACTTGGGCTATAGTTCAGTTACAACTTCAAACTTACATTTTGATCACATTGAGCACAATATCAAGCATCTGTCCAAAAGCAGAATACTGATTACAAAGCAGCCTGAACTTAAGTGTATACGTAGGGAACTCAGACTGTCTCTTCCTTCACTCTTAGCTTCAGTTTGTTACTCTACTCAGCTTTGAATTCAGGTCAACTTCTGCAGTATACCCTATCCCTATAGTTCTCTGGTTCACTGTGCCTCTTGTTCTTAATTGGAAGCATGAGGTGAATGTTTTTTACATGTCCTGAGTCAGATATTTGATGTTAGATTTTTTTTAGAGAGTTTTTGCTTCTTTTTCCAATTGTAACATGTCACAGGAGGGCAGTTGGCAGTTCCCATCTGCTTCATACAGCTTATAATATTATGTCTAAAGTTCTTTTCTGCTATCATTGACTCTGGAGAGCTTCTCTTATTCTTATAGATTCAAATTCACAGAGAGATAGAGGCTTATCTCTCCCTAGCACTTTTGTTGAGTACTTCATGTAACAATCGATTTTTTGTGATAAATATAATGTTCAGAATTTCCATATAAATAGAATAATAATTAATACACAGCCAAAATTAATAATAGGGTTCAATGACAGTATACCAGTGCCTTCAAGTCTTGAATTTTTTATCAAGTGCAGTTAGTAAAGGTAATTGTCCTCATTGCTTTCTCCATTTGGGTGCTCAGATTATCTATTCTTAAAAACAGAAAGGATGAATGATACCTCACAGTGGGATACTGTGACTTTATTTCTCTGGTTCTATATAAGAGTACCCACAGTGAAAATTCAATGTTAATGAGATTATTTACTTCATTCAGTCAGCAGCAACTAATACATATTTTTAAATAGCAGATTTAGCTAATATATAATACTCAGTATCTGTTTAAAGAGACTCCTTAGATGCTACTTTCTTTTCCATACAAAGGAATAAAAAATACTAGCCTTCATTATAATATTCATGTGGAATCCTTAGCATATCTGTTATTGCACACCATCTTTTTAGAAATGAAATAAAGTTTCCATTTTTCCTAGAACATAGCATCACATTAAATATATTGTCTCTGAAGAAATTCATTTGACAAAACTGTGCAAGTCTGACATAAGCCATCTTTAGGTTATGGAGGCAATGTTTTGCCAATTAAAATTTCAGGTAGTTTTATTTATTCCATTAAACACAAATAGATATACTTTGAATATGGCTTATTCTCCCAAATGCTCCAGACAATGCCTATATTGAAATCAACAAGTATTATTTCTCTCATAAACTATTTCATTATGTAGAATTGAAATGTCTTCTCTAAGACTTCTCAAGGACTTCTAATGTAAGAAACCTGTCTTTTCATCATTACTCTACTCAGCATTAGAACAGCAAGTATTGGCTACACATTTGCCTGGAAACAGACGTTTTTACAGACCTTAACTCTTTGATTCTATTGTTCAGCTACCCATTACATCATGGCTCATAAAAGAAGAATTCCACAAGCTTGACACACATATCAAAGCATGTTAATTACAGAATGGAAACAAATATGTGGCTTCTTGGTGGCTTAATCTATCTTAAGCATCCTGTTTAAGCTAATGATTCTAGAGAATCTACCTATTGTAGACTGGGTGCTATATAGCTTTTTTGGATTAACTGGCAATGTGGTTTCAAATATTCTATTGATATCATAGACTAAGCAGATAACAACACTATCTGACATTCTTCAGTAGGATGTTGTAACTTTCCCCTTCATCTAATCAGATGTTTATAATAAAGGAGAAAATCCAGAAATCAAAGTTCAGCACAATAATTCAAGCTGAAAACATTTTTTAAACAAACGAACAAATAACAATGAAAAACCCCTCTGAGTGTATTAGATAACAAATGGTACCATCAGAACATTTTTTAATATATTGTGACTATTTTCACAAACTTTCCACATTTAAGTTAAATAAATATGAGATTCTCTTGTCTAAAAAAATTTCCACAATATTGATTAAGATAATATATGTGTCCATATATTTTCATGCCCTAATAAAAAGGTCTCATATGGTTCCTTCTTAACTCTTTTGGAGTGGCCAAGATTACCAACATTATTAATGGCACTCAACATAAATATTTCACTTTTGAAAACACTCAATGGAACTTTTCTTTCTTTGATAGGTCTCATGTATTCCATGCAGTTAACATGTATAACTGGGCACTAGAAAAATGGCTCAGTGGTTAAGATCTCACTACTTTTGTATTGGACCAAGGTTTGGATTCCAACACCCACATAGCGGCTTACACCCATTCAACATTCAACATCCAAAGACTTCAGTTTCTTCTTCTGACCTCACTAAGTACATGGTATACACACAGTACACATACATACATGCAAACAAAACATAGACTAAAAATATCAGTACAACTTTTAAAAATATAATAGATTTGCTTATTATTTAATCAAAAAATGACATTAATTTTATTGCTTGGTTTCATTACTTGTATAGGGGTGAATCAGTTTGAGTTAAAACCACCTTAAGACTTACATTCCCTATCCAAATGTTAAATATACCTTTAAAATGACTTGATAGTTTTAATGTGTACAAACTTTTTAAAATTCTGGCTTTTGATTATTATCCTACCACATGTTTCTGCCATTCATAGACACATATTGAAATTTCTATTAAGATAGGTGCTATCCTGAAAAGCCTTAGCAATTATAAGGCCTAAGTCGATGTTGAGGAATCACAGATGTTTGATCAAAATGTCAAGTGATAGCTGGATATTTTTGAGATTTACAAGGCTTTAAGTGTGTATAACTACAGGTTTCTCTTATTTTTCCAGATTTATTCCATAGTGTAGTGAGGAAAGCTACCTTTCCTGGAGGTTCCTCCATCAATGAGAATAGCTATATTTTACCGGTTTATGTCTAATGAATCTTATTTATTTAATTAACTTTTAGACTTGTCTAGGAAGACCGATTGGAAGTTACATGAGTATGTTCACTTTTTAAAAAAATAAATAATGGTTCACTTTGGATGCTCAAGCACTATAACAATGTTTCCAAAATAAGTATTTTAAAGGTTTATATTTAGTCATATCAGTGTGTGTGTGTTTTGTGTGTGTGTGTGTGTGTGTGTGTGTGCGTGTGCATGCACATGGACGAGTGCTCACGTACATGAGTGTTCTTATGTATGTGAATGCTTACTAGCTGGTTTCCATTACTTGCTTGTTTATACAACCAAGACCACTTTAAAATATATATTATTATAATCATAAGAAAGTATGTTCTACTTTTCTTCTCAGAGGTTATTTCCTCCATTTGTGATTATAAATGCAACTGTGATTTTTATCATCCTTGACATTTTAGTGGGCCTCTATTGTTTACAATTAACTAAATGCTAAATATCTTACAAAAACTATGTTTCTATATTTAAAAATATTTATTCTTATTTTTGTGTCTCTCTGTGTGTATAGGTGTACATGTGTGCAGGAGCATGTGAATGCCAGAAGAGGGAATTTAATTACAGGTAATTGTCAGTCACACAATGCAGGTGATAGGAATTGAAGTCTATTTATCTGTAAAAGCAGTAGCATTCTTAACTGAGCCATCTCTTGAGAATCTATACACACTATTTAATTTGTTATTCATAGCCTTCTGAAGTAAATACTAGGGTTTTTCTAAATTTGTATATTATAAAACTGAATCCCATAGAAACCACATAATGTGTTGCAGTGACATGATTTTGATAATGATGATAGCACTGTAAGTTTTGAAATTCATTTAGCACTTTTCTAAAATTGTAGTTAGTTTTAAATATGTTCTCAGTCAATTCACCCATTATATTTTTGAAGTAGCAAATTATTGTACTTTACCTCTTGACTTTGTTTCATTTGCTTTTTTTAATAATCCTATGTGAGAGAGAAAGAAAACCAACTTAAGTTCTCTAGTGCTAAATTATTGAATTTCCACTTTTCCAAACATCCTCTCTAAGAAGTTATAATTAATTGTTGACATGTGAATTAATTAAAAATGCTCAGGAGATTGGCTAACAGAAAAAAAAGGAGACATGATTTAATTATGAGTACCTGTTTGCCATTTATTAAGGATTTAAACTTGAATTAAGACACAAAAAATGGACCTTTGGAATATGCAACTTTTTCCATTTTTCCTTATCACTCTGTTCAGAAATATCATAACTATCATAAGAAATACTTTTAAATGAACTTATGAACAGGGAAAACTGTGTGTGGCAGATAGTTTATGCAGTTATGTCACATTTCAATAAATATAATATTGTTATATAATCTACACATTTATTAAAAATTACATGGAAAAGAGTCTTTGTTGTAGTCGGAGTTTTACTTTCAAGGTGCCAGTCCAAAATTAATATTTATTAGAATATAAATTAACACTCACAATATTAGTAACAGCTTATGGTGGCACCTGAACAAGGACTGGCGGATCCAAGCGATGGATGAGCGATGGAAGTGGGATGGAAGCACCATGGATTCAGATTCTGTCTGTCCAGCAGCCAGCAGCCAGGAACCAGGAAGAGAGCTCCTCGTGTCCCAGCAGCCACTTATCAATGGGCTTGGCCACACCCCCTCCAGGGTCCCGGAAGTGTCTTCTGACCTTATCAGCTGACACCTTAATCCCGCCACATCTCCCCCTTTTGTCTAAATAAAAAGGTTCTAAACTAAGACTATGTACAATAGGAATTATTATGAGTTAGTAACCGTAAATACCTATTCTTCAACCCCTTCAAGACCTGAGAAGGAAGATATATCACTTGAAAGTCAGAAGTATATGGAAGTACTGGCTTCCAAAATTTGGGAGAGGACAGCAACAGCTACCTGGACAATCATCTCTGGTTTTGTACGCTGTTGGAGCATCTAGCATATTGGCAACAGGCCTATGGTATCTGACAGGTCTTCTCATAAGCAGGGCAATTTTGGAGGGACTGTCTTATCCTGTCCAGGCAGGTTTCGTCAGTCTCCATCCACCAACTTGTTCCTCCAGCTTGGACACCATGTGTGCACTGTCAATAATCAAGGTAAGGACAGTTCCTTACTCAACCGGCCATTCTCTGCCAAAAGGACAAACTCCAATGGAGTATCCTCGATGCTCATACCATCTCGGGAAAGGAGCAGTGACACCAGGAGTCGCCGTGCCTCTCATGGCCGAATTTCAAATGTTAAATGCCATATTCTCTGGGTCTATGAAATGGTTGAAGATTTCTGTCTATCTATGATATTCTAACCTGTATCTGAGATGACTGGGATATGGTACCTTAAGTAATGTTGACAGTAGTTTTTATTGTCCTAAGGATTAAACCCTGTACTAAAATTAGAATACCTATATAAGAGGTATACAATCCCTGAACAATGACTTTTAGTATGACTATCAAACATTAGCCAGGGGTATATTACCATGTAAAGTGGCCACAGCATTTTAGACATGTATATACATATATATCATCTAAACAGAGGTATATAAAACATCTTGTGCATATATCATAACTAGTGCAATCATATATTATATCAAGTATAGTTAAATGAAGGTAGTAATTGCATAGTGTACATGACAATGATGTGCAAATATTTTAAACAGAGATAGAAGCATATATAAAACATAGTAATTACAGATTCAATTTTACATAATAGTTACAGATTCAGATTTATATCGAAATACAAGTTGCTTTGGTTATATAAAGCAATTCCAGATTGAACTTTGTTCAAATGTACAAATTATCACAATTAAACATATAAAATGATTTTATATTTGTATCAATATACAAATACCTATGCCAATGCAAATTGTCTTTAGCTTAGCCCATACATTTAGCTAAAATGGTGTATAGGTAGGCAGAACAATCTACCTTTATCTATCGTATCTATCCCTCTTCTCTTCTTCAGAAGAGATCTTTAATGCTATATTATAGTTCTGTCCTCCACCCAATTTTCACTTAAAACTATTCTAACAGAATAAGAATTACCCACAACCCTCAGAACATAAAACTTATTGGGAAAGCGGGCGTAGTCTTTCATAAGGTTGCTTCCTGCTGACTTAAGGGCGATGGCATCTCTTTGGGATCCTGTAAAGGCTAAAACAATGGTTAGATCTTAATGGACTGACTATATACATTTATAACCATTCTCAGAATAGTGGTTAACTCCATCTGGAATTCTACTTAGAAGTGTGATCTGGAGATTATCATAGAGAGCTATCTTGCAGCCATTTTTGAATAGTCTATTTTCTGAAAAAATCATTGATTGGTGCGCACCAGGTTCTTGATTTTTCTAATTTTGCCTCTGTCTGTCTGTCTACCTGTCTCTTACTCTCTCTTTTATTCTTGATTCACTAGTAGGAGTTGCTGCATTGGGGGCCCCATCTCAGTTCCAGATTCTTTGTAGATAGCTGATAGGAGGAAATGTTATTTACAATGGAAAACTTGGGCGCCAGTTGTAGTCGGAGTTTTACTTTCAAGGCGCCTGTCCAAAATTAATATTTATTAGAATATAAATTAACACTCACAATATTAGTAACAGCTTATGGTGGCACCTGAACAAGGACTGGCGGATCCAAGCGATGGACGAGCGATGGAAGCGCGATGGAAGCACGATGGATTCCGATTCTGTCTGTCCAGCAGTCAGCAGCCAGGAACCAGGAAGAGAGCTCCTCCTGTCCTAGCAGCCACTTATCAATGGGCTTGGCCACACCCCTTCCAGGGTCCAGGAAGTGTCTTCTGATCTTATCAGCTGACACCTTAATCCTGCCACACTTTGTTAATCTATTTTCTAGAAAAAAAGACCTGAAATTATGATATAATAGCACATGAACTTGAAAGTTCCACTCATTACTACTCCTAAATAAAAAGACATTATATAACAAAAAGAGATCCAATGATAGATACTGTATTCAGATATTAAACAATACTGTTTTAGTAAAATTCGAACATTTTTCATCTGATCTGGAGAGATGGCTTAGTGGTTCAGCTCACTTGTTGCTTTACTAAAGGACTTGAGTTTGATCTTCACTCTCCATGTGAGGGTTCACAACTGTTTGTAACTTGAATCCTGAGGATGAATCTTGACACATGTTGCATAAACATTGTTGCATGCAGACAAAACACCAATACACACAAAATTTATTCAAAATACTTTTCTATTTAATCCTCTGTGAGAGTTATCAGGAAGGGATTTATCTTTTAAATAAGTAAAAATATAAATTCTTGGAGATAAGACAGAGCCTGTCTCATCAGAAAGCAAAGGATCATTTTTTTTGTAAAATGACATCATTCTTGTCATTCCAAGAACAGCTTTGTACCTCAATCCATTGACTAAGTAAGCTGGGTGTAAAACTTCCCTGGCTTCTCCAGTGCTTATCTCGGTTTACAAGGATCTTTTTTTTTTCTCTCTCTCTACAGAATACATTGGATCTAGAGTGAGAAACAAAGTAAACTGATCAAATATGAGATGGCACCAAAAATAAGCTTTCTGTTATTTTGTTTTAGTTGTGGGTTCTGTTGGATTTGTTTTTAAACAAGGTTTTGACAGTCACCACACCTTTCAGAAGCTGGTACTGCAGACATACTCTACCACACTAAACCCCACATAATAAATTTTAGGGATTGCTGAAAAAAGCATTAGTTCCCTAGCCTTAATATTGACTTCACTCTAAAATAAGATCCAGATGAAGCAACAGAGACATATTATGAAATGAAAGAATGAGAAAATCAGAAAGAGAAAAAGTTTCATTCATGAACATGGCTTAACTTACTAGCAGTTTTTGTTGTAATAAAAATAACCTGAGGGCAGTAGCAAATAATAGCACAAAAACAAAACAAAATAGCAAAAATTAGAAGGCCAAAACTCCAGTATTCCCAAGTTTAAAGTCTAAGATTATTAGAAGCCTGTTACATAAAAATTAATTTTTATTTGTAACCACACAAAAATGTGTTTATATTAAGAATTTAAAATATTGGCAATAGCTACAACAAAATACTCCTTGTAGATTATGCATAATTTTAGGTAAAAAATAATGATGCAAACTTATCACACTCAAGTATGATAGAAAATGATGCTTCTTACAAAGTCACTAAATTTTATACTTCATTATATATTTAGCTTGTCTAACAACTTTGGGAAATGCACATATCAATACAGGACATACTTAGGTAAGACAGAAGCAGACAATGTTCTCCTAAATTTTATCATTGCTTGATTATTTTACATTAAGAAATAATTAATAAGTCATTTTCAAAAGGCAATTGGGTATGTTTATAGAGAAACTTAAAATCAAGATAAAATATGTGATAATGTTATCAAATTGAAAAATCATTAATACATTCAGAATTTGTTTTTTTTTAACTGCAATAAACACATGAAGCAAGTAGAGAAAGATTTAAAAAACTGTAATATACCTCAACTCATTAACAGCTAATGAAACAGTGAAAAATATGAGTCTGGAAGAAGATATTGACTAATATCAATATTAAGAGCCTGGAAATGAAGACGGGATCAGGATCAGGACTATGAACTAATGCAAGTTTTCAACTTTGGATTAATCAATAATATCAAATGCCTTCTTTAAATGTCTCTTAGGATAAAGTCTGTGGTGGAAAATAATCATTATATATTTTTTAATCTCACAAGAGGGTGGGAACATTGGCACTATAATCAATGTTGAAATAATATAGACTTTTCTTGATTTCAAGAAAATTCTTGACTACATCTATTTGTGTGTTTTCTAGATGTAAGGCAACATTCTTTGCAAATCTTCCTAGTGCTCGAGCCTATAATATGAGCAGGATGTATTGAGGTCCCTGAGAAATCAATACTACTGTGGATGTACTTTCTTTTCCCACTAACAATTTTTATAAGGTGTTCTTCCAGATGAGACTTTGTGCCACTTTTATAATGCTGTAATAATGATTAAGGAAAGCATTTAATTGGGGTAGTTAGTCTATACTTTCAGAGGTTTATTTAGTTCATTATCATCATGGCAGGAAGCATAGCAGTGTGCAAGCAGACATGGTGCTGGAGAAGTAGCTGATTGTTCTAGATCTTTCAGGCAAAAGGAACTTGACTGAGACTCTAGATGGTATCCTGAGCATAGAAAACCTCAAGGCCCACCACCACAGTGATACATTTTTTTTTCTACAAGGCAATACCCATTTCATCAAAGTCACATAGTGCCACTCCATATGAGATTATGGGGACCAATTACATTCAAACTGCCACAGTGCTTAACTAGAGCCTTAATATCTACTGATTAATGTTCATGGTACTGGAAGGTACTCTGCATACTACCAGAGGGGAAAGATAAGTATCAACACAGCTACAAGCCCTGTAATATACACTAATATAGACTGCCTGCAAGATATACTGTTACAATACTAACATAAAATCTGTGGGTGTAACCAACCACTATACTATTAGATTTAATGGTTTTAATATATGATTTGGTATTAAAAATAAAGTTTAGAAATTGGACTTAATGGGAAGAAAAATGAATAAATATTTACCATTATATTAAAAGTATTTTATTGTGGACGTGTGAGATATTGGTACAAATACAAATTACTATGTATATTAAGACAATGTGAATAGCCATCAGAGAAACTCATTGAGTACTTTATCATTTAATTTGTTCTTTCATAATGTTTTTACTTATAATAAGTCTTATAAAATATATATTAAAAGAATAAAAATATTTTCTTACATTTAAATGTAAATAAATACAATGGGTGTTTTCTTGTTCTAACTTCATTTTCCTACTATCGTAAGAAGAATAATAACAGCTCAGTGATATACTCAGCACAGGCTGAAGACCTTCTTAATATATTGACCTTTGTGGTAAAATAGTGGGTATGTAGTTATGGTAAGAATACTGAGAAAAGGAAATCTATCTTGATTATCTGAGTGGAGTTAATGTAATTACAGGAATCTTTAAAAGAAGGAGGCTAGAATAAAAGATAGGTATTTAAAGATTTTCACTTTTGAAAGTTTTCAAGCCTATTCAGAACCTATGGTCTCTTCCACATACTTTGGACTATGTAAGGTCCTATTGAAATAGTGAAAAGATTTAAAACCAACTTTATAAAATAAGATCCATACTGGAAATGACTTGGTTACCCAAAAAACCGAGATTTGATTGGCCATAGATTAGAAGAAAGCCTAACTTTCTAACTACCTGAGAACTGCAATACAATGACTCCAAATAACATTGTACTATACACATAGATTATTGTATTGCTCATTCATCCTCAGAAAATCATCTTCCTGTAGTAGATAGAAAAAAATAACTATAGAGACACACAGACAGATAATATGTAGAGAATATCAATCTTTAAATAAAGGAGCTGTTTTGGCCCATGACAGGCACCATAGAAAAAGTAGGTGGGAAATCAGAACAGGAAGGACAGGAAGGGTGGAGTCAGAGACATACCAAGCCGCCCAAGAAGAAGCATGTAAGGAACACAGGTGAGCCACGGGCCATATGGCAGACAGATTAAAGATAATGGGTTGAGTTAAGATGTAAGAGCAAGCTAGCAATGTACCTGAGCCATGGGCCAAACAGCATGAACTTAATATAAGCATCTGAGTCATTTCTGGGGTCCTGAACAGCTGCAGGAAGCTAAGAGGTCTGGGGCTGACTGCAGGTCTGTGGGTCTGGACCTCTGGCCGCACAGGACTAAGAAGCCTTATTGTTACAGATGGCATCCCAACATAGGTCGAATAGCCATTTAAAGTCTGAGAAAGGTGAAAAAGGGTTTTAGCACAGAAACTGAGCAAAAGCCACTTCCAAATTGTGTATCTAAAACGATTCATTGTACAGAGAAAGCATGGAGTTCAGAATGGCACCAGCAGTCTAGTGGCAGGCAGTGTAAGCTGCAACCAGGCCAGTTCCTGAAGTCTCACAGAAGACTCAATAGCATATGATTGATTTAAGGTTTCTGTTTACTTTACATAAAAAAGGAGTGTCAGATAGTTTCTTAGTAGCAGCATTTCTTGGGCTTGCTCTGTTTTCTGACAGCGAACAGAGGTGTGGCCCTTTTAAGAGAACTTACTGATTCTGCTTTATCTGCAAAACTGTGTGGATCTTTAAAAGAGTGTAAGTATTGTAAAAGCTCTCTGGTTGGAAAATGACTAAGGATTCACAATAAAACAGATTCAGATGAAAAAAGAACTTGTAAGCAATTACAGTGTGTATAAAAGGTATATAGGCTTCAGAAACAAAAGAAAGAAGGTAGAGAAAGTTTTTAGAAAGAGAAATAGAGAAATAAAATATAATAAGCTGTGTAAAGATGAAAAATAGAAACAATATCTGGATTTTGGTTATTATTGTGTTTTCTTTTAATTTTTTAACTATTAATGAGCTAACTGTAGAAAGACAATGGATTGCCAAGGCTGCTAAGTTAAACAAGAATATATATTTTAAAGGTATTTTGATTTTGAAATTTGTGTCTAAGGATTTATTACTTTGGAAAAGGTCTGCTTTTGTTTCCTCAGAAGATGAGAATCTGTGGATTGCTTCCAGGCAAATATGGTTTAATCAACCAAGACCCCCTGAAAAAAAATCTCTGTTGGGAAGAGATGGCCGTATCAGCTTCAGGGCTGCAGACTGTGATCCAGTCTCAAGAACCCATGAGATTTTCAATGTCTCTTAATCAGCAGGAAGCACTAATGGAAAACTATGTATGCCCAAATTCTCCAAATATTGTTTTCCAAATGTTTGTTTTCATTATAAATGGTTAATGTCATAGTTAATCTCTTTCTAAGAAGAAAAAGGGATATGGTATATGAATGATTTTTTTTAAATTAGATTATTGAATTTACTTAGATCAGGAAATCAGCTGATAATCTCAAAATGTTTTACATTGGTATGGATTTTAGTTTACTGATACAAATTTAAAGTCAATTCTCTTATGCTGTATGTATTTTTCTACTCTTGTTTAAGATATGATGTTCATGTAACTGATTTAAAATTGCAATGTGTAGTTAAGAAATGCATGCTAGATTTTTAGGTATACAAAGGTATAATTCAATTAGGTAGGTAATCTTCAAACACTTCTAAGACCTACAGAATATTACATTTAAGATGTTTTAAAAACTTAGACTTTTCTGGACAGTGAGACATGTCTGCTCCTGGAAGCAACAATGTACTTCAAGAGAAAAATGAGCATTGAAGAAACTCCATATGGAGATTAGTTTCTTTGTTGCATTGTTTAGCCACTGGACAAGAACCTGTTCTTATATTGACTGCTTGACAGTATGCTGTTTAAACTGGACATGCAGGTTCCATAGGAAGGTGACCCCTGAACTTTGGCAGAACAAGCCGTGATGGTCCTTCAGGTTCCTGCTTTACAGAGAAAACTGTCAGACATTCTTCAGTACTCGAAGAGAAGCAACTGATGAACTGTGCCAGAATGAGCAGAGCTGATTTCCTGCTTCACTGAAATGAAAAGATACTCTGTACCTGTAGGCTGAAGATGGATGCCCCAACTTTATAAAGGAACTTGGGGTGGCTATCCAGGCAGATAGGTGTCATCTCTGTCCTTTCTAGATTTTAGAAGTTGCTTGCACTTCCGGTTTACTTGGGTAAATATATTCTTCTGTGGTCTTTGATGTAGTTGAAGATTAGATAGTTATAGGTGTTTTTCTTAGTTTTATTAAAAGGCATATTGAATACAAAACTTTGGATTCACAAAGATAAGGTAGATGGTAGAGTATTTTCTTTAATTTTGCTAAATACAAATAGACCAGATATTGTAAATGTAATTCTTATTTGATAGCTGTTTTGATATATGTAATTTGGCTTTGTTAAAATTGAAACCTTCCATTTTGATTAGATAGAAAGGAGGAGGTGTTGTGGGAATATCTTTCTGTATGCTGTGAATATCAATCTTTAAATAAAGGAGCTGTTTTGGCCCATGACAGGTGCTATAGAAAAAGTAGCTGGGGAATCAGAATAGGTAGGAAAGGAAGGGTGGAGTCAGACAGCTCTAGCCAGCTGCCCAAGAAGAAGCATGTAAGGAACACAGGTGAGCCACAGGCTATGTGCCAGACAGTTTAATAGAAATGACTTTGGTTAAGATGTAAGAGCAAGCTAGCAATGTTTCTGAGCCATAGGTCAAACAGCATGAACTTAATATAAGCTTCTGAGTCATTTCTGGGGGCCTGATCAGCTGCGGGCGTCTAAGAGGTCTAGTGTGGCAGGTCTGTGGGTCTAGACCTCTGGCTGCCCAGGACCAAGAAACCTTATTGTTACAGAGTAAGAGACCCTAGATCACACAATCCTAAATAAGATTTGTTCACCAAATTTCTCTCCCCAGGGCTCAGAGAACTCTGTTGAAGAAGAGGCAGAAAAATTGAGTGATGATGGAAGACACCAAGAAAATAAGGCCTTGGAAGCACAGCATCATCAATGCACCTATGAACTCAGAGTGACTTGCCACCATGCACAGGGAATGCATAGCTATAAGCCAGCTGAGGTCTCAATGCTAAGAGGATAAGTGAATTCAAGCTATCTCCTAATGATATATATTTTTTTTTAATTTTGTCATTGGTTTTATTATTTTTCCTAAAGAGTCTTAATATGTATCCAAACCACATTTGCTCAGGAAGAGATGGCTACTACACACACAGACACACAAACATTCAAAGATAATGGTAATTTTCATTTTATTAACTAAGTTTGGACATTTTATTAACATTACAGATTTTTTGCTTATACATTAATTTTTTTAGATTTGTTTTTATGGTATTTTCTGTGTGTAAATTGTGTTTTGTGTGAGCCTCTGTTTATATTTCTTCTGCTTATTCTTTAGCTCTCTTTTTTCTGATTTTTTTAATCCACTCTGCTTCATTTGTTTTTATTTTATATCATTATTGTTGTTGTTGCCAATTTTTTCATGAGTGAGAGAAAGAAAGATGTGGATTGGTGAAAAAGTAAAGGTGTAAGGAATATCTAGGAGTTGAGGGAAAGGAAACCCTGATTAGACATATTGCATGTAAAAAATATATCTACTTTTAATATAAAAGGTTATCATATTCAATGACACATTGTGAACTGACAAAAAATATTGTATAGTAATGTATATCCTCTTATTAGCAAAACAATTATTAACTTTCTGATGTTGATGTTTTGAATAAGAATGGCCCTCATAGGGCCATTTGTTCAACCCATAGAGTTGAATATATAATTAGGGTAGCACTATTTAGAATAATTAGGAAATTTGTCCTTATTGGAGGATGTGTGTCACTAGGCATGAGCTTTGAAGTTTTAAATATCCCATTTCAAGCACTCTCTTTCTCTGCTGCCTATGAAGTCTGATGTTGAACTCTCAACTACTACTCTAATACCATACCTACCTGTGTGTCACCATGCTCCCTACCCTACCATGATTAAAATATATTAAATTTCTGAAACTCTAAACAAGCCCAATTAAGTGCTTTTTTAAAAATGAGAGTTGTTGTGGTATGATATCTCTTCACAGCAACATAAAAAGGACTAAGACACTGTTGGAAATTATTTCTTTTAATTAAAAGAACAGCAACAAAATTCTTAGATGTGATAAAAAAATTGATTAAATGTAGTTAAGCACTTAAAAATGCTTTATTTAGGCAAATGTGGAAAATATCATTTTAAACAGCTACAATTTACTGGATTTTAGGTTTCTTGTCATTCCTTGCCTAATAAGTATTATTACAGAAACCTTATTATAGTAACTGTATGCCATAAAATAATGTTCTTTGTATCTAAAAGTCTTAGTTTGGTGTTAAATTATTTCTCCAAGAGGGCCTACTTACACTTCATTAATCACCAGGTTTATATTTCTTGAGATTATGACCGAGAAACCAAAAGTGAATCCTACAGGCAATGTTGCCTTCATCTGAACTTACTTGCTTCTGATTTAAAGTTTTGACATTACTGAGACATGGCAATGAGGTCAGAGGTGTCAGCATAAGCCGAGTACTATGCTTGCAAAGCTAAGATAAGGAAAAAAATGCACAGTGTTTATATGGGTAGCGCTATAGCAGTGTTCCAGAAATTTTGCTCCAGAGCAGAGGCAGACATTAAGAGAATTCAGTAGCTGTCTAAAAAGATATTGAATGGATTTGGAAACCATGTGTAGAATATTTATGTAATAATGTCCTCAAATATAACTAATTTGTGGGGTTATTAGGAGACTGATACTTCCATGACAAAAATCAAACTAAACCACGATCGAGAAAGATCATAATTCTGAAGATATATGCACTGAATGCTGGTGTTTATAATTCATAAACATATATTACTTGTTTTAAAGACAATGAACACACCCAGAATATTAAAAGTCGGTGATTTCAATACCTCATTTTCACCAGGACTGGCCAACACAGCATGATTTAACAGAATAACAAATTTAAATGATATCACAGGTCAAATTTGTCTAGCAGACATCTAAGGAGCATCTCACAATTTCAGATGACAATCATCAGTCTCCCAAAAAATTTTAAAATAAAGCACCTAATATGACATAAAAAAATATTATCAAATATAGAAAAGTTGAAATAATGTTATATTTATTAATTTAATAACTATACTCAGATCATTCTTCAGAGTCCAGCTGGTAAGCCCACCTGATCTTACACTGCATGTACTCTTTCCTAAATTCCAGATTTAGCCAGATCCCAAAATGTATTGCTTTGCTCAAATCTTGTCAATCCTACTTTCCCTGCCCCAGTCTGTTGGCTTCTTGGAAGATCTTTTCTGTCTACACACAACCTATAGTCCCATTCCACACCACCCCAATCTCTCTGTAAAATCAGATCCTATTTACCCTTTGCTAGGGTATAGCAAGTTGAATTCACCTGATCCTCGCCTCCACATATACTCCTTAGTCCTCGGATGTACCCTCAAACACCAGAGTAAGCACAGCCTGTACAACATCCCACAGCACTGTGTTCATGTGACTTCATTACACCTATGTCATATATAATATTTAGTTACAACCCAGCCTGTACATACTGTGTTCTGAGTCCATGTTCACTTTCTGTGTCAGGCAAGAACCTAACAAAAGAAGTTAACATTCTTAAATCTCACAGGACAAACACAATGACTATGAAAGATTAAGGCAGTGCTACACTCCATCCCAACAGTTCTTCTGGAGAAATGTTCACCCTTGAGAATTACCTACATAAATATCAGGACATAGAATTTAAAAAATATCATAAACTTCATCAAAGTACTCAAAATTTTAAAGAAGATACAAAAAAACAGCCCAATGAACTTAAAAAGAATGAACTTAGAAAGAATGAATGCCTCAGTGATGCTCAAAAACACAGAAGAAAGATGATGGAAATGGCAAAGAAAATCAAGGATTTGAAAATGAAATTCAATAGACAGAAACATTTCAAAATGATTCATACATAAACAAAGTTGAATTAAAAAAAAATCCCTGAAGCTCAACTAGAAAACTAAAAGAATAGACTCAGTAATATAGCAAAGCAAGTAAAAATATAGGATATCAAGACTCAAAGATCAAGAAGAAAGTCTAAACCATAAGCAAGGAATACACAGGAAACATACAAAGTCTAAACTTTTAAATACAAGCATAGGTAAGATATAAGAATATCAACTTTATTTTATAGACAAGATTTCCAGCATGAAGATATAAGTGTCTCCCATGCAGATACAAGAAGTACATAGATCAGAAAAGTTACAAAACCTTAAAGGAAAATTCTCACACCACATGATTTTTAAAACACTACAGGTACAGAACAAAGACAGTATATTGAAGCCTGGAGGAGAGAAAACACAAGTGAGTTGCACATAAAGGAAAACCGATCAGATGACAATTGCTTTCTCAATGGAAAGTTAGACAGCCAGAGCATCCAGGTGCAAGGTATCACATATCTTAAAAATACACAACGGTCAGCCTAGACTTCTGTATCCAGAAAAGCTGTCTTCTGTAGTGGATAGAGGGTGGGGAAAACTTCCAAGATATAAGCAGCCCCCCAAAAAATCTACATCTCAATCTTAAAGAAAATGCAGGAAGCAAAATTTCAAACTTAAGAGAACTATGATCATAGTTAAGGAATTGTGAAAATTAAAAAAAAGTTGTAATTACTGGAACAGAAAATAACAACAACAAAAACTACCAATACAATGACTTCCATCAACACACACATTTTGATAATAACTATTAATTTTAGCAGACTTAATTCTTAAATCAAAATTCATAGGATGGATGAGTTGATCAGGAACAAAAAACATTAATCTGTTGTCTACAGGAAACACACCTTAGAGTTGAAAATAGCTGCTGCCTTAGAGTAAAAAGATGGGCAAACTATTTCAATCAAATGGGACCAGGAAGCTAGAAAAGGTAGCTACCTTAATATCTGACAAAGTAGACTTCAAACCAAAACTAATCAGAAGTGATAAAGAAGGATGCTTTACTCCAATCAAAGGAAAAAAGACATTACTACCCTAAGTTTATACAAAACAAACTTTCACGCACCAAGATTTATAATAAATGTATTATTGAAATTAAAGACACAGGTAAATATCAACCTATTTATAGTAGATGATTTTAAGACCCTATGTTCTCTAATAGACACGTCATCTGGATAAAAATATATACAGAGAAACATGAGATTTAAGCAGTATCAAATAGGCATAATAATAGCAATAGAATATCTCACTCAAACCCAAAGATTATACTTTGTTTTAGATCATAGTGTCTCTGAAATAAACTACTTCATGGGAATACAAAACAAATCTTAACAAATTCAGCAAGATTAGTATAATTTCATACTCTATTCTTTCTAGTTCTGGAGTTATATTTGGTTGTGAGCCATAGTGTTGGTGCTGATAATTGAATCCAAATGCTCTGAGAGATCTACAAGTGCTTTTAAAGTTTAAACCATCTCTCCAGGCGCTTGCTTTAGTATTTTTATAAAAATTAAATATGTCCTTGAGAGGAAAAATATCTCACTGGCCTTAGTTATGAAAAAAAAAGGAAATATACATGTGTAACTTGATAATTTCCCTTTTGGTAATATTAATTACTTCATTAACTCTATACTAAAAACATACAGCAGAAAACAGAAAGTGAATTGTAGTGTAAAGATAGTCCATTAAAGAATATTTTTGTTTCATCTATTTATTCATTACTTTTTATCTTAACTAACTGTATATGATCCCAAATGGACTTTTATCAACATTAAAATGCATATGATGCATAAAGGTAAATAAGAAACCACAATAGCTAAATAATGAAGTCTCTAAAGCATTGTGAACTCTAGAATCAGACATTTTAATATGCAATCATTAGAAATCGGTATAATATTTTTTACTAAAGCTTCTTAGAAAAATGTTAAATGGAAGATAAGAATTGTCATAGTAATGATTGATTACATCATTCACATTTTTTTTATCCACAAACATGTGAATTATTTATGTAATAAAATATATAAGATGGGAACTAGAATTGCTGTGTGAATGAAATTGTTAATAAAAAATAAATAAAATAAAAGAGCTGTGAACAAAAGACTCCTGGAAGCAGTATGTCTTCAGAGACTGATTGGAATTTCAGTACTGTGCAGAGATTGGAATTTCCCAGGTTAAAAAGCTAATTACTTTATCTTGGGCTAGTTTTAACTCTCCAGAACAGCCATTCCTTGCCAGACTCTGTATCTGAACTAACATCTTGTGATAATAAATAAAATCCTTTTAGACGCTATTAACTTAGAACTAACATTTTGTGGTTATAAATATAAGCCAGAGAAGCTATTAACTTAGCAGTATAGTAACTTCTGCCAATTCAAGAGCTGAGAATGTAATCAGATATTATGTTGGGCCTGTAGAATAGCTTCCCCACATTGCCTTCTACCTCCTTCTTTGCTGTGCTCACCAACGTATTGTAAACTTGACTTGATTTATGACTTTGTTTTGTTAAACTATAAAAACTTTATGAAACTACTTCTACATTGTAACATTTAATTTTGAGTCACCTAAATTTTTGTTCGCAGGCCAAAATTATAACTCATAACAGATCAAGAAGAGTCTTATATTCCCTTTAAGATAAAACTGTGGTTTTATGTTTGTACCTATATATTCTTATGGTAACCGATGAATAAAAATGTCAAGAATTGGAAATGCTATATGATGTGGGAATGCCTTTCTGTATGCTGTGAATCTCAATCTTTAAATAAAGGAGCTGTTTTGGGCCATGGCAGGCACCATAGAAGAAGTAGGAGGAGAAATCAGAGCCTAGGTAGGAGAAGCAGGGCAGAGTCAGAGGCAGATTGAGCCAGCCGCCCAAGAAGAAACATGGAAGGAGCACGGGTGAGCCACTGGCCACGTGGCTGACAGATTAATAGAAATGGGTTGATTTAAGATATAAGAGCTAGCTAGCAATGTGCCTAAGTCATAGGCCAAACAGCATGAAGTTAATATAAGTGTTTGAGTCATTTCTAGGGGTCTGAGCGGCCAGCTGCTAAGGGGTCTCAGGTGGCAGGTCAGTGGGTCTCAGACCTCTGGCTGCCCGGGGCCCAAGAACCCTACTACTACAGCTGTACATAACATTAAAGGAAAAAAAATCAGTACTTTTATTTAATGAACCTGTTTTCCTAATTTAGAACTCTACTTTTTATATTTTTACATTTTATCAATTTTTGTTTAGGTGTTTGTATGTATGCTAAAGTGCACATGAAGACATTCTAGGGCAATTTGAAGACAAGACTCTTCTTCCATTGCATTGCAGGGCAAGTATACTTACCTTCTGAGTGATCTTGCCTCCAAATCCATATTAAATCTTATTTTTATAATGTAAGGATGATAATAATAGGTATATTTCATGTGTTTACAATGTGTCAAGTGCCACTTGACTATAACACTGTACATCCAGAATAGTTTCTTTTGCTATGGGTGAGGAACCTAAACCCTTCAGAAAGATTTATTTGCAGAAGTAAAAAAATGTCAAATGAAACACACATTAATTTTGCCTACGTATTACAACAGAAAAATTACCTTATAATCAGAATTGGTGTTAGCAGTAATTGAATTGTAAAGAAAAGGTAATATTTCACATTGGAAATGATGTAAATGCCTTTAATTCTTTATTTCCTTGGTTGATGGCTAAGAAGCACATTTTATAGCTTTCTATCACTGCTTAGCTGAGTATCTTAATGACTATTTGCATATGTAAAAGATGATCCCAGTGCCAAATGGAAGGGGAAGAGTTGAATTACTCTGGTTAATAACAATGAGAATTGAATTTCTCAAGAGCAGGAAAGTGTAGGAAAAACTAGTAAGGGGATAATTTAATGGGCACCCTTTAGAAAATTTACATATTCTCTCAGGCATCTTTCTACTGAGCTCTTGGGAGACAGAAGCTCTCAGGAGCTATATTTAAAGTGAGATTGATTCTGAAAAGAATATATTCAGCATTTATAAGTTAGCAAATGGAAAACATTTAGAGCTCTTTATTCTAGATACATCTAGGACTCTAAGCTCATGAGGAAGAGTTTTAGCCAGATGAATATTACTTCACATGAAGTGTATTCACAATTTCACAATTGATCTGAAGGCACACTTCTTCTATAACTACTATATACAAAGCTATATGTATGCAGATAGTAACTCAAAAGTAGCTGCATGTACCATAGTCCACAAGAGTTATAAAAGGAGGACAGTGAGAAAAAGAAGCTCAGAATATAATTTTTATGACTTAGACACTGTCATGAGAATATTGTATCATAAAGAAGATTTATGTATTTCCACAAAGTTAAAATTTATTAAATAATAATTCAATAAACAATTCAAAGACATCATTTTCTGGCAGCAATTTTTACTAAGTAGTTCTGCTGTCCTTTAGAGGATGATGAGGAAAATGAAGGCTGTTTTAATCTAATCCTAATCACTATTATTAACTCTCAGATTTTATACTATATATTTCATAGTAAAATAATATGTCAGGATAATAGGCAGATGAACAGACAGAAAGACAGATAGTTATATTGATAAATGATAGATACAGATAAATGATATATAGATAATATACAGACAGACAGACAGATAGATAGGTACATAGATACATAGATACATGGATATATAGATAGATGATAGGTTTCAAAGTGACTATAAAACATTAAAGACTGCATCAGATTTTAAGGAATCTCAAAGAAGTCTGAGTAACAGAAACTAAGGAGACAATAGATATTCATAGACAGTCTATGCTGGAATTTGATAGAGTGTGAATGGAAAGTAAGGTCACTTTCAGGATTATAGTCATGAGTAGAGGGTTACAGTCATGAGTAGACTTTCAGGGTTACAGTCATGAGCAGAGGGTTAAAGTTGTGAGCAGAGCTGCAGAGAAATGTAAAGAACAATGAAGGCTAGAGATAGGGTACAAGGATGTGTCCAAATGGAGAAATAGGCAAGAAGATGGATGGCAGATCCAGATGGCTAACTGTCCATGTAAATCATGTCTTCACTGGGGACTTAGGTGTACAAAAAGCCTAAGGGACAGTTACTTATAGATCCCTTGCCACACAATATAAGCAATTGAGACTATGACAGAACCTGATCTCAATACTCACAGCTTAATTTGAAGTAGCTGATCTATTATTGCAGGAAATATTGCTTCTGTTAGAAAACCATTTTCAATTTTAGTTTAATTCAGACTTAAAGACCTTTTGTTACAGAGTGAGTGCATGGCAATTAGTAGTTTTAGCACATCTTTGTTTTCCTTATCCTTCATTTGCTATAAAGAATGGTTTTGTTCTTTGTGGGCTGATTGGAATGTTTCACAGTGATTGGATCAGGGTACAGGGAATGGGAGTGACTAATGCTGTTGGTCTTCACATGTTTGCTTTTGTTTTCAAGCTTAGGTGCTTATTTCTGACTATCATCCTGTTCCTTTTCCCTGCCTCTTACGGGCGTCTGCATCTGTCCTCTTAAGACAAAGATGCAGTAATCAATTTTCTGTTTGTGATTAGCTATGTCTTTTAAGTAAATTAAAATTGGAAGAGGATGAACAAATACCCCTCCTCAGGGTGCAGCCTATATCTTTGGCTTCAGTTAACACGTTGGCTACTACCCTGTTAGCACTATCTTCTAGGTCTGACTGTTGTCACACCTGGTGTTCAGATCCAGCCTTCCCTGAAACTAATCTTCTCATGTCTATTTGATAATTAAAATTAATTACAAACTCTTCAATTTAAATTTCTGGGTGTGACTACTTAGCTTTTAAAAAAATATATAGTGTTCCCGTTTTGAAAAGTGGTGTAACTCCTTTGTATTAAATTCAGAATAGGGATATTTTCTATATATGCTAAGTGTTTGTATAGTATAATGAGATATTCACATAAATACAACCAATGGGGCATATTTTTCTTTATATATGGAGAAAATATATAAGAAGTTTACTCATGTAGTTATGAGTACTGACAGATTTCAGGCTCTATAGAAGATTGAGTCCAATAGACTCAAGAGGCCAGAAGTGTTAATGGATCTATTTTACCCTAAAGGAAAAGAAAAGGGTCTTCGTATCAGTTCAAAGAGTGAGAAGATTTATGTTCTATTGGCAGAAGAAAGACATTATTTAGGTCTTCTACTGGAATAACCACAGCCTGTATTAGGAAAGAAATATCAATTTACATGCTCATCTCACCCCAAACCATCCACACAGATACTCAAAAGACATTTTGACTAAAGACTTAACCCCTCTAAGCCATGTCAAACTGATACATAAAATTAATCAGTACAATGAACTTGCTAATAACATTTCCCAATTTGTTTTATGAAAAAAGATTAGCTAAATAGAAAACACTAAAAATTTTGACCCTAAGGTTTTCTTTTTTATTAGTTCTTAAATGTTTAAGCAACTAAGTGAAAATACATATGAAATATTTATGACGAAGGCTATTTTGGTTTTAGCTAAATAATAAACTTAGCAATACAAATAATGACAAAAATACACGGGATAACACAACTGCTTAAATACTGTAACATTAGTGAAATCTCAATACAAATCAGAAGAAAACTGAAGTATGAATGTCCTTTACAAAGCATATGCACTGATTATAAAAATTTTGTTACTGCATTTTTGTTTTGTTTCTTAACTAGATGTGTGTGTGTGTGAACATGAGTGCAGGCTCCTTTTAAGGCCAGAAGAAAACGTCAAGTTTAAGGCACTCTGAAGTTGGAGTTGTAGGAAGTTGTGAGATGCTCAATATTGGGTTCTGGGAAAATGAATTTGGATTATTTCAAGACCAGTATGCTTTCTTAGACACTAAGACATTTGTCTAGTCCTATGAAAATTTAAATTTGTGAACATCAACCGAAGAGTTTTCTATTTTGGTTAATTTGCCTTTGGATAATCAGTTCACATATAATTTGATAAATAAAAGATTATATTTATAAAAATAAAATAAATAAATAACAGAGCAAATAAATATTTAGCTAATATTTCCTTATTCAGAATGAGTTAATAAAGAGTGCTTACATATGTAAATATAATACATAAATATATTATAAACTATATTATAAATGTTTGTGTGTGTAATATATACCTACTTTAATATTAGAATAATAAGAAAATCTTAGTTCTGGGTTTCTCCCTGCAGTCAACAACTTGTAAACCAAGGGCTAAAACTGTATTTCTCTCATAAGTCAGAGGAATGCTATCTGATATATGTCTAGCCATGAGGAAAGATGGAACGTCATGAACTTCCTGAAATATCATTAATTAATAACTATATTAGTTAATGAACCGGATTCTAGTAACCCTAAACCTCATAAGATTCCTATCTTATAGGATTCTTTCTAACAAAGAACAAAGTTATACTAATTGCTCCCTCTCATGAGACTCAATACAAATGGCCTTGTCATTCAAGTAAACAAACAAAACTTGCCCTCAATAAAGTTGTCTACTCCAGGAACTTAGAAATGTGATTAAACCTACCAAAATTAAGCCAACATAATGGCATATCTAACCATTTTCCATGCTCACCCAGTTTGAAAGTGTTCTTCTCCACAATTGCCTCTTTGGACATTTCCAACTCGTATCCCTTGAGTTTGTGCTTTCCTATACTCTGAAATAAACTCTTCCTACATGGTATGCTACACCCTGACTCTTATCTGAATTATTGGCATTTGTAAGTTACAGGGAGTTAGGGAGGCTGAAGAAAAATCCTTAGACAAACTCTTCCCTGCAACATACATAAACACATGTTGCATATGTTCTACCACATACAAAATAAATTATATTACTAAAAAAGTAATCTCTTATATAAAATCTAGTTCAGTAAAAATATGTTAAATGTGTGAGTCTGATAATGATAAAAATATTTTTAATATTAATTGAAGTTAGTTTAAAGGTGTTAAACTTGCTTCCAGAAATAACACACACACACACACACACACACACACACACATACACACACATGATGTGGGAATGCCTTTCTGTATGCTGTGAATAACAATCTTTAAATAAAGGAGCTGTTTTGGCCCATGACAGACACCATAGAAAAAGTAGGAAGAGGAATCAGAATAGGTAGGAGGAGCAGGGCAAACTCAGACAGCAGGAGCTAAAGCCCAAAGGAGCAACATGTAAGGAACATAGGTGAGCCTCGGGCCACGTGACAGGCAGATTAATAGAAATGGGTTGATTTCCGATGTAAGAGCTAGCTAGCAATGTGCCTGAGCCATAGGCCAAACAGCATGAAGTTAATATAAGAGTCTGAGTCATTTCTGGGGGTCTGAGCAGCAGCAGTGGACGGCTAAGGGGTCTGGCACAGCAGGTCTGTGGGTCTGGGCCTCTGGCTGCCCAGGACCAAGAAACGTCTTTGTAACACACACACATATACAGACAAATGCACAGATATATACCATAATACACCTCATGATTCATTAATAAAATATGCTTGCAAACACTGTATGGTGTGTGTCTGTGTGTGTGTGTGTACTAAACAAAGCAAAATGATGACCTCCCCCCAAAAATACAAAGTTCATTCAGCTGTGTAGGTGAATGATGCTGAAATTTGGGCACCCAAATACCAGTATCTTTCATAAGGAGTTATTTTGTTTTATTTGGGTTTTTTGTTTTCTCTGTACATAATTATATTATCACTTTACTTTTCTATTGGTGTCATTACATGAGAATAAATATCCCAAGTATTTTATAACAAATCACAGCTATGGTTTTTAAAGACTCACTGTCAGGTTTAATATGCTTAGTTTATTATGCCTAAATTTTGCAAATTTTATTTGCTTTAAATAGCAGCTTTTACATGCTTTACATCTCTACTATATCAGCCATGCATCAGGATAAACAACATGGCATAAAAGAGCAGAAGGCACATTTAAGATAGGATCATTATGCAAATAGGTTATGGCATGCTTTATATGAAAACAGCTTCCCTAAAGAGACCTAATGGGATGACTGACCTATAAAGCATTTAATTTGTTGTTAGCATTTCATTTAATTGTCTTGTAGCTCCTCTAGGAATAAAACTTTTAATTGTAAAAACTTCTAAATGACACAATGCTTAATTCCTTTTTCTGTAACTAACAGGTTCTCTCACTGTAGAATGCAAAATTTTATACTATCAATTCTTAGATGTTCCTGTGTATTGCTTTTAAATTCTGAAATAATGAAAAGATGTAGAGCATTATATAGATCACTTCTTAACTTCTAAGAGTTTAGTTTGTTTTAGGAAAGGATTGCCTTATTGATATGCTCATAATCTTACTTTTCTATGACTACAAAGGAAAAAAGCTATCAAGAGGATAATATTCATTTAAAATCATTTTGGATTTTTTACTTTGTTATAGAACATAATACGTTGTACAAAACTAATAATTTAACATGTGAAGGAGAACAAGATGTTAAGTATACCAGGACTAATAATGATATTGGGAGTTTTTTTAGTGTTAATGAAAGTTGCTTTACATTGTTACACATATTTTCACAAATATTTTGTCTACACACACCTAAAACTATTTAAATTATTTTGAAATTATTTTCACAAATGATAATGTAAAAATTATTTGCAACTGGTTATATAAATATCTGTTAAAAGTGTTAAAGTTTAAGTCACATAAAAGAGAGTAGTATCTACAATTCTGAATGGATGGAAGTTGATATAGTTTTCTCATCTATGGCTGAGCCTTCATAGTTACTTATTTTCTGCATTTTGAGTTGTTATAAGTGTACATTAACCATTACTCAGTCTAAAAATAAAATACAATGATCACTGTTGGGTGCAAAATAAATCTATGAGTGTAAACAATATTTGCAGGGCACTTTAATTTAGCAAAAGAACCATAATAGGTTCCTCTAGAGCCTCTGATTTCCCAAGTCATGGGCTCTTGACCAGGTACAACACCAAATATGAAATCCCTCCTGTAGTGCAGGACTCATATCCAGTCAGAAAGTGGTTTATTATTTATTCCTCAAACCTTTCATCGAATATCAAATATATTATATCAACTTCTACTATCAGAATATAGTTTGTTGCCCCCGAACATATCATGCCTCCATTATACCTGTGGGCACATCTTCCCTGGCAGTTGGCCATTGTAGCATACTGAATCCAGTACTGGGTAAGAAAAATGATGTATTTTCTCCCCCAATAACCTACATCAGACCTTCTGGTATTGTTTATGTTATCCAGCAGAGAGATATTCTTCTGGGTAGCTAGTAGTTGTTTTCTTTTTGTTTACACAAAAAATAAATGTTTTCTTCAGAAATAGGTTTCTGTCATCTCATTACATCATGCCACAAATCAGTAGCATTAACTTGCATTATTATTGATGCTTCTAATGACACTTTGACCAGTAACTCATAAAGTACTTCTCTGTGCCTGATAGTGAAATTTTCATTTAATAATCCATATTTTCAGAGAGTTGGAGCATCACTTCTTATCTATGCACAATATTTCTGTTCAAACTCCATATATATATATATATATTTATATTTATATTAATTAGCTTATAAAATAAACATTAAGAGGGATAAGGTAGAAAACATGTAAGAAGCTGCAGGTGAGGAGGGGTGTTGTGAAATGTTTACTTCTGGATATTACATCCTTGTTAGATACAGCCACCCACAGTGGTTGTAGTTATCTGAACAAGGTCAATGTAGTCAAAATTCTAGCATGTATGGGGAAGAAGCTCACAAACTCCCTCATCAGAATAGCTATTGGCAATTGATGGCTGCTGCAGGAGAAAGAATCACTTTCCTTCAAGAATATAATTGTTGTAGATTGACCAAGCTCAAGTACATATTCCTACCTCCATACACATTTGGGCAGTGCTAATTAGAATCATGGAGTTACTAATTACAATGAAAAGGGACATGAAGCCTGTAGCAAGTGGAGATGGGGACACTAAGGGAAATTATTGAAATATAGTTGATAGTTATAATAAAAATTATAAATTTACAAAGTTTTTGACAAGTAAAATACATTATTTAAATATAGCATAGACTTAGGATTTTTCAAAACTTCCCTTGGTAATCTTAATAAGTCATCAAGATTGAGAAAAATAGAAACAGAAAGAAATTACTAAAATATAAGTACATTGTTACAGCTTCAAAATTAGAAATTAAACAGCAACTATATATTTGCTTATTAATTAAGATCATTTGTTAGGAAAGCCTGCTGACTTTTGAGTTTAATAAAAAAGATTTTCATATAAAACACAACTTTGATTTGCATCAGCATATGAATTTAGTAAACTATTTTCATTGTGTCGATAAAAAGATCTGTGCACAAAGAGAGAAGATATGGGATAATATATTCTGGAACCAAATATAAATGGCCATTGCTAAGGAACACAGGCTTAAGTTATCCCAAATTCTATCTTCTAACTTGATAATTTCATGAATATTTTAGTATGCATATGAGTTTTGCATGTATATGAGTGCTTTGCCTAAAAATATGAATGTGGAACATGTATGTGTAGAAGCCTGCAGAGATCAGGATAGGGTATTGTATCCTCTAGAACTGGAGTTAATGATTACTGGCAGTTTCTGTGTGGGTCTGTTCTCTGAAAGAACAACACCTATCCTTAACTAATGAGTTATCTCTCTGCTTTGGCAACATTTGCTTAAACTAATTTGAATAAACTGTTGAGTACCTCTCTCTGATTTTATTTTTTTGATAAAATAAGTTCTTAATTGGTTACAAATAAAATTTATTTTTGTAATATACAGTGTTTTGGAATACAATATTACTATATTCACAAAATCTTATTTCAGCAGTCATGATGTTTTAGCTCCCTGGACATATTTGTAACATGCTCCATGGATTACTGTCTCTTAAGTATGAAATATCATTGCAGTTACTAATGATTTTTCCTGCTTTCTTCTACTACCTAATAGTAGATAATACTTTTTTATTTACTTGTTTCATAAGGTTTTTTATGATTACTAAAAGGAGCTTTTTAGAATTTTTTATAACAAGGGCACACTACTATCATTTGCTTTTTATTTAGCCGTTCCTACATTCTATTTATTTGCCATGGTGAGGGGAGGGAAGTCCAGATGTTTGTTAAAAACTCCTTGCGATCTTATATGACAGTAAAGTTTTCTCATTTGACAAGTTTTAGCAATAAAATACATTTTCAAGTGTAAATCTTTGAATAAACAATGTGCATGAAGGTTCACATGTTTACGGTTTGCCTGTCATCTGACAGGCTTGGATGAGGGGCTATAAATGATGGCTTGGACTTAATAAGTTGATTAATGCATTCAAAATACAATGTATTAATTAGGAAAATGTTAAAGAGTAGGGATTTTGTAATTAGAAAAAATGGATCTTTACAGGTATTGTTTTGGAAGTATGTACCTTGTTTCTCACTTCTTTATCTTTCAATTCTGTATGTAAAGATGTGAATTCTTTTGTTCTCTTACATGTTCTCTTACATGATGGATGTTCTGCCTCACCCAGAAATAAAAATAACCAGATAATAAACCAAATATTTTGAATTTCTTCATGTGATGTTTTGAATAGGAATGCTACCTATGGGTTCACAGATTTGAATACTTGCCACCATAGAGTGATACTACTTAGAGGTATGGCCTTGCTAGAGTAGATGTGGCCCTGTCCACAAACATGTGTCACTGGGATAGGCTTAGAGTTTTCTACTGCTAAAGGCAGCCCAGTGTTTCTTCTTGTTGCCTGCTGATCCATATACAGAACTCTCAGCTACTTCTCTGGTACCACATTGCCTGACTGCCTCCATGTTTCCCACTGTGACAATCATGGAGTAAACTTCTGAAATTGTAAGCCAGCCAACCCAATTAAATGTTTTCCTTTGTAAGATTCATTGTGGTCATTTTGTCTCTTGACAGAAATAGAACTTTAACAGAAATACTTCCTTTTGAAGTTGAGTTTTTCATCTCTCACATATGCAAAAAGTTAATCAATATGTCACACAAAAATTGGTTTAAAGCCAAAGGAACTATAGTAGAGTATTACTCAATACTCAGTCAGTGGGTATCTATGTCCTAAAATAACTGTGTGGCAGCCTAAGCTCTATTATTTCTGAGTCTCTTTGTCAAGACAGTCAGCTATAATCTGGATATATACAATATCAAGATAATATGTCTTAATAATTGACACACATCAATCAGTGCCTCTCTGTTCAAGGAACTAGGTATAAAGCTTCAAACTATTACTTTCCTACTTCAACCATTTATTTATGTCCCCTGAATCCAAAAACCAACATTTTTTAAGACCCTTCAGTAACAAGATTATCTGTCTTGAACTATATATCTTTACGAGGAAGAATTAAGTCAACATATTGAATTAAAAATATTTTTGTTTGTCTTATTGCAATGTGATAATGTAAGTAAAAAATAATTTTTACTTTAATTTTTGGTTTGAAATTAGTCAGCTCCTTGAAAATTTGTAGCTTTGTATTCTTTATTTCCACAACTAAACTGACCTGACCACTATTTATATCCTCTATAATATTATGTCCTACAATAGCTTAGTGTGTTGCCTCTGATGCTTGTATGTTCCTCCTTGAGGGACAGTCATGAGTATGACAATAGCCATTGTGGAAATATGTGGGTATCACATTTTTATTTAAATTAAAACTAATTATATAATTCCCCTTCCATTTCCTTCCAATTATTTCCTTGCCCCCTTTTTCCGGTTCCTCCCATTGTCCCAGTTCCTATCCAGTTAATGCTTTTTAGCTATTATTACATATATTTGCACTAATACATGAACACAATCTGCTGTTTTCACTTAGTGTTGTTCGTTTATATTTGACTTAGGAACTTACTGCTTTGCATGGGATAATAAACCAGACGGTCCATCCATGGAAAACACTAATTTTTTTCTCTCTAAGCAATACTTCATTATGTAATATACATATGTACATTATATATAATTTTATGTAAATGTAAAATGACATAATTCCTTGAGACCTTTTCAACCATCTATATTGTTATTTATTATTTTTCCTTCCATTTCCTTTTATATTGATGTCTCATCCCCATTGTCACTTAAAGTTCCCCTCCCTGTTTATTCCATGTTTTATTTCATATAGCATCTATTCAGCTATGGGATTGAATTGATAGAGAGGAAATGAAAGTTTTGTTAAAGACTAATTTCCAAAATTATATTTATCCCTATATTGTTTTATCTTTATTGTTACTGGGGTTTTTTTTTGTTTGTTTTTTGTTTGTTTTTTGAGACAGAGTTTCTCTGTGTAACAGTACTGGCTGTCCAAGATCTCACTTTGTAGATCAGGCTGGCTTCAAACTCACTAAGATCCACCTGACTCTGGCTCCCAAGTGCTTGTATTATGGGCATGAGCCACCGCCCATCTGGTCCTATACTGTCTTAAAAAATCTGTATGTAGCTATTCGTATGGAAAAATAAATGGTATGCCATGTATAATAAAATGGTCACTCTAATTTATAGATTAAATGTCTCACACATGTAGCAGAAATTCTATATAGAGTATTTTGTACATGTGGCTTAATTTAGATTTATTTTTATTCACTTTCTTTTAAAGAATGTTTCTTATGTTGTCAGTTCTGTTCCTTTTAATATTCAATATTCATATTCTAATTTTAAAAATGACCAAGGGTGTCAGGGAGAAAACTCATTAGTTATAGGTGCTTGCTACCAATTGTAATAACATGAATGGAAAGAGAAAATAAACTTTACATTGTAGCCTCTGACTTTCACAGTACTATTGTATGAATTATATCCTCTCTCACAAAAAAAGTAATTATAATTTTAAAAAAGTAGTCCTTATTGACAGTGATACAAGGTATTATTACATTTGTATTTCCCTTAGCAAATAAAACATAAATTCTGACAGTATGAAAGCAATTCTTCCATTTTTATTATGTTGAGTACATTTTAGTAAGACTGTCTTTTCCCTTCCGGTATAGCATGTTCATCCAGTTGAAATGTTGGTGTAGTCAATACCATGGCCAGTTAGCTGTGAACAATAATGAGCAAAACAATACAGTTGTATCTAGGCCTGTGGTGATAGTGATATAGCCATTAATACCCTTAGGTAAAAGGAAGAAAGGAAAGAATCCAAGGTGATCACCTGGGATTCCAGCTACTACTTCTCCCTATCTAATCCAGGAACAAATGATCTAGAGAAATGCTATAATATATAAAATGTAAAAGTTTAACTAAAGGGAAATACTATGACACAGCTTCCATGAGAGTGTGTGACTTTGCAGTGAGGATACTTGTGAGGGACTTATCACACTCATGTAAACAATCCCTTCCCCCAATCTCTGTAACTAAGCCCTAGAAAAGCAATATTTCACCAGATTGACATCAGTTTAATGTGTTTTTAATTTGTTCTGTTATTTATGTTCTATATGGAAGGAAAAGTTGGTTTTAACTAACCAGGAAAAGTCAACATATCCAAATGGCACACACTGTAGATCACAAAAGAAGCAAAGATGAAGGTCTGCTACAGAGCTGCAGGTTAGATTGGGGCAATGGATTTGGATAAGAGAAGAAAGAAGTAAGGATCTGATTCCCTGGTCAATATGTCAGCAAGGCATTTCTAGAAATGTCTTCAAAAATGTCTTTCCCACTTGTGGGAATGCATTTGTGTGTGCTGTATCTTTAAATAAAGGAGCTGTTTGATGGGTCATGGCAGGCACCATAGAAAAGGTGGGAGGAGAGTCAGTTCAGGTAGGAAAAGCAGGGCGGAGTTAGAGGCAGACCGCGCGGAAGCCACCGAGAGAACAACATGTAAAGAACACGGGTGAGCTACGGGCTGGGCCCACGTGGGCCACGGATTAATAGAGATGGGTTGATTTAAGATGTAAGAGCTAGCTAGCAATGTGCCTGAGCCATAGGCCAAACAGCCTGAAGTAAATAAAAGCGTCTGAGTCTTTTTAGGGACCCGGGCGGCGGGCAGATAAGCGATCCGGGCAACAGATCTGTGGGTCCGGGACTTAAGGCATGGGACCCGACGAACTCGCTACAACACCCACTTGCTATGTGTCATTAGAAAAACAAAGAACTAAGTATCTACCGATATTTCATAAATATATGGAGAGGAGTGGGAGAGAGTAAAACAATAAAATTGTTTTTAATGCTTCAGGCCATAGAAATAGTGCCCAGTCAATATGAAACAAATACTAAGTCGCTTTAAGACAGGATGTAATCTTTTTATTAACTTTAACTTCTGGGAGTGGTTGCCTTCTTCTGTCCTCAATACTTTTCAAAACATCTATATTAACTTCAGAGCTTCTTAGGATTTTGAAAAAAATAATAGGAGATTGTACATTATATAAATAGTAACACTGGTTCTATTTTTTATAGCACAGTAAACAGATCAACAAAGAAATATTTGTATTATAGAATCACTCAAGAAAATGGAAATACAATGAAAAACTCTCGATACAATAAAAGTCAACGTAATAAAAGTACAATTAGCAGGATGAGTTATGGGAATTCTTTCATTTGATTTTAGAAATTAGACAATGACAGGTACTTTTGATTCTTCTATTATGTATAGTATTAGACATTCCATTCAGAACAAATATATGAGAAAAAATGCAACTGATCAGGAAAGGAACAAATAAAATAACCATTTCTTTTTATAGATCAGTTGTTAGGGGGAAAAACCTGGATCTTTTGTAAGTAATACATAATTTCATCAGAGTTAAATGATACTAAGCAATACACAAGAATTAGTGTGCTATATTATAATAAAAATAAATACTATGACAATTAAATCAAGAGATCATTTTAATTAGAGTGTTTTTAAAACAATAAAATGCTTAAGGGAGGATTTGTGGATATAGGAGACTTGTACATTGAAAACTACAAGACTCATTGAAAGAAATATAAAAATATATAGTAAAACCAAAAAAGAGAAATCCTTTCCTTAGGCATTAAGGTATTTTATATTGGAAGATGTTCATGCAACCAAAAGCTATAGAAAAATTCAATGTAACCCCTATAAACTTTCCATAATTTGCAGAAATAAAATCAATCTAAATATTGTGTTATTTAAATGGACCAAGATAGCTTAAAATAAGAAAGAAAATGAAGAAAATGCTTTAATTTTAAATATTTTTATTTATAAATAAACTGTAGAATTATATTAATCATAAAATATGACACTGAATCAGAATGGACTGGATAAATGATTCTTTACAAAATCTGAAAATGTGTCATGTGACAGTGTCAATAAAGTGAGACTTAGCAGATCCTGGTAGAACTCCCTGTTTTCATTCTTTTTGTGGAATCTCTCAGCCCAGCTATCCTAGCCAAACTCTATTTTCAAGTGTCAGTTTCTTATATATAGAAACACATTTATCCTGCCACCCCCAATGGCCATACCAATCAGTATCTTAAAAGAATTTCATACCAAAACATACACAGACACTATGCCCTTTTAAGAACCAGAAAGGGCAACAGAAAGCCAAAAACAAAACACAAACCCAATAAAAACAAGAACAGATGTCAGCACCTAGAAAAACAATCATTATAAACACATAAGCATATATGCTTGTGTATAAATGAAATGAAAACCAGCACAATATACCCACAATACAACCCACCAAAACTACTACAGTAGGCCAGCAAAATGCAACACAGCTGAAGCACAAGATAAGGACATAAACATAGTTTCTATAAAAATAATAGAGATCCTTTAGAAGAAAGAATAAATACACTAAAGAAACCTATGAAAACATAAACATGCCATAGAGGAAATTAATAAAAGAGTTCTAGAACTGAAAGTGAAACATAGAATCAATAAAGAAAATCCAAATTGAGGAAAAATTAAAATAAAAATATTTGGAACTCAAACAAGAACCTGACACTAGCATGATACAAAAGATTGAAAAGTGAATCTCAGTCACTAAATATATGGTAGAAGAAATAGACACCTCTGTCACCTATATCAAACTGCTAAATCTAAAATAACTCTAAGCACAAAACACCCAGTAAATATGACATACTATAAGATAATATAATGGAGTTCTTGACCAAGGTTGTCCCAGGGAAATTAGGAAGGTGTAAGAGTTGAAGGAACCAGAGGGGATGAATATGACAAGTAAACACAGCATGACTGACATACATGCATGGGTGTGAACCAAATGGGATCCTAGAACTGAAATGAAAAGTGAACAAATGCACTCTTCTTTAACTCAGAAGCTATCTCCAATGGACAATCACTTGCAAATGAAAAGAGTTTTGTCTAAGGTAGTCTTTCTGGGAAACAAAACAAACTATTCTTAAGGGTAGGGCAAATGCCCCAAAGTGGATGGCCTACAGAAAAGGAGCTGAATGGCTTCTTTGGTGGTTTAATGTCTCACAATGTCATTTCAGGACTTTTCTTACTTATCTGTAATTTTACTTTTATTTTTATTGTCACTCATTTATTTTACTTTTTACTGTAAAAATTTAGTGTACATGTTATGACCTCCAATTTTGTGTTTTTATGGAATTACTGACAGCACCAATGAGTGTGTCACTAGGTCTATATTTGTTTCTTGTGTCTTTCTTTGGGTTATTTTCACTGTGTTTGTTTGTTTTTTCCTCTTCAAATGTTTTATCTTATTTTATTTTATTATTCTATTATTATCCCTAGATGCCTCTTTGTTTTCTAATTAGAGACGGAAAGAGAGTGGGTATGAATGGAAGAGGATGTGGGAGAAAGCGGAGAAATAGGGAGAGGGTAAACTTTAAGGATAATATATTGTATTAAAATATACTTAGCAAAAGAAAAAAAATAACATTTTACTTCAATTTGTAACTAAATATTTAAATATATTTTCACCAGAGATTATAACATATTAAGAAATATTGAGTACACATTTCATATCATTTTGTTCAAGAAATTTTCTTAAAAGGTAATAATGTTATCATTGTGATGTCATGCCTGTGTTTCCATAATAATATAAATTTGTTGTGAACTGATCTTAAAAGTTACTGTCTGATGAAAAAGCTACTAAGATATCCCCTAGTAACTTGGAAAAGTTATACAGTATCCATTAAGGTCCAAAAGCAACCTGAAAGTGTATTGTTCCTGAGGTAGATAGTGAACAGAACATTTAGTAATGTAAGTACCAGCTGTTGAATAGAATGAGTAATTCAAAAAATATGAGTATCCTTGTTAGTTGACAACAAATGCTAATGAAGTGTTAAAATCTGATAGTGTCTATTTCAAATTTAAGAATAGGTAAAATTGTGCTATGAAAACGGAAAGAGATATGGATCTTTTTTTAAAAAAGTTTTAATCTTTAAGACCCTATTTTAATTTGCTGGTACCATTAAAATAATTTTAAGTAGTTTTTCATGGAACCTGATTTTATCAAGGCAACTTTAAAACACCAAAGGCTTACTTATATTTCCAGTTATGTATTAATATGCCAAATATTTATGCTCAGCTTCAAGTATTTTACTGTGATGAGCATTATGACTATGAGGAATATCGGTAAAAAAAGTCATATCTTTATATTTACTTTTAATATTCTTATAGAATGTTTAAGCTTAACAGCACATTCCACGTAAATTAAAACAGGGGACCTAGTAGTGATTAAGTACATGTATTTTTGTCAGTTGATGATTTTAAAGCAATTGTCAACATTTATTAAAAAATATTTTTAAAATTATGTCCTTTAACCTTATCTTTTACTAAATAATTTATGCTCATTTTACATACCAATCACAAATCCCCCTCTCATTCCTCTTCCTGTTCCTCCCCAGGCTTCCCTTATGACCCACCTCCCATCACTTACTTCTAAAATATAAAGCCTCCCATAGGAAGTCACAAACCCTGGTACACTTAGTTGAGCAGGTCCAATGCCCCCTTCCTCCTGCAGGCTGTGCAAGGTATCCCTTCATAGTAAATGGATGCTCAGAAAGCCAGTTTGTGCACAAGAGCTAGATCCTGATCCCACTCCTAGGGGCCACTTAAACAGACCACGGTACAAAACTATCACTCATAGCAGAGGTTCTAGTCCAGTTCAGTGCAGGCTCTTTCACTGTCCGTCTGAACTTTGTGAGTTTCTACTAGCTTGATTCATTTGTCTCTAGATTTCCACAACATAATCTTGATCCCTACATTGTTCAAATAATCCTTCTGTTTTCTGTTTGACTGGAACCTCAGAACTTGTCATGGTACTTGGCTGTGAATCTCTTCATCTGCTTCCATAAGTTACTGTGTACAAATTCTATAATTCCTTCAATCTGATTGGTGGGGGATACCATCTCAGGCAGCCTCTCCACTAGTGATAGCAGTCTAAGCTGAGAAAATTCTTGTAGATTCCTGGGAACTTTCCTAGTTTCAAAGTTTTTTTCTAAGTCCATGATGTCTCCCTTTATAAAGATATCTCTTTCATTATCACTGTCCCTTTCTGTCCCTGTTACAGCTTGACCATCCTGTATTGTCAGTACATTTTATCCTCTAGTTACTTCCTCACCAGCAGAAATGCACCTCTTGACCCTGAGAGAAAATCTTGTTGGGGCTGGTTCCCAAAAGGGTTTGTTAGTTGCTCTCAGTGTTTGTGCTATTGGTTTTATATTTATAAAGTGGTTTCCTGTGTCAATTACTTTCTCTACTGTCAGGATCAATATAACTGGATTTATGTTGAGATCTTTGATCCACTTGGACTTGACTTTTGTGCATGGCCATAGACATGGATCTATTTGCAATTTTCTACATATTGATATTCAGTTATGCTAGCTTCATTTATTGAAGATGCTTTTTCCCTATTGTACAGTTTTGATTTCTTGGTCAAAAATCAGGTGTTCATTGTTGTGTGGGTTAATGTCATGGTCTTCAATTATATTTCACTGGCCCATAATGTCAACTTGTATGCCAATACTCAACAGTTTTTTTTTTTAAACACTATAGCTCTGTGATAGAGCTTGATGTCAGGGATAATGATGTCTCCAGAAGTTGTTTTATTGTACAGGATTATTTTAGCTATCCTGGTTTTTTCATATAAAATTATTATTATTTCTAGTCTTAAATTATTGTGTTGATATTTGATGAGGATTTAATTGATTTTGTAGATTGCTTTTGGTAGTATCATGATTTTTATTATGTAGCTACTAGCTATTCATAAACATGGAAGATCTTTTCATTTTCTGATACTTTCATCAATTTCTTTCTTCCAAAACTTAAAGTTCTTGTCTTTCACTAATTTGGTTAGAGTTACCCCAAGGAATTTTACATTATTTGTGTCTATTGTAAAGAGTAATGTTTTTCTGATTTCTTTCTCAGCCTGTTCATCATTTGTTCATAGAAGAGCTGCTGATTTTTTTTGAGGTAATATTGTATCTCACCACATTACTGAAGGTGTTCATCAACTTAAGAGTTTCCTGGTAGAATTTTGGGGGTCACTTTTTATACAATCATGTCATCTGAAAATAGCGATTTGTATTAATTTGATCTCCTTATATTATCTTTTTGCTCTAGCTAGAACTTCAATTACTATAGGGATATAAGGAGAGTAGACAACTTTGTCTTAGTAATATTGCTTTGAGTTGCTCTCCATTTTGTATCCACTGTGTTAGCATGTTTCTTTTTATATGGACATTGAGTCCATTGATACTAAAAGATATTAATGAATAGTGATTGTCAATTCCTCATTTTTTGTTGGTAGTGTGTATTTCCTTCCTTGAGATTTGATGCTGGGGAATCATCTATTGCTTGTTTTCTCATGCATGCATACAACTTCCTTAGGATGGAGTTATCCATATAGTACTTTCTGTAGTGCTGGTTTTATGGATAGGTATTGTTTAAATATGGTCTTGTTGTATACTATCTTGTTTACTCCATCTATGGTGATTGAGAGTTTTTCTGGGTGCACTAGTCTAGGATGGCATCAGTGGTCTCTTAATGTCTGCATAATGTCTATCTAGGATCTTCTATCTTTCAGAGTTTCCATTGAGAAATAGTGGATTGTAACAAGAAGTTTCTGATGCAGACTGTCCCCATGGTTCATACCTGCAGTATCCACCATCACTTAAATCAACCAAAATGACTCAGATGCTTATATTAATTTCATTCTGTCTGGCCCATGGCTTAGACATACTGCTAGCTGTATACTGCATCTTAATTCAACCCACTTCCACTAATCTATCATGCAACATGGACCATGACTTACCAGTTTTGTTACATGTTGCTTCTTGGGCAACTAGATCACATCTCTCCTGACTCTACCCTTCTTCCTCATATCTGTGTTCCGATTTTTCTGCATAATTTTAAGATATCTTACATAGGCCAAAACTGTACTTTATTCACAGCATAAAGATATCCCACTTCACTTCCCCTTACGGTCTAATCAAAAAGGAGGGTTTCAATTTTAAAATAGCAAAATTAAATATTCAAAACAGCTATCAAGCATGAATTACAATATCTAGTCTATTTATATTCAAAAAAATTAAAGAAAATATTCTATCATCTACTTTATCCTTGTAAGTCTATAGTTTTATATCTAATATACCTTTTAAAATAACTAGGGAAAATATAATTATAGCTATCTAATCTTCAACTACATCAAAGACCACAGAAGGATATAATATTACCCAAGTAGGCAGGAAGTGCAAGCAACTTTAAAAATCTATAAATGACAGAGATGATATCTGTATGCCTGGACAGTCAACCAAAGTTTCTTAGTAATAATGGTACATCCATCTTCAGCCTACAGGCCTAGAGTCTCTTGCATAACTTTCAATGAAGCAAGAAAATTGAAGGACTGCTCTTCCAATTCTGGTATAGTTCTTTAGTCACTTCTCTTTGTATCCTGAAGGATAACTGGCAGTTTTCTTTGAGAAGCAGGAACCACATCAGCTTGTTCTGCCAAAGTTCAGAGGTCACTTTTCTATAGACCTGCATATTCAATTTATGCAGCATACTGTCAAGCAGCCAATACAAGAACAGTTTCTTGTCCAGTGGCTAACCTAACAGTTGCCACAAAGTAAATTCCATATGAAATGTATTCGATGACCATCATTCTCTTGAAGTAGATTAGTGCTGCCAGGGGCACATCTTTCTCACTATACAATAAAATTTTAAATATTTTAAATGCCACATTCTGTAGGTCCTTGAAGTATTTGAAGATTACCTATCTAATTGAAATATATCATTGTATACCTAAAGATTCTAACTAAAATGACTATAAATTCAGTTATCACAGATGACTATTAATCCACATTTTCAATTACACATTAAAATTTTAAAGGGATTGCATAAACATAATATCTTAAACAAGAGTAGAAAATACATACAGTATAACAAAATTGACCTTAAATTTGTATCAATAAGCCAAAATCCATACCAATGTAAAATATTTTGAGATTAACATCTGATCTTTTGGATTAAAGTAAATTCATAATCTTTCTTTTTATAATCATTCGTATTATCCCCCTTTCTCCTTAGAAAGAGATTGACTATGACCATTAACCATTTATAATGAAAACAAGCACACAAACAATATTTTGGGAATTTGGGCATAGCTTTCCATTACTACTTTCTGCTAATTGACAGGTGCTCTGCTAATTGAGGGGCACTGGCTATCTTGTGGGTTCTTGATACCAGATCATCTTAGTTGCATATTTGAAGCTGATATGATCATCTCTTCTCATCAAAGACATTTTATTTTCAGGTAGTCTTCGTTGACCAAAGCGTAATAGCCTGGAAGCAATCCACAGGTTCTCATCTTCTGTGGAAACAAAAGCAGAACTTCTTTTCCAAAGCAACATATTCTTAGATGAAAATTTCAAAGTCAAGATAGCTTTAAGATATATATGTTTGTTTAACTTATCAGCCTTTGCTATCAAATGTCTTTCTGCAATTAGCTCATTAACAGTTAAAAATTTACAATAAAACACAATAATAACCATAATTCAGACTCTGTCTATTTTCCATCTTTAAGTGGTTTTTTTTATATTTTTATTACTCTATTTTTCTTTTTTAGAGACTTTCTCTACCTTTTTTTTTCTCTCTGAAGCCTATGTATACTTTTTTACACACATTTAGAGGTTTCCTTCATCTGAATCTGTTTTATTGTGTATCATTGTTTTCTAACTAGAATAGCTTTTAAAATGCTTTGGCTGCTGACTCTGCCCCACTCGGCAGCTTTTCAAGATGGCATAGGCACCATAGCCACTCTATTCTATAACCCATTTCAAAGATACAACTCAGAAGCTGCTTTTGGCCCAGTTTCTGTGCTTTAGAACCCTTTTTAAGATTTCTCCAGCTTTATGTGGGTGTTTGTGCCTCACACTGAGATGGCATGTATAACAAGAGGTTTCTGGTCCAAACTGGCCCCATGGTGTAGACCTGCTGTGCCTGTCAGTGCTTAGGTCCAACTAAATGATTCAGACACTTACATTAATTTCATTTTGTTTGGCCTATGGCTTAGTCATATTGCTAGCTAGATCGTGCATCTTAACTCAACCCATTTTCATTAATCTTTCCTACCATGTGACACATGGCTTACCTATTTTGTTACATGTTGCTTCTTGGGAGGCTGATCACCTCTCTACTGACTCTGCCCTCCTTCCCTTATTTATGACCCAGTTTCTGTAACTACTTCTGAGATGCCTGACATAGGTCAAAACACTCCATTATTTACAGCATAAAGACATCCCACATCAGGAGATTATTCTGATGAGTCTGCCTTCTCAAGTTATTTGGCCTTAATATTTGATCTTATGTTATTTATGGTTTTTAATACTCTGTTTTTATCCTATAAGTTTAGTGGTTTAATTATTATGTGTCAAAGGGACATTTTTGTGAAGGCTAATGTATTTGATGTTTTGTAAACTTTGTGTATCTTCATAGGAATTTCCTTTTTCAGGTTGGGAAATTTTCTTCTGATTTTGTTCATTATATTGTCTGTGCCTTTGAGCTGGTATTCTTCTCATTCTTCTATTCCTATCATCATTAACTTTTGTCTTTTCATGGTGTCCTAGATTTCCTTTATATTTTGTGTTCCAACTTTTTTGGCTTTTGTGTTTTCTTTGACTAATGAATCTATTTCCTCTATCATTTTTTTTCATGCAAAAGATTCTCTTTTTTATCTCTTTCATTCTGATGGATATATTTGCATCTGTAGCCTTGTTTGTTTACTAATATTTTTAATAGCCAGCATTTGCTCATTTTGTGTCTTCTTTATTTTTTCTATTTCAATTTTCAAGTAAGATACTGTTTCCTTCAAATGTTACATTTCCTGTTCTTGGTTTTCTTGGCATTCTTCAGTGTCTTTATTGATTTCTTCCAAAGTTTTGTTTTTTCCCTCTATTTGTTAAAAAAAGCCTTTTTATTTCCTCTTATAGGCTTCTACTATTTTTATAAGGTTATACTTAAGGGTTACTTCTTTAAATTATTTTTCTTTAGGAAAAAAATAAAGTTTTTTTGGCCATCCTGGATTTCTTGTTATTCCATACGAAGTTGAGCATTGCTCTTTCAAGGTCTGTCATAAAATGTGTTGGGATATTAGTGGTGATTTCACTGAATCTGTAGATTGCTTTTGGTAAAATTGCCATTTTTACTATGCTGATTATACCTATTAAAAAAAAACATGGGATATCTTTTCATTTTCTGACAACTTCTTTAATTTCTTTTTCAGTGACTTAAAGTTCTTGTCAAATAGGTCTGTGACTTCTTTGGTTAGAGTTACCCTGAAGTATTTAATATTATTTGTAGCTACTATAAAGGGTGATGTTTCCCTGATTTCATTTCCAGCCCTTCTGTTATTTGTGTTTAGTAGGGCTATTTATTTTTTTGAGTTAATATTGTACCCCGATGTATTGATGAAGGTGTTTATCAGCTCTAGGAGTTTTCTGTTAGGATTTTGGGGGTCACTTAAATATGCTATCATATCATCTGCAAATAGAGATAGTTTGACTTCTTTATTTCTAATTTGTATCTTCTTATCTACTTTTCTTTTGTTCTCTTATTGCTTTAGTTAAAACCTTGAGAACAGCATTGAACAGATAAGGGGAAAAAGGACAGCCTCTTCTTGTTCCTGATTGTTTTGAGCTTCTCTCTATTTAGTTCAGTGTTAGCTGTTGGCATGCTGTATATTTCCTTTATTATGTTTAGGCATTTTCCTTGTATTGCTGATCTCTCTAGGACTTTTATCATGGAGTGTTTGATTTTCTTTTCAAAGAATTTTTCATGTTTCATGTCATTTTTTAAGGTTGTTTACATGATGGATGACATTGACAGTTTTTCATATGTTGACCCATCCTTGCATCTCAGGAATAATGCCTGCTTGATTATTGTGGATAATCTTTTTGATGTGTTCTTGAATTCAGTTGCCAGTGTTTTATTGAGTATTTTTGCATGAATGTTCACGAAGGAGATTGGTTTTTAATTCACTTTCTTTTTGCATCTTTGAGAAGTTTGGGTATCAGGCTGACTGTAGCCACATGAAAAGAATTTGGCAATGTGCCTTATGTTTCTATTGTATGGAACCTATTTAAGGAATATTGGTATTTGTTACTCTTTAAATGTCTGGTATCTTTCAGCACTGAAACCATCTGGCCCTGGAAATTTTTTTGCTTAGGAGACATTTAATAACTTCAATTTCCTTGGGGCTTTCAGGTCTATTTAGGTCATTTCTCTGGTCTTGATTTAATTTTGATAAGTGGTGCCATTCTGGAAAGCTGTCCATTTCTTTTAGGTTTTTCAATGTAGTAAGTATAGATTTTCAAAGTATTTCTTAATGATTATCTGGATTTCCTGGGTGTCTGTAGTTATGTCCTCCTTTTAATTTCTGATTCTGTTAATTTGGATTCTCTCTCTCTCTCTCTCTCTCTCTCTCTCTCTCTCTCTCTCTCTCTCTCTCTCTCTCTCTGTTATTTTCACCAGGCTTTATCTATATTTTTAACTTTCTTAAAGAACCAAGTCTTTGACTCATTGATTCTTTGTATCATTCTCTTTGTTTCAATTTTGTTTATTTCTACCCCATGTTTAATTATTTTCTGTCATCTACTCCTTCTAGGTGAGTGTGCATCTAATTGTTATAAAGCTTTCAGCTGTGCCACTAATCTCTTGAATGAGATTTCTCTAGGTTTTTCATGTAGGCATCTAGTGCTATGAAATTTCTCCTTAGCACTGCTTTCATAGTGTCCTGTAAATTTGAGTATGTTGTAGGTTTATTTTCATTGAATTCTAGGAAGTCTTTGACTTCTTTCTTCACTTCTTCCTTGACCCAGAAGTGGTTCAATTGAGACATGTTCAGTTTCCATGAATTTGTAGGATTTTTGTGATTTTTGTTGTTGCTGAACTCTAGACCATGTGGTCTAATATGACACAAGGAGTTATTCCAATTCTTTTTGTAACTGTTGATACTTGCTTTATGACTGAATATATGGTCAGTTTTAGAGAAAGTTCCATGGAGTGTTGAAAGAAAGGTATATTTCTTTGTGTTTGGGAGGAAAATTCTGTATATATTAATTAAGTCCATTTGGTTCATAAGATTTGTTAGATCCCTTATTTCTCTGTTGAATTTCTGTGGAAAACCTATCCATTGGTGAAAGTGTGATATTGAAGTCTTTGACTATTATTAGTGTGTGGGGTTTGATGTGAGGTTTAAGCTTTAGTAGTGTTTCTTATATTTGTGGGCATAAATTTTCAGGATTGAGACCTGGTGTACTTTTCTGAGCTAGTTAATAATGACTGCTATGGTCTTTTATTCTTGATTTTAGTTTGAATTCTATTTTGTTAAATATTAGGATGGCTATAGCAGCTTGTTTCTAACTTCCATTTGATTGGAAAAATTTTTCCCAACCCTTTACTCTGAACCAGTGTGTGTAGTGGCATTATAATTATAATTGTTCCATTGTAAATAACTGTCCCACCTACTAGTTTAATAAAAACACTGAATAGCAAAAGGCAGACAAGAAATGTGTACAGGGATACCAGACTAAGAAAACTCTGGGAACAGGAAGAGCAGATCCGGAATTGCCAGAGAAACAAGCAGATAAGGAGAACAACTATGCTACTCTGAGAAAAGGTACCGAGCCGCATGGCTGAACAGGATAAGAATCATGGGTTAGTTTAAGGGTAAAGACTTAGCAAGTTATATGCCTGGGCCTTAGGCTGACCAGCATAAAATTAATGTAAGCATCTGTGCGTCTCTGTGGGAATATGGGATTGTGGGACTGCAGGTCTGTGGATCCAAACCTTGAGGTTAGGCCAGAAATTCCAGGCCAGAAAACTCATACAACACCAGTGTCTGTCTTTAAAGTTGAAGTTTGTCACATCATCCTCTATGTTGTCCTCATCTCTCTTCTGGTTCAGGTAGTGACAATTCACAGATGTAATGGAAGATCATAAAGACCGGAAGAATAGATGTTCTCACACCAATGTTTACTGGTATTTAAAAATTTGATGGACAGAACTGTTGATGGCTAGACTAATATTTTTGTAAACTGTTAAAATATGCCACTTGAATTGATTTAATAAAAAATTGATGACCAATAACTAGGCAGATATTTTACACAAAGAGGAAGAAGAAGGCAGAGTCACCAGCCAGATAGAGACCAAGCAGCAAAGACAACAGAGAGAAAAGATTAAAAAGTCATGACACAAAAAGTAGATTGACAGAAATGTGTTAAGTTTTAAGAGCTAGTTAGTAACAAGCTTAAGGTATTGGCCAAGCTTTCATATTTACTAATAAGTCTTCCTGTTGTTTATTGGTGTCCAGCCATCCTGAAAAAAAAATCCATCTACAAGTGTTTCCCAATGTGAATCATGTATATCTACATGAAATCTGAGATAACTTTATAAAGGTTATAAACATGCAAAGATGAGGCAAAATACATCTTCTATTCTGTGTCTCCCATGCTGTCCATGATAGAGAGACAGGTTGCCTGGCAGCTGCTTACAAGCTTGAGCTCCATTGTGCCAAAAGCCAAGCTGTGCTGTGGTAAAAAGATTCTGTTCATGCAGACAGAAAATGTTACAGTATGTTTAAAAATGTGCATAGGCTTAAGGAAAAATGTATAGACAGTAAAATAATAGAGTACAGTCTTTAAAGAAAGCAAAGTAATAAAAGTGAGTATTGAAATTTGCCAAGATGGTATGATAGCCCTTTGAAAAGTATTGTTTCACAGAAAAGTCTGTCAAATATTCTCTGCCTATAGGCCAAAGATGGATGCCCCAGTGATGCAGAAGAAACTTATTGTGTCTGTACAGGCAGCCATCTTCTTCAGTCATTTTTCTTAGTTTTGGAAATTGCATTCTGTGTTCTTTCTGTTTACTATGGTAATATCCTCTAGGTCAGTCTTTGATGGAGTTAAAGACTAGATAGTCGTATTCCTTGTTTATGATAGAAAATACATTAAGTACAGATTAAGTAAATAATGGATTATTTTCTCCAAATATGGCAAATACAGATGGACTTAATGTTATAATGTAATTTTTACCTGATAATTTTTCATATTGTTTACTTTGCTATTAGGGTCAAAACATTTTTTTTAATTTGGATAAAAGAGGAAATGTGAAATAATTTTTTGTACACTGTAAAGATATGTCACTCATAGTAGTTTTAAATAAGCTAAATGGTTAATTGTTATATGAGGTTTCTGGCCAGGACTCTCTGGCCTGATCTCATGACCCAGACTTTCTGGTCTAGTCTCATGTCCAGGACTTTCTGGCCTAGTCTAGTGGCCTGGACATTCCAGCATAGCCTGGTGGCTCAGACTTTCAGACCCACAGTCCAATAGTCCTACTGAAACACACAGACACTTATATTAATTGTACAATGATTGACCTCGGGCCCAGGCATATAACTTGCTAGCTCTTGCTCTTAAACTAAACCATGCCTCTTATCCTGTTCAGCCATGTGACTTGGCACCTTTTCTCAGAGCAGCATAGATGTCCTCTGCATCTGCTTCTCTGGTGTGTCTGTGGCATTTTGCTCTGTTATTCCTGTACCCAGAGTTTACACAGTCTGGTAGCTCTGTCAATACTTCCTGTCTGCCTTCAGCCTATCAGCATTTTTATTAAACTAGTAAGCAGGATAATTATTTACAAAGTAATATAATCTCACTACAGTCAATTTAGGCAGGAATCTTGGCAGAGAGGATGCTGAGAAAAAGAAGGCAGAGTCACCAGATAGATGGGAACAAAAACTGCATGGGTAATAAACATTGAAGGCAATAAATCCATGAGACAAAAAGTTGATAAGTAAAATATATTCATTTAAATTGTAAGAGCTAGTTAGTAACACGTCTAAGCTCTCAGCTAAAATTTTGTAATTAGTAAGTCTCTAGGTCAATGACTGGGGAGCTTGTATATACAAAGAATATTCCATTTATCATTCTGGACAGTCTAATTACTTTCATTTCTTCAACCCTGTTAGTAGCCAGCAAGCCTAATTTTCATATCCTGATATTTCTGTACTCTCACATAACCTATGCCAAAGGTCTCTGTGTGGGAGCAGGATAATATCCTCACCCACCTCTTATCAATCAGCCTTTTATTGGCACTGACAAATTTTTGGAAAATCATCCATTTGATTTTAACTATTAGTGATAAAAGTCAAGAATATTAATAATGAAAGTTATGAATATGTCAGCTGATACCTCTCTTGCCTTTAATAATGCTAGATGGCTTTCTGTGAGTCTCAGAACTCATTTGAACATTTCAGGATCTACACAATTTGGGGAAGAAGTTTTGGCTTCTGACCTAGTTTTCTTTGTGTTGATATAAAACACTCACCAAAAGTAATTTTGGGTATAGAAAAGTATATTTGGCTTACACATCTATGTCATAGCCCATTATTGATTGAATTCAGAATGAGAACTCAAGCAGATACTTATATATGAAACAGTGGAGGTTCATATAAGATCATGTAAACTTTTATTCAAATACATTTCTTAAATTGTCCCAGAACACCTTATCAATTACTAGTGCCACACACAATGGAGCAGGCCTTTATATATAAATTAACAATAAAATCCAGAAGAAACATACTAACAGAGAAACTATCTAAGCAATAGCATATCTAAGCAGTTGTAGCTTCCTTCACAGATGACTCTATCCCCTGTGTCAATTTAATTGTTAAACCCAACTAAGACAGCTTCAAACCAAAAAGGCAATTGTACAGAATAGCTCAGACATTCTAGCAAGCTATTTTGGCCTCTCAGTTGATGGAGTCTTATATTCATCCTGGGGAAAAGCCTAGAATAAACTAAACTCCGTTTTGCATCAATGAGTTATAACCACAAGTTAAACTAGTTGCAATTTTGTTATCTTCTGAATATTAAAGTCAAATTCTTGTTCAAATCTGATTAATTGTCCCCTCTCCCTCACCCCCTTTCTCTTCTCTCTGTCTCTTTCTCTCTCCTCTCTTTCATTTTAGACAGGGTCATTCTGTAAACTACACTGCCATGGTATTTACTAGATATCTGTAATATCAATTTCGTCTTGGTGTCAATTTGACACAAGTGATAAAGGGGATTATAAACTGAGGAACTGCATCATTGAACTGGTCTTTGGTCAAGGCTCTGAAGAACTTTATTGATTGTTGACTATATTGAGAGGGTCCAACCCACTGTGGGTGGCATGAAAGTTGTCCTAGGCTTTGTTGAAAGCAAGCTGAAAAATCCTGAGGATCCATGTCAGAAAGCAGCATTCTTTCATTGTTGCTGCTTTAGTTTCTGTTTAAGCTCCAGCCCTGACTTTTCTTTTTCCTCCTTTATTTTTTTTTTACTTAAAACAGTCCTTTATCCACATATCCCCCTTCTCACTCTCCCTTCCGTTCTCCAAATCGCCCCCCCCCCCGGTCCTCCCTGAGATTCTCACAACTACATCCTCCATCCTTTCTCCAAGGAGTACAAGGAGTCCCAAGGTGTGTCAGTTCAGTCTGGAGTATCCATTTGAGGTAGAACTGATAACCTCGTGCCAATATTAGCACTGGGTTAGGTGTTCACTGTATGGAATGGGCTCCAAAGTACCAAGTCATGAACAGGAACATAGTCTGATCCTGCTCCATGAGGTTCCACATACTGTCCATGCCATTCAACACCCATCTACCTTTGGAGGGTTTAGTTCCTTTCCTTTTTGATTCCCCAGAGGCTATTTTTGGCTCAGTGAGTTACCCAAAGTTCCAGCCAGCCATCTCTGTGGGACTCCTCCTCATAATACCTATCTGTTTGCTCATATAGACTCTCCTCTCTTTCTTCCATTAGTTGCATTGGGAGCTCAACGTGGTGTTTAGCTATGGATCTCTGCTTCTGCCTCTATTCATTGCTGGATGAAGGTTCTATATTGACACTTAGGATGATCATTCATTTGATTATAAGGGAAGTCCTGTGTAGGCACCACTTCTGCTAATGGTTGGAGTCCTAGCTAGGACTATCCTGCAGGTACTTGGAGGTTTCCCTAGCACCCAGTATCTTTACAGCCCCACAGTGGATTCCTCTATCAAGATATCATCTCTATTTTCTCCCTCTTTGTTGCTCCTTTCACTCAACCATTTCATTCTCTCATGATTTGTTCCTACCGATTCTTGGTAGCTACCTATTATAATTCCAGTTTACTCAGGAGATTTCTATTATTCTTCCCAGGGTGATCCCTGGGGGTCTCAAGTTTTTTCCTGATCCCAAGATGTTCACAGATTGTGATTTGCAGCTTGGCTAATCTTTGCTTTTGTCTAAAATCTACTTATGAGTGAGTACAGTCTAGGCCTATGTTTCTGGGCCTGTGTTACCTCACACAAGAATGTCTTCTCCAAATCCATCCATTTGTAGACAAATGTTAGGAAGTCTTTTTTTTTTTTTTACTGCAGAGTAGTACTCCATTGTGTGTACCACAATTTGTTAATTCATTCTTTAGTAGAGGGACATCTAGGTAGTTTCTAGGTTCTTGCTATTTTGAATCATGCTGCTAAGAACGTAGTTGAGCCAATGCCTTTTTAGTAAGAATGTGCATCCTTTGGATATATGCCAGATAGTGGTATTGCTGGGTCATTGGAGAGATTGATTTCCAGTTTTCTGAGGAACCACCACACTGATTTCCAAAGGGGCTGTACAATTTTATGCTCTTACCAACAATAGAAGAGTGTTCCCCTTGCTGTACATCCACTCGGCAGAGGCTGTCATCTGTGTTTTTGATTTTAACAATTCTGACAGGTGTAAGGTGGTATCTCAAAGCTTTTTTGTGATTTGCACTTCTCTAATGGCTTTCATTAAGTGCCTTTAAGCCATTTGTAATTCTTCTGTTGAGAATCCCCTCTTTAGATTTGAACCCCATTTTTAATTAGGTTATTTGTAGCTATGGGCTCTAATTTCTTAAGTTCTCTCTATATTTTTGAGATCAGTCCTTTGTCAGATGTAGGGTTGGTGAAGATCTTTTCCCATTCTATAAGCTGTAATTTGGTCTTATTGACTGTGTCCTTTACATTACAGAAGCTTCTCAGTTTCAGGAGGGTCCCATTATTTAATTGTTGTTCTTAGTGTCTGTGCTACCTATGTCATATTTATGTAGTGGTCACCTGTGCCAAAGCATTCAAGGTTATTTCCCACTTTATTTTCTACCAAGTTCAGTATAGCTGAGTTTATGTTGAGGTCTTTGATTCACTTGGACTTGAGTTTTGTGCAGGGTGATAGATTTGGATCTATTTGCATTTTCTACATACTACTATCCAATTATGCCAACACCATTTGTTGAAAATAATATCTTTCTTCCATTGAATATTTTTGGCCTCTTGGTCAAAAATCAGATGTTCTTAGTTGGGTGGATTAATGTCAGGGGCTTCAATTCCATTCCATTAATCCACAAGTCTCTTTTTATGCCAGTATCAGGCTGTTTTAATTACTGTAGCTCAATAGTATAGCTTGAAGTCAGGGATGGCGATGCCTCATTAAGTTCTTTATTGAACAGGACTGTTTTGGGAATTCTGTGTTTTCTGATATTCCATATGAAGTTGAGTATTATTCTTTCAAGGTCTATTAAAAAATGTGTTGGAATTTTGACGGGGATGGCATTGAAACTGTAGATTGATTTTGATAAGATTGCCATTTTCACTATGTTGATCCTACCTATCTATGTGCATGGGAGATCTTTCAATTTTATGATATCCTTTTCAATTTTATTCTTCAGGGACTTAATGTTTTTGTCAAACAGGTCTGCTATTTTTTGGTTAGAGTTACCCCAATATATTTAATGCTATTTGCAGCTATTATAAAGTGTGATATTTATCTTATTTCTTTTTCAGCCCTTCTATCCATAGTGTATAGAAGGGCTATCATTTTTTTTTTCTGTTAATATTGGACCCTGCTACATGGCTGAAGGTGTTTATCAGTTGTAGGAGTTTTCTGATAGAATTATTAGGGGTCACTTACATATGCAATCATATCATCTGCAAATAGAAATAATTTAACTTTTTCCTTTCCAGTTTGTATTCCCTTAATCTCTTTTTTTTTCACTTATTGCTTTACCTAAAATTTCAAGAACTATATTGATTAAATAAGGTGAGAGTGGTTAGCCTTGCATTTTACCTGATTTTAGTGAAATTGTTTTGTATTTCTCTAAATTTAGTTTGATGTTGGCTATTGGCTTGGTGTATATCACATTTCCAGGACTTTTATCATGAAGGAGTGTTGGATTTTGTCAAAGACTTTTTCAGCAATTAAGGAGATGATCATGGTTTTTTTTTTTATTTAATTAATTTTTTCATTAAAAAATGTCATCTCCATCAATGTATCTTCCTGTTATCCCTCCCCCTCCCTTTCCCAATATCTCCCAGCCAGTCCTTAGCCATGCCCCTCCCAATGCATCCATCCCTTCCTCCCAAAAGTGGGACATGTACTCCAGGCAAGTCTGATTCACTAATCCCAAAGTCAATGCTGGCCTGGGTGTTCTTCTATAGGGAATGGGCTCCAAGGTGCCAGTCCATAAACAAGTCGAAAGCCACCCATCCCCAGAGGGCCCAGCTCCCCTCCCAATGGATCTCCACTGGCAATTCCCAATTCACTGAGCCCTCCAGAGCTCCAACCAGAAATCACTGTTGGAACCTTCCTCATAATCCTTATCCTCCTGCTCCTACATACTCTCCTCCCCTACTCTCAGCTGGACCAGGAGCTCTTCCTAGTGCTCAGCCATGGATCTCTGCCTCCAACTCCATTTCCAATTGGATGTAAGATCTGTGATGACACCTAGAGTTTACTCATTTGATTTAAGGGTAGGTCCCATTTAGGAATCCCCTCCATCATTGTTTGTAGATTTGTCCAGAGACATCCTGTGAGTTTCTGGACATTTCATTAGCAGTCAATTTCCAACCCCACATTTGCTTCCTCTTTCAAGATGCTTAAATAATAGATGGACTTTTAAGTTTTTCATAGGTTGAACTATCCCAGCATCTCTGGAATGAAGCCTACTAGGTCATGGTGGATGATCTTTTTGGTATGTTGTTGAATTTGATTTACCAGAATTTTATTGAGTATTTTTACATCAATATCCATGAGGTAGATTGGCCTGTAGTTCTCTTTTTTTGCATCTTTAAGTGGTTTGAATATTGGGATGGTTGCAGCCTCGTAGGAAAAGTTTGACAAAGTCCCATCAGTTTCTATTGTATGGAAGAGTTTGAGGAGTATTGGTATTAGCTCTTCTTTGGAAGTCTGGTAGAATTATGCACTGACACCATCTTGCCCTAGGATTTTTTTTACTTGGGAGACATTTTAAAGCAGCTTCAATTTCCTTGGGGGTTATAATTCTGCTTATGTCATTTATCTGGTTTTGATTTAATTTTGGTAAGTGGTACCTGTCTATAAAGCTGTCCATTTCTTTTAAGTTTTCCATTTTAGTGAAATATATATTTTCAAAGTTTTACCTGATATTTCTCTTTATTTCCTGGGTCTCTGTTGTTATTCATTTCTGGTTCTGTTAATTTGAACAGTCTTTGACTTTTGGTTAGTTTAAATAATGGTTTATCTAGCTTGTTTGCTTTCTCAAAAAAAAAACACTCTTTGATTCATTGATTCTTCATATTTTTCTCTTCGTTTCCATTGTAGTGACTTCAGCCCTAACTGATTATTTCCTGCACTTTACTCCTTCTATGTAAGTTTGCTTGTAATTGTAAAGTCCTCAGCTGTGCTGTTAAGTCTCTTATGCGACATTTTTCTAGGTTTTTTGTATAGGCAGCTAGAGCTATTAATTTTTCTCTTAACACAGCATTCATTGTATCCCATTAGTATGGGTATGTTGTGGATTTATTTTCATTGAATTTAGGAAGTCTTTAATTTCTTTCTTAACTTCTTCCTTGACACAGAGGTGGTTCAATTTAGAGATGTTCAGTTTTCTTGAATTTGTAGGCTTTTGTGATTTTATTTTCTTTAACTATAATTATAGACCATGATGATATGATATGTTACAAGGAGTTATTCCTATTTTTTGTATATATTGTTATTTGCTTTATGACTGAGTATGTGGTCAATTTTAGAGAAAGCTACATGGGTGCTGAGAAATACATGCGTGGAAAGTTCTGTATATATCTATTAAGTCAATTTGGGTCATAACTTTTGTTAGATCCCTTATTTCTCTGTTGAGTTTCTGTGTGGTTGACATATCCATTGGTGAAAATGATATATTAAAATGTCTCACTGTTAATGTATGGAGTTTGATATGAGGTTTAAGTTTTAGTAGTGTTTCTTGTACATATGTGTAGGTCCCTTTGTATTGGGGCTGTAAGTGTTCAGTTTTGAGAATTCATCTTGGCAGATTTTTCCTGAGATGAATAAGTAATGTCTATTCTGGTCTCTTTTGATTGATTTGAGTTTGAAGTCTATTTTGTTAGGTATTAGTATGGCTACACCAGCTTGTTTCTTAGGACCATATGATTGGAAAGCCTTTTACCAAGATTTTACTCTGAGACTGTGACTGTCTTTGAAGTTGAGGTGTATCTCTTGTATGCAGCAGAAAGATGGATACTGTTTTAGTATGGTCTGTCATTTTATAGGTTAATTGAGTCCATTGATATTAAGGGATATTAATGACCAATGAATGGTGTTCCTGTTATTTTTGGTAGTAATATGTGTGTGTGTGTGTGTGTGTGTGTGTGTGTGTGTGTGTGTGTGTGTGTGTTATTTTTTCTTTGAGTTTTTCCTCTGTAGGATTATCTATTGCTTATGGTTTCATGGATGTATCTGGTTATTTCAGGTTGGAATTTTACCTCTAGTGCTTTCTGTAGGGCCAAATTTGAGAGTAGATATTGTTTAAATCTGATTTTGTCATAAAATATCTTGTTTACTTCATCTATGATAGTTGATAGTTTTTCTGGGTATAGTAGCCTAGGTTGTCAACCATGGTCTTTTAGTGCCTGTTTGACATCTGACCAGAACTTCTTGCTTTCATTTTTTTCCATATAAAAATATGGTGTTATTCTGATGGGTTTATCTTTATAGGCAATTTAGCCTGTTTCCTTTGAAGCTCTTAGTGGCTTGATTAATATGTGGCAAGTCTATTTGCTTTTCTGTAAGCTTCTTACATCTTTATAGGCATTTTCTTCTTTTGGTTGAGAAAGTTTCTTTTTATGACTTCATTGGTTATATTTTTTGTGCTTTTGAGCTTCTGTTCTCCTTATTCAATTCCAATTATTCTGAGGTTTGATATTTTCAAGGTGTCCCAAATTTCCAGGACATTTTGTGTTATGGCTTTTTTGGTTTTAGTGTTTTCTTTAACTGACACATCTATTTTCACTATTGAATCTTCCACTCCAATGAGGGATTATGATTTAAAAGTGTAAGCTAAATAAATCATTTTTTCCATTTATTTTTGCTACAGCCAAACAAAAGAGGAATAAAACATAAACAGTAGCTCAGGCTGTTCATAAGTTCATAGTAATTCTATTGTATTGGCCTCTGAGTTAAGGGATTACATGCATGGAATTCCATTTCTAGTTATCTGATTCCAGCAAAAACAGGCCTCTAAATTGAGTATAGAAATATCAGAATATTTTAGTGGGATATGGGTAACATACAGAACAAAAGTAATATGTATAATTTTAAAAGTATTATTGAATAAAATTATGAAGAAATAAAAAAATATAAGAAGAAAACAAAACAAAATATGCCCATGTACGTATGATGTGAAAGCAGAGGATGTAGTAGGAAAAGAAATCAGAGTGTTCGGATGAGGGGTATGAGTTAAAAGAGGTAAATAAGAGAAGTAGATAAACATAAAAAAGGATGAATGCTAATGTCCAAAGGAAATAAGTCAATCATTTTTATAAATCCATTGTTTTAAAATATTAAATTAAATTGTTTTTTGTTTTATATGTGATAATTTCCTATCAAAAGACTAGTCTTTCCAGCTTCATTTGCAACTGGAAGGGCAGAAGTACCATAGGAAATGTGCTATCTTTTAGTCTCTTTAAGATGCCTCAGAAATCTCAAAATGTATATGAGTGATTTCCCTGCATATATCCTTGTGTTTCCCTTGAGTTCTTGGTGATCTATGAATCTAGAAATGGGTGTTTAATCGCATAGAATTGAAGTTACAAATTGTTATAGATACCATGTGGATGCTGGGGACTGAATCTGATTCTCTACAACAACAGCAAGTATTACTTTTAATTGCTTGGCCATTTCCCGGTTCCCACACATATTTTTTAAAATAATAAAAAAACTCTTGTTAAAATGAGAAAATGTTTACAGGCTTATCAAGGTTACAAGGCTAAATGCACTCCCAGCCTTCTGGGTGATAAACAGGTTATACATGTCTCCTTTGAAAAGACAATCTTCCATGCCTAACTTTCCTAGTTCCCCTAGTGCTTATCTGTAGTAAGAATATTTTAATCTGTATGTTCCAGCCCCAGGGTTCAAGCCTCCTTAAAGCCCCACTGCCACTTAGCCCCATACAATCACACAAAGACTTATGTTAATTACATGCTGTTCAGCCTATGTCTCAGGCTTCTTGCTATACAGCTCTTGCATCATAATCGAACTCATTCCTACTAATATGTCTTGTCATGTGGCCTGTGGTTTACTTGTACTCCATTATACTTGCTTCTTGGTTGGCTGGATTGCACCTTGGGTGACTCTGCCCTCCTTCCCCTTTATCTATGCTTAGATTTCCTACCTGCTTGTAAGCTTATCTCCCATAGCACAAAACAATTCCTTTATTATCCAATGGTATTTACAACATACACAAAGTCATCCCATGTCACTTATTTGTGAGTACACAGTCATCATGCATTCTACATGATTATAGATATTCTTCAAGAATACAAAATTTGTCATTTATCCATAGTAAACTTGGACAAACTTTAAAATACTGAAATGATGTAAGTTCTCTTAATGGGAACAATAGTAAACAACAAAATTTAAGGATTTTTATAATATTTGGCAGAATATATAATAACCTGAGAATTAAAATAGTCACAATACATAAAAATATATAAAATTTTAAATAATAATAAAGACCCGAGGGCTAGTGATGATTGTTAACTTGACAGAATCTGGAATCCTCTTGTGGTCAGCTTCTATGCACTCCCTGAGGGACTATTTAGATTAGATTAATTTATAGGTATAATGAGAGATCATTTGCGGTTAGTTTTAATTGAGATAAGAGTTCCACTCCAAAAGAATGCAGCAGCATTCTATAAACTGGGGTTCTAGAGTTTAGCAAAAGCCCCAATGTAGCAGAGCACAGGCATTACTCTTTCTTTGCTTTCTGTCTGCACCTAACATAACTGGTAGCCTCAAGCTCTTTCCACCCTGACTTCCATATCATGATCGAAGACTGACTCAACACAAACATTTTCTTTCTTAAGATACTTTTGTCGGGGCATTTTATCACAGCAAAAGGGCACATGACCAATGCGAAGGTACTAAATATCAAAACCTTGCACTAAATATTAAAACTGTGGCAAAATGTTATATAATAAAACATGCTTTCAGAAAACCAAATATTTAAGGTTCAATCTCATGCACTTAGCAAACAAAGCAAGGGCAAATAAATGAAAAGTAAAGAATGACAAAATATATTAAGATAATAACTAAATAGAATCAACTGAGATCATAATAGACGTGATAGCTATTAAAACATACATACAGCGAAATACTAATAGAAAATCTAATGGTACTAGAAAATGATTGTAAAAAATGTAACAATATAACCTGACTTCCAACCAAATTGCTGATCACACTATAATACCCTCAGCAGACTTTATGCATCCCAGAGACTAACAAGCACCCCAGTCATTGGTTTTCTGTGAATCTCTACCTAACAGACTTTCAGGTGCTGCTTGGACTCCTCACTTGAAGAAATGAGCTTTCATCATAAAGGGTATTGATGATCACATTTCCTTTCCCTCATAGGAATCTCAATCTCCTGCCTAGGGACTGGAGTGCTTAGCTGCCTTAAGAATCTCCTCCTCAAATTCCTGACTACCCTTCAAAGACTTCCTCACCTTCTGGTGCCAGGACCTGAACTCTCTTCTGAATTCTCTCCATGCTGTCTATCTATCATCCATTTATACCTTAGAGGTATTTTGTTTAATTTAATCATTTTAAGTGGGAGGACCTAACCTAAATCCAAATTTTTTGAGGCATAAAGATCAATATAAAATCTGTCATACCTTCTGGTTTGCTCCTTTATAAAAGACAATATACCAGGACAATATATGTCTTTTATAAAGGAGCAAACCAGAAGGTATTGCTATTTGCTGATTGTCCTGGTATTTCTTGCTAGTTCATTCCTTCAGTGATATTAAAGCCTACTTCTCCAGGATTCTAGCATATACTGAAGATCACCTGAGATATCTAGCCTCATGGACTAAACTACTACTGGAGTCTCTACCAACTTTGCATTAGTAGACAGTCATTGTTAACCAAGGCTGTAAGTCATTCTAATAAGTCTACTTTATATATAGATAGTCATGCTATAAGGTCCCCCCCCCCCCCGGAGAACTCTGACTAATACAGTCTCAAAGGAATACAGAATTACCATATGCAGGTAATTTATAATGTTAATATTGTGTTTGTCATATTTAAAAATAAAACAGAAAACAACTGTATTAGAAGATCAAAATATTATGGAGTCCTAAAAACTTGGTGTAAGAATTTAAATTTTACACAATAAGATATATACATGCTAATATGAACGTAGATTACCGCTGGTTAAGGAAATAAAATTAAAAGTCAGTATTACTTATGAATATACAAGCAAATTCAAAACAATTTGTGTCTGTCTTCAGAAGAAGATTTGGCAAATTGAAACTTTAATGTCTTTCTTTACACCATACAATGCATGCAATTATTTCTCATTCTGACATTATCCATTTCTTCTAGCTTTCCAAAGCTTATATTATATTCTCTTGACACATTTTCTCTACCTGTCTGATACTTGTCCTATATTTAAGAAGGTTAGTTTTAAAGGAGACAAATTCTGGTGATTAGACAAAAGCCAGATTCCTTGTGACCTTGTGAAGCCAGTTCCTCTCTAACAAAAGAAGCCTTATCACTTGCAGAAGAGACAAGTGCCTACTAGCATACCAAAGTGCAAATCCAGGCTCCCTCAGTATAAGTCCCTGTTATACATTCCAAAATGTATAACAAACTTCTTCTCACCACCCTCACCTTAAAATTTTCTGGTTCACTGGCTTCCCTCCTTTACAACTTCCCATTCTCCTTATAGCACTGCTATTTTGTCTGTGCTCTCTCTTTTCTTCACCTCTCACTTGTGTCTCATCTCTCCCTGCCTCTCTCAACCTTTTCTCTATATTCTGTTTCTACTTGTCTCCTAGCCAGGTCCAATCTTCTGGCAATATTCAGTCTACTACTTTCTCTGCTCTGAACTCTTCCAGATGATTCTGACTTTGGTCATTATCAAATCTACAATATCAATTTCTCCTTATACATACCAGGGATCTGTCATGTTTTCAATTCATACAAAGGTGAAGTTCAAATTCTATGAAATATTTTAGGCTTTTATTTTCCTGACTTTATACTGTCTCATGTATATACCACTTATTTGACATTTATCATAAAGATATTAACATTTTATGTGCATTACTTATTTATTCAATAAATTTTAATTCTTATCATTAAGAAATGATACACAAATATGTGCATTTCTTGTGTGTGTGTGTGCGCACGCACAGGCACGCACCTGTGTTAGAGAGAGAGAGAGAGAGAGAGAGAGAGAGAGAGAGAGAGAGAGAGAGAGAGAACAAGAAAGAAATAGAGAGACTTGTGTGGAGATCAGAGTAAATTTGTGGAAATTTGCTTTTCTGAGAGCTAAAGTTAAGTTTTCAGTTTTAGTTATTGTGCTAAAGAGATCGATAAAACAAAAACATGTCTAACCTGAAAATCCCACTTGCATAAGGACAGATAATTTCCTGTGATGCTGGGAGCTGTTGTTCATGGACTATAACAAGCCTTGTGCCCTTACTTCTGTAAATAAGTTTGGTTCCCACCAGTGGCAAAAAAAAAAATGCTTTATCATATGTAGGTGGGAGGTATAAAGGCAGGAAGTACATTGAGATGCATACTTGCCCCAATTGGACAAAGTCAGGAAGTATGTAGCCTTGTAGGTTTTTCATTTATAAGCCCCAGACTAATATAAGTTGTGACCATTCTCTGAGAGACCCGAGTATGGAACTGAATGGATGGTATCCATCATCTTGGTCATATTTAATGAAGTTTATTTCAAATTTGGTCAAGAAATTCTGGTACTGCTTTTATTCTCCACTTTGAGAATTAAATTTTTTTTCTTCACCATGTGAGAATCAAAAAATTGAATTCACATTATCAATTTTGGCAACAGGAACCTTTACCCAGTGAGCCTAGAGTAGAAAATTTCTTCTACTTTGATCATGTATAGAAGACATTTCTTCATATATCAGATCCTGTTGATGATAATAAGAAACATGTTAATAATAGACTAATAAAATGGCAATAGTTAATATATAAACAACCATTCCATATAAATACACTGATAACATTTAGTCACATAATAAATGCTTTAGAAACTTCATTACCCACAAGACTTGGATACAAGTATTATTAAAAGGAACAGTATTGAAAGAAAAAGTTCTTTTAGTTTCATTTTGTTTTTATTTTGCTCTGTTTGTTTGTAATTCAGTCTCCCTATGCAGTATAAACTGACCTGGACAGCACAAAGCGTCTATGACTAATTTTCAGTAGGGAGAGGCATATACAATTGTATAATATAAAGTAAATAAATAAATGAATAAATAGATAATAGTACAGTATTCAGAACCAAAAGAGCTTCAAATTTAGGAGCCTTTCCCATTTCGTCTTGCAACATAGGTAGTGGGTGTTTTTAAAAAACAGAGAAATAGTTTGTTTGCAGCAATCAATTTCCTTATTTGAGCATGTTCTGATCAATTGGCAACCTCTGATAGGCAGACATTTGTAATTTTGCAGTTGGTTGAGGCTGAAGTTGAACTATAAATCACAGAAGCTATTCCTATTCCTTCACTTTTATGATAAATTCTCTTTATGTTCTTAAAAGTGGCCTCAAACTTGTGAGCTTCCTATCTGCTTCTTACTACTGGGATTGTAGGCTTGAGAATCACTAAGCTGAAAGATACATTGTTAAATTTCCTGGTTTTTGTTTTCAAGAAACCAATTAGACTAGTTTTTCCTTTATTTTAAAGAAATGCATAGTACTTAGTTTCTGGTGAGGAGTACTCAATTTATTTAATTAACAATGACATTCACATTTATATGTAATGATATCTCCTCTGTTGTAATTCCACAAAAAAGCAAATTAGCCATTGGGACTTACTACATTCAATTATATGTATACACGCATATAAATGTCATACACGTACATACTTATTGTTTGTGAAAAACAGGTAAGCATATTATATGTTAACATTTTATCTTCTGCTCCATAGAACATTGTGTTTATTTATTTGCTGACAAAAATATATCTTTACTATAACTACAATATGAGCCTTCATATTAGGTTGAATGAATCCAACACTTTATATTGTTTTTGAAAATTTTATTAGATAATTTATGTTGTCTTATCATATAAATTGACAAAAATGTTAATATTTACATAAAACCCAGTTTTCTTAGTTTAAACAGGAGCTGTGTTGAATCTTCAGGGGAATAATGGGAAGAAATGATTCCTTTGGAGCTTAATATTGGAATCTGTTGATGTGTCCTCTCTGTTTAAGTGATTTACAAGTTTTGTTCCTTTGCTTTCATTTGTATTTCTCAATTTGTAACTGTAGTGAGTCTGCACATAGTTACATTTATGCCTGCAGGCTTAAGCCTTAGAGAACTATAAATGTTATGTTTTAATTTAGGTTTCTGAATGTTCTCTAATAGGAAAAGAAATGTTATTAAGTTTATTCACCATATACCCTATTGCCTTGTCTGTCTATGAGGTAGAGAAGTATTTCTACAGATGTTGTATTACTTCATATGTACAATGCCCTGTTATTAGAAAAACCAAGACTTTAATTTCTTCTTTACTTTGTTCATGCTGATTTTCTTCTTTTTTTGCTGTATTATTCTGACTATTATATCTTACACTATAAGGGTGAGCAGACATTCTTTATTCCCTACCTTCAGGAAAAGTACTCAGTCTTTCAAGTTTAATAATCATGTTAAGTGTGCACTTTTTGCCTTTGGCCGGTAGTCATGTATAGTTGAGAAATCATTTTAACTACCATTTCTGTAAACATTTTTAATCGAATAAAATTTTAAAACAATTTTGTACATACATGTAGTGCATTCTATTTACTTTTTATTTATGTGTACTCTTACTTACTTCCTCCCTTGCTTGTTATGTTCCTTTCTTCCTCTAGATCCATTTCCTACATTCAGGCCTTCTTGTTGTATATCAGGTGTAGGGTAGTTCTTAGTCGTTTGTTTTGCAGAGGGCTATTTACCAAAGTACAGACAATTGTCGTTCTTATTGGCTACCCATCAGAACTGAGTAATAGGATCCTATTGCTGAACACAACACATACTTAATTATAAGACACAGAACAATCAATTTGTAACTTCTGATGACGAACTTTCTGTTCTTAAAAAAAAAGCACAAAACAAAATTAGACCTCCAACTGTTAAGGGCTGTTAAGGTTTATTTAGTTTTTCTTTTACTGTTTGTTTATTTTCTGCTGTTTCTGTGTCTGTAAATAAAAGCTAACTTTGTGGGAGGGAACTCCCCTGCTTGCACAAGAACAAATTGTAACTTTGTGGTTTTTGTCTTATAAACTCCTAATGGAAGGAGATTGGTGCTACATTAGGGTTCCCAAGTCACTGGATATAAACCTGGTGTCAGTATCTGAATAAGTTTCTTCTTTGTTAAGATATATTAATGGTTAGACTGGTGAATCTCTGAAAGATTCCAGACCCATAACAAACTGAGCTGTACTATGCCCACTGAATTCATGATGAATATATATGCCATATGCCATATATATATATATATATATACATATATATATATATATATATATATATATATATATATATATATATATATATATATATATATATGATATCTTTGTCTGTTTTTGTTCAGAAAGGGACAGGCCTTCCAGAGGTATTAGTAAAGCATGTCATATATATGGCATCAATGGTCTTACCACACCTGTGAACTACAGTGTGTGGGAATTATTGTGGATAATTGTTAGATTATACTACCATTTCCCTGCATGTATTGATGATTATATTGTTTTTCTGCATTAGTGAACTGAGCATATTATATTAGTTGATATTCTCTAAAAGTGTTTTGTGGTTATTATACAAACAATGGGTTTCAATATGGAATACTCACGTATATGAGTCAATTTATTAAATCTGACTTACATAGCATGAAACTTATTTAATTATTTTTCTTTTTATTAATACCAATATTATTATTGCCATGGTTATTCACTTTTAAAGTGGTATATATTTTAATTAAAATAAAATTAGAATTATCTCACGTCCATCCTCTTTCCTCCCTCCTGCACCTTGAAAATATCCTCTTTCCACCACTTTATATATCATTCCTCAAATTTATAGCTTCCTTGTTTATTGTTAGGTAGAAAGACAGACAGACAGAAAGACACAGACACACACACATACACACACACACACATGTATAAATACAACAGTTGATTAAGGTTTTTTTTTTTTTGTCGTTTATTTCAGAATAGTGTTAAATTAGATAATAAGGGCCCACATTCATGAAAGAGGCTACCTCTCCCTATCCTAGAAGTCATTAATTTCCCATTGTTCTTTTTATTTAACGTTTATTTTAATTTTTAAATTTTATTCATTTATTTAGTGAGTTAGTTAGTTTACATCCCACCCACAGTTTCTCTCCCTTCTCTGCTCCCATTCCCTTTGCACCTTCCCCTGCTTCACTCCACTCCTCTGTTTTTGTTCAGAAAGGGGCAGGCTTTCCCTAGGTATTAGGAAAGCATGTCATACCAAGCTGCAGTAAAACTAAGCACCTTTTCTAGTATTAAGGCTAGTCAAGGCAATCCAATATGAGCAATACTGTCCCAAGAGCCAGAAAAAGCATTAGGTACAGCCCTCTTTCCAAATCTTATGAGCCCCTAATATGGACTGAGCTACACAACTGTGCATATATGCAGAAGGCTTAAGTTGGTCCCACGCAGGGTCCCTGGGTCAGACAGACTCTGAGTTTCTACGAGCTAAGTTATTTGTTTCTGGTGGTTTTCTTGTGATCTCCTTGACCCTTCTGTCTCTTACAATCCTTCCTTCTCTTCCGCAATATTCCCCTAGATCAGTCCGTTTGACTATGAGTCTCTACCATCTATTTTCATCAGTTACTGGATGAATTCTTTTTGATGACAACATGGGTAGCCACCAATATAATTGCAGAGAATGGCCAGTTCAGAATACTTATCCCCTATTGCTAGGAGGCTTAGCTGGGCTTATTCTTGTAGATTTCTGGAAGTTTCTCTTGCATCCATTTCCCACTTGACCTTTAAAAGTACAAATTTCCATGAATCTCTTTTCTCTCCCACTCCATGCACTCCTCAACCTGATTCCTCAATTTTCCATGTCTAGTTATTCTCGGTCCACTCAGGATATTTCTTCTACTTCCCCCACACAGAGTAATTCGCACATCTTCTCTTGGGTCCTCTTTGTTACCTAGCCTCTCTGAGTGTGTGGATTGAAGCATGGTTATACTTTACTTTAGTGTTAATATCCACTTATGGGTGGATAATACAGTCTAGTTCTAGGTTACCTCATACAAGATGATTTTCTCTAATTCTATTCATTTGTTTTCAAATTTCCTGATGACATTTTTTTTTGTATTTTTTGAAAGCTTTTTCATGCTCTCCACTGCTTCCCTACCATCCTCTTCACCCTGTCTTCCCTCAGCATTCCCCCCACCCCATCACTCCATCCATTCCAGAGGGAGTGCAAGGAATCCTAACTCAATCAGTTCAGTCTGGCATACCCAGCTGTGGTAGGTCCGAGTCCCTCCACCCAGTATAAAGCCTGAGTAAGGTATTCCTCTATAAGGAATGGGTGCCCAAAAAGCCAGTTCATGCACCAGGAATAAACTCTTGTTCTACTACTGCAAGAGGCTCCAAAAACTGCTCACACTAGTCGACTATCTAATGCCATTACTTTTAACACTGATTAAAAACTGCTCACACTAGTCGACTGTCTAATGCCATTACTTTTAACACTGATTAATACTCCATTGTCTAAAGTTACCACATTTTATTTATACATTTTTTTTTTTTTGGCTGAGGGGCATCTGTGTTGTTTCCAGTTTCTGGATATTTCAAATGAAATTACTATAAATATAGTGGAGCAAATGTCCTTGTGGTCGGATTGAACATCCTTTTGGGTATATTTCCTAAAGTGGTACTGCTGGGTCTTGAGGTAGATTGATTTAAGTTTTCTGAGAAATGACCATATTGAGTTCCAAAGTGCAAGTATGAGTTTGCACTCCCACTAGCATCAGAGGAATGTTTCCCTTGCTTTACTTCCTCTCCCGCATAACCTGTCTTTTGTGTTTTTGATCTTAGCCATTCTGACAACTGTAAGATGGAATCTCAGAGTTGTTTTGATTTGTATTTCCCTAATGGCTAAGGATGATGAACATTTCTTTAACTGTTTCCCTGCCATTTGAGATTCTTCTGTTGAGAATTTTCTACTTAGGTCCATACCTCATTTTAAAATTGTATTATTTGGTTTTTTGATCTCTAATTTATTTAGTTCTTTATATATATTTGAGATTAGTTCTGATGTGGATTAATGTTGGATGTGAGATTAATGAAGATATTTTCCCACTTTATAAGCTGTTGTTTGGTCTACTGACAGAAACTTTTCAGTTTTATGAGGTCTCATTTATTATTTGTCAAACATAGAATCTTAGAGTTCTAGTCAAAAAGTTGTCTCATGTGCCAATGTGTTTAAACTTATTCCTAAACTTCTCTTTTATCAGTCTCAGTGTAACTGGATATATGATGAGGTCTTTAATACACTAGAATGTGAGTTTTTACCAGGATGATATATATGATTCTATCTGTGTTCTTCATGTCAGCATCCAGTTATGTCAGCATCATTCATAGGTGTGTGGATTTCTGCTGAAATTTTTGATTCAATTCCATTATCTGTTTTTATGCCAATACCATGCTGTTTTTAGTACTATAGCTGTGTGGTAGAGTTTGAAATCAGAAATAATGATTCCTCCAGAAGTTCTTTCATTATAGAGGATTATTTTAGCTATCCTCAGTTTTTGTTTGTTTGTTTGTTTGTGTTACCATGTAAAATTGAGTATTGTTTATCCAATATCTGTAAAAAAAAAATTGTGTTGGATTTTGATGGGTGGGCGCCATCTGTTGTAATGAGGTTTTTTTGGCCTTGGGCATTCAGAGAACTAGACTTATAGACCTGAAGTCTTAGACTCCTTAGCCACCTGCAGCTGATCAGGTCTCTAGAAATGACTTAAACACTTATATTAGCTTTATGTTGTTTGGCCTATGGCTTAGGTATATTGTTAGTTTGTTTTTAAATCTTAATTTAATTTATTTTTATTAATCTGTCTGTCATATGGCTTGTGGCTCACTTGTGTTTTTAACATGTTTTTTCTAGGGCGGCTGGCTCAATCTAGTGGTTAAGATTTGGTGCTCTTACCGCCACGGCCCAGGTTCATTTCCCAGTCAAGAAACAAACAAACAAACAAACAAAAAATGAGACCCCAAGATCCCAACATCCCTTTTAAATAGAGTTGGCCACTCCCCCTTCAAGAGCCTGGGACCCTGGGTAAGCATCTTCAGACCTTATCAGTTGACACCTGAATCCCACCACAGGTTGTACTGATTTATAGATTACTTTTGGAAAATGGCCATTTTTACTTTGTTAATCCTACTTATCCATAACCATGGGAGATCTTTTTATCTTCTGATATCTTCTTTAATTTTTCTTCTAAAGACTTAAAGTTCTTGTCATGCAGGTAATTCACTTGCTTTGTTAGAGTTATACTAAGATATTTTATTGTGAAAGCTGTTGTTTCCCTGGTTTCTTTCTTTCTCAGATCTTTTATCATTTGTATATAAGATGGCTACTTTTTTTGTTAGTTAATCTTGCAGCAGGGCCAGGAGCAAGTTGGGATAGCTTTGGCCTCATTATGGGGGAACAGAATCTTCGGAGAGATACAGTTTTGCTGGTAGGTGGATCGCTCACTAGTTCTGGCAATTGTGATATGGAACTTCCTAGTGGAAGGCTTCTGGGGTTGTTGGGAAACAGTGCAGGGAAAGTGTGGGCTTGAGGAAGGGTCACTGGGGGCAGAATCCAAGGAAGAGTGAAGTTCTGCTAGTAGCCGTGTCACTCATCACCACCCCTATATTCTGGGTGTTGTGGTCTGTTCCTCAGTGGCAAAAGTCCATTGAGATTTGAAGTGGGGGTCCAGCAGCAGCAGGGTCAGGGAATAGCTGGCACCTATAGTTCTTTGTCCAAGAACTGGATTCCAAGAAAATCCAACCCCTTTATGTTAACATATCTTTTGCTATTATCATAATTGAGGTCTTTTCATAAAGCCATTTCTAGGAGAAACTTCTTCAAAGTACAATTGCTGGTATTGTGGCTCTTATAACCCTGGATACACACACACACACACACACACACACACACACACACACACACACACACACACACACACATCCATGATATTCCTAGAGTTATAGATGCAAGAAGTATGATGTAGATGCAAGTGTTGGGGAAGGACTTACCATGATCCATTGATATGTGCATTGTGTCAATTGTGGTTTAAATGCATACCCTTCAATATTAACCTAAGAACCATTGTTCATGTTGAAAATCTGTGTTACAGTACAATATCTGTGTTATATAGGCAGCATTATAAATGTGGCATTGTTAATTATTTGTTTTAAATGTAGAATATAATTTTTAACTTACTGATTTCTTTATAAAATGCAGTATATAATTAGAACACAATTTAAAAATTATTGTATTTTATGTAGATTATATTAAAACCAATATTTTTTTAAATTTATAGTCATTAAAACATACACATAAACAATATGCAAGTTTTGATTACTCAAGTGACAACAATTCGATTGCAGTGGTAATGGTGAAATCCTTAATGACTCTTCAAGTATGGTTATTGAATGCAAAGAAGAAATAAATTTCATGACTGCCTTTCGGTATGGTGAAGAAAAAACTATTATATGGAAAAGGGAAAGCATATCCAGAAGCAGAGACATATGGGAGATTCCAGAATGGACATGACTCTAAGCTATGTGAGGAGAGTGGAGAGGGAAAGGGAACAGGGAGAGAGGAGAGCAGATGCAGAAGCCAAAAAGGCAAAAGATTAAAAAAAATGCGTGGGGGGATGTTAGGTAACATAAATGACTGAAATACATAGGTAAGAGCTTATGGGGGAAAGGCAGCCCTTTGCCTGGACTGGAGAGTTCAGGGTAGAGGGCTAATATGCCAGCTATATTCTGTAACAGGTAGGAACTGAGGGATCCTGGGAAAACTTGGGGCCAGATTTATTTTATTATGCTAAATTGGCAATTCAAACATTTGTTCTAGGGATTTGAGACTTAATGGTTTTAAGTTTGGTACAGAAAATCTTAGGTTTTGGTAATTTTATTTTAGTTTAACTGTGTGTATTTTTATATAAATAATCTTAATTGAAGTTTCTGGAAGAAGGCTAAACGTTCACACTGAATCTTCTAAAAGGATGATAAACTGAGTGGAACTTCATTGTTTGTTGAGAGATAGAAATGTTGTGAGTCTAGAACCCAAATTAAACTTGAGCCCCTGTTATCCCTCTTAACAGCTACTTATTGATGCCTCTGTGCTGGAATAACAGCTTAGTGATCATTAGGTAAATCATTAGGAATCTACAAAACCCAAAACACTAATTTGCTATGGGAATGTACTGTTAGCAGTCCACTAGCATCCACCTTTTCAAAGGCTGAGAGTATCATTTGATCTGAGGCCTATAACAGGTTTTCCTATCTTGTTGTAACCCAACCCTCTGATGTATCCTACAATGTATTGGTAAAGTAGCTTGATTTATGATGTTTTACGCTGTTGTTATAAAAGCTACTAGAAACTGTTTTCACTTAGGAATGTGAAATAAGGGGTGATTTAAATCTCTGTTCCCAAGACATGATCACTAGTATTTGACTTCAGAATATATTATTTCTTATTTCCTTTTAGTCAAGACTTATGTTTTCTGTTGATAATATTTACATATATATTGTATATATATATATATGTAAATCTTATGTATATCTATTATCTACTACATATAATGCTATATTATCTGTTTATACACATGCAGTTTTAACTTTATATCTATGAAAAACTAGTACTAGTAACATATACATCACTGAAAATCACACTTTCAATTACTGAGAATGCCAAATACAATTCAAATGCTATAGAAACTGTTGACACACTGTACAATTAAACCTATAATGACAAGAAACACATAAGAAAATTTCTTGAAAACTTTATAAATGCTTACCATCCACTGTAACAGAAAAATAAATATTTTTGTCAGTGGATATTTTATCTTGGCAATTTGTTAAAAACTTTACTTTTACAATCATATTTTCTGTTGTGTGTGTTATCATTTATGTTAAACAGTATAAAATTTATGAATAACACATTTTTGTTATATTTTGATCTAAACAACTTTTTTAGTTTTAATATTTTAAATGGTTACTAAATGTCTCTCATCCTATATAAAATGTTGGGGACACAAATAAGCATTGTACTTCTTTTTTTCTGATATTAATAATATTTATTAAATGTAATAGTTTTAAAAAATAATTATATATTAATATTTCCTTAGAAACATATTTATTTACAAAATATCACTACCATATCACAAATATGGCAGTTTGGGAATATTTAGGCTGTTTTCCTTCTCATTATAGTATTCTTTAAAAGACTATAGCCTTACTATTCTAGCATTTGAGGTCCTTTATAAAGCTTTTAAAAAGGTACAGTCCCTAAGCAAATGCCAAATCAAGAGAAAGCCACTTTAAAATAATATGAAATGTCATGGCATTTTTAATTAACCTGTCCCACCTCCTCTCTGTCAGAATGCAGTACAGTTTACAGTATAGTTTAGGCAAAACATCAAGAAAAGATCACTCAGTTCCCTAAAGTGAACTCAAAAGAGAAGTCTCAACTTACTTGTCCAATTCTCAACTATCTAATATTAAATAGTTTGTTTCTGCTGGTATAGAATAGTCTGTCAGTATTAAAGGAGATTCAGGGTACCAAACATTTCAAGTAGGTACTGCTATAAGTATAAAAATGTATTTTAAAGAGATATGAAAGTTATTTTACTATGCATCACATAACAAGGAAAGCCAAATTCAGTTACACACAAGAATGACTTAATATCATTGAATTATTATTGTTGTTGTTGTTGTTTTTATATGGGTTTTTTCTGTGTATCCCTAACTGTCCTGGAACATGCTATGCAGACCAGGCTGTTTGTGAACTCAGAAATCTGCCTACCTCTGCCTCCTGAATGCTAAGATCAAAGGCAAGTACCACCAAACATGCAAAAAAAAATGGATTATTTTTTATGTAACAGATGCCACCTAACTTTCTTAATATATATGTTCTTAAAATTTTTAATGTAGTTTTTACACATTTTAAGAATTATTAGCAAATTATAATAAATGTTTGTCAAACCTATCAGGTACACTAAAAGCAACATTTTTTTAAAAAAAATTTAAATAATGTAAAACTTAAAACATTCTAAATGTTTAAAAGTGGTTGATGAGCTAAATATATTTTGAAAGAAATATAAAATTCAGATGTTTTAATAACATTTCACATTTAAAATAAATAAGTTTACTCCCAGCACTATAACAATTAGCATTTCAAGATATACAGTCCTGTTCCCAGTGAAAAACTATATTACTATTCTGGTGGAAGCTCCAACTCAGACTCTATTATCTATATCATATACCCAAAAATTCTGGAATGATTGGGTAGAAGCACCACCTTTTTCTCTCTCTACAAACCTTAAGTCAACAAAACAGTAGCCTATCCCATTAGAGCTGTGCTTCCGTTCCAACCTCCCTTCCCAAGAAAGCCAGTCAAAAAGCAGCTTCTATCTGGAGCTGCTCAAAATCATTCTTACAGGAAACTTAAGGCCAGGTTGCCGTATTTGCCTTTTCAAGAGTCACCCAGAATTGCTTTGCTCTGTTCATTAAACCCGGATTAATTAATTTGGTTTGTTTGGCTTATTTGGTTTTATTGGGAATCCAGTAACCAGGGATTTTAAAACTTACCAATTGCAATATATTTTCAAGCATAACCATGAAGTTTTTATTTAAAAATAACTATGAATAATACATATGATCAAAGAGCATATTACAAATTTCTAAATGTTAATTTAAAAAGATCTTGTATCTTTCTTATTTTATTGTGTTGCTATTTGTTATTTTGAGTTTCTTTTCTTTTTTTGAGGGGAGAACAAGGAGCTTGCTTAGTAAGGAGGTGAGGAGAATCTAGGAGTTAGGGAAGGGGAAAGTAATCAAAATATATTGTACAAAAAGCTTTTAAATTAAGAAATATATTGCAGGTGATGGTGGCACAAGCCTTTATTCCAAGCATTTGGGAGGCAGAGATGGATGATCTTTGAGTTTGAGACTAGTCTGGGCTACAAGATAAATTTCACAATAGCAAAATATAAGAATAATAATATCTTGTAAATCAGGTTTTCCTAGACCAAGGGGACTCCATGTTTCCTTTATATCTAGGATGTGTTAGCCATGTTGATCCAAAGAAAAATATAATCAAAATAATTGTTAGTATTCCTGCCTGAAAATAAAATGTTCTTTCTCTTGTGTTAATTTATATACATATACATATATATATGTATATATATACACATATATACATATATATGTATATATATACATATATATATACGTATATATATGTATATATATTTCATCAAAACAACTGCTTCCCTTTCCCTATTTTTGTTATTAGACTAGGTTTTGGTGCCCTCATTTTTTCTAAACCACAAGAATACCAACATGCATATACACAAATGAACATGACTCATAAACATGCTCAAAAATGCTTGATATTAAACTCATAATGATATTAAATTAGTATTACATAAACTTTATTATTAGCTTATAAGAAAAAGGTAATATTATCCTGTTTAATATTTGATGGGATAAAGCTGTGGTTATAATTCATTGTAGTTTACTTTCTTTTATTTCTTGTAACTAAAGAGGATGTCAAAGAGAAATTACATGAGATTTTTTTATCTTAGAAAGTAATTTTTCATCCTAATTGTCATATTCTGAAGAATGTCAAATCACCTGGAATACCACAACAGTTCCTTAGAAACTCTTTGTCAATGTATTGCTAATCTTTTAGCTTGCCATTACCCCTGCTTAATTATTGTAGTGCTTTTGAGTGGAAATATATATCAATAAATCAAGTAACTACATACAGAAGAACAACTTTCCTATATAACTAGATTGCAAAAAACATGGATATAGTAATCGTAACAATTGATGGAATAATTTCCAATATATTTCTTTTGTACAAAATATTTGCAGAATAAATTATTTGGAAGATTTAGTATCATAAAACTTAAAGTGTGTAACTATATCTATCCTCAGAAAAATCTGGCTCCTTCCAGTTTTGAAAGCATAAATTGAAGGAGGCCTTAGACTTGAAGAACATTTAGTGGGAGCAAATATGGAATTATCAAGAGAAATGCAGGCATGATTTAAGCATGAATATATAAGAAGAGAAGGCTTAATATATTCAGAAAATGAAATGGAAATGAAAACAGTGCAATTGTTTGCTGCCTAGGATTTGTTTAATGATCATAAAGACACCACCAGAATGGCTGGAAATAAAAGATCCAAGCAAATTTGTTAGATTATATGAGCAAAAGAAATGTATTCTTGTTGTGCTCTGTAGGACTTTAACTGTTTTCTAGAACTCTAAAATCTTTTATTGGTGGCTCTGAAGATAAGTCCCACAGTTTCATTAGGATAATTGTTATTATATGCAGCTGTAGAAAGACTTACACACATTTTACTTCCTAATTCTTATTTTTCAGGGGTTTTATCTTTTTGTTTAAAAATTTTTTCCAATGCCCACTACTACTCCCCATTGTGCCCCTTCTCCCAGTCCTCCCCTGCTTCTCCCTACCCCAACCCCCATTCACTCCCCAGAGAGGGCAAGGAATCCCAAGATGAGACAGTTCATATTGGCATATCCAGTTGAAGTAGTACACTTATGTTAAAACCTTAATTGATACATGCCAACATAAGTATGAAACCTTAGTGAGCAAGTTTAAGAAATAAACATATTTAGCACGGTCAGAAAAAGACCTTCCCATATAGTAGAGAGAAGATTTAAAATCATGTTATTCACACAGATTCACCTTAGGAAAGTTTATATATAGAGTCACATTTGAAATACTCACTGACCACTGTTTGTTTGTTTGTTTGTTTGTTTGTTTGTTTGTTTGTTTACATCTGTGATCACAGTAAATTTTTACCAGCATCTTCAAATTCAACTACTTTATACAAGGTGCTAACTTCCTTAATTATTTTAAATGATTTATTCATGTCCACTTTATGGACATAAGTGTTTTGTCTGCATTTATGTCTGAGAAACCTATGCATACTTAGTGGCCATCAGAGTCAGAAGATGTGAGATACCCCTAAAGTACAGTTACAAACAGCTTTCTGGGTGGTACAATGTGAACCTTGGTTCTCAGAAAGAGCAGCAAATGCTCTTTACCACTGGACCATTTTTATAGCTCCACTTTCCTAATATTTTAAGGTCACCCAAAGAATTTCTAATATGCAGAACAATTAATAAACAAATTTTGTATAACAGATTGATTTTATTAAATATAAAATATACCACAACATATCGTCTTTTGTGATGAAAACAAAAAGATTATAACTAACATTAGAAAAACTATATACTACAGGTACAATAATTGTATACAATGTATAAGCAAATAATTACATGAGTAATATCCATTCCATTAATAATTGATAAATTCAAAGAAAATATTTCTCTATTTATCCTATTTTGATGAGTAAAAAATATTGTACCTACTTCATTTTCTATCTAACTTGTAATACCAACTAAAAACTATCTTTTGATGTCTCTTAAACTTATACACTTTAACTTCTTAGTGAGTTTCTTTTCTAAAACTGTCACTAGAAAACTATAACTGTAACTTTCTCATCTTCAACTACTGTAGAGACCCAAGAAGGAAATAATATTAACTACATAAACAGGATGTACAAGCAAACAACTACCAAAAATGTGGAAAATGAAACATATGGCTGCCTGGGCTGTCATGCAAGGTTCTTCTGTATTATGGAAGTATCCACCTTTGACCTACAGACCTAGCATATCTCACAGACTGAAGCAGGCTATTTTCAAAGACCTTCCTACCTTGTCTTGGCAGTGTTTGGCAGTTCTTTTTTATGTGTGTCCTCCTTATCCATTTCAGACATCATACTGTCAATAGTTGAGGCAAGAGCACTTTCTTGATAAGTAGCTAACTTTTGCCACAAAGAAAGTCAACTCCATATGGACTTTCTTCAATGACCATCATCTTCTATGAAGTAGATTGGTGCTACCAGGAACATATGTTTTATTGTACTAAAAATAACAAAGAACTTATGTTATTAAAATATTTTACTGCCATATTCTGTAGATCTCTGAAGTTTTTAAAAAGTTATGTTCATCTAAAATATATGTATGTTTGACCTTGAAAACATATCTAATATGGCTATAATTTTGATTGTAATGTCTAACTACTAACTTGCATTTCTTTATATCCTAATTAGTTGATGATAATAACTTTCAAGTACTAGCAATTTGTATTGCATTGTAAGATGAAATATACAGGTAAAATATCTTAAACAAATATAGAAATATATGTACAGTAACAAAATTAATCTCAACTTATTATCAATATATCCTATTTATATACAATATACAAAACTTCAATTCAATGTAAAATATTTAAAGCTAGTAATTGCTTTTTAAAAGTAGATTCAATAATTAGTCTTATGTATATCATCTGTATCCCCCTTTTTCTTTGTGTTCAAACATAATCCTGAATATAATCTCCTTTATTTAGCTTTTTCTTCTAATAATTTTTACCAATTACTCTAAATAATAAAAATCATCCATAACCCATTGAAAGACCAGAAACCACCCACTGTACCTCTTGGGATTGTGGGCACCATGTTCATAAATTTATTTCCTGCTGTCTAGGGGCAACTGCATCTTTTGAGAATCCTGAAAAAAATTAATTTGCAAGTCCTAAAATAAAGCTGTATATTTGTTGTCTAGTCTATGGATAACAGAAAAGTGCAAGGCTTGTTTCAAGTCCTGGCTAGAGTCGTCTTTGAAGCTGGTTTATTTCAGCTAGCCACTTTGAAATTCTCCTGAGCAGTTTGTAGACCAAATACAATCATTGGTTGGTGTTTGTAATCATTGTGGGGCTCCATTTTACTTTGGATACTTCAAAGTTCAGAATTAGGCATTTTCATGGTTCACTGAAGAAAAATTATATAAGACTAAAATACAACACAGTGTATAGGAATCTAGATAAATCCTTTTTCTTAAAATTAGTATACTATATGAACATCAATATTATGACAAATGGTTTACTCTCTCTCTCTCTCTCTCTATATATATATATATAATATAATACACACACATATAAATATAATATCTTAAAAAATTTGATATAAACATTTAATACAGCATAGAATTGGTAACAACAAAATAGCTCCTTATTTTTAGTTATTCTTCTGTCTCATATCAGGTTGTTCTTCTGATATGATACAGAGATTTTGCATTTTCCTTTAACAAACTTGCTTGAGTTTAGGGCAGGAGAGAACCACACTCCAGATTCTTCAACTCCAAAGCCAGCTTTAATTTATAATTGAACTGGGGCTTTGACATCTCTTACAAATAAAATGATATACATGTTAAGCAACGAGATTTTTACCCTAGAGTTTACTGTTACCAATAGGTCCAAATTCCTTTGCTTGTAAATTTTTCTGGATAACCTTTCCTTTTAAATTATACATCTAGATGTTCAAGGTATTTTGACTTCTTGAAGATTGGTATTTTTAGTTTTCTCTAAAGACAAAATAAAAAACCTGCCCCAATCCCTCTTGTGTTTCATACAACATAAAGGTTTTCCCCAGAAACATATGCTAGTTTATGATTCATTTCTGTGTTTGGAGGAATGTTAATCTAGGTATTCCATTCTTGCAGTAAGTCTTCTCCCCATTAATTCAAAACAATGTTAGCTGCATATGGCTTTATTTTTCCTCTCTGTCCTTCTGTCTCTATACATTAAAAATTTTATTGCACTCTGTTTTACCTGGGATAACTTCCCAGTTCCTAAAATCTGAACATTTGCCTTCTAAAGGGGCCAATTTGGATGCCAAGATTCTGATGAAATTGTTGTTATATCCACCCTGATGCTCACCAAACCTTCAATGACAACATCCTTTATTTATTTTTAACTTTGGCCTTTCTTAATTTATAGAAGTTTGTCAAAATACTAACTATGATTTTTTTCTGTATTTTTGTTCTCTTTTCTAAAGATTTTCTATTTTCCAGTGCAGTATGTTTTTTTTTTTTTTTTTTAATAAGTTTTAGTTTCTTTAATTGCTTTGGGAAAATGTTTCCTCAAATAGTTAAGACAGAACTGGATTTGATATGGGGGCTTTTGAATGCCCCTTCATGGTATTTCTCAAAGGCAAAATGTTACCTTTTCTATCCCTTATTGACCTGCACTCTTTAGTCCAATAACTCCCTTTGCCACATCTTCTGCATACTTAAGAGTGGAGGGGCTTTCTCTTGACAATATTTCTAACAAAAACACTGTTTCTGGGAGCACTTTGTTTACAGTCTCTATTTATGTGACCTTGCCTTTTACAATTAATATATTTAATATTTTGATTTTACCTTATTCCTCTAGAAATAACCTCTCCTCTCAGTTATCACAGTACTAAAGGCTGTAAATTGATTGTATTGTGAATCCAATCCTCCGAGGGTGCTGATCTTGCTTTTGACAGTCTAATTATTTTACATTGGAGTTAGCATTCTCAAAAGCCAGAGAGTCAAATATTCACCTAGCTTCTGAATCTGGTACCATTCTATTTACTGCTGCAATTAATCTCTGCAAAAAGTCTGTAAAAACTTTTTTGAGCCATGAATTACTTTAGTGAAGATTTCAGCTTTCTTTCCTATTTGTTCAATTCTATCCCATGCATTTAATGCTGCCATTCAGCATAAATCCAGAGTATGTTTATTGTACAATGTTTGCTTTTATACATCAACAAAATCTTTTTCCCCAAGAAGTTGATCTTCTATGCCTCTATATCTGCTTCTTTATTCTATTGTTTTAGCCTCCTCCTTCTATTATGTCTTCCACTGTAAAAGAGGCACAGACTCCAAAACAGCAGTAACCATATCTGACCAGTGGGGAATAATTCATTTAAAAGTTGGCCAAAAATTAACATATGTTTTAAAAATGGTGAGTGTATATCATATGTGACAGTTGCTTCCTTGGCTCGCCTTAATTCTAACATTTTTACTGGAGCCAAAATAATTTCTGTACAATTTTATCATTCTGTGATTTCTTTAAAGTTACTGGATATACCAGTATTGGCTGAATGATTGCCTTAGGCTGTTTTGCATAATCTTTTAAAAAAATGTTGAGATTGGTGTAGTATGAGGTTTCTGGCCCGGACTTTCAGGCCTAACCTCAAGGTCTAGGCCCATAGACCCATAGACCCGCAATCCCGCAGTCCCACAGAGACACACAGATGCTTCCAATAGTTTTAGGCTGATCAGCCTCAGGCCCAGGCATATCACTTGCTAACTCTCTACCCTTAAGCTATCCCATGTCTCTTGTTCAGCCATGTGGCTCAGTACCTTTCTTTAAAGCTGCATGGTTGTCCTCTGCGCCCTGCAGCTTCTCTCTGGTGCTCTGTCTGGTGCTCTGCTCTCAGAGATTTTCTTAGTCTGGTAGCCCCGCCTACACTTCCTGCCTGCCTTTGGCCAATCAGCTCTTTTTATTAAACCAGTGGGTGGGACAATTATTTACGTCGAAACAACACAATACCCCCACAGATTGGTTCTTTAAAGTCCTTTTTTTGGGGTTTGAATATCTTTGTGTTCTCTCTTAACAGGGTTTTATCAGACTTTCTTTTTTGTATTCACATTAACTGACTTTTTAAATAATAAAACAAGTATTCAAACAAATAATATTCAAAATAAACAATATAATAAGCATGATAATAACCACATCTACATTATTTATTTTTTCCTTTACTGGTTCCAGTTTCAAATTATCTAAATTAATACCAAAGAAAGACCAACCAGCTTCCATTGTCTTAAATGAATTTCCTTTTTAAGAGAACTCAATGAAATCACTAAACTTCTTGTCATTGACTTTTCAAATATCTATAAAGTGGGGCAGCTACCTAGTGTGGTAGCACCACAAGGAAACCCAGCACACACACTCACACACACACACACACACACACACACACACACACACACACACACACACACACACACACAAAACCCACCAGGATAAAGAAAAGCCTACTGTATGAAAACATTACCCAGATGAAATTGGAGAAGAATCACATGTGGTTGGGTCTGCCTAAGTCTGGAGGCTATGTCCAAACAGAAAGCCTAGGAAGTAATAATTACTCCTCTGGCCACATGTTGCCATGGCAAGCAAGAAGATATTTTGGAAATTTGTGCTCCAAAGTTGAATGCCAAATGTTGCATAAAATCTAGCTGATATTTAATGAAAACTCAAATTAGTATACTGGGAAAAAGCTGGAATATCAGAGAAAGGAAACAGACCACAGTCTATTTTCACCCAGCCAATTTCTCAGGCTTAACAGGGTAAAACTATCTTCAAGAGTCGTCTATCTGGCTAGTAGTTTCTCCTACAGAAAACTTGAATGTCTACCTATGCCTGCTTAAAATATTTTCTCATCTCAGTTGTTTCATTTTCAGGTTAAACTCTGCATTATAATGTTAGCATTATGATTAAAGGTGTAAGCCACTACTGTTTGGTTGTTAGGCCTTGAACTCACAGAAATACAGAAAAAAAGTCTCTCTCTCCTGAGTGATGGGATTAAAGGCATGAATCACCACTTTGTCATCCCTGTGCTGGAATTAAAGGTATGAGTCACCACCACTCTCTGAACTTCATAGCTTGACTGTGGATGATTCTGTTTTCTGATATCCAAGGCTGATTTAATTAAATATAAAAATATATCACCATATTTATATGAAATATATACTTATATATTGTTTCCTTACATACAAAAAGCCTTTCATGATCTTTTTATTAGAAGATGAACTAATATACAAAAGTAAAATATGAAATAATTTAAAACTTCTTCAAAAGTATACATAGAGTTTTTATCATTTATGTATTCAAAACATGACAAAATTTATATTGATTAGAGTTGAACCATTAATATAATTTAATATGACTCTGTTTTCTCTTCTATTTTAAATTAAAAATAAAATTTTAATGCAATATATTCTAATAATTTTCTCCTTCCCCCAACATCTCACAAATCTTCTACTCTTCCTCACCCACTCAAACCCACAACTTTTATATAACTTTTATATTTCTCCCTCATTAGAATATAAAAAGACAAATTAAAATGAATTAAAAACAAACCTGTAGGCAAAACAATCAAACAAACAAGATAAAGACAAGGCAAAAGCTCAAAAACACATATGGATGCAGAGAAATGTGATTACATAGAAATACTATGAAAACACACAGTTGAAAAACAAAATAAACATACAAAAAAGCAGTGAATTTAAAAAAGAAAACAAAACTTCTGACAAAGCACTATGAGAAAAGGAACCTCCAAAATGCCACTGAGTTTATTTTGTGCTGGTCTTCTACTAGTGGACATGGATGGAATATGGCTTTAATCATGATTTGTATACCCAATGAGATTCCATTATAGAAACCTAGGGGCTTTTTTGTTTGTTTGTTTGTTATCCCCTTGGAAAGCAATTATCATAAGAAGCTTTTGTGTTAGGGTTGAGGGCATATGCCCACTTAACTTTTCACCACTAGAACATCATCAGGCTCAGACCTGTGTAGGCCCTATGAATCTCGGTGAGTTAAAAACATTCATTCTTCATGATATGTTTAGAAGATCTTTTTTCTTTGGTGTCATCCATACTTTCTGGCTCTTAGACTCTTTCCACTTCATCTTCTACAGTGTTGCCTGAGCTGTAAGGGAAAAAATATTATGAAGATATTCCAGTTAGGGCTGTATTTGGTTTTACCCTGGGTCCCTGGGCTATCTAGTCTCAGGTGGGTGATCAAGCACTGTCAAGGAAGAGTTTCATCTCATAGACTGCCCTTAAAAATGGCTTTTATTCTAATCAAATTCTGGTGAGTTAAAAGTTTTGTGACTCTATTACCCTATTGCACTTTGAGGTAGGTTACCACTGCTGATTTAAGGTTTTGTAGCTGTGCCAGTATTTCCTCTTGTGGCATGCAGAGTACTTTATAGTACCATGAACCCTAGCTAGTAGTGGTGAAGCATATATGTAGGTACCAGCTTGACTTCTCTGTGTCCAATTAGTTGTGTTGATGAGGCCTTCAGCAATAGGGTCTTACCATCATGGTTGTGAAGGGCACTCAATAATCTTGTTAATAGCTTGTTTGGTGTGGTGGTTCCTATTTGGCATCTTTGACCAATAAATTGATTAAATGGAATCCATTCCCAGAACTAAAAACCTCAGTTGGTGAGCTATATCTCCAGTTGCAGCTCAATTTCCCTGTTGTTTGTTCATTCCTAAGGAGGTCCAGCTTTGTCCTAGTCCAGCCTTGCTTTACATTTAGCCTGTGCTTAATTGGATTTATAGATTTATTATCAAAAACTTAGCAATTAAGATTTACACAAAAGCAAATGCATACCATATTTGTCTTTTTGCATGTGAATTAACTGACAGAGGATGATTAATTTTATGTTCCACTCATTTTTCTCAGAATTTAATTTCTTTTAATGACAAAGTAATATACCATTGTGTAAAAGTATCACATTTTCTTTATTTATTGCTGGGCATCAGTCTCTTTCATAGTTCTAGTTCTAGTAATACAGCATCAGTAGGCATGTTTAAGTAAATATCTTTGTAGTAAGATGAAGAATCCTGTATTAATAAGACCAAAAGTGTTATAACTGAACCTTGATGTAGATAGTTTTCTATCTTTCTGAAGAACTACACACTAATTTTCATGGTGGCTATACAATTTTGCACTTCCACCAGGAATAGAGGAACATTTCCCTTGCTCCACATTCTCCCTGGCTTCAGTTGTAACTTTTATTATTGATCTTAGCCATTCTGGCAGGTGTAAGATGAAATCTCAATGTAGGTTTGATTTTCATTTCTTTTATGACTAATGATATTGAACTTTAAGTGCTTCCCGGCTTCTCAGCATTTGGATTTTTTTATATCTTTTTTTTTTTCTTTCTTGAGAATTCTGTTTAGGTCTGTATCCCATTTTAAAAATGTTCTTGATTTAAATTTGTTTTCTTATTGTCCAGTTTTTAAGTTCTGAGGGGAAAATGACTTCATAAAGGATTGTTCTGTTTCCTCAAGAAACTTGTATGCTGCCTTTATTGTGTCCAAGTTAATTATAAATAGGAAGGAAGGTTTTACAATTTAGCTTTTTGTACATATAATATTTGTTATACATTGTTTATCTCTAGTCTATGTTTTTTTAAAATAAATACTTTGCAGTGACTAATTTTAACATGCTAACATGAAAGAAATTTTTATATAGAAAATAATAAATTTACAAATTAAATTATATTAAAGATAAAGATTTTGGGTTGGACATGGCTCTGACATTTAAAGTGCTAACTACTCTAGTAGAGGACCTGGTTTAAATTTTCAGCATCTGCATCAGGTACCTCACAAAGAGCTAGTGACTCTACTATTTCTGGGTGATCCAACACCCTCTGGTCTCTGTGGGCACACATATGCTGGTAGTAAATTCATAAACGTGCACACATACACATAAAAAGTAATTATAAGTACATTTTACAAACATCTAGAAATAGTATGTAAATAACAAGGATAAAATTAATAATTAAGCTCAATTTTTTTGAAAATATACAAAACTTTTATTGAATAATTTAAATGTGTATGATATCTTGTATTAAATTTCTATAGTAAGCTATAATTCTCAACCCCTTTTCCAGAAGTTTGTTAGAAAAGTATATTTAACGAATATATTGTCAAATCTTTTTAATAATTCATTTGTACTGTTATCATAAGAGTATGCCAATATTTTCCCTGGTTACATTGAGTAAGAGTATGCCAGATAAATATTGCAGTTAGTGATGGTGTAAGAAGGAAGCTTTTGTAATAAAACTACATAATACTTAGCTGCTTCATGGCAATTTCAGTAATTTCAGAAACAGGCTTCTGTTTTAAGTTAAACAGTAGATCTCTGAGAATATAGTAAAGAATTAGACATTGAGGAAATGACCAATTTTGTGAAATTAGGGCAGTTTAGTCTTAATTAAAATGTTTATTAATTATTTCATGTTTTCCCAAATCTAATAATAACACAAAGTTTTCTGTATAAAGACTAAAATTTTCATAGTTTATAATATATTTTTAAAGTAATGTATGTATGAGTATCTAATCCATTGACAATCTATAGAAAAGAACCCTACAGTTTCTTTGGCAATCACTATACTCTAGAGTACACATTTCTCAATGACAAAGTGAAGTGCTAAATAGATAATTAACAACTGGATAAATAAAATTTATATTTACCACAATGTCTTACAGAAATGATGATGATTTTATGATTTAGGAGTTCTTTCATGACATGACTGTTTACTGCTCTGTGGTGATATGATATATATTTAATAAAACAACTCTGAAATATCAGAGAAGAGATAACTCACAGTCAGTTAAGGAGGGTCAGAGAGTGGTAACTCACACCTTTAATCCCAGCATGGGGGAAAACCAGGAGTGGTAATCTATGCCTTTAATCCCAGCAGATCTGACTTGAGGTCAGCTTGGTTTACAGAGGGAGTTTCAGGCTCCCAAGCAGACAGTAGTGATGACAGGCCTTTAGTCCCATAACTCCAGAGACAAAGATCTTTCTGTCTTTCTGTGAGTTCAAGGCTAACTGAAAAATAATAGTAGCCCATGCCTTTAATCTTAACCTGGATGTGAAACAACTGAGTGAAGAAGGTATTTAAGGCAGGCATAGGAAGATAGATGATGCAGTAGAAGCCAAGAGGAGCAAGGCTGAGAAAGTTGAAAGATAGCTGGGTGAGATCTGACTGTGGTGTTTCCTCTCTGATATTCCAGCCTTTCCCTGATATCTGTTTCTGAATTTCACTTTTTACAACCAGAATTCAGGCAACAGAGTTTCTTTGATTACAACCAGAATTTGTGCTACATTGATCCTGTTCTACCATGCAAACACTGATGTTATCAGGGCAGAATCCTCAAGATCTGGTTACTAGGACAGTGTTTGTTGTCAAACTTCAATGGCTTGTGTCTTTTTCTTTCTGCTAGCCTCTCAGTTCCCAGAGATCAATATATGTACTCACCGTACTCTCCCCCCAACCTGCTGCTTGAAATAGTGCTATGGTTTTTATTCAGAGAAAGAAAGGCCTGGTTTTATCTTTGTTTCCTCTTTGTAATATGTTGTGGTTTGCATCATGTGATTTAAACTAAATCAGAATAATAATGTTTTCTCTTAATAATAGCCATAGAAAGAAAAGACTACAATGTAGTCACAGGCACAGCCCTCATGCAATACACAGAAAATTACATTTTTATTTACCAGTGAGTAGATCTTGGGAATCATGTTAGAACACTGCTTGTCAGGTGTGCAGTTTAGTGTGATTCAAATTAAAAATATTTGCTTCACTTATTTTTAAAAATACATTTAAAATTATTTCATGATTAATATTTTTTAAATTTTCCACCATGGCTCATTTTATATAAATAACTTCCTGTTTTACATAAAATTGTTTTAATCAGTCATCCCTCTAATATTTGTGAAGAAAAATATACCCTCTCAAAGTGTACTATACTATGAATTCACTTCAGCTGTTGAAATTTGACTTCATGACCCAATCAAGATAAGAAAACGATGTGCTGCAGAGTCATAAACAAGTAATGTACAGCTGTTTTCAAACATCTTAATAATATACACAAACCCTATTTCATTCTTACTAAGATTGTTTCCTTATCAAAAACAAGAAAAATATTTAAATTTTAAGTGTTCGTAAAAATGAATATGAATATGGATACAATGGCTATTGGTAAAAACACTTATTTCCATAATAGAAACTTACAGCAATGTAGCACTTAATATTATAATTCTCCAAGATTGTGGAAGTGACTGCTGAATGTGTTGAAGTTGTATAAAAATAATTATTTCTCACTTACCATTACATAAGGTGTTGACAAGGTTTTAGTCTATATTACTAAGAATGTAAATCCTCTACATGTTTTTTGTTATGACAACGGCAACTATAAATACTAAAAATAAATTAAGAAAAAAATATTACCATATGTAATTTATTTTATCTTGAAAAGAGTAGGGTTATATTTCATGTATAAGTCAAATAATTCTTATTTTTTCTATACATTTTTTCTATTATCCAAGAATAGCACAAAAATAAAACTGTTTCTGAATAGGTCACTAGGAAAAGTGAACATACATATTAAATGAATGGTTCTTTGTTCTGAATTATGGAGTACTTTTAATAATGTAAAATAATAAAGATATTATCAATTTAATTTAACTTTTTTGTTATCTATAAATTAAAATTTCATTCTATTTTATCATTAAATGGTATTTAGCATTATGTTAATCCTTTAGGTCAAATTATTAACATGTTTTAAATAACATTTTTAATTTTATTCCTTTTATGACACAAAACTTCATTAGAATCAATGTGGGTAGTCTTGTAATCTAATTTGAGTATTTTGTGTCAGAGTATAAATCTTGTCTTTTCAGAAACTAATTAATTTTTCTCTTCTATAGCTATGTTTACATATAATATTCAGTAAAGTAGGATGATTAATTAGACTTGAGTCCTAATGGTTTCTCTAGTGATTAGATAAATATTAACTATTTCATGTGATTTTCTGTTGAAGGAACAAAAATGTAGATGATAGAAATGTACCATTTTATGTTAAAATATATTCTATAATTTTTATTTTTCTTTAGCATTTTATTTATGTATATTATTAACAAATTTACATGCTTCCTAAGAGATTTACTTGTGTTGTATGTTCATTCTTCATTGAATGTGTCAATTTCACACTTGGAATGGCAACATACAAAAGAAATTATGAGATTAAAAACACAAAAGGTAACTTTTAGCATCTTTTAAATTCCTTGCCAAAAATATATTTCATGGAATTATGCACTAGAAATGTTTAGCTCTTTGTTGGCTACACACAGTACGGTATCCACACATTGTTCACTTGTTTTATAAAGAAAGATTATCATAGTATATGTGTAATATTATCTTAATAGAAATCTTTTAGGCCCCTTTTTTCTTGAGAAGTCTTTGTTGCAAATTTATGCTTTTGTTTTGAAACTCAAGGATTTAAACAGTGCTTATTATGTGAAGGTAGGTTTTCAACTGCAATAGAAACATAGTGGAATCATGAAAGTTTTTATCACTAATGATGGTTAGTTGATGTGGGAATGTCTTTCTGTATGCTGTGAATAACAATCTTTAAATAAAGGAGCTGTTTTGGCCCATGACAGGCACCATAGGAAAAGTAGAAGGAGGCATCAGAGTAGGTAGGAGGAGCAGGGCAGAGTCAGACAGAAGGAGCCAGAAGCCCAAAGGAGCAACATGTAAGGAACCCAGGTAAGCCACTGGCCACGTGGTAGGAAAGATTAATAGAAATGGGTGATTTAAGATGTAAGAGCAAGTTAGCAATGTGCCTGAGCCATAGGCCAAACAGCATGAAGTTAATATAAGTGTCTGAGTCAATTCTGGGGCTTGAGCAGGAGCAGTGGGTGGCTAAGGGGACTGGTTCTGACTGCAGGTTTGTGGGTCTGGGCCTCTGGTGGGCCGGGACCAAGAAACCACATTGTAACAGTTACTAAATATGTCCAACAATCTATCAACAACCTTGTTCAGTAAGACTTGAGAGCAGAGACCCTTTTCTCCCTTACCCATTCATTAGTGGCTATAGAAATGCCTATTCTTCTCTATGCTCTGTGTAGTTACTTGAAGTTGCACTGTGTTTATGATTGGAACAGCTGTATCATAACCAGAAAATGCCATTTCAAAGACCATCCTAGGTTCAGGCTCCTAGGAGTCTTAACATTTTCGTTTTAATTACCACTTCATATTATTTACATATTACTCTTCCTATCCCTTAATACAATCACATCTCTTCTACAATGTTACCAAAATCTTTAAATGAGTGGCATAAATATCATCATTATAGCTGAACAATAAACCGTGACCCACTTTCAGCAACTTGAGCAGTTACATGTCTCTGTATTGACGTTTGCTGCTCAGAGAAGCTTCTCTGATTCAAGATCTTTAAATGCTTTGTCTTTTTGTATGAGTATATTTAGAAAACAATTTGATACTCTTGTCAGTTTGCATCATAAGCAGTAGTGGATTCTGTTTCTTATGAAAAACCTTGGACATTCTCCATCTCTGTTTTTTCCAGGTTTACAGCATGAGTTTCATTTTGTGGAGAGGATCTGAATCAGGCAGTAGTTGGTTACCTTTTAAACAGCTGTGCTACTATTTATCAAATAGGCATATTTTCCCTTGAAGTTGGTACTGTAGCTTAAAGCGATCATTGCCAGGTAGAACAACTTATGTTTTATTCACCCAGAAGCCTCCATATCAACTTAGGTTACTATAAAATGTAGCAAGGATGAAGAAAACTTTCAGCTCAGTTGTATCTTGATTTCTTTATTTCTTGTATTTAAGATTTGTAGAATCTTCACCAATATGATATGATAAACTAGTTTATTCTCAGAATCAAGGGAAATTGCAAGATCCTATTTTGGTGTTTCTAGGGCCTTTGTAATCAACAGCTCCTAAGAAAGTACACAAACACACCAGGTTTGTTAATTTTATTTAGTGGACCATATTTATAGGGCTGGCACTATGTATCTTGGTGGGGTATCCACTTTCAAGATCCCTCATATAGTATTTAATTGTGTTATGAAGTGATGATATGTTTTCATGTGCCTTTTTCACATTCTCTTCACTCTGATTAAACCTCATTGTGTCTTGTTCTGTTTCTAATCCTCCCTATTCCTATCTGAATGTGTCAATCAGAAGCATTCTGCTTCTCCACTCATATTTTACTTACGTGTTACTGTTCTCATCACTTAAAGCAACCTTTCTCCAACTGTCCACTTTTTAGTTTTCTGGCCTGCAGAGGTACCACATGTTAAACACACAAAATGAAAGTTATTCGTGTGTATGATAAGATAGAACATTCAGTGTTTGTCTTTCTATGTATGAGTAACCACACATGTTTTTTTTTTCTAGTTTTATCCATTTACTTTTGAAACTTTAAAAATATTTTGATTTCTTTTTATAAAACTTGTAGGCAATATATGTAGATCATATTTTTTCCCATACTTTAGCTCCTTATAAACACTTCCCACTCTCTACTCACCCAACTTCATGATCTTTACCTTTCTAAAACAAAACAACAATGCTATGCATGTTGTCTAACTACTCCGAGCATGAGTCAAGCTCTTGATCATGCTTTATATATACAATGTTAATCCATTAAGGAAAATTATTTGTTTCTAGCATTCATTAACTACAAATAGATTCTTTGTTAAATGGAGATTTTGTTCTCACCTTACCTTCTCCTGCTCAGATTGTTTCTCATTTGAATTCGAACAAATTTTATGCATCTTGTCATAGTTTTTGTAAATTCATAGGTGTACAGCCCAATTATGTCTGAAAAATAGTGTTTGCTCAGGGGTGTGAAACACCTTTTTTTCCTTACATTTTATATGTCTCTCTTCTTCATAGATTCCTGGGCTTTAGGGCTATGGCCGTTTTACAGACATGGTATTCAGTACTGAATGCTCTAATATCTCTTACTTACTTCATGTTGTCTAATTATAGATCTAAAAGTGTAAAATTTTATCTACTGCCAGAAGCTACTCAGATGAGTAGTCAGTGATGTGCTGATTTATTTGTATAACAATATGTTGCTAGGAGTCATTCTGTTATTATATAAACTTAACAGAATAATAGAATTTCCCTGAATCCCCGGACCTATCTATTCTTAGGTTCTTAGTATAATTAATTGTCATTTGTGGCCTCAGCTTCATGGAGAATGCCTTAAACACAATCAAAAGGTTGGTAGATAGTTCCATAAAATTTGTCCTACTATTATACCAGTTTGAATATCTAGTTGGCAGGTCAGTATTGTTGCATTCAGAGCTCATAGTTTGATAAAATAATAGCATTACTCCTTTATCATGCATAGAAGATTATAGCAGTATGAATATTAGCTGTTATGGGTGAATCTCTTTGTTGATTACCAGTTTGATTTTTCTGTATTTGATAGCAACAATATGTAGTGTCTTAAGAAATTGGTTCTTACAATCAAGTGTTAAAGCATAAATAATAGCATTGACAATAGTTTGTAATGTTTGAGAGGTGTTTCATTGTGACACTTTTTGTAAATGACTCTAAAAGATATAATTTATTTCTCATATTTAGGATTTATCTGCAGTATATGATGTTTATTTGGGACATTATATACCCCAATTTTTTGATAACTTCATTTAAATTATATATAAAGAACATTCCTATAATATCAATTTCTATATTTTTTCAAAGTAATTTTAGTGTTATCACTTCCATGTTTCCTCCACTACCCTACCATCCCATCCAGCTCCAAATTTTATGCTTCTGCTCTTATTCCGTTTGTTCCTTAATAACACTATATTCTAGTTCCCATTCCTTTTTCCCTTACAAACTATCCAATCTCTATGGATATTCTGAAAGAAATACATATTCTAAATCTTAAAAGCAAACATCCATATATATGAGAAATCATTCAGTGTTTGTTTTTATGAGTCAATATTGCTTCACTGAGGATGGATGCTTTGATTCCATACATCTAAAAAAATCATAATTTCTGTTTTCTTAACAATAGAGTGCTATTCCATTATATAAATATATCACATTTTTTATTCATTCAGCATTTGATGGATGTCTATGATTTTTCAATTTTTTTCTAACATTAAATAGATCTGAAGTCAACATGGATAATCAAGGATCTCTGAAGTAAGATATACTGATGTCTAAGTGTATTCTCAAGGACTATATAGCTAAATCTTGCAGTTAATATATTTTTAGTTTTTACATTTAATTTTGAGTTTATATCATTTAGCTCTCCCAAACTTTCTCATATAACCCCCCCACTCTCATTTAAATTCATGATCACTTGTTTTTGATTGATATTAATAAATACATATACATATATATTCCTAAATATAACATGTTCAGTATGTATAAGATTATTTTTATATAAGTTTTCAGGGCTAACTTATCAGCAGTGGGCAACCAACTATCGTAGTATTCCCTGATTCCAGCATAAGTCAGTAACTCATAGTTTTTTTGTTTGTTTGTTTGTTTGTTTTGTTTTGTTTTTTCTATAGGTTTTTTTATGTGGCCTTACGTGTTTTTTTCCAATCTATTTTGGCATGATCACTGGTGTTTATTTTTAGATCACATTTAGGCAGTAATGTTGGAGAGACTTTTATGTGTGTGAATTTTAGCATTATTAGAAAGCACAATATCACATAACATTTTCTGACCTTCTGGCTCTTACAATCTTTCTTTCTCCATTTCTCAATTATCTTTAAGCCTAAAATGCAAGAGTGTCCTTGTAATTGTCTGATACTGAAGCTTTTGTTGGATAGTCTGTGGCATTTGGGTAGAGCATTATTGTCACTAGTAAAATAATTTTATTTAAACTATATGTATAGATTGCTATAAATGCCTCCAAATGACTCCCTGTTTTTAAAAAAAACATATTTAATATTACTTATCGTTCTTCCTTCCATCTCTATAATATTTCCCTCCCTTGTCCCTCCCCAGTTAAAGATTCTTCTCCATTTCTTCTTCTCCAACTTCATAGTTAATGCTCTGCTAGTTCTGTGTTCCTTTCTTTAGATTTCATTCTGCCACCTATTTGTTCTTTCTGCCTTTTTTTTTATTTTCAGATACCTGCAGGTACTATTATTTATAAGCATGTGTTCTCTTTTGTTTTTATCTCCTATCTCAGATTCATTAGGTGTTCCTAATTTTGAACCCCATCTATTGCTTTAGATCTTGTGATTGGCATTAACACCATCAGTTATTATAAAATATATGTATTGATTTCTTTCATTTTATTGATATTGTAGGTTTTGGATTTTTTTCTTCTCTTCTTTTACTTAAATATTAGTCTAGAATAGTATTTTTTTAGTATGGCCTCATAAATGGATTTGATTTTCTAATCATTTTAAAAATGTCTTTAAGCAAATTCTGTAGGTTTTTTTTTATTTGGACACTACTTTAACATATTTTTATCATGGAAAATTTTCATTTTCCCATGAATTATGTCAGGTATCTTATTGCATTATCATATTGGTGAGTAGAAGTTGTCTTTCAGAATTTTAATTTCCTTTCTCCAGCTATCCTGGCTTTTAATGTTTTCACTGATTAAACTAAAGATATTCAGATGGAATTATTCCTTCATGTGTGTAGTAGTGAGGTTTCTCAGATCCCTGGCAGCTGAGGTCTGAGACCCACAGACCTGCCACCCGAGACCACTTAGTGGCCCAGCTGCCCAGGGCCCCAAAAATGACTCAGACACTTACATTAACTTCATGCTGTTTGGCCTATGGCTCAGGCACATTGCTAGCTAGCTCTTACATCTTAAATCAACCCATTTCTATTAATCTGTCTGCCATGTGGCCTGTGGCTCACCCGTGATCCTTGGGCGGCTTCAGCTTGATCTGCCTCTGACTCCACCCTGCTTCTCTTCCCTATGCTCTGATTTCTCCTCCTACTTCTTCTATGGTGCCTGTCATAGAAGCACAGGTGAGCCATGGGCCACGTGGCAGACAGATTAATAGAAATGGGTTGATTTAAGATGTAAGAGCTAGCTAGCAGTGTGCCTGAGCCATGGGTCAAACAGCATAAAGTTAATAGAAGCATCTGAGTCATTTTTGGGGGCCTGGGCGGCTGGGTGGCTAAGCGGGCTTGGGGGGCAGGTCTGTGGATCTCGGCCGCCCAGGACCAGAGAACCCTCCTACAACAGATGGCGCATCCAACGTGGGTCGATTATCCACTTAATGCCTGAGAAAGTTTAAAAAGGGTTTTAGCAGAAACTGAGCAAAGGCAGCTTCCAAATTGTGTATACAAAGCAGGTCTTTGTACAAAGAAAGCAGGGCTTCCGGGTCACATTCAAAATGGTGCTGGTGGACTAGTGGCAGACAGTGTATGCTGCAATCAGGCGGGTTCCTGAAATCTCACAGAAGACTCAGTAGCATGTGATTGATTTTAGATTTCTGTTTAGTTTGAACAAAAAAAAAGCAAAGATGGTTTCTTAGTAGCAGCATTTTCTTGGGTGTGCTGTTTGCTGACTGTTGTGAAACGTGGTCCCTTTAAGAGAACTTACTGATTCGGCTTCCTCTGCAAAAACTATGCAGCTTTTTAAGAGAGTGTATTTTAAAAGTTCTTATGGTTAAAAGATGATTAAGGAATCACAATATAACAGATTCAGATGAAAAGAAAAACCTGTAAATGGGTTACAATGCATGTATAAGGTACATAGGCTTCAGAGAGAAAAGAAAGAGGTTAGAAAAAGTGTTTAAAGAGAGAAATAGAATAATAAAAAATATAATAAGCCACGTAAAAATGGAAAATAGACACAAAATCTGGATTTTGGTTGTTATTGTGTTTTCTTTTAATTTTTTAACTGTTAATGAGCTAACTGCAAAAAGACAATGGATTGCAAATGCAAAGGCTACTAAGTTAAACAAGAATATATATTTTAAAGGTATTTTGATTTTAAATTTATGTCTAAGGATTTAATGCTTTGGAAGAGTTCTGCTTTTGTTTCCACAGAAGATGAGAACCTGTGGATTGCTTCCAGGCAAATATAGTTTCATCAACCAAGCCCCCCTGAAGAAAACCTCTGATGGGAAGAGATGGCCAAACCAGCTTCATGGCTGCATATTATGATGGAGTCTCAACAATCCATGAGATTTTCAATGCCCCTTAATCAGCAGGAAGTAGTAATGGATGACTATGCCCAAATCCCCCAAATATTGTTTCTAAATGTTTGTTTTCATTATAAATGGTTAATGGTCATAGTTAATCTCTTTCTAAGAAATAAAAGGGGATATGGTATATAAATGATTTTTTAAAAAATTAGATTATTGAATTTACTTAGATCAGGAAATCAGCTGTCAATCTCAAAATGCTTTACATTGGTATAGATTTTGGTTTATTGATACAAATTTAAGGTCAATTTTGTTATGCTGTATGTGTTTTTCTATTCTTCTTTAAGGTATGATGTTCATGTAACTGTTTTAAAATTGTAGTGTATAATTAAGAAATGAAAGTTAATAGTCACCTTTGATAATCAAACTTACAGTTATGTTAGTTAGGATTTTTAGGTATACAAAGATATATTTCAATTAGGTAGGTAATCTTCAAATACTTCTAAGACCTACAGAATATGGCATTTAAAATGTTTTAAGAGCTTAGACTTTTCTGGACAGTGAGACAGGTCTGCTCCTGGCAGCACTAATTTACTTCAACAGAAAAATGGGCATCGAAGAAACTCCATATGGAGTCTACTCTCTTTGTGGCAATGGTTAGCCACTAGCAAGAACTTGTTCTTGTATTGACTACTTGACAGCATGCTGTTTAAACTGGACATGTAGGTTCCATAGGAAGATGACCTCTGAGCTTTGGCAGAGCAAGCTGAGATGGTCATTCAGGTTCCTGCTTTGCAAAGAAAACTGTCAGACATTCTTCAAGTCTCAAGGAGAAGCAACTGATGAACTGTGCCAGAATGGGCAGAGCAGATTTCCTGCTTCACTGAAATGATAAAAGACTCTGGGCCTGTAGGCTGAAGATGGATGCCCAACTTTATAAAGGAACTTTGGGTGACTGTCCAGGCAGATAGGTGTAATCTCTGTCCTTTCTAGATTTTAGAAGCTGCTTGCGCTTCTGGTTTATTTGGGTAAATATATCCTTCTGTGGTCTTTGATGTAGTTGAAGATTAGATAGTTATAGGTATAGTTTTTCTTAGTCATTTAAAAGGTATATTAGATATGAAACTTTAGATTCATAAAGATAAAATAGATGATAGAGTATTTTCTTTAATTTTGCTAAATACAAATAGACTAGATATTGTAATTGTAATTCTTTCTTGATAGCTATTTTGTGCTATGTAATTTTGCTATGTTAAAATTAAAACCTTCCTTTTTGATTAGACAGAAAGGGGGAAGTGATATGGGAATGCCTTTCTGTATGCTGTGAATCTCAATTTTTAAATAAAGGAGCTGTTTTGGGCCATGGCAGACACCATAGAAGAAGTAGGAGGAGAAATCAGAGCTTAGGTAGGAGAAGCAGGGCGGAGTCAGAGGCAGATTGTGTTGAAGCCGCCCAAGGAGCAACATGTAAGAGCACGGGTGAGCCACGGGCCACGTGGCAGACAGATTAGTAGAAATGGATTGATTTAAGATATAAGAGCTAGCTAGCAAAGTGCCTGATCCATAGGCCAAACAGCATGAAGTTAATATAAGCGTCCGAGTCATTTTTGAGGACCTGCACGGCTGGGTGGCTAAATGGGCTTGGGTGGCAGGTCTATGGGTCTTGGCCGCCTGGGACCGAGAAACCTTACTACAACACATGTGACTTTGTGTTTCTCTTTAATCACTATCCATATACTCCCTTTGTTTTGTATTTAGTGTTTTCATTATAGTATGATGAAGGGAGTATATGGAGGTCATGTCTCTTTGATATTCTGAATATATCACTGATATGATTTGGCAAGTATTTTCCTAACTCTGGAAAAAAATTATTTTAAATTATTAAAACTATTTTTAAATACCTTTAGTGCCACATTATTCTTCTTTACAACCATTGTATATAGATACGGTATTTTCAGAGTAGCATATATATTTTAGAATTACCACTAGTGCCTTCTTATTTCATCTATGTCCATGTTTGATTGTTTTAGTTTCCACCTTGTTTTTAACGTCATATAACTTGGTCTTCTCTTTGATCTATTCTATTTATTTATCTTTAGAAAGAGCTTTGAATTTGACTTACTATATTTTTCAACTCTAGCATATTGCATGAATTCTACTTGGTCTTATAATAAAAACCCAGAGTCAGAAATTGGAATAAAGTTTAAAGAACAGAGAGAAAGAGAAACAGATACTTCTCACCTTGCTAAGTTGGAAGGAATCCTCAGACTGTTGCCTCTGAGTTCTCATCTAAAAACGAAGGCCATTCCAGGCAAAGGTAGAACTTTTGCCTCCTCCTGCCTTATCTTTCTTTTTCTGCTTAGTTATCTCGCTTCTGGCTCTATGGTCTTATTTCTATGATTAAAGTCATGTGTGTTTTCCAAATACTGAGAGCAGAGGCTTGGGTTACCACATGTTGGGATTAAGTTTGTTTGCCACCATGACTGGCTCTGTTAGGCTTTGAATTCATAGAGATTCAGATGGATGTTGGCCTCACACGTGCTGGGATTAAAAGTGTGGATCAGTACTCCCTGTCCTCTATGGCTATGTCTGTAGGTGGCTCTGTCTTCACCACACCAGCACTTCAGACTATATTTCTTCAGTTTTTCTCTCTTGGTGTTAATTTGTTTTAATGTTGTATATTGTCTTCCTTATTAGTTGTTCATTTTTGTTTTCAATGAGAAGCTTCTTTTCTTATACTTTTTGTTTCTCTGAGATTTTTGTTTGCTTAATCTTAGGTGCCATTACTCTAGAATTAATATTTCCTGATGGAATTAGAGTATCTTGGTTTTTCATGTTTTCAATGTAATAATACTAGTATTTCTGCATTTGCTTTTATTTGTTTTAAAAAATTGATTATTTTCTTTCAATTGAAATATTTGTTATGTTCCTGTTGGACTTGAACATGGTAAATCTTGTGTACTTCAGAAAATAGTTTCACAGCCTAAGAGTTGGGATTTTAGAAATTCTTAAACACTGAAAGGTTATAATTGAGAAGTAATTTTAAGATTTAAAACAATGAAAGAACAAGTATAAATAAGAAGGGAGTATATAAGACATGTCTGAAAAGCACAGTAAAGAGTGCCTTAAGTGCAGAAATATAAACAATTATTTCAAAAACTACATAAGGAATGTACAAAAAAAGCAAAGTCAACGTGGAACTTATAAGCAAGTATGGAAATTAAATAATGTAAAATAAGAAATAAATGAATATTTTTCATTGCTGGATTGTTGAGTTGTGAGTTGAAATAAATTCACATATATTTGAAGCTCTAAAACACCACTTTTTGTTGTTTGTGGAATAGAGAAACCAGAGACTTTGGTTTAACAAGTCTCAATAATTTTGGTTATTCTGGTATATAGGAAATAGGATGTTTTAACTTTAATCCCAGGAGCCCTGCATTCTACCATGGTATCTTATAAGCCTTCAGGATGACAGTGTATGGGGATCAGCACTTCCTATTAAAGCTTCTCTTTTTTGACAGATTTCACCTTTACTATTTTATAAAACCAATTTATATTTCATTGCAATAATTGATTAGTTTAGTATATACTAATGTTTACAAACCAGAAAGTATGATAACATTAGACCTACAACTCCTTATATTTTAATTTTAAATTCTTTAGATCCAAACAATTCAATGTTGTTTGCTTATTTTACTTCATTGTCTGTTCCAAGACTAAAACTTTGAGTAACATAAGGTTGAATGAAAACTCCTTAAAGTAAATATTACTCATAGCAAAACTGAAAATGTGTTTAAGTTTTAAGAACTTGTCTCACTTCATGTAATACATACTTAGCATAATACATCCTTAGAAAATTAAAAAAGGCATAATTTGTATAAATAGAGTTCTTTATATAGCACTTGCTGATGATTATGTTCTTTTCTGAATATACACTCAATTAAACTAAATTCAAATTTGAATAATATAGTAGAATATTTTATATGTCTATCTCCTAAACCTTATATAATATAGTCAACTAAAATTAGCAACCACAATGAAATTCTGTACATGAATACCAATTTTTGCATCATTGTTCAACAAAAATGTTTGTATTGATGTATACCATACAGAGCTCTGCTTCAGTGGTTATAATAATATTTCATTGTAAAATTTAAGTCTTCTGATATTGTCTAAGGAAAAAGAGCATTATAAATGCAAATGAAAGTATTCATTTATACCTGAAGAAAGAATTTAACAATGACCTTAATGTTTCTTGAAAGTTAAAAACAAGTTATATCCCTGTACTTATTTTGAAATTTAAACTATTTAAAGCAAACATTATTTTCAGATCCTCAAATGTATCATTTAGTACATTTTCTTTAAATATAAATTGTCATTTATTCTACAAATCTATTGTTGGACTATTACCTTCCACTTATTCAAAGTATGCCCCTCAAGTAACTACCTCTCTCTCTCTCTCCCTCACACACACACACACACACACACACACACACACACACACACACACACACACACACAAACACACACACACATACACATACACACATACACACACACACATACATCACCACCACCACATAAACTGTACACATGCACATATACACAATTGTAACTAAATAGCTCTTTGTTTTAAGTTTCAGGATACATTAGGGCTGCCACATACGACATTGTTATAGATATAGATTTATTTTGTAGAAGAATATTAAACAGGAATATATTTATGTCAAATTTAATTGATTTCATCAATATGAGTCACAGAGTACAATACAGGTACAAGCTATCTTAGTTTCTGTCCGATTGCTCTGAGGAGACATTGTGATCAAGCCAACATATAAAAACAATATTTAATTGAAGTGTTGCTTGTGCTTTTAGAGTCTAAGTCCATGACTGTCACTGCAGGGAGGAAGTCAGCAGACAGGCAGGCAGGCAGTTACTGGAGTAAGAGCTGAGAAATTGCATCCTTATCTACAAGCAGAAGGCAGATTGAAAACTTACTGGGGGTAGTGTTGGCTCTTGAAACCTCCAAGACCACCCTGGTATACATCTTTGTACAGGGCCATACCTCATAATCCTTCCCAAATGATTTCACTAGCCCAGAAGCAAACATTCACATACATGAACATATAGGGTTATTCTCATTCAAACCACCCCATATACATAAATGATCACAATATTGATAAGCTATAAACTTTGGGAGATTTTACTCTTTCAATGAAAATAAAATGTACCCATATACACTTTGACAATATAGGGTTGGTGAAAGAACATCGTCTTATGGTTGTTGTTGGATGTTAATGTTACAGAACAGTACTTTGATTTCTAAACATTTATTGAGACATTGGGTAATCTCTTTTAAGTGGAAGAGTTTGTGTTGATGCAATATAAAACAGTACCATTAACCAATTGTAGAGTTCACATCTTGAACTGTGGAGATAGTAGAATATCAAAAGAACTTATAGAAAGCTACTTTTGTATATGATGAAATTACACAAATTTTATATGAAAATGTATATATGAAGCAATTCAAAACCTGACAAAAATCAAAGTACCATTACTCTTAAATTTAAGGCTTTGTTATAAAGAAGAAATGAGAGTCCAAAGAAAATTTCAGAGACAACGAATATATTTTGGAATAGCTGTAGTGATGCCTTCAAGGATATGAACTTACCTCTGAACTGAGTAAATTAATTAAACCTTTGCAGTCATCAGTGAATGAGTTGCAACATAAATAATTTATTAAAATGTCTGTTTAATTTGTTAGATTTAATAATCAATAAAAGACTTAAATATAAGCTTCACTTTGGGCTCTAGAAATATTTTCCTCATGAAAGAAACCATGAATCTGTATACCTATATCTCTTGGAGAAAATATTTTTGTGGTGCAGACAAGATATTTTATAAACAGAGACCTATGACTCTCTATGGAAAAACACTAACAATATTGTACTATTATTGTTAAAGTCAACAAGCAGAGCACGGGGCTTCTGAAACTGTGTTGATATTTATTCTGAAGCTTTAGACTAGAAAAATATTTATCATGTCTTAGCATCAGATTCTCACTTTATACTCTGAGATTCCAAATTTTCCATAATTCATGTTGTTGTTTGAAACACTGTCTGTAAATTTCTCCTTTTTTTTCTAAGTTTTTTTTTATAACTTATATTGTTGATTAAGACATATCATAATGTACTCCTGCCTGGGCACAAACAATTCTCCCACCTTACATTTCTGAATGCTAGGATCACAGGCATATACCATCATGCCAATTTAAATTACATAATCTTGACCATTTGATTATGAGAACTTTCTGTCCCATTGTCAATTTTATTTCTGAGCTTCTTTGACCAATAGTTATTAGGCAAGTAGAACTGAAAACAGTTTAGAAGAAGGCCATCTTTGTAGATTGAAGATTGGAGTGTGCAGGTGCTAGGGATACTGTTAACACAGAGAGAGAGAAAGAACAAACTTCAAAAAGGTGTTGGTTAGAAGGATTCACATGGGGCATTTGGTAACATAGTTATACCTAAGATCCATTAAAGACAAAAACTTACTGACATAGTCATGATTTCATGTATGAGTTTAGAAAGGTTTTGATGATGAACACACAGTTAGTAAGTATTTATGAAAGAAACATTGATGTTTAACAAAAATGAAGTACTGGGTGTTTCTAGGGAAATAATTGTAACTACAAAATTTGCTATTTATATGCAAAAGCATTTCTATATGTTAAATGGATAGAAAGGAAGAATTGTTTCTCTCTACTTCATATATTCTTGTCCTTATTAATTTTTTATCTGTGTATATTTTGTTCTTATGGGATACTTAAAGAACTTTGTAGTGATATGCTATATTTTTGTGTGTCCTAGTTTTTCTTTGGTTTCATTGTATTATGTCATATGTATATATTTGTGTGCACGTGTATATAAAACAATTTTGATGAATTTAAATGTTTGGAATTAGGTAGGAAAGAATGGGTTCAAAGTACATTCCTTATGCATTACCATGGAAATATTGTCATTTAATCCTGTATAATAGTAAATTAATAAATACATGAATAAAATAATTTCATGCTTTCTTATTTGTAGGCAACAAGTATTGTGCAACACATATTTCTCACTCTACCTCACTCAGCCCTTCTAGTCAGATATCTGTTCTAATTTTGAAAATAATTAGGAAAATATCATAAAATAGGTTTATATTATATTTCTTGAAGGTTCATCTAAATTTATCACATATAATCAAGAGGTAAATTTTAGAGACAATACAGTAAGAAGAGTTTTTCAGTTAATTTTGTATTTACAATTATTTAAATACATGTCAGTATAATATATGGAATCATATGCATATATTCATACATAAATATTGTGCAGATTTCAATATAATATGTATAGTTATACATATCTTTGAAGTATTTATTAGTCAACTATACAGACATTAAAACCCTTCATATTATATATATTATCAAAAGAAATAGTTTTTTGAAACAGTTTTTATTCACTCTTCTTATATATCAGAAAAATGCAGTGTTTTTTTGTTTACTGTCGTATCTACCAGTTTTAAGAAGCTGCACATGAATATATATTACATTTATTTTAGTAGAAAAATAAAATAACTTTAGTTCAAATTTTAATGGATTATACCAGATTGATACATACTGAAGACAATTATTTTTATATTGACAGTTGACTCAAAATATCACTGGTTCAACTAGAGAATGTTTCAAAAGTAATATTTAAGCTTTCTTTTCATGTTGCAGTTATTCTGTTATTTTCAACTTCAATTTTAACCAAATATTGGTTTCATATCATTTCCTAGGTGAATCAGAGGTTGCAGTATACCTAATTTACAATCTTTACTTTTGGCAAAGATTTCTAGAAACATGGTTTTGCTTGATTTAATTTCTTTTAGTGTAACATTTCAGTTTTAAGGACAAAACCAAACAAGTGAAATATCTGAAAGACATTATCTAAACATAATTGTATAAGCTGTGTATTTCCAAATGTATAAACATAATTGTATAAGCTGTGTATTTCCAAATGTGATGATGTGAGGCAGCAATCACCTGGGAAATGGATTAGGACTGCTACAAGAGATGCAGTTTTCAAAGTCTAGTTTTGTTTCACTATGATTATGCTCTTAGTAGCTTTTCTATTGCTGTTCTAAGATGCCCAGAGAAAGCAACTTGAGGGAAAGATAGTTCAATTTAGCTCATGGTTCTAAATACATTGCATCATAGCTAGAAGCTTAGCTTGCTTTCTCCATTTTATTTGTTCAGGACACTGGCCAACCAAATGGTGCTGCCTACATTTAAAATGAGTCTTCATACCTTAATGAATATAATAAAAATAATTCCTCATTGGTATGTAGGGGCTAATTTATTCTAAATAATTTGTGATAATCTTATAGTTGAATACAAATCCAATTGACTAACTATCTAGCAACCATATCTACTATTCATCTTGAAACTGGACAGACTAGAATATTGGAGCCTGAAGCTGCTAGAATTGTGACTTGCTAACTGACTACAATTTAAAAGAATCTAAGAACCATCCGGTAGTAAGAGATTGCTTTCTTCTTTAGAATTTAGAATTTGTATGTTCTTAGACAAACATGAGAATATTTTACATATTTTATTCTGGTTGTTTTTGAGTTAGGTAACTTCAAAGAGGAGAGATCAAATTTGCTAAATGCAGATATGTAATATACTATTAAATAAATATTTTCTTATATTAAGAGGAGAAAGAGCAATTTTGACTTTATTAATAATTGAAAATGTAATTTTAAGATTACAATATGATGACATATTTATTCATTTTCATTACTGATATTGTGAAATCGTTTCTTACATAACTTTTATGAATAAGAAAAAGACACCTCTGAAAATTTATAATTTTGATTGATTATTGACTCGATCCCTGTATAATATCCTTAAATTTTATCCCCAGTTAATTCAAACAGGTAATTATATATAAAAATGTTAGCTTAGTAGATAATTATTTGAAAATTCTCAATAAAATTACAACAAAACACATTACCATTGCATATTTTAGCAACAACTTTATTTTAGATTGTTATACATATAATTTAGAAAATTCTACATATATACTGAAATAAGGAGTGCAGTATTAATATATTTTGCATATTTAACTCAGTGGGTGAATCTAATGTGCCAATTTGTTTTATAATTATTGTATGTTTAGTAGAGAATTTTAGATTAATTTTCAGCACAAAATAATTAATTTTTTGGTAAGTGGTTACTTATGTTAAAATTATTAAGTACTTAAAATTTTTGTAAGAACCAGAAGTTATTATAAGTGTGCGAGTTTGTGTGTGTTTGTGTGTATTTTGCATTTTGTATATACATTCCATGTGTGAGCTTGTTGAAGACATAGGTGAATGTCCATCACACACTCCTCTTTCTCTCTTTCCTTTATGTTTTGAGACAAAGTCTTCCACTGAACCTGTAGATTGACATTTTCGTGAGACTGACTGGCTGGCAAGATCTAGAACCCATTTGTCTCTGTACTGTAAACTAGGGTCACATAACTGAACTATAATGCCTGCATTTCATTTTGGCCATAGAAATCCAAATAAAAGTTCTGTTCTAATTTAATTTCTACTATTTTGAGAGATCACTCTGCCCTAATGCAACTTGGAGAATAAATGGTTTACTTGACTTAAATTTTAGATCATATCCAATCATAAAGAACTCAGGAAGGGACCTCAAGTAGAATCCATAGAGAACACTGCTTACTGAGTTGCCTTCAAATTCACATTTATGTAGTTTTCTATACAACCCAGAAGTAACTTCTCAAAAAAAAAAAAAAAACAAAAAACAAAAAAAACCCAAAAAACAAAAAACAAAAAAAAACAAAAAAACAAAACAACAACAACAAAAAAATCACTGCCACAATGGTCTGAGCTATGACATGTCAATACTCAAAAAGATTTCTTAGTGTCTAAGCTCTCTGAAAATGGATGACAAAGTTGTGGGCAGTTGGTGGAGCCTATGGCAGTGTGCTAGAATTTATTCCTAGACCATGAACTAGCTTTTTGGAGCCCACTCCCTATGGAAGAACACCTTGCTCAGCATTGGCAATATGAGTAGGGACTTGTTCCTACCTCAATTGGATATGCCAGTGCTCTTTGACTCACCCTAGTAGTCTATACCTTCTCTGAGGAATGGATGGGAGGATGAGATGGGGGAAGCCTGGGAAAGACTGAGAAGGGAAGGGAGGGAGAACAGTGGTGAGTATATTTTTTAAAATTAAATTCTAAAAAGAAGAAAAAATCTATTTCCCACAGACATGCTGACAGCTTGTAATTCTATTTTATAACTTGGAGTTATGTCCCATATATCTGTTTTTAACTAGACTATGTCTTCATGCTTACAAAGCAAGCATTTTATTCATTCATGTAGGTATTTTTTCAGCACCAAATAAGTCTTTATATATTATTAAACAGACACGTATTATGATTATTATTTAAATAATTTTATTTAAATAATTTTATTTAAATAATTTTACCAATTTGAACAGCTTTGAATATTGTTTACTATTGATTATTTACTATAGACTTTTGTGACATTCAAATGTTAATTTATGGAGACTAGTTTTGAACTATAACTTCAAGGAAACAATTTTTAAGCTTTCTATTTAAGATATTTTACCTATGATTTTTATATTGCAATTAATCTATTTTCTATGTCATCCTTATAATAATTTCTGAAATTTTCTCTAAAATTAAATTAAATATTTGTTTAAAATTCATTTAAAATTAATCATTGTTTTACATTTGTTCATTATAGTCTTTAAAGAAAATAACGAAAATCAAAACACAAAACAAAAAAGAATGGATGATGTCAGGATCCAGAAAGAAATGTACTGGAGAGCTGACTAAGTGGTTATGAAAATACTGCTTGCTCAAAATATGTGAATAAAAATATAGGAATTAATGTGCTACAGTATGGAGATTTATCATTTTATCATGTACATTTTGATATCTTTATAAATAGCTGCTTATAATGAGTCCCATATCCTCACCTTGCTCAGTTACTTCCTCTTTCAATATTATTTCTTTTCTAGTTTTCTGTCAAAAGAGAAACATTTTTACTATATATTTGATATGAAAAAACATGGTATTTTCTTTTTGAGTATATAAAGCTGTGATTAACTTGGTGAACATTTCTGTAATTTAATGGATAAAATATTTCCAGATTCTTCCACTCCACTTTACACATATTTATGAATAGAATTGTTTCCTGGTCATCAAAATGTTCAGCTACCTGGGTGGTCAGACATCATGTATAAACAAGTATGATGTTACAAATCACTTAAATTGTTTGTCAAGAAAATCTACCACCACTGTTCAAATAAATATAATTTACCTAATGAATCACAGAGAAATACCCTTGCACAGCCAGAAGAGATTAAGATCACTTTGTCTCCAAATTAACATTATCATCACAGTAATTCTTGAAGACATAAATTACCCCCTTTATGTTCTTTAAATGGTTTATGTTTGTTAAGTGAATCTTCACATCTGGATTGGCTTTGACAAAATGTGAAAAAAAAATGTTTTGGAGTTCTTTTATGTCTTAAAATGATTCTGAAACATGCTTGCAGAAAACCTCACTCTGTCACTACTAAAATAGCTTTATAAATGTAAGCTGTTAGATTCTTCTCACAAGCTGTTTTTCTGGCTATGAAAGAAAAAAGTTGTGTATGGCTCTGAATCCAAACCTAAGCTGTGTTTTTCTTTTCACAACTAAATGTTCAATGACTAGACTGTTAATATTATTATGCACATATTCTACGTATCTCACTGTAGAAAATGACATCTATTTTATCTCTACTAAAACAAAGTTTTAAAACCAATTCTCTTCTTTTTGTTTTGTCTTCAGAATACTTGACAGTTCTGAAAATATCACTTCAATTAAAACACACTGATTTTTAAGCTTCCTGAATATGTAGATTTGTTCTCATATTGTTTTCTGGTTCATTTTGCAGGGTTAACCTATAAACATACAGATACATAGATACATACACACACATGCATGCACGTGCACGCACACACACACATACTCATATGCATGTGTGCTAAGAATCCAAACAAAACAATCTTGAATTTCTGCTGTGCTGGATCATTGTTCTTTTCAGATACTACTATGCATAGCACCAGTATATGATTAATGTTCAATTTACATTCAATTCAGAATTTATATATCTTTGTCTCTCTCTATATATAGTATGTGACCATGCTAATTTCCTAGGCATCACACTAGATTTGTCTTTATTCTCCATTGTTACCATAATTCAAAATATACATTAAACTTCATAGCTTAGGATTATGAACTAATTATTTCTGAATTAACTTTACTTTCATATTCCCAAATTTTGAAAAGACTGAAAGGATAAATCTTGTTTTTATAGGCACCAACTTGACAACTCAGAAATGGACACAAAACAGGAAAGTTCCTCTTTGAAATCAAAATATACCTACATTCCTCATTTCCTTTTCAATTTGTCTTTTATTTTTTCATGAGTTTTCATGTATTCGAAATGGAGTACTATAGAGAACTTGTACTGATTTATTGTAAATTTTGTGAAATTTTATCTTGTTATATATCTGGAAAATAAATTGAGTCCTTGGAACTTTATAGACAAAAGTATAAATGGTCAGTAACTTCAGTATTTGACTCATTCAAGGTATCCTTCCTAAAGCAAGAAGATTCAGATTTTTAAAAGGTTGGGTATCATGTAATCATGAGGAATATAAAACGAATATGCAGTGCATATATAATGTACTAATAGGATGTGGCTAATGTATTATTTCCTTAGTAATATTTTTATTAATGAAAATATTTTAAGAAAAATAAAATTATTCCTGTGCTCTGTTGTAAAGTCATGTAATAGTCATTATACTTAAGTCATTTGAATAATCTATGAATTAGTCAAAATTTACAAACATGCAATGATTAACTTTGTCAACTTGATTTAATTAAGCAGTGCCTAGCAGGTTTTTTTTTTTTTCACCGTTTTAATGATGTTACATGACTTTGTTGTTTACAAGTGTTTCAGGCCACATTCACAATGGTTCTAAAATCTTTGCTGCCTCTAGACCACAGATAGGAGTTCAGGAAAAGTGGGTAAGAACTGGTTCATTGAAGGCCATTTCTTACCCAGGCTTAGTCTTGTCTTTTATTTTTCTTATTTTTTGTCTTCTGAGAAAGAAAGATCAGTCTCTGTAATATGCTCCCAATGTCACAATTTACTACTTAAATACATGGGTCCAAATGTCCATAGGCTGAACCTTCTGTGAACCAAAATTTTTGCTTTCTTAACTAATTTTGGCAGATATTGTGGTTACAACAATTAATAGTGCTGTGGAACATCCTTGTGTTGAAGAACATAAATATGTGTTTTTCTTCTTAGAAAAAAGGTGATTTTTGATATCTAGGTTAGATTTTTGGGACAGAAAATTGTGATGAGTGATGGAAGACATGATTAGAATTATAAGGGGCAAGATGAATGTGCAGTATTTACAGAAAATACCACCACATGGCAGAGTTTGGCAAGAAATATGGGTTAATTTAAAATGTGTTATTTAGTAACAAGCCTGACCTATTGGCTGATAACTTATAATTTATAAGTCTCTGAATTAAAAGCTCCATCTACATAATACAGCATCACATTAATACATAGATTTTATATTATATATGTTAAATTAATTTACAAGACTCCCAAGACTTAACAGTTATTTAGCTTAAGTTCATTTATGATCAAATGGTCTTTTAAAGAATTCTTACATATAATGTTTACAGAAGCAAATTAGAGTTTTCCAACCTTCAAAGCTAATGTACCAATTCAAGTATCAGTTTACTCACCCAATCTCTTTAGACCTTTTGTATTTTATCATGCTAATTTCTGTTCATTACTATATAGTTCAAATAAATATTGTCTTCTTGAATTAAAAAAGTAAAAAAAAAATCCTGATATGTGGAACTGCATTATTGAAATAATGGCAGGAAAAATAAATATCAGTATAACTTTATTCTCAAGGAACTGAAGTTAAGTTTACAGAAAAAACAAGCATAATACAATAGTACAAATATTTAGCTAAAGTTGTGATAAATATGTAGTGATATAGAGCAATTGATCTTACTATAGATGTTTTTTTGAGACAGAATGTCTCTATATAGCTCCAACTGACCTGAAACTTTATATGGATACTAGGCTGGCCTTGATTGAACCTGTAGATACACACCTGTCTCTGCCACTAAAGTGTTGTGATTAAAGGCATATACCATATTGTCCAGCTTCACTAAAAAAAATTATAAAAGTACAACAGCAAAATGGATAGCAAGTATCACATCATTTCTATATATTTAAGGGATTCTCAATATATCCTCTGTTAAAATTTCTAAATTTCTAATGCTCTTTACCTTTATTTAGCATTATGTATACCATAAAATCCTATCATATTTTTTCTTTGAATTAATAGTCTAAGTCACATCTATCATACTTTAGCCAGCTACCTCAAGTGCCTCTTATTTTCATATTTTACAACATATTGTATCTTCACACATGCACATTTTGTTTTTTTCTTTGTGAGCACTTCTATTGTCATTAAAAATTTGCTATAATGTATACAATTCACCTATTCTGTTGTTCAGGGTTGAAAAGAAAGCAGTACTTGACAGAGATTGTGAAATTGTAGGTATTCCTATAATCTTGATTAAATGCTCTACCTTTTCTCTTAAGCTTTAGGCTATGCATTTTAATGCACATTTATACTTTTCATCTACAACTTCAACAAAAGATGATTTTCATTTTTATTTATTTATTTTAAATATCTGAGAATCGACATAATTGCTCAGAGATGACCCTATGTAGGATCTGACTGAGAAGAGTACTTTATAGAAAGCACTCTAAAAAAGAGATATTAAAGCATAAAAATTTTATGAACCTTTATTATTTCTTGTTTCACTGTTTGCATACTTGGAATACTGTATGAGTATACATGCCTGGGTTTAGAGAGGGAGAAATCCCCTTCCTCCCAATTGAAATCCAGTCCTATTCATAGCCAAATTAGGACCACAATTTTTTTGAGGTATAGATGCAAGATGCAAAGCAGTAAGAATTGAGAGGTTACCCAGTAGTGCATATGTGTATGAGTTGGTCTCATAGTCTGTTGTTTACATTCTTTCAACATCAATGTCTCTTCTATTGCAGGTGCGGAGTTTTACTTACAATGCACCAGTCCAAGATTAATATTTATTAAAATATAAACCAACACTTATGATACAGGTAACAGCTTATAGTGGCACCTGAACAGGGACTGGAGTATCCAATTGGTGGATGATGGGTGCCAAATCAGTCTCTCCAGCAGTCAGGAACCAGGAAAGGGGCCCTCCCAGGGTCCCAGCAGCCCCTTATCAATGGGGTTGGCCACTCCCCCTTCAGGGGCCGGGGACCCTGAATAAGCATCCTCAGATCTTATCAGCTGACACCTGAATCCCACCACACATATCAGTGTTAATTACAATAACATTCATAAAGGACACTTTCTGCTCAATAGCCACTAATAAGTAATTGCTACTTGATTCCATTTTTAATTAATATCTAACTTATTCTTTCTTTTTCCTAAAGTGTAAGAATATTGAAATTAAATGTTTTGTGACTTTTGGTGTAAAAGTATAAAATGTCTTGAAAATTAAATTATTTCAAGCTAGATAGTGGATTCATCAATTAAGTACACTTCTTGTTTTTTATCAGAGAATGAGAGTTGTATTCCTAGTACCCACAACTTCAAACTGCCTGTAATTCAAGGGTATCTTATCATTTCTTCTCATTACTACATACTTAAGCACACAGCATATACATAGAAATATAGTAGTACATCATACACATAAAATTAATAAAAAGAGACTATTATCTTATAAATAGAATTTTTCCAGTGAATTGAGCTTTGAATTGAAATATGAATAACATATATATCAGAGGATAAATGCATGCTGAAAACAGCTATGTTTCATAGTCTTTTACATACTACACTTTAAGTCATTTAATATAATTTCTCTATTAGAATTTGAATGATATGCTTTATCATTGGGATAGGTATAAAAATAAGTAATTTGCATTCATTCTTAAGGATAAAAACAAGTAACTAGTGCTAACTGTAATTCTTCTACTATAGAGTAAATTCAAGGCCTTATGTATGCTGCATAAATGCTCTATTACTGAGATAGTTTTCCAATTTTCTACTTTGATTTCTTGTTGCTCTGATAAATACCGTGTCCAAAACAACAAAATGAAAAAAAAAAATAGTTCATATTGTAAGTTTTACCATCCATAGTTGAAAGACACCAAAGCAATAGCTCAAGGCAAGTGCTTTGTAAGTTGAAGTTGTTGTCCTACAAGCTGCTTCCCAAGTAACTGACACAAAAACTTAATATTAATTTTAAATGCTAAGCCAATAGCTCAGGATTGTTGCTAGCTAACTGTTACATTAAAATTAATCCATATTCTTTATCTACTCTCTGTCATGTGGTTCATGGCTTGTTAACCTCATTTTCTACATGCTCTGCTTACTGACCATCTGTTTGGTGTCTCCCAACTCTGTCCTTCCTCAGTCATGCATTTAGTCTGTCTCAGGCTGTCTCTCCCAATTTCTTCCTGCCCTTTTATCAGCCAATTATCTCTTTACTACCTATGAGAACAATACACATTTAAAATATACAAAAGGATTTTTCACAGTATTTAACCATTTTGCCTAATTAAAAAAGGTTTTAACTTTAACATAGTAAAATTATGTAACAAAACAGATATCAAGTAAAAGTTACAGTTATATATCTAGCTATTTATATTTGGAAAAATTAAAGAAAATATTCTATTATTTATTTTATCTTTGTGACTTCAAAATTTTGTACCTAATTTAACTTCTCTCATAACTAAGGAAAACAAAAACTATTTCGTCTTCGACTCCATCAAGGACTCCAGAGGAATAATAAAATATTACTTAATGACAGGAACATCAGGCTGCCTGGACAGTCACCCAATGTTTCCCTATAACACTAGGGAAGACAACTTTTGCTTGAACGCCTAGAATATCTGATAGACTTCTCTGTGAGACAGAAGTTTTGAAAGACTTCTTCCTAGTCTTAGCAAAGTTAGACAGTCACTTATTTTTGTGTCTTGCTTGTCCAATTTGAACCGTAACTTCATCAGTTGAGGCAAGGGTAGTATCTTTGCCAACATGGCTAGGTGTTGCCATAAGGAAAACCAATTATATATGAATTTTTTGATTACCATCATCTTCATTGAAGTAGATTCATGGAGAAGAGGTGTTCACCATTATGAAAAGTCTTAAATTATTAAATGTATAAATTGTTGTATTCTATAGGTCTTTGAAGTGTTTGAAATCATCTACCCATTTAAATATATGTTTTTTATGACCTTGAAAGCATACATAATATGACTATAAGTTTGACTATTATAGGTGACTATTAATTTATATTTCTAAATTATTACATTAAATAGTCTGTGTAAGCACAATACCCCAAACAAGAATAAAAACATACAAAGTGTAGAACATAACTACCTTTATATTTGTGTTGTGGTTTTATATTCTGGTACATTGGAAATATTTGTCTTTCCTACTGGTTTAATAAAATGCTTATTGTCCAAAAGGAAGACAGGAAGTGTAGGCAGGGCTACCAAACTAAGAAAACTGTGGGAACAGGAAAAGCAGAGCAGATATACCAACAGACCAGAAGGAAAGCAGACCAAGATGTTGCTCTGAGAAAAGTTACTAAGGCCCATGGCTAAACAAGATAAGAATAATGGGTTGAGTTAAGATTAAAGAACTAGCCATATGTCTGAGCCATAGGCTAATAAGCATGAAATTAATATAAGTCTTTTGTTTGAATATTTGGGGTGAAGTAGAAGTGAGGTCACAAGTGGGTCTGATTCTTGGGGCTAGGCGGGGAAAAAAAGTCTGGGCCAGAAACTTCTTATTACAAATTTTTGTCAAAATAAAGTTATAAAATATTTTGAAATTCATATTTGCTTTTAGATGAAAGTATATTCAGTATTCTAACCTTTTATCTTATCATTTCTATATCCTATCTCTCTTTTTTTCCTCTAGAAACAATCTTTGAATTTAACTCTTTTGCTTAGGTTTTTTTTTTTTCTATGAACAATAACAACTTGTAACCAACCCCCTTAAATATCCCATTAAATACTAGCAGACATCCATAAATAAGTTTGTGGAAATGTGGAAGTCATTCCCTAGACTACTTTTTGTTGTTTGTGAGTGTAGTTAAATTTGGTGGAATCTTGAGAAAACTGGGATAATAATGAAGTCCCAGTTTGAATAGGCTATAAGGCTAGACTATTTCAACCAGCAGACTCAAAGATGTTTTGGATGATGGATCACTTGGCCCATCTCATTTGTCATCGGTATGTTGTCCATTTCTCTGAAAATACATAAACATTTAAAGGTTTTATATATATGTATATGCATATGTGCATATGTGTGTGTTTGTGTGTGTATGTACACTTATATAGATATATATCTGCATTAATACAAGTATAGACTGTGCATTGTACAAAAGTTAGCAAAAGATAACTTTTTGCTGTGTTTGAGCAGTTTAAATATACATCATGTATCTTGTAATTCTTTAGGTTTATTTATTTTTGAAGTCATATTTTCAGGGGTTCTGTCTTGATTAAATTTGACCCACATTAATATTGAATAAATTCATGTCCTCTCATTTCCTGTGAAAATAAAAGCATAAGCCCTCCTCCAAAGTAACACATATTTGACTTAAATTTTGAATTCAAGACATCTTTAAAAATATATGGTTTGTTTGAATGTAGCAGTTTTCATAAGTCAGTGTCTTTTGGCAGCCAAAAATATTAAAGACAATGCAATAATACCGAGACTCCATGTGTATTTTTCATCTTTATGTATTTTTATATTGCTTTACTCCCCTTTAAGGAGTTTATTATTTTAAAACTACATTTTAAATTTATGATTATATATAGTCTTTCCTTTTTTACCCTTTTTAAAATTTTAAAAATGCCTTTTTTAAACACAGTGTAACCTCTTTAGAGGGGTTTTGGTCTTGATCTGTTTTTACTATGTATCTATAAACCTTTTATGTCTGTATGAGCAAAATTTAAACTGTTGTTTAACTTAGATCCTGGCATTCTAATGGCTGTCTTATACCTCAGTTTTTTGAAAGTCTAGTCTTGTGATATTTACAGGCATCTCTGAGAGCCATTCTTGCTGCTACAACTCTGAGAATTTCCTGTGTCTATACCACCAATGTTTAATACTTCAGTCTCTGCTTATAAACTCGTTTTAAGTGTTTGGTAGCAGAGCCTCTGATAAGAGCCATTCAGTTATTTCTGGTAGCAAGCTTTCTCTTAAAGAACTTTGCCTTTGCTCACTGCCAATAAACAGAACCCACCTGTGAGAAAAGGCAGTTACCAAGAAGCCATGTTTGACTTTGTTTGTATTTTTACTAAGAATCCTTAATAAGCTCTTTCAGGATTTATATGGATATAGTTGCCCAATATTGGGTGCCATTTATAGGCTGAAATTGCTGTTTCACAAGCCACTTCCCATCTAACTGACATGGAAACTTAATATTAATTGTTGGTCAATAACTCAGACTTGTTGTTAGCAAACTCTTACATTTAAATTAACCCATATTTCTTATCTACTCTCCTCCACATGGGTCATTGCTTGTTACCTTATTTACTATATGCCCTGAATCTTGGGAATCTCTCTAACATCTCTGGACTCTACCCTTCATCATTCCAACATTCTGTCTCTCTCAGGCTTTCACCTAATCTCTTCCCACCAAACTATGAACCAATTAGCTTTTTAATAATAATGAGAGAAATACATATTTACAGTGGAGAATAGCATTATTCCACAGTAGTGTTTGATTCAGAAGCTAGAATAAAAGTGCTTACTGGTTTGCATTATTTGGCTTGCTTAACTACCTTTCTTATGCTATGGATTATTGTTTTACTTGGCAAAGATGTATTACATTTTTTATGCAACAGTATATTATTTTAACTATGTAAAGGTGTGTTACTTTTGTTTATGCTGTACCTGATTGGCCTAATACAAAGCTAAGCAGCCAATAACTAGGCAGGAAAAAGGACAGGCTGGGATGGTTGGCAGAGATAATAAACAGAAAGAGAAATTTAGACCAGAGAGAAGGATGAATGAGAGGATAAGGAGAGAATGAGGGACATGCCTGGAACAGGAAGCCAGGTAAAAGTGAGGCAAATAGACATAGAGAATTAATGAGAGTAAATGTACAGAAGTAAAAATGGTTTAAAAAAAGCCCTAAGGCAAATGATATATAATAAGAAACTGCTAATTTAAGTTAAAAGAGGTAGCAAATAACATACCTAAACTGAGACCAGGCATTTGTAAAAAGAATAATAAGTTTCTGTGTCATAATTTGGGAGCTTGTTGGTGGTACAAGAAAAAAATCTTTTTGCATTCTTAAATATCAAGGTCACCTGCGAAAAGATAACACCACCCATTCTGGACACTTCCACATAACCAAAATGTATGTCACACACTCTTATCCACAAGTATATCTGATGGAGGCAATTCCTTAAATGACATTTCTTGTTCTCATATTTGCCAATTTGCCAACTGAATCCAACAGTGACACTTAGCAGTTCTTTTATCAAAAGTTTTAACCTTAAGCTGGACTTCAATCCCTAAGATTGTCAGGTCAAGTCTAGATTTTATAATCCTAGTGTAATATTATCCCTTAACATACAGCTATTATTAGCAAATCCCACCAGGCCTCGCTATATTTATATTTTACATTTGAAACCTTATATCAATGTTATTGTAAAATACACTACTCTTTGGACAACAACATTATTCCTATAAATTCATATAATAGCAAAAAGTTTTAAATTATATAAAAAAGGTCCATTCTAATTTCGATAATGTATTTATCACCAATAAGTCAATGGATTTCTATTTTTGTTATATAATTCAAGGAACATACAATATATTAATAATAAAATTAAAAGCAAAGAAAATTAATTGATTGTTAATCATTCAGTAGCTAATAATAAGAAAACATTTTTGACCCAAAATAGATGAAAAATAATATGTGGTGTGAAATATGAACTTAGAATAATTATAGAAAATTTTGCTGCTATTAATCTCTGTTCAAAAGAAGCTTCTTCACTTCATAGGAGCTACTGCAACTCACGAAGAGATTAAAGATGCCTTTTAAACACTGTATTAAAGAAAAAGGAGTATTATCTAGGATTTATCAGGTTGGCAGGAAAAACCTTCATATTAAAAATAGCCAATGGCAAAGATTTAATGTCAGTCCTTTTAATCCTCAAATAAAAAATTCCATATTAATACTTAATTGTACAATGAGCAGAACTTTAAGATATTCTGATTGAAAATTACTTTTATTTTAATAATATTAAAAATTTTTAAATGTTTTTGTAATTATGATTAATATATGGTAAAGCTAGTATATATACATTCCATTATTATTGATATAAAGAATATATTAGCATAAATCAACAAATGAGAGAATACATACATAGATTTGTGTTTATGAAGGCATATACATTTTTCTCTCTTTGTGAGTCAAAACAGACTACTTTATTACATGTATTTATTAAAACTTTGATATTTTGATAATGTTTGTGTGTTTGACTAGTATCAAAACGCTGATAGGGAACCTGTCTAACATCTTTTTGTATGTGTTACTCAATCGTTACAATGTCAACTATTCTTAAGAAAGAGAGTTGAAAACATAACAAAACGTAATGATTGAGCAAAGCAATAACTATCAAGAAACCAGTGTGTATGTTCCTCTAATTTATTATCTAATTTGATAGCAATATGCCTTGGGCATATGAATAGCAACTGTTTTAAAAATGAAAATCAAATTAAATGGAATATTTGAAAAACTAAAGTACAAGTCTTTTATGACTAAACAGGAGTAGCTTTTTTCTCATTTAATTCCAGAACACTAAGTTTTATACATTCCCTACAGAGGATGACCTAGCCCAGCCTTAATACTGGGATAAGGGAATCAGACCTACCTCAACTGGATATGCCAGAAGGAACTGACCAGCCTTGGGAGTTCTTGCCCTCTTCAGGGAATGGATACTGGAATTGAGTTGGGGGGGGGCAGCTTAGGGAGGATTGGGAGGGCCTGGGGAGAGATAAAGGAGGGTGAGCAGTGGTATATATGAAAAACCTTTTTAAACAAATAAAAAATGGGAAAATATAATAAATCTGTGTCTACCGATAGTTGAATGTAGGTGAGTATTTGTTTTTCTATAAAACTAATTCTCAAACAGAAAGGAAGAAAGTCAAGGAACTTCATTTATAGTAGTTTAAATGCAACTGTCATGACTGTTGTGGAATATTAGCTAAAGATGTGTTACATTAATTTATGATGTGAAACATTTGTTTGATGATGCAAAAAGTGTGTTACATTCTTTTATGTTGTATTTGTTTAACTCTGTAATGCTGTGCTATTTTAGCTGTCTAAAAAAACACATACCTGATCTAAAAAAGACTTGAATGATCAGTAGCGAAGCAGAAGGGAGGATCGGTGGGGCTGCTGGGCAGAGATAATAAACAGAAAGAGAAATCTGGGAAGAGAAATTGGGGAATGAAAGGGGAAGGGAAGAAGAACTTCAGGGACCAGTCACCCAGCTAAACAGCAAAATATGAAGTAAGCTATATAGAAAGGTAAAGGTCCAGAGGAAAAATATAAATGGGCTAATTTAAGAGAACTTGGATAGAAGTAAGCCTAGTTAAGGCTGAGCACTCATAAGTAAACAATAAGTCTCCGTGTGTTTATTTTGGAACTGGGTGGTAGGCCCTCCAAATAGCAAAGAGTTAAGAAAGCAAACAAAAGCCCTCCATGTTGTTTTAGCAGAGATAGTTTTGCCTGAAATATGTTTCATGATAGTAAATTGTAGTTACCCATCAATAAATAATATTCCCTAGGAATATTTGTAGAAAATCATTTACAAATTATTGTGAGTTTTATTTTTGGAGTAACTGTGGTTATATCCATTGACAGCTCTTAAGTAGCACTGAAGATATTTTATATTAAATGGGAGTTAATACCAATTACTTATACTTTCTTTTATTTTCATTTCCTCTTATTTTTATGATATTGTACCTTCTTTTTCTAAGATTTCTCACTGCTACCAGACATCACATAGTTTCCTAAGAAGAAATTGAAATAATATCTGAGATACTTATGTTATTCTGAAAAAAATAAAACTATATATATAATTTTGCTGTTAATAATGGTGGGTTGTAAGTAGCCACATAAACACTACTGCACTGAATTATAAAATTCCAATGACACATTTGAAGAAAAGTCTTTTAGTGAATTGCACAGGAAAAGATAATTTCCCTTTGTTATTTCTTATTATTTAAAGTGTCATTGGGAGTATACCTTATGTTAAGTACTGACTAAGAAAGAAATATTTAAAACCATAGATCCAAGGCAAATGAAAGAAAAAGTATTTTAGGAATGATTGGTTTTTCTCCTTAATTGTAAGGTTTTTAGTGTGTCTTTTCTAGTTTGGAATACTTTTAAAATATTATTAAAATATTTTATGATGTCAAAAAATAATTATGAGAGCCTTATGAAAATATTTACATTTAAATGTTAATCATGGAAATTGATAGGTGGGTCGATAAGAGTTCCTGCTGGTCTAAAGTACCTTAGTTTTATTCCCAACATACACATTGGGAGGATCACAACGTCCTATAACTGCAGCTCTCAGGTATATGATACCATCTTCTACACATTGAACACAACCACTCACATGTAACACATAAAAGCATAAATACACATACAAAAACTAAAGTTGAAAATATGTTTTAAAAGTGATAATCAAGTTGATATATTAGACCATAACTTGTATCATCTGTGTATATGTAATGAGAGAAATTGAGACACATTTCTAAGTATTTTTTCAATTGAAAAAGATGAAAATGTTAAATTTACTGTGAGAAAATAATACTTGCATTCAATATGAAAAAATCAACATTATATATAAATTTTCTTTATAGTAACTTTTAAGTAAACCATTGTTTAACATCACCACAGTCATGTCACAGTTATGCCCTAAAAATATAAAACTATGAAAGAATATAAAATGTTATACATGGTCACTGAAACAAATTATGACAAATACTATTGAATAGTGTAAAATTTATACTGAAGCTTTGTTGAGAACTTGATAATATTTTGTTATGGTAAAGAATTAGAACAATTTTCCAAGTTTACCCTTTGTATAAAGGCTAATTCTTCATAAAACCGAAAATGATTTCTACCACTTATTTCTAGGACATAATTGTACATATTTTTAGAACAATTTCATAAGAGTTTATGAATCAATATACTATTTTCTTATCTTAGATTACACATTTTAATTCCTTTTAATAAAAGAGACAAAAATAAAAATAAGCATATTTATGATAAAACCTTAAATTTGTGTGGCTTGACATATAATTTAAGGTATCATACCTTGTGTCCCTTGAATTTCTTTAAATATTTTGGTCAATCACCTTTTCAAACATACTGCTTTGGTAAAACATGGTTTCAAAGTCACCAAACATAATTTGTGACATTTATAGTATAGATATTGTATTTTTCAAGCCAGTACATTTAGAACAGCAAAAGAAGAAAATGGTATTGATATTTAAAAATTATGGACAAATATTTCCTATATTTGTATTTGAGATGGTCTCAAAATTATAAAAACTTAAAAATTCATGTACCTACATATGTAACTTGTCTACATATGCAATTTGTTACAGCTTCATGCATTGATACATCAGTGTTGTAAGATATAAAATAGCATTCACATGGTAGATAAATGTTTTCATTTATCTAAGAATGATCAATTAGCAAAATAAAATAATTACATATAAGTTGCTCACAGAAGAATTACATTCAGTTAATAAAGTAAAAGACTTATGCACTAAAAGTCATAAAGCATTATTTAAATAAATCAAGCAAGACAAAATGAAATGGAAAGAAACCTTGTGTATTAATCATGGAATGTAAAATGTCATTCTAAGTTCATATAGAAAAGGTTCTCCAAATTATAGGGCCACTTTTGTTGCTTGTGGAAAATAGAAGGAAGTCCTAGTAAAAGGACTTAGCTTGATGATTAAGAGCATTTGCTGTTCTTATAAAAGAAACAAGTTTAGTTCCCAGCATCCCTAGCACACAGTTCACAACCATCTATAAGTCCAAAAAACTTGTGCCCATGTATGGTTTTTGAGCATACTGCTCTTATATGGACATACCTGCACAGAGGCACATATTAATACACATAATTTTAAAACATTAACTGAAAAACATTTCTAAATATTTGAACATACATACCTCCAAAGATATTCAGAAGAATAACACGTAGAAAAAACTCATAATTTCTAGGTATTTAAGAAATAAAAGTCAATGCAGTAATTAATAGCATGAGACATACTGTTATTTTCATTAAAAAGTTTTCTCTTCTCCTCCCCAAATTCTGACTTTTATTATTATTCCAATTACCATTCATGAAGTTTTCTGAGCTGTAAGAGAGATTATGATATAGATATACAATTTGTCACATAGTACTTCATAGAATATTATTCTCTTAAACCTATGTCCAAAGCATAAATAAACTTTTCTGATGAGATATGAGATCTGCACTAATTTATTGGTATAGATAGAGATATAAATCTAGAGAGAGTATTTTTAGTTTTTCAATTTAGCAAAATAACTCTTAACAGCCATTGTTGCCTACAAATGACTTGCAAAAGATTTAGATATTCAGCATTCTAGAATGAATGGGGTGGTTCACAGGTTTTAATCCCTGTGAGGAATGGATGACAGTTGGTGACATTAGGGGGAGATGGGGTCAGTTTTCTTTAATAGTATAGCATTGGTATGTCAGCTATGCTCTTGTAGATAACCCAAAATCCATGAATATATAGGCAGTACAAACTGAATTAGTTGAGTTATACTCCGTATTCCAACACACACACACACACACACACACACACACACACACACACACACACACACACACACACACACACACACACAGAGAGAGAGAGAGAGAGAGAGAGAGAGAGAGAGAGAGAGAGAGAGAGAGATCACAAATTTGGTGGATGGATCTAGGTGGAGTTAGTCAAATGGAGAATGAAATTCATGAAAGTACAATGTCTTCATGAATGTATGTAATTCTATCATGATTTGCCCCACCTCCCCTTGTTTGTTCCCAGTTATGATCCCAATTTACTCAGGAGGTCTCTAGTGCTCCTTCCCAGGAGGATCCCTAGATGTCTCTCATATTTTCCTTATGATACCTAGCTGGTGTCGCTTGCAGCCTGGATATTCTTTGCTTTCTGTCTAAAAATTCACTTATGACTGAGAACATACCATGTCTCTCTTTCTAGACCTGTGCTACCTCACTCAGAATGATACTCTCCAAATCTATCCATTTGAAATTTTCTAAGAATTAATTTTACTTTGTTTTAAAATAAGCTAATTCCTCCCCACACACATTTGAGAATCACTTTTGTTTCTGGGTCCTAATGGTTTCCTATTGGGCAACAGTGAGAAGACACAGAGTCAATGACATAGACACTGGGAGTCAGTTGAAAAATAAAGGGCTAATGTAGTAAGACAGGCCCATAGGGCCAAGAAAATTTATTGGAACCAGTTTCTAAGGCATACACAAAATCTACTTATGAGCCAACCTCTAGTCTGCCTGAGGGCCTAGCCACAGGCACTGCCTAGAGTTTCTGACCATTTGGAATATGCCTAACAACAGATGCTGTCATATTTCCTGATTGTGCCCAGCCAATGAGGCACAGCCATTCAATATCATCAGATCATGACACAGCCTGGGTACTGGGACTAGGCTATCTAAGGCTCCCCCCTTGTTGAATAAAGGCGTTAGTCCTTTTCAACTGATTCCTGGCACCTGTGTCATTGACTCCACACCTTTTAATGCCTCCCCTGAGGGAACTATTAGGACCTAGCAACAGGCTAATTTGTTTATACAACAAGAGGAAAGCCTTATATACCCTCCTTCCAGCATCCAAACTGTCATGATTTGGTGCTATTTCTGTCAGTCCCTCATTGGCTAGGCACAATCATTACCTTTGACAATGCCTGTTGCTAGGCGTGGAGGCAGACTCTGTGTTGGCTCATAACAAAGTAGGTTATGTGTATACATTGGCAATTGGTTTGAACCAATTTTATTGACTCTATGGGTCTATCCTACTATATAGTTTTATTGAAAATTGCATGTATAAATGAGATCTGCTATTAACTAGAATTATAGTGCAGCAGTAGGGGCAAGGTATAATATGGAAGTGTGGTTGATGGTTCATATAGTAATACTCAATGGATCAGAGTCAGGAGCCCACAGTATAATGTTGAATCCAAGCAAAAGTGTTGTTCTCATCTCTGCATGCTCCACCAGCACAATAATAGCTGTCAGTCTTAAAACAAGATTTATGTAATGAGCATCCACTTGAAATTTCCAAGATATTTTTGCCAAAAATTTTCGCCTTTTTCTTATATGTTCAAATCTCAGAAATATGTTATTTATATAAAGATGTGTGGTTTTCAGTATGATAAAAATCTACCAAGATCATTCACAAAAGTATGAGTCAGTTAAAGTATAATAAGGTTAATTAGGGTAACTATAGGGTTTCTACTCATTGAATGAAGCAAGTTCTCATTTCTATTTAATTATCATGTTGTAGAGAATACTGCAACATTTACACTCAGACAAGCCATTAACAACCAGACATGAAACAAGCTTCCATTAAGGCATCAGCTCTTTTTATCTCTTCTTCATTTTTTACCCTTTTAGTAACCACAGATGTTTTTCTCATACCATAAAATCTAAATACAATTTCACCTCTATGTATTTCACCCTGGTCTTTCCTACTATCTATGTGAATACGCAACCTGTCTGTATCTTATTAAAAATAAACAAGTTTCTAAGAGATAGGAACCAATCATAACAAAAATAAAATGTAAATTAAAAATGATAAACATCATATTGAAGTCGATCATGTTAAGCCAACAGTAAATAAGCCCCAAGAAAAAGTACAAGAATCAAAAATCCACACATTCCTTTAGCAGTCCCATAAATGTACATGCAAGAGTGCCTAGTACAGACCCTGTAGGCCCTGCATGTAGTGCTTCAGTCTCTATCAGTTTGTATGAGCTTTGCTCAGGTGTTTTAGAGAACATTGACCTCCTGCTCTCTTCATTTCCCTCTACTTTTCTCCTCTGTCTTCTCTTTGGCATTTGATAGAGACATACTGTTTAGGGCTGTGAGTTCCAAGGTCTCTCTCTCTCTCTCTCTCTCTCTCTCTCTCTCTCTCTCCCTCTCTCTCTCTCTCTCTCTCTCTCTCTCTCTCTCTCTCTCTCTCTCTCTCTTTCTCTCTCTCTCTCTCTCATATATTTAATACAATTATTCTGGAATATCATAGGACAGATTCATCTGTCTAGCCTTTTGTTTTGTTTTGTTATTTATTTTTTGAGACAGGGTTTTTCTATGTAACAATTCTGGCTGTTTCAGAACTAAGTTTGTGATGGGACTGGCCTCAGACTCACAGAGATTCTCCTGGTTCTTCCTTCCTTGGATAAATGGCTTGTGTCTGGTTGTTAGTCTATGACATGTTTTTGTAAACTGTAGATGTTTGTTACTCTTATTGGTTTAATAAAATGATGGCTGGTCAAGTAGCAAGACAGGAAGTAGAAGTGGGACAAACAAACTAGGAGAACTCTGGAAAGCAGAAGAGTAGAGGAGAGATGAGAGTGAGATGCAGAGGTAGCAGGATAAGAATGCAGCTCCGAAAAAAGGTACTGAGCCACTTGGCTGAACAAAATAAGAATTATGGGTTCGTTTAAGAGTAAGAGTTAGCAAGTTATATGACTGAGACATGAACCAAACTGTTTGTACTTAATATAAGCTCCTGTATGTTTACTTCGGACTAAATGACTGTAGGATTGGTCAGGCAGGTCTGGAACTTGGAGCTAGGCCAGGCCAGGAACCACTACATGATCTCTCTCTCTCTCTCTCTCTCTCTCTCTCTCTCTCTCTCTCTCTCTCTCTCTCTCGATCATTCTCTCTCTTGCTCACTCTGTCACTCTATTTATGTGTGTGTGTGTGTGTGTGTGTGTGTGTGTGTGTATGTGTATGTCTGTGTGTCAGTGTGTATAATGTGTAATGACTGACTGTGGGTCCCTCTATTTATTCTCATCTGCCTCTCTGATTATGATAGGATAAGGTGCTGAACTATGAGTATAAGAGAATGTCATTAGGAATCATTTAAATATTGTTAGCCCTTTTTTAGGTCCTTGGTTTCTGGGTTCTCTGGATTGTGGTTCTTTGTTAATAAGTATCATGTATCAGATATCAGACATTGTTTGGATACTCCCACAAGGTTTATGCTGTCACTTACTTAGAATTTGTTTTTGAGTTGGTCTTTACCTTTCTCTTTTGGAAGCCTTAAGAGTACATTTCAATTTTATAGACAATAGAACATAGGAGTGAAGGTTCTTTGTGAGTACTGGCTTGACTTCTACATGATTAATGAGTTGTATAGTGTGGCTTTTGTCTTCAACAATGAGGTCTTGCTTTCCATTTGTGCAGAGGTATCTATTGTCTTGGCTACAGAATGGATTGTTTAGGGATTTCCAGGAAATCCTTTTGGCCCATAACTCAATTGGTAGAAACACAGTTTCAGCACTGGAGATTTGTTTAGTGACAAGAGATATCAAGAAAGGGTTCTATCTCCTTCATTATTCAGAGGCTTCATTGAGACCATCTTCATATATTTTAGAAGCTTTCCAATGTACTAGATTTCCAATGTACTAGAAGACTCCTAGCCTTCAATTAAATATTACTTCTTATTTCTATTCTCAATTCCATCTGCGCCCTTCCTACCTGATTCTCTCATTTTTGTCCATATCTCCTGACTCTCACCACCACTCCAGTTTGCCAAAAACACTACTATACTCAACTATTATTTCCCTTTTTTAAGAACTCTTTTTCCTTCCTGAATAAGCCATACCTATTTTGATCCCAGATCTAAATTAAAAGGCATGTCCACTTTTTTTTTCTCCTAAAAGTTGCTGTGACTTTCATCTAATATATTTTATGGTTTTTGTTTGCTTATTTTCCTTAAAAGCCAATGAAATTGATCTTATGCTTTTTTCTGTGACCACTTCCATATCATTTCAATAATAATAATAATAATAATAATAATAATAATAATAATAATCTCAGAAAGGAACTTGTGTTTTCCTAGTAACGTGCTCTATGTGTAATTTAATACTCTACTTTTAAAAACAAGGCATATACTTACTTAAATAATAATCAAATATGTTGTAAATCACCTGATTTGTTTCATATGTGGACAAACTCTTATTTCAAAGAGTCATGAGACAAAATTTTCTTGGCCTAAGTATATATCATTAAGATTTCCAATTGATATATTTCTCTTATATTATCTCTCTGAGCAAAAGCACCTTTCTCCAAGGCATCTTTTGTAGATTGTTTCTACCAACTGATCACAAGTAAGGCTGTTTTATCTTTTATTTGAGTCACTTATATTAGTAAAATTTTATATTTTATAAAAATATACAATTACATATATAATTGATATGTTATATAATTTACATTAATATAATTATTAAATTATATTATTATATAATTTTATTAATTTCTTAGCTTATTATTTAAGATTCAAGTTTCTTATGTGCTGGAACGCCTTTGCTAATTGTTTTCTTAGTATTAATAATACTATCACAAGCAGTCCTGAATACATATTTATGATATAAATGACCTATTTATATAGAATTAGTAATCATAGTTGTGCCTGAAGAATTATCACCAATTATAACTATACAGTAAGATTAGAAGGAAAGATCATTTGCAAACTATAAATTAAATTCCGAAGAAGGATATGAAAACAAATATGTTTTGTATTTATAATAGCATAAATGAGCCTCAAATTGAATGGAATTATGCTTTCACAGTTCAGAATATATTTACATTTCAGGCAGCAATTTAGTTTCATTAAAGCCAGATGGATATGCTCTATTAAATTAACTTACACATTTAAATTACATCAATTATACTGTTTTTATCTAGTTTGTGAATTTTTTTATCACAATGTCATTTACATATTTTAAACATAAATCTTGGTGTGATATCTATTCCTCATACTTAAATTACTGCATACTAAAAATATTCACAAACTAAATAGAAAGGAAATATTAGTAAATCTTACGGAGTATAAAGTTATTGTAAACATTTTTATCACAGTACTATAAATAATAGAAATTAACAATGAAGCATTGAATAATCTACACTTAGTAACTTGTAAACTTTATATAAAAATAATTTATGACAAAAATGTAGCATATGTAAAAATAACAGGAAGAACTGTAAAGGATTGTTTATATATTGATGGTAGAGTTGTAAAGCAAAAGGTCTGGATTCAGAATTCTATGAGATAGAAGGAATGGAAAAAATAATTCAGTAACTTAGACTCTGAATCACTGACATGAGTGTAAGGTTTAAATAGAAAAAGAAGAAGCAAACACTGAGAGGTATACATGACTTTTTTTTCAAAGTGGAGTGTGGTCTGGTTTATCATTACCTCAATCCTCATTGTACAAATTCTCTTCAAGAAGTTTTTATTGCCTTAAGGGGATATAACAAGGTAATATCTCTTATAGGGAAATTATTGACGTTGCAATCACTAGATTGTTACACATCTAATTATGTCAGATCAAGAGACATGTTGAGAAGTCATTATCCTAAACTTTGATCAAGAACATTGACCTATGACTTAAGGTATATTAGTGCTGTCATATAAGGGTATGGCATAGGTTCCATAATTGAATTACAGATATATCTGTTGAACCTGGAATACTGAAAGTCAGTTTTTTCTCTGCTGTATAATAATTGTAGCTTTCTATAATCACCTCCTTCTGTGAAATAAAGATTCTTTGATGAGAGATAAAATTTACATTTTTCTGTGGGTATAAGGATAAATATTTTGAATGCAGTTAAGAATTATGTTGGTGTAAGAAATTGGCAGTATTTAACTTTTTTCTAAAAATCCATGACCCCACTAGCTGTAGATATTTAGCTAGGTTTTCTGTACCAGGCACAATCCCTTCCTGTTGAGTAGGACATAATTACAATTATATAGCTTTTGGTTAGTGCATAAATATTGTGACATCATTAGGCTGTTAGAGATATCTTGTCATGATGGTCATTTTTGTATCACTAGTCATAAGAGCTAGATAGGACTGATTATTGCTATTCTTATTTGGCAGCTTACATAGAATCTTCTTTTTCTATGACAAATAGTTTTCAGGTAGGAAGCATCCAGGTCAGTTCTAGCTCAATCCCAATTTTTAAAAAAAACTATGTCAGATGTGCATGATGTCTTCAGCAATATAAACTTATGTTCAGTGTTTGAGATGTAACAATGAGCAACAGCAATAGCCTTTATTGTTTTGAGGGTCTCTTGGTCTCCTGTGACCAAAACTCCAATGGATGATTTTTTATGCCCAGTACTGTGATTTTTATAAGATCATTTACGGCTCTTGGGAAGACCATATCAATCTAAGTGACATAAAATAATTTAAAAATATATATGGACATACATTTATATGTATCATATATAATTTTAGGTAATTTTAGGTAAATAAAAATACTATGGTTTCTTAAGACTTTTACAATCTTACTCTTATTTTTTTTTCTTTTAATTGCTTCTCCTTCAGTTGACTTCTCTTTCTCTTCCTAACTAAAGGCCTCCATTTTTTCCCATTTTCCTCTTCAGATAAGCTATCTTGGAAGAACAAAATTTCACAGGGTCCTCACTCTAGATAACTTTATACATCTCTTACTGCAGGAAACTAAAGACTATGTAAAATAATGGATCTTATTATCACACTCTATTTTAGCTACTTTCTCCAACATAGTCCATTTTACTTTCTTGCTTTCTGCTTGTAATAACATGTTATATACTGCCATGTCTGTTATCTGGAAATAATAAGTAAGGAGGAAAAGAGCATAGCGTTTGTATTTCTGCATTTGTACTACTTCACATGATGTAATGTTTTCTAGTTCCACCCATGTACCTGTATATTTCATTATTTCATTTTTATTTACTGCTGAGTTGCTTCCAATTTACAAGTGACACATCTTATTTAACCATTTATATGTTGAAGAATATTTAGTTAGTTGTATTTTGTAGCTATTGTGAATATAGCTACAATGAACACAGTTGATCAAGTACCTATGCTGTAGACTCTCCAGTCCTTTGAGACTACTAAGGTGTTGTATATATTACTAACACAGTAAATTTATTTTTAGTTATTCTGAGAGTTCTCCACACTGATTACCAGAGTTTCTACAACAGTTTGCAATTTCCCAACAGTGAAGTGTTTCAATTCTTAACCAGCATTGATTGTCATTTTTTTTCTTTTTTATAGCTATTCTGACTGTGGCAAAATGAAATATCAAAGTTGTTTTGATTTGTATTTCCTTAATTCTCAAAGATAATGAATATTCTTTTGATATATTTTATAGTCACTTTTATTCCCATTTTTGACAACTCTCTAATTAGATGCATAGCTCAATTTTTCAGCTTGGTCATTTGCTTTAATTTTTTAACTGTCTGGTAAGTTCTTTATAAATCTTGAATATGAATCCCCTGTAAGATCCCACTCTGTGGGTTGCCTCTTAACTAAATTGATTGTTTCATTAACTGTGCAAAGCTTTTTAGATTTTGGAAGTCCCACTTGCACAGGTTTTACTTAATCTCTGAACAAATGATGTTCTATTTAAAAGTACTTTCCTACACTTTATATCCTCTAGGGTTTTTCTTAAGTTTTCTTACAACACTTTTAATATCACAGATTTCACATTAAGTTTATTTGTTCTAGTTGAAGTTATTTTTTGTACAAATATATGGATACAGCTCTAACTTTATTTTTCTACATGTTGACACCCAGTTTTTAAGCTCCATTTGTTAAAGATGATTTCTTTGCCCCCAGGGTATGTTTCTGATATCTTTGTCAAATATCAGATGGCTATACTTATGTGTATTCACATTTGGTTCTTCTCAACAGGTGTCTTTATTACTATAACATTTTTGATATATTGAGAGGAGTTATTCAGCTTATATATCCAAGGCATAATCCATTGAGGGAATCCAGAGCAGGAATTCAAAGCAAGAAACTAAAGATAAAAAACATTTATTACTTGCTTGCTTTATTTGGCTTACTCAGTCTTATATTGTACATACCCAGAGCCACATACTCACAATACTTTGAGTCTACTCATATCAATCTCTAGGCATGGCCTTCTAATCAGTAGTAAGAAGTTCTGCTCATGTTATTCAGGATTTATATATGTGCTTTACCTTTTTCTTTGTTTGCTTTTGTTTGTCTGATTTGAGGCAGGTTCTCATTTCTCCAGAGCTATCACAAGCCTTGTAATATACCTGAAGATAAGCTTTTTAAAAAATTATATAATATTTTTTTCTTTACTGAAAACAGATGTTTCTTTTTATTTAATATATTCTAATTACAGTTTCCCTTCCCTATACACCTCCTAGCTCCCCCCTAACTCCCCAAGCATCTCTATTTACCCATTTTCTCTCTCTTATTAGAAAAGAAATAGGCTACTGATGGATTATCATAAAATATAACAAGATAAAATAGCTCTGAACATTCGAGAATACACCACAAAAGAAAAAGAGAAAGAGGGCAGGAAAAGGCACAAAAAACAGATACACAGAGACATACTTTTTTCATAGTTAGATATCACACAATAAACACAAAACTGGAAGCCATAATTTATACACCAAGAACCAGTAAGGTGAGGAAAGATAATGTCCAATTTTTAACAGAAGTTTCCAGCTTGTATTGGGGATGGATGAGTGGTAAAAGGGAGGTTAGGAGGATAAAGTCTGTGAGATCCACAAAAGAGAACAGGCTGGAGATGAAAGGCTATTTCAGATGTTCTGTTTCAAAGCAAAGTCTGATACTCAGAGACTGAATTTGAAGGAGTGGTGAATAACTTCAGTTAGATTACCTATTTCCTGGTCTGCTTAACTGCTGTGTTCCCAGATAATTCCTGCATGTGTTGGAGGCTACAATAATAGAATGGCTTCAGGGAAGATAGGTTAGAGGAGAGCATCCTTATGACCCATTTGAGTTGGGGTCAGAGAAGAAAAGAGACTGCAGCAGGCATTCTTCTATTAAGCTGGTTGTGAGTAGGGGTGATTAAATCTGTTGAAACAGGAGAGGTGAAGATTTGTAGTCAGTCTACCAGCTTTCCAGGCAATAGTGGCCTCTGGGCTAGCAAAGATTGTCTGATGGATTTGGGCTCAAAGATAAAAGTGCGATTAGAAAAAAAGATCACTGGTATCCTGTAGCTCTGTTTTATTTTTTGATGAATTAGGTGTAACATAGGCATTACATGAAACTAGACTACTTTTCCAGCCACAAATCTCAAATTCTTAGGTCCACAAGAAAACACATAAAAAGGCCACAGTAGATGGAAGAATTCCATCATAATGACATTTTTGCTAAAAATTACTCACATCATACACATAAAATTTATACAAGTTGCAAATTATAAATACTGTTCATATCACACGAAGTTATGAAAATTTCAAAATGCACAGAAATGTCTTACTTAAACATTTGTAGAATTTTCTTGTTTCAGCCTATTTCAGTTACAGATGAGAATATATATCCAGATAGGGATGCAAAACTTGTAAGGCTTTTCTCACTTTAAGGATAATTTTTTCCACCAAAGTAAAAAATAACAATATTTTACAAGTCATAAAGAAAATAATTGAACACTGGTGATACAGAGATATTCCATTCTTGTAACTGTGATGTCATATGTTGACATCAGTGCTTCAAATGCCCCATGATTCCTACAATTTGGTATAAAAGGAACCTAAACAATAGGGTCTATGCTGTTTTGCTTGTATGGACAAACCCATCATCTCTGATCCATATTTTAAAGAGGATACTTATAATACACATTTTGAGAATACGTATATGACATCTTTATTCACAATTTTTGAATGGTATTTTAAAATATAAATCCACTCCTACACTGTCGAGTAGGATGTAGTGATTTTAAGGATACTAGAGTGGCTCTGGTTTCTATTATTTTTTTTTTCTTTCATGATCTGCTGACTAGACAACATCATTTGTATAAATCCTGCCTTGTAACTAAGGCATTCTATAACTCATGTATTTAGAAATATATCATTTAGAAAGATATTCAAAGAAAACATTTCTTTAGAATAATAATATATATGTAAATATTTACTTGTGTAGACAAAATTTTATACTTATATGTAATGTTTATGTAATAATGCATAATAGGATAGTAGGTTTTTATATAATGATATATAATATATATTTATATATTGAAATTAATCAGTATCTGTAGAAATAATGTACTACATATTAAAAAATATATAATTTAACAATAATTCTATAGAAACATAAATATAATTGAACTTATGAATTTATGAATATATATAATACTTAGAAATATATATTTACTTATAAGAATAACATATAATAAACATGTTCATTTATATATTTTTCTAATTGAACTTTGAGAGGCCAGTTTTACTGATCCACTTCAGAGTAATAAAAGGAATGCCTCCGACTAGTGAATGGATTGGATAAGAAACTTCCTTATCTTGCATAATTAAGAATAAATTTCTAACTCACAGGTAAAATAAGAAAACACCACCTTCCGAAGGTAACTTTCTCTTTTACTTATTAAAAGTAGTCTCTAACACTTTCTGTTTCCATTCAGCCAAATATCTCTATATCTCTACATTTCTGCATTCTATACATACAAGTACATATCTTATTTTCTATACATACGGCCATATATCTCAATACACAGTTACATGTCCTCACATTTTTCTTTTACATACATTCTCTTCAAAAACTTGTTTTATCTTCCTTGCTTCCATACAGGTGCATATCTCCATACAGCCATAGCTAATATTTCATGTACATGCCTCTCTCACCACATAATCTTTTACATTGTTTAAAACATTCTCACAGAGCTCTTCTCATAACTCTTTTCATAGTTACTATACATAGCAATGACTCTTTCACATAGATTTGCATAGCAATAACTTTCACATAGATTTATCTCTCCCACACATACTCACAAGAATATGCTTTTTCTACATCATTCACTTATTCTCTCATACATTCATTCTCTCACATATCTCTCACCCTCTCTTTAGGAATCTTTTTCATCAACTCTCATTCAGCACATATACACTCTCATTGTTCACAGTTCTATCCTTACATGCTGTTTCTCTTACACACTCTCCTTCATACATATTCATTCCTCCTCCCTTCACTCTACATTGTTTCTGTTCCCTCTCTCTCTCTTTAGCCAAACTAAATAATTTTATGCTACATTTTCAGGACCTAAGTCATTTTTATAACATATGAAATAATAGTTTTTTTTTTCAAATTTTCCCAATGGTTAGCTGTGCACATACCTTTTTCCCGAAACAGAGACAGATCCTGAAATTCATGACATAACAAACAGTGGGAGGTTAAACTATGAGTGGTCAGGTACCACTCAACTATTACAAGGGGTTATGTCTCAAACAGCCTGGTGCTGATTTAGCAATAAACAACATTTGTGAAATAGTCTACATGTTTATTTCGCAGGAGCTGTTTAGTCTGTCTGAATTTGTTCTGAAGTCTAAAATTAATTGTTGTTGAGACTGAAATACAAAAATCCTGTGACATATAAATAAATAATATTCTGGTATTATTTATATATGTCAGAGTTGATGATTCACAATCATAACAGTGCCCAAAAATATAAAACACACTACCAATGGGCTGTGGAAAGAACCCCACAGCTATTTTTATTAGACAAGCATTGCAGTGGCACTTGAGAAAGTTACAGGCATAAAACAAGCACTATTCACTACCAGTTATCCCATAGGCATTGCCTAGTGGAGCCAGTCCATGGGTTTTGTTTAGTGGGACTCCTCCACTGACTTTTCCCAGTAGGTTCCCCAACACAGATTAATTCATCTGGTCACACAACTGTTAAATACTGGATGTCATTCACTGTATACTCCCATGTCCCTCAGCATTTTTCACAAGATACAGATAATCAATTTATATTGACCGGTGAAGAAATTTGAGAATTTTGGGAAATGTTCAAGGAACATGGTTTTCTAAAGGGGAATATATTCCCCCATAGGTAATACCTCTATACTACACACCACACAGGCATTCATCATCTGGGAAAGAGGGAGTCTCAATTGACAAAATGCCTTAACAAGATTGGTAAATGGGCAAACTGGAAGATTGAGAGTTGATGGCAAAGGGCCTAGCCCACTGTAACTATTGCTACTCCTGGACAGACAGGTTGTCCTTGGTGGGATAAGAAAATAGGGGAGTATGGAATGCAATCCACTATGTAGCATTCCCCCATGGCTCCTATTTTAGCTCCTGACTCAAGGTTCCAGTCTTTTATTCCCTCAGTTATGGAATGTAAAGTATAAAATTAAATGGATCCTTTTCTCCCATAGTTGATTGTGGTCATAGTCTTTATCACAGCAATAGAAAGCAAACTAAGATAAGCTACTCAGTTAGTGTAACACTTTACATTTATATTTAGGTAAATAGGAAAATAGTAGCATATGTTCAACTGTCTTTTCATTTTTCATCCAATCCGCTATATGGGGATGAAATAGTTTAATAATTTTGACACAATTCATCATTGCCATATATAAATCAGATATGTATATTTTGGTTTTGTTTTATGTTTTTTCTTCATTTTATTATAAATGTCTTTTTATCCATGTATCCCACTGCTGCCCTTCCTTCCCATATTCCTAGTCCCTCCCAGTCAGCTTTCAGTTTTCTACCATCCCATCCACTCATCCCCTCAACAAAAGGGCAAGAAGTCCCAAGGTAGTTCACCTCAGGATGGCATGTCCACTCCAGGCAAGTCCAATTCCCTCATCCCAAAATCAAGACTGGGTTAGATTTTTCTCTACAGGGAATGGGCTCCAACGTGCCAAGCCATTCACAAGAACACAGTCTGATCCCACCCCTCGAGGCTCCACGCACTGCCCATGCATATGGACAGTTGCCAACAATTGGAGAGCCTAGCTCCTTTTCCTGATGGATCTCCAGTGATAATTCTTGATTCAGTTATGTCCCAAGCACTCCACCCAGCCATCACTGTGGGAGTTTTCCTCACAATCCCTATCCTTATACAGACTCTCCTCCCCTGCTCTTGGCTAGACCAGGAGCTCTGCCCAGTGCTCAGCCATGAATATCTCCTTTCACCTCTATTTTTTGTTGGATTTGGATTCTGTGATGACACAGGGTGGTCATTCATTTGATTATAGGGAAGATGGGTTTAGTGACCCCTCCAGTAATGGTTGGAGACCTCACCAGGGAAATCCTTCGAGTTGTTGGAGGTTTCCCTAGCACCTAGTTTCTTTCCAATCCAACACTAACTTCGTCTATTGAGAAATCCATCTCTTTCTTTTTCCCTATTTGCTTCACTCACTCAATAATCTCCTTTCAAGATTTCTTCCCAATTCTACTTGGTTACAACATGTTATGACCCAAATTTGCTAAGGTGATCTCTATTTTCTATTCTTAGGGAAATCTCTAAATGTATTTCCTAAGTTTCTTCTGATCCCAAGCTGTTCAGGGTTTGTGGTTTGGGGCTTGAGTATTCTTTGCCTTTTGTCTAAAATCCAATTATGGGTGCATACATCCCATGCCTATCTTTCTGGACTTAGATACCTCTCTCGGGGATATTCTCTAAAGTCATCCATTTACCTACAAATTTTAGAATGTTATTTTGTTTTTTTTTACTGATGAATAATACTCAATTTTGTAGAGGTACCACAGTTTGTTAATCCATTCTTCAGTTGAGGGCTGTCTAGGTTGTTTCCAAGTTCTTGCTATTATGAATAATGCTGTTATGAACATATTTGAGCTAATGCCTTTGGGGTATGAATGTGCATCCTTTGGGTATATGTCAAATAGTGGTATTGCTGGATGCTTGGGCAGATTGATTCTCAGTTTTAGAAGAACCACCATTCTGCATTCCAGAGTGGCTGTACATTTTTACACTCCCACCAACAATGGAGGAGTGTTCTCCTTGTTCTGCATCCTCTCCAGCATAGGATGTCATCTGTGTTTTTGACCTTAGCCATTCTGACAGGTGAAAGGTGGTATCTCAAAGTTGTTTTAATTTTCATTTCTCTGATGGCTAAAGATGTTGAGCAATTTCTAAGTGCCTTTTAGCCATTTGTAATTCTGTTGAGAATTCCCTTTTTAGCTCTGAACCCCAGTTTTAAATGGGTTGTTTATGTTTTGGGGCTCTAGTTTCTTGAGTTCTCTATATATTTTAGATATCAGTCCTCTGTCTGATGTAGGGTTGGTGAAGATCTTTTCCCATTCTGTAGATGGTTGTTTCATCTTATTGATTGTGTCCTTTGCCTTACAGAAGCTTCTCAGTTTCAGGAGGTTCCAGTTATTGATTGTTTTTATTAATGCCTGTGCTACTGGTATTATATTTAGGAAGTTGTGACCCGTGCCAATTCATTGGAGGGTATTTCTCACTTCCTTTTCTATAAAGTTCAATATAACTGAGTTTATGTTGACGTCTTTGATTCACTTGGGTTTGAGTTTCATGCAGGGTGATAGGTTTGGATCTATTTGTATTCTTCTACAACCTACCAATAAGGTATGACAACATCATCTGTTGAAGATACTATCTTTTTTCCATTGAATATTTTTGGCCTCTTTGTCAAAACTCAGGTGTTCATAGGTGTGTGGGTTAATGTTGGGGTCTTCAATTCAATTCCATTGATACACACGTCTGTTTTTTTGCCAGTACCAGGCTGTTTTAAATACTGCAGCTCTAGAGTGTAGTTTGTCAAGTCAAGAAAGGTGATTTTCCCTGAAGTCCTTTTAGTGATCAGAATTGTTTTGGCAATCCTGAACTTCCTGTTATTCCATATGAAGTTGTTCTTTCAAGGTCTGTAAAAAATGTGTTGGGATTTTGATGGGGATTGCATTAAATCTGTGGATTGCTTTTGGTAAAATTAATATTTTACTATTTTGATCCTACCTATCCAGGAGCACAGGAGATATTTTCATTTTCTGATATCCTCTTCAGTTTCTTTCTTCAGTGTCTTAAAGTTTTTGTCAAACAGAACTTCTACTTCTTTGGTTAGAGTTACACCAAGATATTTAATGCTATTTGCAGCTATTATAAAGGGTGATGTTTCCTTTATTTTTTCTAGCCCTTTTATCCTTAATGCTTTAAAAGGCTATTGCATTTTTTTTACTTCATCTTGTACCCTTCTACATTGTGGAAGGTGTTTGTCAGCTGTAGGAGTTCACTGATAGAATTTTGGGGTCATCTCCTCTCATTAAGTCTAATGATGCAATCAATCCAGTAGGACAAATAGGTCCAAAAAGCAAGCAACAGATTTAGAGGTATCCCCTATATTAGCAGTCTCATAAGAAGAAAACAAAGTTGTACAATTGTAACATATATGTAGAGTGCCTATCTCAGTCCTACGCAGGGTACCTGGTTTTTGTTGGTTCAGTCTCTCTGAGCCCAGGTTAGTTTGTTCGGGGGGGGGGGGCAGGGAGGTTGGTACCATGACACCACTATTCATACAATCCTTTCTCCTCTTCTTCTGCAGGATTTCTTGAGCTCCCTCTAAAGTTTGGTTATGGGTCTCTGCATCTGTTTCCATCAGTTTCTAGGTGAAGAATCTCTAATATAGAGCATAGTATTATTAAGAATCCTTTTATTGACACTTTTTAAATATTTTTGGTAGTCACACTTGATTCTATACTAAGTCTCTGGGTCCTAGGTCCTAGCTTTCAGGTTAAGCTTCCTCTCAGGTCAGCCAGTAATTAGTTGATTACCTCCAAAATTTCTACATCATCTTTACCTCAGCACATCTTTTAGGTTGGGTTTGTATCTCTGGTCCCTACACTGGAAGTCTTTCCTGGTTACAGGAGATGTTTGGTTCAGGCTTCACATCCTTTCTTGCTTGCCCCAGCCCGTGGGATCAGTCAATGGAGGGTCTGGAAGAGAGAGTGGGACAAAGAATGGGAGGAGACGCAAAGAATGGAGACAAGGCTGGAGAGTCTGCTCAAGTCTCAAGTTTATTGTAACTTGGTACAGTATATAAATGTTTCAGGGAGGCAGCCTCCAACCTGATGATTACATCACCATCCAGGGTGGTAGCCCCCACCTGCTGGCTGCACTACAAGGAAATAGTAACAGTAACCAAAAGCAGGGGTTTAGTCATTGTGCAGAAAGAACAAATTGTGCATCATGGCATGGTGGCCAGGACCACAAGGAGCCACGAAATATATCATTCATGCCTGGGAGAGAACCTCCTCGCTCAGAGAACAATTCAACAGGCTGAGAGAAGAAGGAAGGGAAGTCTTTCCCACACTTGTGGGTCTCCACACTTGCTAAGAGTCTTAGAGGAGTTACCATTCCTCTTGCTTTTTCTTTTATCCCCAAAATGTTCTTAAATTCCAGTTTTTTCCTCCAAGTACTCTCCATCTCCATCCTTTCCTTACCTAATCTGTCCTTCTTCCATCCCTACACTTCTACAACCCCTTCCTTCCCTGTCCATTGGCAACATCTGTTATATTTCATTTCAAAGTGAGTTTAATATTTAAATAGTGATAACATGAACCTGGGAAGGAAATAAAATGAAACACACTTTAAAGAACCTGATGCATGCTAAAAGTAAAATATTAATAAATGTGAATATAAGTAAAATCTGAGAATGTAAATAAATTTAAAAAACAGTGTTTATAACATTACATGAGAAATGCCCTTTCTTTTCCAAAACTGTCCTAATTAGAGGATATGTAACAATAACTCTGTGGTCATTGGTGGTTGTTTTTTTTTTTTAATATATATTGTTGAAAATGCATTCAATTATGAGTTCAAGGCTTGTTCTCATTCACATTCTGATGCACTTAGAAAGTTGTTAGATTACAGGAAATAAATCTCAGACTAACAATATCACTCTTCTTAAGCCAGAAACACATGGGGTAATATATATTGAATTATTTCAGAAATCTTGGTCTAATAGGAGCTGGGTGCTTCTGTGTCTCAGGTATCCAATCTTGGCCCAATATTATCCCTTGATCTAGTAGGAGCTTTGGGTCCTATAGGATTTTCTGATCCTATAGGGCCTGGTAAAATCTGTGTCCCAAGAACTCACTCTGGATTCATCTGTGGGTGGGTCTGGGTCTAGGAGATCTGTTGAGGTTGCAGTGACGAGTCAGTTTGGAAGATTGAGTTGGTATTGCAGATGGAGCTGTCCAACAGACTAGGGTGTTCATGAGGAGTTCTGCCCAGTATGACTCTTCCCACCTGGCCTGTGAAAGGTGCAATAATGGGTGGGAGTTGGGTTACACTCAACCCAGGCATAGGTCCCAAATACCAGGCTCTCTGGCTAGGCTTGTGAAGTGTCACTCACCTCTTGATCCAATAGGGGCTGGTGAACTCTGGGTCTCAGGAAGCTGCTGAGGTTGCAGGTTGATGAGATAATTTAAGGGATGGGATGGGACTTATAGATAGGGGTGTCCAACAAACTGGGGTGTTAATGGGGACATTTTTCTTTCAGGAATCTTCCATTATGGCCTGGGATTGGGGCCCTGATTACTTTTTTTTGCAGTTTTTATTCTTAGTCATACATTTTGTTTTAGTAAGTATAGCTTCAGTTGTTTAGAGTCTCATATGCATGTGAAATTCTTTCTTCAGTTCAAAGTATCTCTTATAGTACTATCATTAGAATTGGTTTGGTGGACAGAAATTTTTTAGCCCTCTTTGTAGCATGAAAAGTTTTTATTTCTCCTTTTATTCGGGCAGGTAGTTTTGTTCCATAAAGTAGTATATATAGGAATTCAAGGAATTTAAGAGCTTGGAATACTTTGTTCCTAGCTCTTTCTCCTTTCAAAGTTTCCATTGAGAAACTAGCTAGATGTGTTTTGAAGTTTTGATGATGTTTCAACATTTTCTATTCTATATTTTTAGTGTTTTTACTGAGATATGCCATGCCACTTCTCTGATCTTATCTATTTAATGTTTTCTGTGCTTAATATATCCGCATATATGTGTCTTTGGTTTAATTTTTTCTGTGAATTTGTTGTAGATCTGGTCTATGTCAGATTTGGTTATTTTAGTAATGTATTTCTATAAATTATTTGTTTTTTATTTTTTAAATATTTTCTGTGTGTTCTATTATGTGTTTTTTTTTTAAAAAAAAAAACATATTCTTTTGCTGTGTGATATAATTTATCTACCTTATCCTCAAGTCCTGATATTTTACCTTCTACTTGATCCAGTCTACTTGTAAGGGTTTCATCTGAGTTTTAAATTATGTTGTTGGATTTTTAAGTTCAATATTCAATTTTGCTTGAGATTTCTTATTACATTCAATTTTTCACATTTTACAGTTTCTTCATCGTTTTAATTCAGTTGCACTTTTATGTTTTCTTGAGCATCAGTTGTGTTTTTAATATTCTTTTTAAGTTTATTCAACTCTTTCTTTGTGCCTTCTTTAAATGTTTTGAAGTTTTGATGAAGTTTATGATTGTTGCTTTGAGTTATGTGTCTTGGTTCTTCTAGGTAGTTTTCATTGCCTAACACTTCTGAAGGGCTGGTGGATTTGAGTGTGAGTATCCCACCCTTTAATATTATTTGCATTTTTATGGTGAAACTTTGTCTTATGGGTTTCTTGTGTGTGTGTGTGTGTGCTTGATATAGAATCTTATGCTGCCTTAGGCAAGACTAACACAAAGGCCTAGTGTGTTGGCATGTTATAGGACATGTTTCAAAGACATACAAGCCTGGTTTTTCACACAGATGTGCTGTTTAGAGTTAGATATGATAAAGATGTTATATGCTATGGGAGAACTTCCAGAAATGACCTATACGCAGGGAGATATGACAAAAAATCAGGAGGTTGAAGAGAGTGTAACCCCATTCAGATTTGTGAAACTTATCAAACTAAGCTCAGAGGCTGCATCATTAGCTCCAGTTCTGCAGTTTAGAGTTTGGTTGTGGGAGCTAATTTAAGGAGGATTTATCAGGTTTCACCGGTACATTGGATATTGAATGGGTCAAACACGAACATGGGAAAAATGTAGTTGAAACTTACTAGGTATGCAGAATGTGTGGGACTTTGGCTATGTCTGGGGACTAAATAGGTGTAAAGGATGACACATTCAGTGATTTCATTAGAAATTTAATAGGCTAGTTGTTGGCAAAGAATGGGATCTAGATAAAGCCTGGAGATTAGGTATAAGAAGGATAGCTGGAGTGGACCGCTGTTGGCCTTTTTTTTTTTTTTTTTTTTTTTTGCTCCTGTGGGAGGGCCAACTACCCAGCTCTCAAATAAACACACATGTAGGTTTACTATTATTCATAAATGGCAGGCCTTAGTTGTGACTAGTTTCTATCCAACTTTTCTTGACATAAATTATTCCTTCTATCTTTTGTCTCTGAGTTTTTTTTTCCTTTTCCTATTTCTATTTATCTTTCTTTATTTCTTACTCTGTGCTTGCTGTGTAGCTAAGTAGCTGGCCCCTGATGTTTTCCTCTTTCTCTGGCTCTCTTCCCAGATTTCTAATTCTTTATATTCTCTTTGCTTACCATAGCTGCCTATCCTTTCTCCTGCCTTACTATTGGTCACTTAGTTCTTTACTCAACTATTAGGTGTTTTAGACAGGCAAAGTAAAATAGCTTCACAGAGTTAAACAAATACAACATACAAAAGTAACACACCTTAAAATAATATTTTACAACAGTGGACAGGTAAGGGGAATAGGATTGAATTTGTTTTTTATAAGTCTGTAACACACATAGTGGCTATGTGGCTTTTTGTAGGAAGCAATGTTAAAGTCACTGATGATTCCCAAGGGAAAGAAGAAAGCCTAAGACAAGTGGTGAGGCAAGTTGCTGTGTCAGGACTTGGGGAACCTAGAGAGACTGGAATGGGGAATGGAAAGCAGAGCATAGATAACCTACCAGAAAATGTATCACTTGTACTGATTCTGGGGTAATCATAGAGAATAGAGCTGAGCTGAGGTCTTTGTCAAATACCAAAGGAGATGAAATAAGAAGGAGGAGTGAGGAGAATAGTATTAGCAGGAGTATTAGAACCTTTGGGTGTCCTTAATGAAGGCAGTAAAAGTGGGCAAACATAACTTGCCTGATACCCAAATAACTGTGGTAGCTGTGGGATTCCTGGAAGTAAGCCAGTAGGATTTACTTTTATCACAATTTGTCGACTTCTCTGGTAAACATTCAAACTTGAGGCTTGCAACAATTAGATTAACTTTGCTTTAGACAGCTAAAAACTCAAGCACTGTTTTATTGCCTATAGTTTTCTCATTTTGGCACTTGAGAGTTCATTTTCATCTCAGCTGCCTCTCTGTAATTGTAGTCTACCAAATAGACTAACTGACGTTTCTAAATACATTCTTCAGAATTTTCTTTATCTCACTTATATTTATTGAGGAAATGAGGTATAATTAGTTTCTATGTTTTTACACAATAAGCATATGCTAACATGTCTACCACTTCTTGAAGATTTCTTTTCTTCTGAACTATGTCTTAGTTATTGTAGGCCATTTTTGCCACAACTTTTAATGAAATATAAAAAGAGAATTTATGAATATCTGCAATGTTCTTACAAGAAAGTTTAAGATTGATTTATAGTGACTTTTCTAATGCTAAAACTGATGTGTTTATACTTTCAAACTTTGCTGAGGATTGTGAATGAAAGTTCTTAGAAAGAAGCCCTTCTTTTTTTTAACTGAATCTTTTGTGTGGCTTATTAACTGATTTGAATTTTACAGATTATAGAAAGTTTATAATGTTTCAGCTCCAGAACCGTGTTAAAATTTGTCTCAGTCTATCTTTAGCACTCTTATTATGCATTCCTTTGTCATCTCTGTATCTGAAGTAACAGTCATGTGACTATCAGGAGAAAATTTTTTGAAGTGTTTTAACAGTGTAGAGCCTGTTTTCACTAATGAAAAAGCTGGAGTGTTATCAGGAAACATCTGAGACTTGTAGATAATCCTTTCCAGCTTTGCTGTAATGTAACCGTGAATGTATACGAAAGCTTCCTAGATTTGTGACCTTATTTATTCTGATACAATAGAAATGTCATTTAAAAAAAAAAAAAAACTACCACTACTTTGTAGCCTACTATTAAGGGAAGCTAAGTCCCAGCCTATGGTTACTATTTTGTAACTACAATAACCTATCTTTTACCTTTTCTAAGATATTTTCAATTGTGTTATTTTAATTCTCCTTAAAACATTTTAACTGTCATAAAAATCCTTTCTGTATTGATTTTTATTCTTGGTAGGAAATTTAATAATTTTTAATTTCTAAAGGTTCAAACTTCGTTTAAATTGTTATTTCTTATTAATTTTTCCTTCTACTGAAAATGACTGAATATAAAAACTGGTTAGGCATCTAAAAGGAATCGACTCCAAAGCTTGCCTTCTGAGACTGACCTTGATGGAATCTAGAAATATCTGAAGTTTTGGTTTCCAGGTGCCTCTTACCACTTCTGTTTAAAGACCTTAGCTTAGAAATTACATGTGAGGATGTAATACAAACTCTGGTACAAACACTAATTTATTCTAGTAAACAGGTTTTGCTCTTGATTTTTTGAATTGATATTAATATTTGAATACCAATATTAATTATTATTTGAATAATATTAATACATGGAAATAAATTGTTTCATATCATTTTCATAAAAGATTCAACTCGATTGCCTCGATGCCAAAAATTATTTTTTTTTAAATCCCTGAGCTGATAACCTAATAAACATGTTTACTAATTTTCAGATTTATTTATTTGTGCTCAAATCATAAGAGACATTGAACCTTAAAAATACCTAAATTGTAGAATTATGTGTTCTTTTGCAAATCAACAAATCCTATAGTATAAAAGATAAAAAAAATTCTCCATGTGATTTTTGAAGAGAGACATAACTAACTTCTGCTTATCAATTCAAAGAAACATTATTTACTTGTAAGACACACATAATAAAAGAAAAGTTGGCTCCATGTATAGAAAACATTATGAAATATAGAACATTTATATCTCCAAATATAATATTATTTAATATGTCACTTTAACTTTGCTTTCTTTAGTGTACCATAGTGTTACCAAATATATATTATGACACAAAATTTAAATCCACACACTTAGAAGAATTTATAGCAATTATATGTCAGTATTCCCTTAAGTAAGAGATAACCATTTTCTACCAAAAATCTCAGTAAAAATTTTGTATGGCAATACTGGTTTTTGTTAGGATTTCTTTTACTGTGATAAAACAATATAATTAAAATCAACTTGAAAAGAAAAAGGATTATTTCTCTTACAATTCTACATCACAGTTCATCACCAAACAAAGTCAGAGTAGAAACTTGAAAGTAGCAACTGATGCGGAGTTTACTACAGAATACTTCTTTGTTGATTTGCTTTTGATGGCTTGTTCTTCTGCTTAACAATGCAACCTAAGACCACTAGTCCAGGAATCATACCATATGCAGAAGCATGGACTCTCCCAAATTAATTACTATTTAAGAAAATACCTATTAGGCTTCCCTAAAGGCCAATGTTTTGAACTCATATTTTCAATTGTGTTTTTTTTTCTCATATAACTTGTATCAACTTGTCATTAAAAAAGCATTAACAAGGGTTAAAGCTCAGTCAATATCTAGTCAGTAGGACATTTAGCTATGTCCAAAGTAGATAAGGAGAGTTTGTAAAATTTTCCTCACATATCTTCTATCACCACCACCAGAAAATGACTTATTTTAGTGTGTGGACATTGGGTTTAAAATGTAGTATTTGGCTAATCTAAACTCAACAAGTCATCTTATGCACTTGGTCCTTGACTCTGTCCTATATGGTAATAATTTTGTGACTTCTCCTATAGATTCATATATTTCCTTATTTAAAAAATATTTTGTTTGCTGAATTTATTCCTTCTAAGAATATGGATTATCAGGAAAAGCATTTTTAAATAACTTGGCCTCTATAAGTTTCATTCTATGTATTTAGCCCTTCTCTCATATAATATATCCTTACTGCAATTTCCACTTTCTCCACTCATGCTAGTTCTTCTCTCCTATGCCTCTCTCTAACATGCCCCAGATAGGTTTGTCCTCAGAGCTTCAGGAAGCTCTACTGGAATCTATGCACAAGAATCAAACTTAGGGTAATGTTTCAAATTCAATAAAAAAAAAAAATCTCACCCATCTGTCTTCCAGCTTCCTCAGCCTTTCTCCTTGTGGCTTCTACTCTCTGCTGTGACTTTAAATGGTGACTTAAATACCCTCTTCACCCAGTTGTTTCACATCCAGGTTAAGATTAAGGGGATGACACCACCATTGCCTACCTAGAAGCCTGGCATTCCTTCTGTAAACTAAGCTGGCCTCAAACTCAGATTTTTCTGGGACTAAGGGCATAGGTCACCAGTTCTGGATATGCCCTCTGCTGTGATTAAAGGTGTGAGTTATGACTCTCTGATTCTCCTAGACTGACTGTAGGCAGATCCCTCTAACATCTCAGACTGGTTTTTTATTAAATTTGAAACATATACCCACAGAGTAATTTCTTTTTAATACATCTTTATTGGTGCAATGCTTAATGGAACATCCCTTTAAGGCATGGCATAATGGCATTACATAACACAACAATGAAGGCATAGGTTTTATATAACCCAAACAGGCCAGTCCCCTGATATGGCCGCACCGATCATAAAATGGAGTGGATGTGGGTGTTCCTGCTTCCTATGTGCCTAAATTAACAATAAAGGGGATCTTGATGTTCTTTCTTCTGCTAAAGCACCTTCCTTAAGAAATATTTTGTGAAGGCTTAATTTATATCCTTAAATCTTCAAGTTAGGATCTTGTGTTAATAAATTCAGGTGCAAGAAAGCTTTAGAAAACTTTTTGGGTAAGTTAGCTCTGGATAGCTCTCTGATCAGTAGGGGTAACAACTTTAGGACATATCAATGAGTTATCTTGTCTGGGGCTTCCCCTTGGACACCTGAGAAAAGTTTCAAATGAGTTAGTATGTTGAGGTCTAATTCCACTGGGATGTTTACTAGCAATAGATAAATATTACAAGCAAGGAAGGCAGACATTGAGTCAGCTTTGGGTGGGGGAAACAAAAACCTGGAAGATCTTGTCTGTGACTCTTTTTACACAGTGATAGGGGAATGTATCCATATGACCTCAGGTATGAAGGAGCTTGTGACCAACAAATGGAAGATTACACTGCTGAAGATTCCTGAGATTTCAGTTGCAAGGAAATAACACATGGAGGAAGCTGCCTTCACACACAGAAATCCTCTGTAGAAATCATTTTAGCACACGCAAGAGCAATTAACACCATAACTTCTTGAGTACTTTGGCTTTTCCTCAGTCAGAAACCCTTGCCTCTGATAGGTCAGCCTTGCTGGTGCCAAACCATTCTCACTTCATATTTCTGTGGCTCCCTGAACCTCTCCTTCAGATCTACTTCTACTTTGTTTCTCTTCAGAAAAGAGCAGAATTCAGTGATATCAACTGAAGACGCATAGCAAAACCCAATACAACTAAGTACTAACTTTAATATCAAGGCTGGACAAGACACCTAGCAGGAGGAAAGGGGTCCTAAGTCTAAGAAAAAGAGTAAGAGACACCCTACTACTATGGTTGGAGTCCCAGAAGAACACCAGGTTAAACAACATAGGTTTTACACAGTGGACCTGGCACAGAACCTCTAAGAACCTATGATTTTGTGGCTTGTGTTATCTTGTAAGACTCTGTACTTTTACATACTACCAAAATTATTGCCTTTATTAATTTTATTTATCTTCACAGTTAAGTAAGACTGAGGTGAAATATCTGTGTTCATTTTTAGGTGGGTCAGTTGTATCAAATTGGTTCATCTTAAAAATTGAAAAAAAAATTCTACTCCTTATTTATGGATATAATAAAAATCCCTGGGCTACATGAAGTTGTATTAAAGATGAAATATAGATAACAGCTATTTTTAAAGAATATTCTTGTGTCTCCTAATTTTCTTTATCATGATACTTCAGATCATTTCTACATTAAGTAGAGTAAACTTGGGAGAACAGTAACAACTAATTATTGATGGATTTGAAAATAGTTGAATCAGATAATAAAACCCAATTCTATTATCTGTTCATATTGTTGGTCATAATGTAAAATACCATTGACCATAGATTTGTAGAATATTTGGCTAAAATTTTTTATTGACTATATTACTAGGAGAATTTTATTTCCTTTAGATCACAGCTAGTTTGATTTCTTATTAATATTTGCTATTATATAAATTTATATATGAAATAAACTTCAGATAAGACATTTGTTTTTACAGAAGTTCTTCAAATTTGTGCTGAGGAAGTATCTCAAACAGGAAAATTGTTTGCCTCCAGGGAAGTTATTTGCCTTTCAAGTGTAAGACCTGGGTTTGATCCCCAGAGCTCATATGAAAGTTGTTGTGTATTATTTCATGTGTTTGTAATTTCAGCACTAGGAAGGTGGAGTCACATTGATTACTGAGGCTCACTGGCAAGCAAGTCTAGACTAATTGGTGGATTCTGACCAAAAAGAAATCCATCTCAATGGTGGTGAGAGGTATTTCTGAGGATGCTATTTGAAGTTTCCCTTCACAAGTGTACACATTTATGCATAGCCAGCCACTTCTGAAGCATCAGTGCACACATACAGAAACTTCAATAAAAATACTATGAAAAATATTCAAATATGTAATTTTTGAAGCAAGAAAAATGTTCCAATTTTGATTTCAGAAGTTCAAAATTTATTAGGAAAGGTTTGTAAGAATTGCAGTCAATCGTAAATCTCAAATTGCAGTCTAATTTTATCATGTATTTTTAATGAAGCTATTACAATCAGTTATATAAGTTATAAGTATTTTAATATGATACTATAGGAACAATATGTAGTAATTTCACTGAAAGGAACACTTTGGGCTAGATATATCACTTAGTTACTTAAGAGCTAGCCTAGCATGCGTGAAACCCAGTATTTAAATGAGAAGAAATACAAAAAATCGAGAAAGAGGCATTGGCACAAGCCAATAATTACACATCTTATGTAGTATCAGAAGGATCAAAACTATATAGTCTTCATTGGCTGAATGGTAAGTTTAAGGAAACCCTGGATTATAGGAGGCTAGGAATCCAATTAATTAATTAATTAATTAATTAATTAATTAATTAATTAATTTGGAAACAATTTCTCTCCTTGTACTTCTGTCTTAATTGTGTGTGTGTGTGTGTGTGTGTGTGTGTGTGAACTGGACTGGACAGGAAAAATTATCTAGTAATAGGAAGCTCAATTGAGGAAATACCTAAATTTTATTGCCTGTAAGAAAGATTGCAGAGCATAGTTTTGATTGATGATTGATAGGTGAGTACCCAGCTCACTATTGGTGATATTGCACTTACTACATGTGGTCCTGGATTACATAGACAGTCAGGGTGAACAAGCCATAGGTAGCATAGATTTTAAGATGCTGTCATGACTTCTATACTAGTTTCTTTTTCCACCATGAAGCCTTCTGCATCATGACTGGGTAATGTACTCATGTGTCAGGTGGTGGTAGTGGTATGTGCATGTATATATGGCACATAGAGAGGCTTATATGACATTATATGTAAAGGAAGACAGAAACAAATGGAAAAATTAAAATGGATTGTAAATAGTCACAGATTTAAGAATCAAGGGAAACTCAATTTTAACAGCACATGGAGAAAACTGAAAATCTGTACTCTAACTGCAAAAATCTTTCAACAAAATGTGTTGAAATTTAGTTAAAAATATAAAACACAATCTAGTAAATTTTAAAAAATAAACTATCAAGAAAGAGGTGACAAGAGAATTGCAGAAATTATATTGGCATACTTCTGAACACAGTTAATGAGATGCACCAGGAAAAGCATGAGAACATAGTATACTCCTTACCATGCTTCACAAAGCACAGACTATATAGTTAGCTTTGAGTAATAAGTGAAAGTTGACATTTAGTTCAACTCAGGAAAATGTATTGAATATCTTACAAAGAATAGTTAATGATGTTTTTATAATATTTTGAGATATTCTCAATCCATTTCCTTCCCCTATGTTTCTGTTCAGAAAAAAGTGAGTCTCCTATGGATATTAATAAAATATGGCCTATCAAGTTTCTGTAAGTAAGGAATGTGGGATGGATGGATGAAGGGAAGAAGAGAGGAAGGAAGAGACAGGGTATGTTACAGTGAGTTTTCTGGCCCTGTCCCGTCAGAGGTCCAGACCCACAGACCTGCTGTCCCAGACCTCTTAGCCAACTCCCTCTGCTTAGGCCCCCACAAGTGACTCAGTCACTTATTAATTCATGCTGTTTGACCTATAGCTCAGACACATTGCTAGCTAGCTCCTTCATTTAATTCAACCAGTTTTCTTTAATATGACTGCCACATGGCCTGTGGCTTACTTGTGTTCCTTATATGTTTCTTCTTTGGGCATCTGGCTCGATCTTTCTGAGACTCCACCCTCTTTTCCATACCTATGCATCTACTTCTATCAGTTGATAATTAGGATACTCACAAATTTTGCTATCAGGGTAGACCAGCCCATGCACCCTCTCCACTATTGTTAGTATCTAAGATAGGTTCATCCTTCGTGTATTCTTAAAAAACTAATCTAGCACCAGGTTTCTCCCTAACTCCATGATGTCTACCTTTATCAAGATATTTCTTTCACTGATCTCCCACTCTGTCACTCTTTCAGCTCAAACATCTTGTTTTCTTATGTTCTCATCCTCTACCTCTTCTCCTATATTTTGCCCCCAGCACCTAGATTACTAAGATCATTTATTTCCCCTTCCCTTGGTGCTCCATGTGTTGCTCTTTGTGTCTGCCTTCTTAGCTAGCTTCTCTGGTGCTTTTGGTTGTACTCTGGTTATTTTTTTTTTAACATTTAGTATCCACTTAAGAGTTAGTGCATACCATATTGGTCATTCTGAGTCTAGGTTACCTCACTCAGAATAGTTCACCTGTCAAAATGGCTATGATCCAAAACACCAATGACAACTTTTGTTAGACATTCCCAATGTAGTGATTTGAAAGAAAATGACACCCAAAAAGAGTGTCACTAGAAGGATGTGTGACCTTATTTATTGTAGGAAGTGTGTTACTGTGGATGTAGGCTTTGAGGTCTCTTTTGGTCAAGCTTCTCTGAATATAGGAGTCATTTGGCTTCCTGTTGCCTTCAATAAAGATGTAGCACTCTCAGTGACAGCATCATGTCAGCCTCCATGTTTCTTGTCATGATGATAATGAATTGAACCTTTAAAACTGTAAACAAGTCACTCCAATTGAGTGTTTTCTTTATAAGAATTACAGTGGTCATGTTTCTTCACAGCAATAAAAACCCTAACCTATATATTCACTTTCTCTCTGTTTCTGTCTCTATCTCTGTTGTTTTGTCTTTGTATCTCTGTCTCTCTTTTTTTTCTATAGCTCTGTCTCTGTCTCTCTGTATCTCTATGTCTCTATCTCTCTGTCTCTGTCTCTTTGTGTGTGTGTGTGTTATGAGAAAATCAGGATTTTGATATTAATTCAATATGGCCACATTCAAATAAGGATAAACTGAGTGACAACTCACACCAATACCAAAGTCCCTCTACTGCTTTGATGTGGGATGCCTTTATGCTGTGAATAAAGGGATGATTTGGCCTATGTCAGGAATCTTAGAAGTAAGCAAAGTAATTGGGATATAGATAGGGAAAGGAGGGCAGGGTCAAAAAAGACATCATCCAACTGCCCAAGAAGCAACACATAACAAAATAGGTAAGCCACAGGCCATGTGGCCAAACAAATTAATGGAGGTAGATTGAATTAACATGAAGAAGCTAGCTAGCAATATGCCTGAACCACAGGCCAAATAGCACGAAATTAATACCAGCGTCTATATGTTTCTTTGGGACTCTTGGATTTCTGGGTCAGATATGCAGCAGCCGGCAGGTATGGACTGTGAGGCTAGTCCTGGCCAGAAGCCTCCTATTACACTGGTTTCTGGCATGAGGAAAAGGTTTAAAATGAAAACAAGTAATTACATTACTATGAAGGTCAACGTGAACTGCCTAATAGTGTCTCAGCTGTCTCTTTTGAAAATTTAGTATCTTCAGCAAAATCATTGAAAACATCGTTTGTCGATATTATTGTTCCTTTTTTTTTCAATTTTATTTTCATTAAAAATGTCATCTCCATAAATGTATCGCCTTGCTTCCTCTCCTCTCCCCATCCCAGCCAGCCTTTAGCCTCCTTCCTCCCCATTCTCCATCCCCTCCCCCTAAAGGGCAAGAAGTCCCAAGGTGGGTCAGGCCAGCATGGCCCATCCACTCCAGGCAAGTCCGATCCACTCATACCAAAGTCAGGACTGAGATAGGTGTTCCTCTATAGGGAATGGGCTCCAAGGTACCAGCCCATGCACAGGAACACAGACTGATCCCAGCCCTTGTGGCTTCACACACTGCCCATGCCAGTCAATAGTTCTTACAAGTTGCTTTTACTTGAAAATTGGTTTTGTGTGTGCGTATACATATTGATATGACTATATCTTTTGTATATTTATGTAAATCAAAATTATGAATGATGGCTACTGTGGTGATATATTGTATACCAAATAAAAATTGCCTGATTATCATAGGAGAGAGCCAGCCACAGAGTTAGCCATAGATGCCAGGCAATGGTAATACATACCTTAAATCCCAGCACTTACAATCCCATGTCTCTTCTCCCAGTACTTGGAAGGCACACAGACCTTTAATCTCAACACTAGGAACGTTGAAACAAGAAGTAATGTGGCTGGGCAGAAAAGGAATATAAGGACACAGAAAACAAAATTTACCATTTTCCATTTTGCCTGAGGACCCACAAGTGTTCAATCTGAAAAAATTATTGAGTAAGTATCTACCATTTTCAGTGTGAGGGACTGGGTAGGTAAAATGAGGCTGTGACATGCTACTCTGTCTGTCTGATATTTTAGCTTATCCATAATATCTATCTTTGGGGTTTTACTATTAGATCAATTAGGATTCATGCAACAGACTACCTAAAATATTAACTTTGAATGAGTACCATTTTACAGTGTTTGTTCTATAAACTTGTTTCTGAATTAAACCTCCCCAAATTAAGGCATATTTTTATAATCTCTACTTACTCTCCAAAACTTAATGTTCCAACTTAGAAAGTATTTAGCTCACTGAGTAACAATTGTAACATAAATGTTTTGGAAGTTTATAGTTTTCTTAGTGTTTAAAAAATTAATTATGATTTTCTAAGTTGTAGAAGTTATACTTAGCAATATCTAATTTCTAGAATTTGACCTTCTCAAATGTACTTTTATAATATTCATTAATTTTTCATACTAATTTACACATTTTAGGAAAAGCTGATAGTTAACCTACAATGACCTCATTCACAATCAGTACCCCAGGAAGCAAGTTATTAGGTTTTACAACTATAAATACACCAAAATATTAAAATTAATTTTACTAAGTGTTTCCGTATTGTATTGTATTGTCACATTTTATAAGCCTGATTATTACTACTTGTTCTCAGTAGTTATAAATTAAAAGAGTAAAAAGGGAATGATTAAAAATTAATTTTTACTTTATCTCCTGTGTTGGCTATTTTTGACATAATTGCTTTAAGATTTTTTTTCAAAATATGGTCTTTTATTCATGATAATATATGAATAGTAGAAAGGACTATATTTAACTATTTTAAGAAATAATTCTTTTCCTTCTGCTTCTGTAAAATGGTATCAAATAGTGTTTTCTTTGTTATTTTTAAATTTTTCTCTTTTGTAGGTATAAAATTTTACCAAACTTTAAAAATCATGCAACATTTCGTTAATAATTTGTAGATTTTTAAATCTATAAAATATATTCATGTTTCATTGAGGGCTTTCCCTACTAAGTGGAAAAAAATAAAGCATAATAAAATTATAGCAATTGATCTTTGATATTTTCTAGGTCATTATTTAATTTATATAAAACTGTCTATAATTTTATTTTATGATTAAATTATTTTCATATTTCCATTAAGTTGCTTAGGGTTCCTAGTCTCACTAACAAAATAATTTAAGAACTGTCCTAAATGGATACTCAAGTAAAATTTATTATATTTTTTATGAAGATTCATGGTAATTTGTAAATATCATTTGTTACCCAAAAAAAGAAAATGGAGAAGAGGTAGACGTGAAAGCCATTTCAATTTAGTTATGTTGGCAGAGGTCAGCCTCATACTAAGCATATAGGCACATGATGTGAGAGAAGTTTAAAAATGGTCGAAGTGTTAAGGAAAGCATCCTTAAAAAGAGCTACAAATCAGAAAAAACAATTACATTTTTCTGCCTTATTCAGATTAATGGGCAGTTAATGGGCATTGTAAGAAAGCTGAAATCAACTGTACTGGAGAAACAAGAATTCTGCAAAGAAGAAGTGAATTATTCCCTTAAAGAACTATTTATTTCTCCTATCTCTTTAACTTCCTGAGGCATGATTCCTTAATCAGATAATTAACCTGAGCCGCTAGGTTGTCTTATTGGAGGAAATAAAGACTTATCTCCAGCTAGCAACAGAGTTCTGTCCTTGCTATAACAGTTTCATGGTGATATGTTAAATAGTTGTATTTAATGATAGATTAACTTTATCAAATCTTAATGCCTATTGTGTCTATATTTTTATAGTATGGGAAACAATGATAAATTGTCTTAGATGTACTGTGATGGCTAATTTTTGTTGCCAACTTAACCATATCTGCAATCAGCTACAACTCAAACTGTTAGCACTTACTGTGTAAAATTTTCCTGATGAAATTTTGTCAAATAAAAAGCCTGGCTGTGAAGCTAGGCAAAACCTTCTGGTATCACCAACAATAAAATAACAGGAATCAGCAAACAATAGACATTGATAACTCTTTATCTCAATTGCCTAATAGAAAGAAAAGGAACAATAGAATAGATCCAAAAACAGAATTAAACAATTTAATGAATCTAAAAAACACACCTTACTATCTAAAGGATAGGCATCACCAACGTATAAGAGAATGTAAAAATATTTTCTAACCAAATAGATCTAAGAAACAAGTTGGATTTACCCTTTTATTTTCTGACAAAATAGACTTCCACCAAAACTTTCCTATCAGAAGGGATAGGGAAAGACACTACATACTCATCAAAGGAAAATCTGTCAAGAGAATATTTCTATTATTTTTATATTTTTGAGACAGGGATTTTCTGTGTTAGAGACCCAGCTCTTCTGGAACTCACTCTGTAGACCAGGCTGGTTTTGAACTCATAGAAATCTGCTTGCCTGTGTCCCAAAGGCAGGGATTAAAATTGTGCACCACTAATACTGAATGGACATTTCAATGTTTAACATCTCTGTTTCAAACATAAGGGCAAATGAGTTTGTAAAAGAAACAATGTTATAGCTGAAATCACATATTGAGGCTCACACACTGATAGTGGGAGACTTTAGTATCCTATTCTCACCAATAAACAGATCATTCAAACAAAAGCTTGACAGAGAAATGATGGAACTAACGTCATAAACCAAATGGACCTAGCAGATATTTGTGGAAGATTTCACCTAAACACAAAGGAATACACCATCTTCTCGGATGAACATGGAAAATTATGAAAAATTGATCACATACTTCAACAAAAAGATAAAAGAAAATGGAAGTAATACCATGAGTCCTGTTTTATAACCCCTGATTAAAGTTGGATATCCCAAACAACAGAAAGCATTAAAATTCACGGAAACTGTAAAACTTACTACTAAGTGAAAAAATGGTTAATACATAAATTATATAATAATTTATTTAATTATTTAATAAATAAATAACATACTTAAATTTAAAAAGAAATTTAAGACTTTCTATAATTAATTTAAAAATGGAAACAACACGTACGAACTTTTAGAACACAATGAAAGTGGTTCTAGTTGGCAAATTCGAAGCACTGAGTCCCTACATGAATAAAGACACCAAAAAGAAAACAAGAGATAGCTCAGGTTAGTAACTTAACAGCACATCTGAAAGGTCTAGAATAAAAGAAGGAGTAATACTCAATAATAAAGTGAATTTAGGTTCTGGTATGTTAAAGTAAATGAGTTTGGCAAATATTTCTTTACTGTTATCTTAAATAAGTGACATAGAACTGAAGTATTCTAGGAAAGAAAGCCAAAATCAAACAAAATTTTATGGAAGTTCTTATGAAATAATGAAACTTTTTGTCTAAAAGGATCATGTTGCATTGTGTTTTTATTTTCAAAACAAAATCATGTACAAAGGAAAAAGGCAAATCAATATAAAAAGCTATATATGTGATTGTATTTTTCATTTCAATAAGTAGTAGGAAGTTATGTTTTGCTTGCATAATCTTCAAAATCATGAAAGTGACATTTATAGAGACTTATTTCATTGAGATTAAACTCTTTTGTATTTCAAGGCTTTTATAACTATGTCACAACCTTGCCTTGAACATCTGAAGATTGCACAGTAATGTGTAAGATCCAATCTTATAGCAGAGTGTAAGTAATAAAATGCAGGCCTCATAAACTCAGACTATGTACCTGAACTGCATCTTAATATGAACTTTATACTTTCAGTATCATTAAATCTATTGCACCAAATTTTATTTCTTTAGCCATGTTGTTAGGATGACTAGCCACAAAATATAAAGCTTATGTGAAGATTATTTCACCTTGATTTTGTTCTTAACATGCTTCAATTAACTTTAATATATATATCCTGTTTCAATTAACTCTGTAACATCTGTTATTCATATCTTATTATTAATGCAGAACATTTTTAAGAAAATAAAATATACATTCTAAATGTGTTGTGCAGGTATATTATTTTAAATTCACAATATAAGTGGATGGGAGAAGAGTAATTAGAGGGTATAGTAAACAAGAGTAGCATTACACATCATCATTTCTTTTCTCTCCAATATTTATAATCATTTCTTCCTTGCTTGCTACCTATCAGTACTATTAATATAGAACTGTATTGCACAGCACAAAGCAAAGAGTTCTAATTTAACTAGCACTGTAAGATTAATATATTACTCCATTCATTTTATTAGCCTATAATATAGCTATGAATGTTTAAATGATGTTATTTTACAAGTCTTCCAGGGTCACACTTGAAAAGTATTTTCCAGTTGAATAGAAAGTACTTGATATGATCTGTCCTTAATATGATATTTCTGCAAATTAATATTTGAAACTATAAATCCACATTGAAGCAATTAAAGAAAAAAATAACCCACCAAGACATTCCTAAAATGCCTGCTACAACTATTTATTTTAGAAACATTCTTATCTGTGATAATATTAAATATATACTGATGATTTAAGCAATGAAAGTAAATAATATTAAAATTAAACATATACTGATGATTTAAGCAATCAAAGTAAACAATATTATTTTGCTCTTAACTTATGTCAGCTGTGGTTTCACCAATAGGCAACCACAAGTGAAATATATTATAAGTACTTATTTCAAAGTTCTGTAATTTTAGGTTACTGATCATTTTGTTTAGATTTTCTCATCTTGATTTGAACTCCACTGAAGATTTGTACATAAATATTTTATGTATTTTCCAATTTGTTGAAAAAGATTGAATTGCTGTCAATAATTTGACACAGTTCATCCTTTGATTACTGGGTTGTCATGTAAAATGTGAGTGATAAGCATTTTTCATATTTATGTTATATCATTCTGTTTACCACTGAACAAATAAATTATATCCTTATACCAATCATTAAAGAAATATGTCCTTCTCATTGTAAATGAGAAAAGATACAAGTGAGCTTATTTTTGCAGCGTAAGATGTGGAGTAGGGGAAGCTGGAGAGTGACTTAAAAGAGAAGTGAGTGAGAAAACTGTGGTTGATATAGAAATAAATTTAAATAAGATAAAATTAAAAATAATTTTTATAATGGATTCACTATGATATGTCATCAATAATCTAATCTTTATTTTATGCCAAGGGCCATCAACAACTATGATTTTATACATTGATCTACCATATGAATAACTCTGTATCAGGGAACCCCAAAAGTCAAAGTCATTGGAGGAGTCTCTTTAAACAAAATCCATGAGGGACCCCACTAGGCATTGTCCATGAAGGAGTCATACTAAACAAAATTCATGGGCTAGCTTCACTAAGCAAAGCCTGTGGGGTGACTGGCAGTGGATACTATTTTTTTTTTCTGTCTGTAACTTTCTCAGGTTCCACTGCTATGCCTCCCTAATAAAAGCAACCATGGAGTTCTTTTCCTAGCCCTTTGGTAGTGTGTTTTACATCTTTAGGTGCACTTATAGTTGTGTATAGTCAAGTCTGATGTATAGAAATAATACCACCAGAATATTCTTTACTAACACGGTAAAGTAACCATTTTCATTCTCAAAAATAATTAATTTTAGATTTCAGAAAAATCTCAGACATACTAAACTGCTCTCACAGAATATACACAATGACTAATTCCCAGGTGCTATTTATTGATAAACCAGGACCAGGCTGTTTTGAGACATACCCCCCTTGCAATAGTTTTCTGTGTATACCCTGATCACTCAAGGTTCAACTTGCTACTGTTGTTGTTATGTCCTGAATTTCAGTGCCATTGTCTGTCTGAGAAAAAGTAACTTGCAAGGCCAAGCATTTATACTGGCAGCCTTTTCTGACCTTACTAGCCTGAAAAAAAAACTATATGACTTCATATGTTATGAGAATTGGTTGGGCACTAACAATGTAACATATAATTGTCCAGTGTTAGTCTAAGGAGAGGGCTGCAGCAGCACTGTAGGGGAAAGAAAAATGGAGTAATGAGTGTGATTAAATGTGTGTAAGAGAAAAAGTAATATAGGGTTAAAAATTTGCAAACTTTGAATGTATGTGTGCTGGATGAGAGATAATCATTAAGTAGAAGAGTAAAAGAAAGAAAACGAAGAAGAAGGAAGAGGAGGAAGAAGAAGAAGAAGCCTAAAGAATGGGTGAGAGATATGTGAGAGAATGGATGAATAAGAGAGTGAGCAAAAAGTGAGTGAATGAGTTAGGAAAAGCATGTGTGCGAATATCTGTGAGGGAGATAAGGCTATATAAAAGAGTTGTTGCTACACATACGAACTATGCAAAGAGCTGTATGAGAATGTGTAGAACAATATAAAATCGTATATTATGAGAGAGATATGTATATAGCTATGGCTATATGGAGATAGGTAACTGTGGAGGCAAGGAAAATGAAACTATATAAAAGGAGATGTAGAGGAGAATGTGTGCAAAAGAAAGATGTAAAGACATGAAAATCGATTTAATTATGTATAGAGATGTATGTACATATGTATAAAAAGTAAGATATGTAGTTGTATGTATAGATGTTGCAATGTGAAGCTATGTGCCTGAATGGAGAAAAGGCCAAAGAGCATTTTTAAGAAGGTATATATGAATCTTTATTTTACCAGTCAGTTAGAGATTTGTTATTTTAATTTATAGAAAAGTAATTTTATCCATGTATCCCCCTGATACTCCCTCCTTCTTTCCTCTCAATCCCTCCCAGTCAGCCTCCAGCCTCCTCTCTCCCCATCTCCCCAAACCCTCCCCCAAAAGGGCAAGAAGTCCCAAGGTGGGTCAGCTCAGGCACTCCACTCCAGGCAAGTCCAATTTCCTCATCCCAATATCAATACTGGGTTAGGTGTTCCTATGCAGGGAATGGGGTCCAAGATGCCAACCCATGCATAGGAACACAGTCTGATCCCACCCCTTAGACTTTTTTAGGGGGGTGGGAGGTCTAGACTATTTGGTGTTCTGTAAGCTTCTTGTATGTTTATAGGCATTTCCTTCTTTAGGTTGGGAAAGTTTATATGATTTTGTTGAATATATTTTCTGTACCTTTGAGCTGTTATTCTCCTTAAATTCCATTTATTCTCATTATGGTTCTTTTCATGGTGTCAGAGGTTCCTGGAAGTTTTGTGTTAGAAATTTTTTGGTTTTAGTCTTTTCTTTAATTGACATATCTATTTCCACTATTGAATCTTCCACGACAGAGATTATCTCTTCCATCTCTTGCATTCTGCTGGTTATGTTTCCAGCTTTGCCTTGGTTTTTTGCCTTTATTGCTTCTATTTAAAATTTTAATTCCTGTAATGTTTCTTTCACCTGTTTGTTTTCTTTTTCTTGATTTTCTTTCAAGTGTTTGTTCATCTCTTCCAACTTTTTGTTTGTATTTTCTCCTGTTTCTTTAAGGAAGTTTTTAATATCCTCTTTTAAAGCATCTATTATTTTTATAAGGTTGTTTTTAAGGTCATTTCCTTCTGTTTCCTCTTCATTGTTATGTTCATGTCTTGATGATGTAGAACCAGCAGCTTCCTCAGGTAGTGTCATGTTGTTCTTTATAATATTATATGTATTCTTGCATTAGCATCTTCCCATTGCTTCCTCGGTTTACTATTAGTCAGTTATTGGTATGCTCTTAGTCAGTTGTGGGCCTGGGAGCTGTGTGTCTCCAGTAATTTCAGGATCTACTCTTAGCTCTTGATTGGCTGTAGGCCAAGGTACTGTGTGTCTCCAGTTGTTTCAGGGGTCGTTCTTAGTGGGCTCTTAGTTGGCTTTTACTCAGCTCTTAGCTGTAGACCAGGAGGCTTGGGGTCTCCAGTTGTTGGTGGAAGATGACACAGATTGTGGTTTGGAGATGGTTTGGCCTCTGGAATGATCCTCCATCTGTGTTTTGCTGGGGTTTGGGCTTGGGGGTGTTCTCCTGACTTTCTCGGTTTAGGGTGAAGCTAGATGTGGTTGGGGTGCTGGGGGCTGTGTCCCCACACTAGAATTCAGAGACCACAGTCTCCACTTGGCCTGAGGGTCAGGATGTCATTCATCTCTTAGTTGGCTGTGGACCAGGAGGCTTCAGGGTCTCCAGTTGTTGGAAGGGAAAGATTTATTTATAAGTATCCCAAATAAAAAAGTTTCTTTCATCATATCCCCTTTTTACTCTGAGTCATTCCTTTTATTAGTCTGAAGGGTGTCATGGGAGCTTCTCTCTCACTGTCTGCAATAACGCTGTGTTCACAAAATATAATTGTGGTTATATATTATATATTTAATAAAATCAGTCTTAAATATTAGAGGACAGAATCACCTGTGACAGGTTCATGTGGTATTGGGGGAGGAAACCTAGAGGCATGGCTTTGCGGTTTCAAGAATGGGCAATGGGGAATGGGCAGCCCTCATTGAAGATCAATTGCATGCTGCCTGCCATTCCTGTTCTCTGCATTCTCAGAGGGAAGAATGTCACTGCTTCTGAGTGGGACATTTCAACCCTCCAGAATTGCCCTAGGGTTCAATCTTGTATTGATGGGGGTTTCATATAAACCCCTCAATACATAGTAAGCCTTTTATATAATCAATTTCTAGTAAATAATTTATTCAATAATCACCTACAGTCAAACCATGAAGGTCTGAGACTGGTTACCCATGCCTTTAATCCCATCACTCAGGAGACATAATTTTTTTTTTATTTCTAAGAGTTCAAACCCTAATAGCCAAGCAGTGGTAGCTTACATTTCTAATCCTGACTCTATAATTATGATACAGAGTTAAACTAAGAAATAAATTAGCTGAGCATGAAAAGATATATAAGGCAAAAGAAGACCGAAATTTAGCAATCTGTAGAAGCAACCAGTCAGGGTAAGGATATATGAAGACAGAACATTTTCCATGTTCAGCCTGAGATGTTGAATTGGTGAGAACTGATTGTATTCTGTCTCTTCTCTGTGATATTCCAGGTTTTCTCCAATATCTGGCTCCAGGTTTTCATTATATACCAACTAAAATTCATGTAATATATAATCTCATATAATAAGTATAATTTAGGAGACTTTGTAAGGTAGTTCAAGAAAAATAATAAATGAACATGCTATATAAAGAAATAATCGCAATCAGTATAGAAAACTAATAAATACCCTAGACTGATGGTTGAAATTAGATTTTAATAATATTCAAAAATCAACAACGTGCATAGAAATGAATGTGTGGAGGCCTTGTAGAAGAGGTTTAAGCTGCTAATTGAATACTGAAGTTGTACTAAATGAGAAACTACAGTTACTATGTCTCACATGCAAACATTAGGTAGTTTTTTTTGTTTGTTTGTTTGTTTGTTTGTTTTTTAATCAGGGAAACATTGACCTAATGGTTGAAGCTGAATATGAAGAAACATCTAATTTTATTTTACTGATTTTTCTGTTTATTTTTAAAGCACAACTATTTTGCAAATTCTTTGAAAAATTGATTCAATGTCAACAATTTAAAATTAGATGTCTCTCTTTTATTCTTTCTTTCATATTTGTTCTTATGAAGGCATTGCAACAGACATAAATCTACTCTTATGAAGTTTCAAATTATGCATTTGCTTACATTTGACTATTGCTTTCACTCTTACAAATTACACATAGTTCAGCAAATCTAACACCTGCAAGACCAAATATCAGTGTTTCCTACTTACTTCATACATATAGCCCCTGGCAATTAAATATCTCTCCCTGCCCCATTATTCCCTGCTAATTGCATGAGTCATAAAAGCGTACCATTAAGACTTACATGATGCATTCTAATAACTTGTTAAAAAAGCAAAGAAGTTGTTTGATTTTTATCATAGTATCCAAATTACCTTATATAGATCAATTAAAGAAAGAAAGATTTATTTGTTCTCATAGTCTAAGATTTTTATCAAGTGCACCATGTCAAGAAGTCATGGCAGAGCAGTAAAACTTTATAACATTAGGCAGAGAGAAGACATTATTTCTTCTTGTCTTTCTTTTTTTCTTATGTATATTCCCAGACAATAAGCTAGTGTTATCTATATTCAGTGTACATGTTTTCTTCTCAGCTGATCCTCTGCAAATATTTTCACAGGAATATTTTGAAGTTTTTTCTAGTCACCTATAATGTTGTAAAACTATTCTAGGTTTAAATAGACACCAACATTTACTGGAGCATTATTATATCCAAATACTATTTATAATATGTGAATAATGATAAGTTTTTAAGAACCCATGCTGATAAAAGGACTTGCCTGGAGTAGATCTGCCACAGTAAACTGACTCACCTTGGGACTTCTTGCCCTTTTCAGATGTGTGTGTGGGGGTAGGTGGATGGGGAGGTGGGGGGCTGAAGATTGACAAAGAGGTATTGGAAGGAGGGAAAGGAGGTGGTGCATGGGGATACATGGATAAAATGACATTTTTAATAAATAAATAATTTTTTAAAGTTGAAAATTGTTGCTGTAATAGTAAATGTAAAACGAACAGTAGTTACTATTATTAAATAGATGTTTTCCAACTACCATACCACATGAAAACCTTAAATATGTTCTAATTTTATATTAATACTTAAGTAATGAAAAAATTATTACACTTGTAAGTAAATAATAGTATTACAGAGTACATTTCTCTTTACTATATCAAAAGATAGACTATACAATTAAGAATGAGAAAGTATATTTGGGTATGAAATTTTTATTATATCATCAGGCTTTTATTACACTTTAGGTATAGATAATATGTGAAACAGCAAACATAATTTCAACTTCACAGAAATATAGTGCCTAGATATAGGGTCATGTAATGATTATCTTTTGTAAACTTAATATAAAAAGTACAGTTACCTGGAAGGATGGAACTTCTGTTGAAGAACTGACTTGAACATGATGGGATGTATACATTTCTCTCCTGGCATTTTCATGATTATTAATGATGTGTGAGGGCCCAGACCACTGTGGGCAGGGCCACTCCTCAGAAAGTGATCCTGGCTTACATAAAAATGTAAATTGGACAAGCCAGAAAGTAGCTTTGTTCTATGGTTTAGGTTTCAGCTTACCAGTACCTACCTTGCATTCTGCCTAGGACTCTCTTGGTGTTAGACTGTAACCTGTAATCTAAAATAAACTCTTCCTCCTTATGCTCTCAGCGAGTTTGTCTATCACAGCAACATAAAGTAAATTAAGAGAGTATACAATTTAGATATCAAAATCAAAAGGAATGAGAACATATAGATTGTGAAAAAATAACAAAAAAATAAAGTGATAATAATCTTAGCTTATGAAAGTATAACAGACATGTGAAAAGTAACAATGGTTCATAAATGTTTCTAATATAGACCAAATTTATTTGAATTCAATTTAAGGATCTAAAATATTATCATATTTTTTGAGATATGCTAAAGTTGCACAGGTACTGTATAATGGAAATTTAAAGAAAGCACAAAATCAATGAATTTCTCTAGTTATGACAAATGGCAAATTCACTAGACTCATATTCAAAGCTACATTGTTCTCAGAAATGTAAACATAAGAATGTAGTTATAGTGTGTAAATTGGATTCAACTGAACATATCACATATGAGTCAGATCCAAAGTGTTTGTTCTGTTCAATAGTTCAGCACGAATAGCACTTCCAGCAACACTTCTCATTTGTGCCAATCTCCTGAGGGCAAATACAGTGTCTTCAAGACCAAATATGGCAATAAGGACTGGGGCACACCACTATCTCCCTCCAGTAGTACCATTGGCCCCTGCTGACCGGTGGGATGGGGTATGTTTGTGCTTTTTTCATCAGAGTGCCACTACACCAATATGGGTTCCAGCAAAAGATATGTGTCTGGCCATGGACCAGCATGCTTCCGCCAAAAAAGAAATAGCCTAAGATAGGTTCTTTCTAATAAGCTGAAGTCTTGTGGACCTTCACTTTTCCTCATTTTATATGCGGTCTTTTGAGGTGAGGAATATTAGTTTATAAATCCAGGAGATAGCTAAATATATTAAAGGCACATGGTCAGCTAAATTTTTATATTATTCATTACATCTAGTACAGAAAAAGTTCCAGTTATTTCCAACAAGGGCAGAGGTTATAGCCTTTGACTATTTTTTTTTTTTTTTGAAAAGGTTTGGAATACTACAAAAAGGTAGATTGAGCCCTCTGGATTCTCTCTTGTTTTGATTGGTGGGTGGTACGTTTTTATCTTTTTTTCCCCCTTTTAAGTTTTTCCTGCAACAATGGGTGGCCACTAAGGCGATTTTACCAATGTTAATAGCTCTTAGATATTTAATTTATAGCACTCCACAGGAGGTTTTGCATGCCTGGCTTTCTGTAATTTCTCCACATGGGAGGCTATCCAAGAATGGAAGTATTTCAAGGTCTAGCAGTCAATGAGAGGGAAGAGCTTGTTAGGAAGGCTAGCCAACCTAAGAAAGGCACAGACAATCTAGTTAGTTGTTGAGGCAGGCTCAAGGAGGTCAGGGCCAAGAACTTTGGCTCCAATTGGGGGCTCACATAATAAAATAAAAAGGGCGAATATATAGTAAGACAGGACTGTAGGGTTGAGGAAATTGTTTCGAACCAGCTGCCAAGCATGCATATAACATACTTCTTTATGTATCTGGAGTCTGCAAGAGGGCCTAGGAGCAAGGATGGCCCAGAGTTTGTGATTGTGTGTAATCTACCTACTAATAGACACTGTCATATCTCCTGATTGTGCCCAGCCAATGAAGATAGCCATGTAATATCACCAGATTGTGACACAGCCTGGATGTCAAGAGGAGAATAATTGAGTTAGTTCTTTAAAAAAAAAAAAAAAAAAAAAAAAACTTCCAGGATCTGTGCCATTGCCTCTGAGTCCTTTTACCTCCCCCCCTCAGGGTGACAGCCCAACAACAGTGCAGGAAAAATATGTATTGATCATTATTGAAAATATATATTGATTTATTTTCTAATACATATAATGTAAGTAAAAGTGGTTATACAAAAATAATGAAAACTTTAGGGGAATGTCAAAAATATGTAAGAAAAAAATGTTACTGTGTTTTAGTCTCCATTTATAAAACTATAATTGATATAAAAGAAATGTCAAAGCCAGACTGAGTTCAGATTTTAATTTTACCATTTGTTAACTGAAAGCTAAGATAAACTAGACACCTGTAACATTTTTCTTGGTACTAAATTAATTTATATTAGTAGAAGAATATAGATAATCCTCCAAAAGGAGAATGATATGATTTGGCAACTATAAGCATTTAAACAGAATATATGATTTCAGTAAGTACTACACTAAGAAAAATATAATAAGAATAACTTGGAAATTACATACTTGAAGAGGGGCATATCATATTATACTGTGGATTTAATCCTCAGGTAGAAAAACAATTGAATATTATCAATACTGTGATAACTTTATTACTGACTATTTTTCTTTTCTGTGTAGTACCAATTTTGAGGGTATTTTTACAAAATAATACCTTTATTACATATTTTACACATATATATTTTTGTACTTTGTTCAAATTTGACATTTTTTAAAATCTAGTCTCCAAAATTTTTCTCCAATGTGTCCATCTTCTTTTTACTTATTTATTTTTTGAAAATCTCATATATGTGTAACATGTTTTATATTCAGACACTAGTGCTGAGGTGTATAACTTCTTTTCTTAATTTTTTAAACTTTTGTGTGTTTATATAAATTTTCTTTGGGATTTCATTTTTAATAAGAAAGAATAAATATATAATCAAGTTCCTTTAACAAATACTATACCACTAAAATTAGAATAGTAGTTTTTGAGCAACTACTCAACTACTATTGTGTTTTTAATTATTCACTTTCTATTTCAAACTTAGTATCAAAAATAATTTTACCTATAAATGAATGTTTTTTCTCTCTGTGTCTGCTTCCTTCTGTCTGTCTTTTCCACAATACAAAGGCTGTTCAAAATTCTATATGTTGGTATTCAATTAATGACATAGGAAGTATGCTGTAGACTATGAAACAGTTGCTGTTAAAGATTACTATAAATAAAATCGGCCTCAGAAATAGATAAGTGCTCATATTAATAAATTGACTTATTTGCTGAACCTGATAGAAAACTTGCCATGCGATTCATGGTGTCACACTATAGCTTCTACAATGAGATTTTTAAAAAATTTTCTATAAAAATTTATTTCATTTTATTTTGGTGGAAAGTTCAAGGGCAGAGGTAAAATACAATGAGACTGAGAGATGAATGAGATCAAGATATATAATATGAAAGACACAAAGAATGAAAATGTAAATATTATGTTCATATCTGTTATGTTATTATCTGCATACATTATTGATATAGATAAATTCCTGTTACATAATCCACTTTAATTCAAATTAATTTCAACATTAAAACTTGTATGTGAATAATAACTGGTGCCTTTGTCATTCAGTCCAGGCATAGAAATGTAATAAAATTTTCGAGCCTGGCCTTTCTTGCCTAGCCTCATGGTTTGGACCCACTCATAGTCCTGATGCCACTTAACCCCCAAATAAATAATCATACAAAGGCTTATCTCAATGTCATGCTGGTTGTCTTTTGAATCAGGCATATTGCTTGTTAGCTTTTACAATTTAGCTCAATCCATTACTCTTATCTTGTTTAGCCACATAGCTTGGTACCTTTCCTCAGAGCAGCATTCTGGTCTTCTTTCCTCTGCATCTGCTGGCATCTCTGACTCTTCCTCTTTCCAGAGTTTTCTTGGTCTGGTAGCCCTGCCCACATCTTGTCCCCCTTCTGGAAACTCAGAATTTTATTAAACCACTAGAAGAAACAAATGTCTACAATGTACCAGAACATAATCTCACAGCATAGGATATTATTTTTTTTTGTAATTTTGCCTTTTTGTATACCCAGAAAGAAATTCCCATAACATTAAATACAAATGGATAATTGAAAGAATGTAGTTGACAAAAGCAAATGGATAACAGAGAAATGAGTATTAATTTTGTTACCCAATCTTATTACTTTTACATCACATGGCTAAACTAACTCATGATCTCTAGACTATTTGAAGAAGATGCTTCCCAAATTTTTGCATATATTTGCCACATATACAGCTATTTTATTTATTCCATCTGCTTGCATTAACTTTTGTTGCCTGACTGATGTACCAAGTGTTTCCAATATAATGATTTAACCTCCAAGAAAGCATTAATTCTTAACTACTATATTAACTGAATACTTTACATATGTTTTTACAACTTTAAATAATTAAACATTGTCTTTAGTTTGGTGAAAACTAATTGCTTACTAAGTGTAATCTCACTTTAAGAAAGGTTTTATTAGAATATATTTAATTGATCACATAATTTCTTTTAGTATATTAATTCAGAGCACTGAATTTTGATTCAGTATATATTTTTTGTTTTCTATGTTTGGTTGGATTTGATTTGTCTAATTTCTTTTTTGTTTGCTGAATTTCTTTCTTTGCCTCCTTGTAATTTTAGTTTAAAGAGTATTTAAATAAACATTTTAACAAAGCTTTTATTCTCTTCTCACTTCTAGATGAAATCCAGAGGTTCTATTAATTAATATGTAAATTGCAATATATCTTTTATGAAACCCTTGTTTCTTCATTATGCTGTTTCTATAATTTTTCTTTTGGTTCTAGAATTATAGTAATGACTTTACCACTGAATTTACTGTTATTCCATATGTATAGATTTTTTATGCCTTCTATGCAACATTTCAAATCCTTATTTTGATACATCTTAGACAATTATTACTGAATCTCACTCAAGGTAACTTTACCAATACTTTTCTTACTTTTGTTGTTTGTACTTGAGAATTTCCATGGTATTCATTTTGTTTTGCTTCTAGTTTCTAAAATTTTAATTAGGTTCTTTGTAATGTTTTTACCTCTATATGAAATAATTTATTTACATTGTAGTTTCTATTATTTTTTGATAAGATCTCTCTATATGTAGAATCATAGCTTATCTCCCAAGTCATAAAACTGTTCTCAAATGTTACTGAGGCCTACATTATTTGTCTGTAATTTTGGACACTACTATATAGTAACAATATCTACTCTAAATGCCTTACCAAATATTTTTAACATCTAGCCTACTTCTAAATTTGTGTGCACTAGATACTCTGCCTACTTTTTGTTTATGTTGGCCTAATATGGCCATTCACATTTCTTCTAATTTTAATTCTGAGATCAGACATGTCATCTAAACAGTCATAAAAATATTTAGTTAAACCTAGCAATGATTATGTCTTTATTTCTACTAGGCTTTTAGGTCTATTATCTGTGCTTACTTTCTTCTAGTGTGGTTGAAGTTTGGTCACAGGGTATAAACATGTCCTTAGATTGTTATAGTACAATGACAGTAGGTTACAGTCATATCAGTTGATAATGTCCAGAATCCAGAAGTAGATTTCTGTATTGAAAGAAGTTTTCCTACATTATTTAGTTAAACATTTCAATATTAAGAGGTTATCCTGGCTTACCTAGGTAGATTTTAATAGTAGCAATATGAATCTACTTACAGTAAGAGAAAAATGTAATATTTTATGGAGACAAGTAGAGAAGTCAGTGTGAACATACAGCTAGAATTTAAGGAGCTTTAGTTTTAGAAAATTTGTCCTATAACTTCAGGAATTTAAAAGAAGAAGGAAATAAATGTTTTAATGGTTTTAGAAAGTGTGGCATTATGTTGATTTTAGCACATTATATATGTAAGGGAAAGAGGAGAGAGAGAGAGAGAGAGAGAGAGAGAGAGAGAGAGAGAGAGAGAGAGAGAGAGAGAGAGAGAGAGATTGAGATTTTTCCTTTCAATGTAACCTGACATCAAGATCACCATGTAGTTTGCAGATTCAGCTTGACAAATTTTCTGCTGTTTTTGCCTAGTCAAATTTTTATCTGCATATTCACTCTTTTTTCTACATGAATTAGGTTTTCGTCATTTCACTTGAAAATTATCTTGACCTTGGCATTATCAACCCACTGCAGATCAACTGTGACTCAAAGTCCAGAAGCTATTACAGTTTTTCAGCTTGTTCTGTGGATATCCTACATGTGTTTTCTCATTCCTTTACATACTTCTCATTTCTTTCAGCTTCCCACATTTGGATGTACATATTCTAAAAGGAAGATACTTGAAGGATCAAATCAGTCACTGGCTTCTTCAAGTCACTGTCTTATTAAGCACTATATGTTTTGATCTTTCCAGGCCTCAAAAGTATTCTGTTCTGGCTTGATGTCTGTTCAGTTAGCTGTTCTTACGATGAGTTATTATAATGGGTTCTCATCAATGCCCTGTATCCTCTGTTGCTGATAAGCAGTGTTGCCTTTGTTATCAATAACTATTGCAATTTTATTACCTTAAACAACTATGTTTCTATATATTTCTTCTCAGTAATGCCTGTAATAAAAGACCATTCATTTTATTTTCTGAAGGTTACTTGGTAAAACATATTTCTGAAAGTTTTTTTCAGATTTATTAAATATCATGTGCTTAGTTTTTCTGGTGTTACTTTATAAATTTAAAATGTCTAGCACTTATAATTGAAACTTATATAATACATATTTAGATTAACAATCCATTAAAGTATACCTATGGTATATACATTTACATGTAGGGCCAATTTTATACATTTCTTTTTACTGATAATGCTAAAAATGTTTGAAATTAAAAGAGATACACATATAATTTAATCATCTTCATGGAAGGATGATCTCTAAACCTTCTGTTTGTTCTTAAGCATTACATTTTAATATATTCATTCCTATGACATTGTATTAAAATTTAAGTTTAATACATTTAGCAAAAATCGAAATACACTGTAAGTATGACCTAATTTTTTATATAACAATTTATTATCCACATTACTTTTACATCAGTCCTATGCTCTTTTTAGGAATCTGAATAATTCTGATCACATATATGTAAATAGACACATGTAATTTGTACCTGTACTGCTATAAAATATGTCAATCAAATGATATATTTTCTGTACATCTAAAATAAAATACTTCCCTTAGTGTTCACTGCATTCATGCAGTAGAGAGGTTGGTAGCTCATAAGCTTTGCAGTAAGGCAATAATAATGAGCAAATCATATACTTGTCTTCTCTGTGCTCAAATAGTTCAGCAGTAGCACTAATGAGATGTTTTTTTCTAATAGTTCCCACATCTTCTATGAATGTTATTTTATAAAATCACATATTGGCTTTATTTTTAATTACTATTTATTGAAAATTGTTGTTTATCAAGTCATCCAGAAAATAAATTTAGAATGATCAGTATTCTTTCATGTGGAAGAGAAGGATATTTTGAAAAGTAAATTATTTTAAATGTCTTCTTCCATGTAGACTAAAAGGATATTTCAAAAAGTAAATAATGCTTCTTACTATGATATCTTGAGATCTCAAATTATTTTGTTATCAAAGGGCATTTTTTTCTCCACTTCAGAATGTGGGAATAAATAATGATGTTTTATTTGTTTTGCAGGTTTTTTGCTAGAAAGAAATAGGTATTCAAATAAAGTGGAATCTGTAGAGCTGAGGGATAAATGCTGATTTATCACAATAAAACTTAGGTTGTTTTACATACACTGGACTTCTTAATATTTTCTTATTCCATTCTCCTCTTAGTTTATTTTCCAAGCAAAACATTCCAGATTTAGCATTATAAATATGCTTATTTTCAGATTAAAATGTTTAAATCATACACATATTTTCACAAGTCAATATTAATTTAATTAGATTAATATTAAAGTAGAATAATTAATGATTTATGAGGGAATTTTATCATATATGACATATTTTAAACATACATAGTAGTTTTAAAAAAACACTTATTTCAAATCAGTTTAAAAGAGAAATATGTTTTACTAATTTATAATTTCTACTAGTTTTATGAAAATGAGAGAAAATTAAAAATCCAATTATTTATATTGTTTACATGTTTTATTTAGACATTTGTAATCAAAAAATATATTTACATGCTACATATGCTGATAAGTACCAATTCACAAAATTTTATAGGCATTTAACTTTCTAAAATGTAAAAAATATTTTCATTTGAGCTTCTAGCAATGCAACAAAATGAGACTTTTTTCTTCACTAGGTGGTTGAAAATACCCAGTCTCAAAGAGGTGAGGAAATTTGCAATGTGTGTATGATACCAGATGTTAGAACTGTGATTGTCCTAGGCTGCCAGATGACAAATACTTCCCATTTTTTGCCTTTGGGATTCAACACTTCTGTGTTGGTGTAATTATTCTCTTCTTGCTTCTGGTGTCTTTAAAGAATCCAAGATCCAAAGATTTTAAGTTTTCTTTCTGAATACCACAATCATTTTAACTGGAAGAAATATGTAGAATGCAGTTAAAAATTAAAAAAAAAAACTCTGTCATTGTTTCATATTTCCTATGCTGAAAGCACACTTTTTTATCTAAAAAGTTTTTTTCCCATACACACCACTGCTCCCCCTCCCTCCTCTCCTCCTATACCTCCCTCAACCTCCCCTTACCCATTCCCTCATTTATTACCCAGGGAGTGCAAGGACCCCCTAGGTGAATCAGCTGAGTCTGGCATTTTCAGTTGATGTGGGGCCGGCTGAGACCCTCCCCCCAATACCAAGGCTGAGTAAGGTGTTCCTCTTTAGGGAATGGACTCCCAGAAGCCAGTCCATGCACTAGGAATAAACTCTGTTCTGATTGCAAGAAGCTCCACCATCTGCCTACTCCATTTGACTGTCATCTACATATGGTTTAGGGTTTAGTTCCTTTCCATGAAGTTTCTTCAGCTGTTTGTTCAGTCAATGAGCTCCTAATAGTTCAGGTCAGTTGTCTCTATGGGTCTCCTTTTCATGATCCTGATCAATTAGCACATATAAACAATCCTCTCTCCAGCTGGATCCAGAGCTCAGTCTGATGCTTGCTATGGATCTCTGCTTTTGCCTCCTTCAGCTGCTGGAGGAAGGTTCTGTAATGGTAATTCAGTTCATCATTATTAATAAGAGCAATATGCGGCAAGCTGACAGCCAACATCAAACTAAATGGACTGAAAGCACTCTTAATAAAAAGTTTTTAACATCTTCCTTTCTTGGTGTGATTTCATCTTGCATACATTGTGTGCAGTTTATAAAATGTGAATCCAATATCCCTTCTAAGTCTGAAAATCTGTTTTGTCTATTTTTAGTCTTTCTTCTGTGGCCTCAAACTCTTAAAAACTTTCTGTAGCCTTTTCCATTGATTACACCCTTTGAGTTATACTGGACTAAACTATCACACCCACACCATCAGCCAAAAGAAAACTTTCTGTTTTAATTAACATACATATTTACTTATCTTTGAAAAATGAACAAATTAAACAACAAAAGGAAATTTTTAGTCAAATGTAGATGTAAAACTAGTTGACTCAGCAGACACTAAAATATGGTAAGCAATATATTTATGTATGCATTTTTACTGATATATACATCCATTAGAATTTTGTGGGTTGAAACCAGTCAGTGTATCTTTCACTTAAAATCCTTTCATTCAAAAGGCTGAAGCAGGAGGATGACTCTAAGTTCAACCCAGTCTGAACTTCATTGTGTGCTAGAAGCCAGTAAGGGTTGTAGAGTAAGACCTTGTCTTGAAAAACAACCACATCAAATATAAATAGATGATTGTAATTTTACTTTGAAGTTCTTGTTTCAAGAATGTTTGCTCAAAAATAGAGGTGGTGATTGCTTTCACTTTTCATTTGATGCTTCAATCTACCTACCAGTTTAAGTTGCTTTAAATGAATTCTCAGGCATATTATTATTATTAACACATACAGATAATGGAAATTACAGCCCAAAACATGAAAAGACTGTCTATGGTCATGAATGTTCAAGAAAGTCATTGTTTCTACCTATACCCAAAGCCAAACATGAAGAATCAATTTATTGTTTCCTTCTGTGAGGGAAGACAGACATATCTGACTTGATTTTTCAGCTTTATGAAGTGAGGAAATCCATACACATTTAGAGGAAACAATAAATTGAATTTTGGATTTTAATCCCAAGCAGCCACATGTGGTAATATTTTCTCTAGCAGTGTGCAGCAAAGAATGTCATTATAGTAGTATGTTGTTGCTCTAGAACAAAGCAAAGGGATATAGCTCCTAATCAAACACAGGATCAGAGGTCCAAATGACTCCTCAGTTTATTGTTTTGCTACTATGTTTTAGATAGCATGTTGTGTGTTTTTTCACATCCTCAAAATATCCATCTACGTATGGGATAATGTTGAACATTTTAAGAAATGTGCTTTGGGTTAAATGTCATTGCCAGCTAATTCTTAGACTTCTTGCCAAAGCCAAGTTTGAATATATTTAAGCTACCCTAAGCAAGGCTATAATATTTGAGAAAAGAGGGGAAATTAAATGTACTTTTGATATACTGCACTTTTAACTTTGGTTTATGAAGACATTACTCCATTTTAAGTTCAAAAGTCTCATTATATTCTTCCATTGTAGCCTCAAGTTCTGAAAGTTTCTTTATTAAAGTAAGGTAAAGTATTTCAGTTCAAGGGAAAAAAGTATGTGTTCAGATAATGGATATGCTAATTAGATTGATTCAATCAGTTCACTTATATATATTATTATACCATCATTTTATATCCACAAATATACATAATAACAACTTGGAAATATCTCATAATTGTATAGCCTGACAGACAGATAAATTTTTAATGTGGGCAGACCTTACATCTTTTGTCTTCTGTATGTATAGCTCTAGAATTGTCATTCATATAGGGCAGAGAGGGACTGTTCATTTTGTGTATATTACTTTGGTTGATAGGTTCATTCTGAAAAATTCTTGTTTGCAGTTAAAGACAACACAGACACAGTTGAACATTTTTTCTAACAATAAATTATACTTTCATCAGCTTTGCCCGTGATACTTACTGTTAGTATCTACCTCATATAGTTGTACCTTTCATGTCTAACATAGCTTATTACAATCTAAAGTAGTGTGTGCAGAAAGAAAAAGGTGTATACCTAGCTAGAAATAAATTCAACCAAGTCACCATAAGGATTATTTATATCTAATCTTTCTCTGCTGGAGAATATTATGGGTATACCATTGTTTAGTATATGTAATTTTGCATGCATTGTGTACAATTATGAGTTTCCTGGTTTAACAGATGAAAAGAATAATGAAAGCCAAAATATTCAGTAAAAATTTCACTATTTAGATACTAATTTGAGTTTTCAAATCAATATGATAGTCTGCATTTTGTGTAGTCTAGCATTTAGTAATAGATAACAACAAAAATGCAACTATTTGCAGTAGCTACCTGGTAAATGTGCTAACCCGCCTAACCTGACATGGGCCATCAGAACATGCCACGCGCAGAGGGAATTCCACTCTCATTCATATACATGACCAGATGGTACCACTGGGTCATGTAACTCCACAACACACACATACACTACCTGGGCATGCTTTTATTAATATTCTTATTTCAGTGTGGCTATGTAAGCCTGAGTCCACCAAATGCCATGAGAGAGACTTGTTCTCTCTTTACCTCTACACCTGTCCAGCAACATTCTTAAATAAACTCTAGCCTGGGTTATCAGTAGAGTGGTTTGTTTTCTGTATTTGTTAACAACATTTGGCTCTCTCTTGAGTTGAGGTATGCATAGGCACCGGAGGACCCTGTTCCAGGAACCCAACCAGTCCAACTTCCATCTGCCCAGCCACTGACCTTGATTAGTAAGTCTCTCTCCATTCAGCATAAATGCAAACTATTGTCCCTAGGAAAGACACACACACACACCTTTCAGACCTCAACATTGGTCCAGTAACTATCCACAGGCACCACATGGCAGGGAGGCATCTCACATAGACCACTCCCTGCCTGATCTCCTAGGCCTGGCCATTGACAGTTGATGCTGCCTGGGCTTCCTTGACCCAACCAACTTCATTATGAAAAGGGACTCTTGGATGATCATAACAGTGTCAGGTAGACACATCTCCTTATGCATAGACACCAATGCCACATACTAGGTCCTGAAGAAGTTCTGGGGTTCCACCTTTCTTTCTTGCATCTCCATTGTTGGGGTTGGAGGTAACATTTTTGGCCTCACCAGCCACTGCCCATTTCTTTGTCCTATACCTAAAAGATGTGTGTGTGTGTGTGTGTGTGTGTGATATATATATATATATATATATATATATATATATGTTTGTATACCCTCAGCACCCTGTCTCAGGATATCTTTGCTTTCACCAGAGCTAATCCTGATGCTTACTTGACTATGTAGCTCACTTGGACTATGTTACCACAGGGATTAGAGACAGCCACACTTATTTGTTCAGGTGCTAGCTTCTGACCTATGTATCCTGTCTCTCTCCAAGTCAAAAAATTATACAATATGTGGACAATAATCTCCTCTGCAATCTGTTATTACAGGATAGTCAAACTAACACTTCTGCCTTTTAAACTTCCTATCCAGGCATCCAAAACAGTGGCCTTCCAGGCTGCTATTATCATCTCATTACACTCACCTCAAAGAATCCAAGTACTACAGTCTCCAAATACTTGAGAGATTCTGTCCTATCTGCATGAGCATTTTCATCCTAACAGCCAGGCTACGTCTCTCTTTGAGCCTTAGCTCACCTCCAACCTAACTCTGAGCATCTACAGTTCTTAAAAGCTATCACTGCCTCTTGTACAATTTGCCAAAAATCAGACCCCAGTTCCAAATACCATAGCAATCTCTTCCCCACCAATCAAGCCAGAGGGTCCATTCCAGGGACAAGCTGGCAGTTGTACTTCTCTCAAACGCCCACAGTCAGAAGGGCCAAATATCTTCTAGTCCTTGTAGATACATTTTCTGGGTGGACAGAAACACATCCCACTTCTAATAATACAGCTTAGACAGTTTATGACTTTCTTCTTCAGGAGATTATCCCCCAGTTTGGGATTCCTATCTCTCTTCAATTCATTAATAGTCCTGAGTTCACTTCACAGATTTCTCGAAAATAATCTAGAGCATTCAATATTCCCTCGTGCTTTCATATCCCCTACCACCTTCAGGCAAGGTGGACCAAAACAATCATTTCTTTAAAAATATTATTGTTAAAATGTCACAAAAATTTCACCTAGATTGGAAAAAACAATTATCCCTAGCTCTTTTCAGAATTCGAGCCTTTCTAAAAAATCTCTTGTTATCTTGACATTTGAACTCTTATATGGAAGGTCAGTCCTTCCCCCTGACACCTCACCAAAATCCTCATGCCTCCCTGACCACCTACTACCACCCCTTCTTCATCATCTCCATTCTCTTCTGTCAGATTTTACAGAGTATTCTCTGCCTAAACCATGTGCTAACACCTGTCAACCCCAAATCAACATTGGAGATCAAGTCGTTCTCCTTCCTCTCAACCACCCTCTTTCCCCAAAATGGATGGGACATTATAATGTAATTCTTACAATCCCACGGCTTCCAAATTTGAAAGCTTTCCCCATTGGATTCATCTGTCTAAACTTAAACCCTTTATTCCTTCCTTACCCCAAGATAATCACCCCTGCACCCTCAGATCGCAGAAGAGACCAGCACCTTTGCCTCCAATTTTGAAAGGGTTAGACTATTTCGTGTCTCCCCTTTCTTAAAATCCCTCTCTGAGTTTTTAATTCCAGCCTGCCTCTGCAGATTACAGAAGCACTAACCAGAGTTGAGATGGTTACTGTCAGAGAAATTGCTCAGGGCATTTCAAATCTTAGCCCTATTCCCTCTCCCTGCACCTTTTCTGCCAAGTAACCTTCCAGCACTGCTCCAGGAGAAGAAACACAAAACACAAAACAAAACAAAACCAGAATCCTCCTTAAAACTATTAGCAGGTTAACAAGAACTCACCCTGCCTCTCCCTCCAGCTAAAACTTTTGTGTTCAATAACTTTTGCAGCTGTTTGCTCCCCTGAGAACCAGAGAAAAAGAACCAGAACCACAAGCCAGTTTCGAACTGATAACAGGTAAAACAAGGCCCCACCTCACCCCTTTGCTCAGGCATTTTGTGCTCTATCTGCCCCCACCCCAGGACTGGAGGAAAAACCAGAAGCCACTTTAACTTTGGCAATGGGTAAACAAGAAACAGGGGATATTTTTAACCTCTTCCAACCCCCCAGATCTAGCAGAGTTCCACAAACAAACTTTACTATGCAGCTCACATCACCAAGACTACCCACTGGAGTCCCCTAGACCAAAAAAAAAAAAAAAAATCACTAAGAACCGCTACCTGAAGGCGCATTTCCAGTGCATACAAAAGGTCTAACTTAACAATTATACTTGTCCCAGTTTCAGATCTTCCACCTTTCCTCCTCCCCATGTGACTGACTACCTTAATCTAACCTCTGGGCTTTTGATAGCAGAGTACTCACACAATACCACTTCTGAAGGTTCTCTCACTAACTCATATATTTTTTTCCAAGTTCCAAAAAATCAAAAATCAACTTAAAAGTCATCATACTACACCTTGAAGTCACCTGGAGTGCAGGAAACGTGCCACAGAGACCAGCAGGGATCATCAAACCAAAGGCCAGAAGATATAGCTCTCCTAAACCAGTTTAAAGCAGCCCCAAGAGACTGCTACCCCTGTTCCTATTCATTCCGTGTACCCCTGTCCCTTATATAAACCCTGCTTTCTTTTTATGATAAACATAAGGGAGGGATGTAAAGATTCCTAATATATGGTAGCTACCCAGTAAATGGGCTAACCCAACTAACCCAACATGTCACTGTCTTGTGTAGGGTATGGCCCTCTTATCCATATGAATGACCAGGCAGGGTCGTATAAACCCCCAAATTCTACCTGGGCACGCCCCTTTCATCTATATTCATATTTGGGTGTAGCTATATAAACCTGCTCCCACCGTCTGTCTCCCTCTTATGGGAAGTGCCATGAAAAGCTAGTTCTTTCTTGTCTTCCCCACTGCACCTGTTCAGCAACCTTCTTAAATAAAGCATGGGTTATTAGCAGTGTGGCTAACAATATGCATGGCCCTGTGCTTTGGGTTAACTTCACTAGTGTTTTTTTTTTTTTTTTTTTTTAATCGATTTTTTTGCTCTCATTTGAACTCATTGTAAAAACATAAATTGTTAAATTGTGCTGATAGTTGTTAGAAACCTTATTAAAAACAGATAGACTTTATTTAGAAAGCATAAGTGAGCACTAAGAAAAAAATGTGAAAACTTAGATAAAATCAAATTAAAATATTAAAATGTGTGATGAACCTTATTTTACTTTTGAATTTGTTGCAATAAAAAAAATACCAGGCCTTTCAATTTCCTTTATTTTTTTCCATGATAAAATTAAATAAATACTTAGAGAAACATTGGACTAACACTTTAGGGAAATAATATACAGTTGGGATTTTATTTCAAAATTGACTTCTGATCATCTACGCTTGGGTTTTCCTCATTGCAGGGTTGGGAAAACTGCTATGTGGGAAAACAGCTTTGATCCATTGGGATAAATTCTCATTTTTTTTAAAAATTCTCTAAGCCAATTTCACTTCTCATTTATATATTGAATCTGAAGATGACCAGATGTCAGTTTTACATATTTTCCTTTGAGGATCACACATGGAAATAGTCACTAAATACTAAAGAGAGGTTTATCCTATATTCAAACATTGGTTACAGAGCCACAGCATTGGAAATGATGAGAGAAGGCTCCAGTGTATTTGCTTTCCCTGGCAGACAATTTACTTCTTAATTTCCTGTCCAGGTTTGATAGGTATAAATACTATTTAAAGCAAATGTGCACTCTCTCTAAATGCCTCTAAACACATACCAAATCAGCTTTAATGTAGAGAAGGTCTTGAAGAGTATTTTCACCTTTTTATTAAAAAGAGCTGAATTAAAATTAACTGAAGGAGTTAATTCAAAAAATTACATTTGTTTTAATATTAGTGCATTCATTTAAATCAAAATTGTCTAAGTTTGAATCTTAATATTGGTGTAAAATATTGGTATAAAATACTCTATGGGTATAAGTATAAATATGTAAGAATCATAAAAGCCTCAACAAGATAAGCTTCTCTTTGCAGCAAAAGGCAAGCAGTGGTTAGCACAAAGATTCCCTGAGGGTTTAGGTCCTGAGAATAAATTAGCACTTAATTTTAGCATTAAATGTGACATGTTATTACCCTCTTAAAATCTTAATGAACACCATGAAAGAGGAGGTAGAAAAATGTAAAATCCAAATAATAGAAACATTGGCTATGAATAATGTAAAATCCAAGTAATGAAAAATGTAAAATCCAAATAATAGAAACATTAACTCATATTTTTAAAATGATCAGTCTTGTGGCTCATGTATATTATTATTGGTTGTGGAGCTAGCTATACATAGTGTTTTCAAAATATTTGATGGTTAATCAACAATCTCAAATACTTTTGAACATATACAGTAATTTTTTTGTAAAATGCAAAAAGTTATGAATAAATTGATCACATGTATTGTAGATAAGCATTGGTATATATAACATAATATCATAGTGTCAATTACATATGGAATATGTAGAAAATAGAATTTTCTCCTCAATGTTGCACTACAGTATTTCTCATCTTGATTGTGTACATTGGAAAATACCACTTATGTTTTGTGACAGGCTTTATAAGGCATTATTTGTATATTTATACTGAAAACATATTAAACAATAGGATGGTTTAACTAATAGTTTTCATATAATTAGTATGGTAAAGTAACTTGTTTTCATTATTTGTTAAAGGTGTGTGTTTGGACCATACAGATTCTGATTTAAAGAATCTGTTATGATTTTTTAGTTCTTATAATCAGATGAATTTAAGAGATAATACTTGTATAGTTGTTTCCTCCTAGTTGAAACATTATACTCTCAGAGAGGAAGAAGGCTCATAGGGAGCATGACACTTAGAGTAAACTTATAAGACAAAAGGGAGTTCGTTCACTAAAGAATTATATAAGAAAAAAACTTAAGTACTAGTAAAGAACAATCTCTTTGATGGAAAGATTTTTAAATTGTGCTAGAAAATGCAATATTTCTAAATCATCATTCTTCTATTAATAACTTCTTACTCGTTTTTTTGTGAGTAGCCTCCAGTAAGTAGATGGTTTCAAAAAATATATTTAGGTGTAATCAACTCTTTTCTGTCATTGTTACCTAGTAAAATGGTATTTTTATGTCTCCAGAAAAAGTCACACAAGAGAACTCTAGCCAATGCAGTGAAGAATTATTTTTTACAAAAACTTTTATTGTTGCATTGTGGATTTCACATCACACATCCAAATCCCATTCGACTCCTTATCATTTCACCTCAACTCTCTGCCTTTGCAAACTCTTCCCCAAAATAAAATGAAATTTAAAATAAAAAACAAAATAAAATGAAAACAAGGAAGAGTTTCAGCATTTAAGTTGCAGTGTGACACATTAAGCTACATACTCACTTTAGTCCATACATCTTTACATGTAAGTTTCAATTGCAATGAGTCATTGGTGTGGTTTGAGGCCTCTAGCATCTACTACATCATAGACACTGGCCCCTTAATTGGGTCTTCTACTGGATATCCTGTTGTGTTGTATCATTAAGATCCTACAGATTTGGATCTGCAGGTCTAGCCCCATAGATTAACTTTTTATATCATCTTTGTCCATCTACTTGAAGAAAATGCAAGACGTTAGAAAATGTTTTCCTCTTCCTTGGTATGAGATGTCAACCAGTTCCTCCTGAAACTGACTACAAAACTGTATCCTCTGGACCTACCTGAGGGCAAAGGCATGCTTACCACATCTCTTCTAATGGCTGTTTCCATACATAATTTACTATTTTATCTATTGATATTTTTTAGCTGTTGAGCTGAAATTTTAAAAGAGAATACCAAATACACAAATACATGATGATACATCACCAGCCTATTAAATATAATTTAACCATAAAAATGTTAAAATAGAAAGAATATTGGAAAATTTTTCCATAAAATAAACAGTATGTTATGAGATCTAAGTACCTTCTCTGTTTTTGATCAACAGAGAACTTAATTAGTAGAAGGAAAAGATGACCTAATCTTCATATGATTTTCTTTTTAATCCTGAAAGTCCTCACCAAAGAAGAACAAAATGAAATAAAGTAATGGAAAAAAGAATGAAAAATAAAGTAATGAAGAAAAGGAAGGAAAAAAGAATAAATGAAGGAAAAGAAAGATGGAAAGAAAGAGACAAAAAAGAAGAAAAGTCAAAAATTTGCAATTTTTGGGAAAACATAACTTTAAAAAACATAATGGGAAATTGTAGGTTTTTAGTGCACACATGAATTATCAGTAGAAAAGCACACATTTATAAGATAGCATACATTTTTGGTAGTAATTAATTGGGTCAACCTGTGGACAACACTAACGGACATCCAAATGGCCTATGTTCTTAAGAATGAGATAGTCTGATTTCTAACACTGAGCTCACAAAGGCACCTGTTGCTTTTACCTGCTGTATATTATTTGAACAATAAACACATATTTAGCTGTCAAGAGGTACATAGCACATATGTTATTGATTCATAGGTTTTTAAATATGCAAGCTTAATTAAGTACCTTGCAAAACATATTTTCATTATTTACCATACAAATCTTATTTACTTGCTTATAAAATGTAAAATTACATTATGTTATTTTTCCCATTTATTGGAAAATCCACATCATTTCACTGAATAATATTTTCTGTGTGGAGTCTGTAAAATTTCAAGCCCTCATTTTTATATTTGTAGTAGAATCCTTAGATTTTAATATTTGATGAAATATTCAGAGTTTATTTTTATGGTTATTATAATTGAGTCTGTAATTTACCATGCATGTCACATAATATTAGAGTTTTTATAGATAAGCTTAAAAAATATTACTACTGGGTATGATGACATATAAACTATGCACAAAAGGCTCTTTTCCCCCACAGAATATTATTTTTAGTCCTTTGTTAGCTATAATCTTTCAGCATCAATGCCCTAGACACATGTACAAAGAAACAATTACAAAAATAAAGAAGTCATAGTTGTTAGCATTAGTTTTTATAGAAGCTGTGGCATCAAAGGGATTATTGATAAAACCAGTTAATAGCAACTTCATTTTCTTTTTAGACGCAATAATATTCATTAAGAAAAATGGAGACAGAAATACTTTCTTGAATATACACTTTGATGTTTTAGATGAAAACATAATTCTTATTTTTTTAAAATGCCAGTACTTTAAATTTTTCTTATTGTGGCTTTAGGAAAAGCATGAAAAATCAGATCTACTCTCTTTGAAAACTTTAAATTGTGAAGTACAATATTTATACTTATTAGCATAATTTATCATTGTACCAAAGCTTGAATTCTTTACATGTGGAATAATTAGAATATATCACATATCAATGCTATAAATATTGTTTCCTGACACACTAGGAAGGAAGTAAAACATAATGATTAATGGGTTACATACTGACATCATTTCTGTAAATTAGCTTAAATCACAATTTTGTGATTTATATAACACAGCTTGTCACATATATACAATTATAATTACCAATGTCTTTTAACCTTAAATAATAATAACCTTATTATTCTACATGTATAGGGATTATGGTAGCTATGAATATTAAAAAAAACTATTCTGAACATTATAACATTATAAAATATCCAATTAAACATCTACCACAAATTAAGTTATCAATTCTACTTTACAACAAACAGTTCCACACATGAAAGGAAAGATAAAAGGAGTATATGCCAAAAACAAGCTGAAAGTTATGCTGTATATTTTTTATTTATTTCAAGAAAAAATACGTCAAACAAATCAAGTCTCCTTTTAACTTTTAAAATTTGTACTTTAATGGATTGTTACTATCATGATGTATCATTAACAACTTTTGGAATTATCATTTTATTTAGCCATCACTGATAATGATTGTGAAGTCTTCTCATGAATAGTAACTTTATTCTTTTATTTATCAATTTGTTTTTTTAATATATCTCAACTGCAGTTTCTTCTCCCCCAATCCATCTTATTCTTTCATTCTCATTGGTCTTCCTCTACTTCCACTTCTCCTTAATTTCCCTTCAGAAAACAGTAGAGCATCTATAAATAGCCATCAAATATAGCATAACAAGATATAATATGACTAGCCACAGGAAACCCAGTAGAATGAAAGAGTCCCAAGAGCAGATGAAAGAGTCACATATACCCCACTCACACTGTTAACGGCCTCATAAAAATATCAGGCCAACTATAATATTTATACAGAGGACCTAGAACAGACCTATGCAGGCTCCAGATTGTCACTTCAGTTTCTGAGGGTCCCTCTGAGCCTCACTTAGTTGAATTTTGTAGGCTGTTTCCTGGTATTTTCCACACCTCTGGTTGCTATATTTCTTCCTCCTCTTCTCCCACAGAATTCTCAGAGCTCCAAAGAAAGGGATTTAATTGAGATGTTCAATTTAGGCTCTCTTTCTCTCTAACATTTGGCATTGGGTCTCTGCAACTGTTTCTATCAGCTGTCAGTGCCAGCCTCTTTGACAAAGTTTGGGATAGGCACCAATGTATATAAGTACATATGGATATCATCAGATTTGATTTCATTTTTTTATATATTATAAATCTCTGGGCTATACAACCTCTGTTTCCCGGTCATACAGGCAGTCAGTGTCAGACAGTAGCACTTTTTTGTAGGCATTGATCTCAAATTAGATCCATCATTAGTTGGCCATGCCCACAAGTGATGTGCCTCCATTGTCCCAGTTTATTTTGCAAGCAGAATAGATTACAGGTTGAAGTCTTTGCAACTTTGGTGGTATCCCAGTCCCACCTCTGAAAGCCTTGCCTGATTAACCCTGATTAACAAGCATGGACAGTATAGGCTCTGAATCTTCCATTATTATAAGTCCTCACTATGGTCACCCTCACATTCCTGAGAGCTTCTATTAGAAGAGGCTTCACATCACACTCCCCAGTACCATCCACTTCCAGTAATTTCTCCAAGTACTCTCGCTCCATCTATCTCCTTCAGCCTGACCCTTACTGTTCTCATCCTCACCTGTCCCAGTCTCCTCATAAAATCTGTTTTTACTCCCTATGAATATCCCAGAGTTCATCTTTGAACCCTTTTTGTTGCCAAGTCTTTCTGGGTCTGTGGACTGTAGTATACATATCATCTATTTTATAGCTAATATCCAGTTATGAGTGACTATTACATAATATTATTTTATGGTATGTTACTTTTATTTATGTTGCATTTGTTTAACTCTGTGAAGCTGTGTTACTATGCCTGTCCAAACCCCCTGACAGTCTAATAAAGAGCTGAATGGCAAATAGGAAGGCAGAAGAAAGGATAGGTAAGACTGCCGGGTAGAGAGGATAAATAGATAGAGATGAAGGAGAGAGAAGAGAAGAAAGAGTAAGAGGAATCAAGAAGCAAGGGGTCAGCCACTTAGAAAAATAGCCAATCATGGAGTCAGAGTGGAAGATTACAGAAGAAAAGGGCAAAGTCCAGAGGCAAAAGGTAGATGGAGATAATTTAGGTTAAGCCAAGCTGGCTAGAAATAAGCCAAGTTAGGCAAGGCATTTATAATTAATAATAAGCCTCTGTGTGTATGATTTATTTGGAAGCTAGGTGGTAAGTCACCAAAGGATAAAACTCCCCAACAACATGTGAGTAGACATGTACATACTATGTTTGTCTTTCTGAGTCTGAGTTGCCTCACTCAGTATGACTTTTTTTTTTCTGATTTGACCCATTTGCCAGCAAATTTCCTAATATCATTGTATTTAAAAGCTGAGTAATACACCATTGTGTAAATGTACCATATTTTCTTAGTCCATTCTTTACTTAAGAGCTGGCTAGTACAAATAAAGCTACTTTTAACATAGTTGAACAAGTGTACTTTTGGCATCCTTTGGGTGTCTTGAGATATATTTATTCCCGACTTTCTAAAAAATGGCCATACCATTTTCCTAAGGCCTATAAAAGTTTGAAACTATATAGAGGGATTATGTTGTTCCTTTGTAAATAATTGTCTCACCCACTGGTTTAATAAAGAGTACTGATTGGCCAAAGAAAGACAGGAAGTGTGGGCAGAGCTACCAGACTAAGAAGACTCTAGGAAGAGGCAAAACAGAGCAGAATGCCAGAGAGAAGCCAGAAAATGCAAAGGACAACTATGTTGCTCTGAGAAAAGATACCAAGCTGCATGGCTAAACAGGATAAGAGTCCTGGGTTAGTTGAAGGGTAAAGAGTTAGCAAGTTATATGCCTGGGCCTTAGGACGATCAGCCTAAAACTACTGTAAGCATCTTTGTGTTTCTGCAAGTCAGTGAGTCTGTGGGCCTAAACCTTGAGGCTAGACCTAAAAGTCCAGGCCAGAAACCTCTTACTACAAATGGCAGCCCAGTGTGGGTAAAATATACCCACATAAAGCCATAGAAAGCTTAAAAACTGGTCTAGACCCCAAAGCAGCTTCTGAGTTGTGTCTCTCATGTGAGCCATGGTACAGAAACTCCCTGGTGAGGCATGTGGGCTTGGGCTTTTGGAGTGCAGCTTAAGGTATAAATGGTTTATTCCTGAAGCCTCAGAGGACCCTCAATATAAGCAAAAAGTTGTAAATGATGTATTTAAGGTTTCTGCTCATAAGAACAAAAAGGGAATAGAATCAAAGATGGCTTTCTAGTGGTCGTGTTTTCTTAGATCAGCTCTATTTGCCAGAGGCAAACTGAGGCTTGGCCTTTTTAAGAGAAACTTCCTGATTCAGCCTCAGAGGCAAAACATTTGTTAGTTTTTTAAGAAGCCCTGCTGCCTAATACTTAAATGGAGTTAGTGAACAGCAGACAACAAAGCTTTACCTGCTAATTAAATAGACCCTAAAATTCCCCAGAGTACCTGGGTTAAAAAGATAAATTCTATGAAATTAGACTAGGTGCTGGGTAGAGCCATCCATCCATCCTACCAACCTTTAATCCTTAGCCAAGGACCTTGGCAGATTAAAGGTATGTTTAGAAATAGAAAGAAATAGAAGAATCTGGGTGTAGTCAATCACCCTAGCCAAGTAAATGTGTGGTCAGAGACAGAAAAAGTTAAGAAATAAATATACAGTAAAGACAGATTTTTTTTTAAAAAAAAGTCTAAGTGATTCAGAATGTGTTGAAAATATAAGTACATAGGCTTAGAGAAAGAAATGAAAAGATAAAGAAAGTCCTTAAAAAGAAATAGAGTGAAATAAATAAATTAATTAAAAATAAGCCACGTAAAGATGGAAAATACAAAGAATGTCTGGATACTGTATATTATTGTCTTATCTTTAGGCTTCTTGACTAAAAATGAAATAGTAAAAGCTGCTAAAAGACAGTTGATTATAAATGCTGTTGGATTAATTCAGCCTATATATTTTGTAAATGAGTTTATTTTAAAATTGAAATGCAAACATATGCTACTTTGGAGAGGAGGTTTTCTTTTTATTTTCACAGAAAATGAGAGGCTGTGGATTTATTTCTGGATAAAGAACATAAAGTTTGATAGAGAAAGACCCCATGAAAAATCTCCAATGGAAATGGTTGGACGAGATGAATCAGCATTTCAGAACACTTCTGTGAAGTTTCCCGAGCTCTGTACCTAGAACAATTTCAAGGAGACTGGCTGAGATGACCCAGCCTTACAGACTACTCCACTAAAGACTTGTTCATAGTCCTACATTTTTCTTTGGATTCCCATGAGATTGTCAGTGCCCTCATTCAGCAGGAAGTAGCCTAGAGAATGATGCCCACATTCCCAAAACATGGATTATGGATGTTTGTGTTTATTTACAGTGTTGTTTATAAGTTGTTGTAGATAATGGAGGAAAAGGATATTAGATTTGGAGTTCTTTTTGTTTTAAAAAGAGAAAAGGGGATATGTAGAGGATTATGTTGTTCCACTGTAAATCATTAGCCCCGCCTATGAGTTTAATAAAAAAGCGCTGATTGGCCAAAGGCAGACAGGGAGTGTGAGCTGGGTTACCAGACTAAGAAATCTCTAGGAACAGGCAGAACAGAGAGAAAGCCAAAAGAAGCCAGGCTGTGGTAGCTGGAAAACAGCTGGATAAGATCTGACTGTGGTGTTTATTCTCTCTAATATCTTCGACTTTCTCAGAGATCTATCCCTGACTCTCATTTATTCATGCAACAAACTTGCACCAGCAGTAGATGAGGGTTTTCATTTCTCCATATCTCCATCAGTATGAGCTGTCATGTTTGCTATTGATTATAATCATTCTGTTAAGTGTAAGATGCAATCTCAAACTAGTTTTCATTTCTTTGATGACTATCCTGCTTGAAAATAGTCAATACACACTGCTAGATGTCCAGGTAGGCCACATGCTTGCCAAAATACCCTAAAATCTCAATGTCTTCAATTCTTCCCCACCCCATTTCCAGTTCCAAGCCACCCTAATCACTGTATCTCATCCCCCAATTAGGATGGACACTCCCTGCTTCACCAGAAATCATGCTGGAAGTCAGTTGTCCCATCCTCAACTTGAGTAGAGACTCCATGCTACAAGTGTAGGGCACACTGACCAGAAGACCCAAAAGGAAACAGAAACCAAAACCAAAACACCCATGCAATAAAGCCATGCTCAGTTATTATCATATATGCCTATAACTACTACAAACCAGATGCATAGATGCTAGTATAAGCACACAATCTACAATAGCCAGAGTAATATGTCACTATTAGAAATTACATATTTTACTATAGTAAGCACTGAATATTTCAACACATCAGAACCCCAAGAAAAAGGCCTTAAAACCAACTTTATCAAGGTGATATAGGTCCTTATAGAAGAAATAAATAAATCCCTTAATGAAATCAAGAAAAATACAAAGAATAGGAGAAAATGAATAGGTCCATTAAAGAGATTCAAGGAGCAAAAAACAAATCAGTTGATGAAAATGAATAAAACTGTTCAAGACCTGAAGTAGAAATGGAATTAATAAACTAAACACAATCTGAAAGAATTCTGTAGATGAAAAATTTATGTGAATCAATAGAAACTACAGAAGCAAGATCACCAAAAGAATATAAAAGATGGAAGACAAAATGTTAGATACAGAATACATGGTGGAAGAAATATATTTTTAAATGAAAATTTAAATCAAAAAGGTCCTGACATCAAACAGCCAGGAAATCTGAGACACTAATAAAATACCAAACCTAAGAATAATAGGAATATCATTAAATTCTAAAGCTTAAACATACTTTGGATTCTGTATCTGTATTAAAGTCCATTTCACTGTTAGCCCTGTTCCCTGGACCCATAAGATGCCATTTTGGTTCTGCTGAAAATAATGAGCAGTCACCCTGCTCTGCATCTACCTGAATACTACCCTTGCCTTAGTAGTTGGATGTGGTAAAACTGACAGTACTTCTGATCTCAGGAATGACTTTGGGTTTATTACTACACATTTTGAATTATAACTATCATTGAAGCAGATAAGTTCTTTTGGCATACCCTACAAAATCTTAACATTTAACATTGTTAACTTAATTTGATTATGTATTTGTCCTCTTCAGGTTGGCAGAAATTCTTTGGAAAAATTGTCAAAACCATTTCTGGATTCCTATATAATTCATAGATAAATAAAGAATCTGGAAATGCATGGCCATATAAATGTTTACAAATTATAATTGTATGAAGCTCAATTAATGATCACAACATATAAGTAACTGTGAGGAAGAAAATGGTGTTTTCCTTGAAACTAAGAGGCCCTATTGGTAACATATTTCAATTAAACAGTCTTAGTCCTTCTAAAAGCTAACTATTATTTCTACATCTCTTGCTATAATTATTTTATGATAAAAGACATTATTTGAATTGAATAATATTGTATGTATACTTTTAAGTTGGTTTCTTTTACTCTAATAAATATTTTGTGAGTTTCATTTGTGTGGTTAACAGAAATTGACAACTCATTCTCATATATATTGGTTTATAGATAATAGTATGTAGTATAGATGTGTCTATAACAATATAGTATTGTCTTGATATTAATGCACATACACACAGATTTTCCTAAATGTATATTTCAGTTTCAAATTATTTAGGGCCTTGCTATGCATATACTGATGGTACACAAAAAAAATCAATAACTTCGTATTGCTAATTTATATTTTGTATTTATTTATTTCAAATATAGTTATTTTAAATTTACTCAACAGTGTTAAAAATTCTGCTTACTTCGAAACCAAACCAAAAATGCACAGGTCTGTATTAATAGCACTAACTTTGAGCTGTAGTAACAGTTCTATATAGCTTGGATATTTACCTCCATGCTTATAAGAAAAAGTTGAACAACTTTTCATGATTTTATTGCCATCTGGACAGTTTCTTCTGTGGAGGATTTGATGCTGAATGTTGCTCAGATTCATTTATTTGTTCTTTTTCTTTCTTGTATATGTCTTTTCTTCTCCCATTAAATACATACTTTGTATTTCAAAATATCATTGAATAAATTTATATCATACTTTAAAACTCACTGAAATCCATGTTGTACTTATGACCTAATATCCTCCAAGTTGAGAATTGTAGGGTTTCTGTTTCTGTTTTAAGTAATTAGATAAAATTGAGATTTAAAAAACTGATGGAATACATGTTTTAATTTATTAAGCTAAGATATCATTTTCATCTAAAACTTAAATGCTTTTCACATATTCATTTAAACTTTTAGAAAAATAAATATATATTTAAATAAATACAATATGATAATTTATTTAGATACTTATTACCATTGTGAAACTCAGTTGAGACAGGATATGTTCATGCTTCTAGTATTAGGAGTTTTAGAAAAAGGAATATTTCTCTATCTTATTGCCCTGCCAATCCAATAAAATTAATAAACTCACAGTCTAGTGGAATATCTTGTCTCAAAATATAAAGAGGAATGGAAGTGAGGAAAATGTTTGATGTTGGCCTGTGATTTCTACACTTATGTAACATAATTATATTCATATATATATATGAATGTACATGTGCATTTACACACATATTAACATGTGCATATAATACCATACTTACACACACACAAATAAGATACAAACATAATAAACATTTTAATGTACCTTATAATCAATATACATCATAAACTTGTTTTTTGGGGTTTTTTTTTTTTTAGATTGAATCAATCAAGGAAAAAACCTTAACTAATACTTAGGTTTTACTGACAAAACTGTTTAGAAAATGTACTTGTATAAAATAAACATTTTATGTAATAAGTATATCTAATGATTTTCAGAAATTTTAGAGTTGGTAGTTTTTATATACTATTTCAATCATTCTATTCAAATTCGTCTTTAAAATCAGGAAGTATATAGACATAAGAATCTATATAAAAAGGCCAAATATTAAAGGTAGTAAAATTAAATCATTAAGGAGTCAGAAAAGAAAAATGAGTAGCTTGGACCTCAAAACTTGATGTGAGCTTTCCTTTAGCCAGTGTATATTTTAAATATTCTCTTAACAACTTTCACAAAGACATAATGCAGGTAAAACACTAATAAACATAGAGTAAAAATAAATTCTCTCTACATATATTTTAAAATGCATTTCTGTAAGGCCATATTCACTCAGATCTTTGTAGTAGAAACTTCCTGGAATCTATTAGAAGAACCTGAGAGGACTCCTAGTAATAGAGGATTAGGAATCAGCCATCTGTTGTAGCCAAGCAAGGCTTTCAGTATAGGATTGGGTTGCATTTGATTGAGTTGTTGACTGAGCACTTCTGTGGAGATTCTAGATTCTAGGATAGAATATCTGTCTCTGTGAACTGACAGCAGGATCCTGATTGCCAAAGAAAACTTCCAAACAGCTCATTTAGCTGAGAGTGACTGAACCAATTAGGACTTAATACCTATCTTCTATTCTCTTTGGCATGAGAAGGTATTCTTCAGGCTACAGAAAAAAAAAAAAAAAAGCCTAGACCCAAGTCAAACACAAAACCTATGACCCTTATTCTGTCCTGCATGTAAGATGTGCTGGGGCAATGATAGTGTAGAACTTGTAGAAATAGTCTATTAGTATTTAGTTTAACTTGAGGCCCGTGCAAAGAGAGGAAGATCATGCCAAACATTGCTTGTGCTATCAGCCAAAATAAAGAAGACCCCAGACCCAGATTTCTTGCAAGATTAAAAAAAAAATTCATTACATTCGTGAATGGGCTCAAGGCAAGAAGATAGCCAAGAGCCCTGAATATTCTCAGGGTAGAATTTTTATACAGCACTTTAGGTAGGGGAGGGGGATACAGCACTCTGGTAAGAGGAGGGGGAGTTCTCATGGTTACTCAGGGTGGTCTTGCCTGAGTCACTACGTGCAGATCAGGCTGACCCGGCAATGTGTCTCAAGAGTGCAAGAAGCAAGTTTTTAGACTAGACATCCTACATGCAGCTGAGAAATCCTGTAAACAAAGCTCTGAGTCCTTGAGCAGACAGTCACTGAAACTCTGCCAACCTCGGTCAGCTTTAGGGGCCTCAGGGAGGGGCGAGGGAGGGTTTTGGCTTGGTGGGCAAACAGCTATCATGACACTAGAGAGTTAAGAAGGAAAGAGTCAAACAGGATTTTTCTATTATTTCATTCTTTCACTTGGATGGCCAGAAACTTATCCCAGGGACTTAGTGTAGAACCAAATAGGGCTGGTCTTAACAAAATTCCTAATGATATTTTGCTAAACTTATAGATCAATGCCTTGTCCAGTTAATATCAGATAGTCTTCTTTCAGCAGAAGATCAGAGGAGGTATAAAGAACCACAGCAAGGTATTTTGCCAAGAGAGAGGCTAAATTAGTAGTCTCCACTAGGTCTCTTTCCTTGGAGACTGGAGAAGCCTTTGCAGAGGGGAAGGGAAGAATATAGGAGTTAGAGGGGATGAAAGACACCAGATGAAAGACACACTGACTATATCAACTAAGTGGTGCTTACATGGAGCTCACAAAGGCTGACTGCAAGCATGGGGCCTGCATGGATCTGGACCAGGTCATTTGCATATGTGTTACGGCTATTAGCTTCGTATATTTGTGAGACTCCTAATAGTAGTATCTCTGACTCTTTAGTCTGTCCTTGAGACTTTTTTCCTCCTATTTGGATGCCTTTATCAACCTTTATAAGAAGGCTTTTTACCTATCATATTATATTTTGTTTGTCTGGTTTGGCTGTTATCTCTTGGAGGCCTGATTTTTTTTTTCTTAAGAGTAAACAGGGTAGGAGCAGATCTGGGAAGAGAGGAGGAGGGTAATGAAACTGGGAGGAATGGAGAGAGGGAAACCTGTGGTTTGGATGTATAAGAGAATAGAAATAGAAAAATTCTTAAAAGATTAAAGAAAAAGTTAAAAAATAAATATACAGTAAAGACAGTCAAAGTCAAAAAGCTTAAAGATAAGACAATAACATACAGTATCCAGACATTCTTTGTATTTTCCATCTTTACGTGGCTTATTTATTTATTTATTTATTTATTTATTTATTGATTTTACTCTATTTCTTTTTTTAAGGTCTATCTCTACTTTTCTTTCTCTAAGCCTATGTATATATATTTTCAACACACTCTAAACCACTTAGACTTTTTTAAAAAACTGTTTTTACTGTATATTTATTTCTTAACTTTTTCTGTCTGTGACCACACCTTTAATCTGCCACAGTCTCTGACCACACCTTTGCTTGGCTAGGATGGTTGACTCTACCCAGATTCTTCTATTTCTTTCAATTTCTGAACACACCTTTAATCTGCCAAGGTTCAAGGCTGGTAGGATGGGTGGATGGCTCCACCCAGCTCCTAGTCTAACTTCATAGAATTTATCTTTTTAACCCAGGTACTCTGGGGATTTCAGGGTCCATATAATCACCAAGTAAAGCTTTGCCATCTGCTGCTTATTAACTCCATTTAAGTATTAGGCAGCAGGACCTCTTAAAAAACTCACAAGTGTTTTGCCTCTAAGGCTGAATCAGGAAGCTTCTCTTTGAAAAGCCAAGACTTACTTTGCCTCCGGCAAACAGAGCTGATCCAAGAAAACACCACCACTAGAAGGCCATCTTTGATTCTGTTCCCTTTTGTCCTTATGAACAGAAACCTTAAATACATCATCTATAATTTTTTGCTTATATTGAGAATCCTGTGAGACTTCAGGAACCAGCCAGTTTACACCTTAAACTGTACTCCAAAAGCCTGTCATTGTAGCCCAAACCCCACAAGCCTTACCAGGGCATCTTTGTACCACAGGTCATGTGGGAGACACAATTCAGAGGCTGCTTTGGGCTCTAGACCATTTTTTATGCTTTCTGTGGCTTTATATGGGCATCATTGCCACACAGGACACAAAAGAGGACACCTCACCGCGGAAGAAAAATAAAAGGATAAAGTGCAAAGAAGAGAAAAGTCCTGAGGATCTGAGAAAAAAGAAAGGAAAAGATAAGTTCAAGTCAGAGCTGGAGGGCACCTCGGGAAATTCAGGGTTTGATGTACGGACAAAGAAAAGAATTTGGGAAGTCAGGGAAGAATTGAAGGACTCAAAAAGCTCCAAAAGGATGAAATAAAGAAAGCTAAAAGGGCCGAAATAAGAGATTTAAAGTTTAAAGTAAGAGGAGATGTCAGAGACAGCCAGCAGACAAAGACAGGGAGGTGTGTGGAGTCTACAAGAAGACATTAACATTTCTATAACTTTTAAATAATGACAGCTATCTTTTAAAGCTGAAGTCAATAATTATACAATTATATTTGTAATTACCATAGTTCTTTTCATGTAGTAGATACTCAAAGTAGGCTAATACTTGTAACAATAAACTGAAAAGCAACATTACACAAAGTTTCTAAGCACCAAGGATTTGGGAGTAGTCACTCCCTAGGCATTTTTCTTTCCTCTTAAATAAACTGATAGGTTGTATCTCACATTACTTTACAACTAGATGGAATCTACCTATTTATTTATTTATTTATTTGTTTGTTTATTTATTTATTTATTTATTTATTTATTTATTTATTTATTTATTTATAGGAACATATAAAATAATGGTTTAAATTACCTCCAAGTGTGGTTCACAAGTCTATAATGTCTCCATTTCTTTTACAGCCAGTTCAGTTCACTACCCTGGAGAAATCTTGAGAGATAAGCGTTAAAGATAGCAAAGCCTCTAGAAAACAAACTACAGGAGCAAAAGTCTTTCCTCTTCTACCTTTTACATCCCTTTGGTTTTTAACTCTTAACCAGTGTGATATTAGCTAAATAATCTGTTTTTTTGAAGAGATGACATAAATTTAATTAGACAAATTAATATTTAAGCTTTGATAGTTCAAATAAGATATGAGAAGGGAGGTGCTAGCTACTGTAATAAAAAAAATCACAAAATTTTAGTAGCTTAATGTAACATGCATTCTAGTTATTAAATGAAAACTCAGAGCCAGGGGAAAGTTGGAATATCAGACAGAGGAAATAGACCTCAGTCAAATCTCACCCAGCTGACCTCTCATAATAAAAGATATCTTCCAGCTTCCTCAGCCTTGTACCTCCTCCTACAGAACAAATCACTGTCTTCTAATGCCTGCCTTAAATACCTTCTTTGCCCAGTTGTTTTCACTTCTGGGTTCAACTCCACATCGTATTCTAGAGTTAGGATTTAAGATGTGAGCTTCTACTATTTGATAGTTAGGCCTTGAACTCACAGAAACACAGAAAGATCTCTGTATTTGGAGTTAAGGGATTAAAGGTGTAAATCACTACTCTAGATCTTTCTCCTTGCTGAGATTAAAGGAGTGAGTTTCCACTCTCTGACCCCCCTGGCTTGATTGTGGGAGGATGTGTTCTTTGATATTCCAGACTGGTTTTATTACCACAGCTTAAAAGATTGCTATTTTGTCATTAACTTCACAGTGGAATGTGAACATTCCTGGTTGATGAGCAGCTTACTTTCCTGCAATAATTAAGAGACAGTGTTCCTTCCTTTCCCTGTTTCCAGACTACCCAGGCCCTCTCCTGCTGAGGCTGAAAGGGCAAAAGAAAACTAGAGAAAAGCCTGATAATTTTTAAGTAATTTTTTTTTAATTTAAAAAGTTCTACATTTGGAGGGAGGGGTTAGTTTCTTTCTTTGAAAGTTCCTCAACTGTCATTTCAGAATCAATGAACTCCCAATATGAGTCAGCCATCTTTGTGAGTCTCCTCCTTATGATCCTTATCCTTTGGTTCATATACTCTTCCCTTTTTTCCAGCTGGACTGGGAGGTCAATTCAGTGCTTAGCTATGGATCTCTGCTTCTGCCTCCATCTGGATTAAGGTTCTGTAATGATTATAGGGGAAGTCCTATTTAGGCACCCTCTCCACTATTGGATATAAAAACCCTGTAGGAGGAAAGGGTCCCAAAGCAGACAACAGAGTCAGAGACAGCTCTTGCTCTCCTTTTCAGGGGTTGCATAAGATTATCGAGCTACAAAACTGTGACATATATTCAAAGGACCTAGATGGGTTCCATGCAGACTCAGTGGAACCATTTATTTTTCTGAAATATGTCACTTGTCAGTTTGTGCTTTGCAAGTAGTCTTGGACACTTGGTGTTCCTTAATATGTCCACCTAGGTGCAGAGATATCCTTTCATAATGGGATGAAAGCTTCTTATAAAGTGGAGCTACTTGGGGCCAGGCACAATCTGAAAATATATTGTTTCATATAGTATTGAGTAATTAAGTGAAGGGCATGGTAAGATCTGAATACATTCAGTTGATTATTTTTGAGTGAACAAATAAAACTTTTGTTAAACAAAGGCATGTGTATTCTAATAATAATCAGTGATATTGCAACAAGAAATTTCAAATGAAAAATCAAAGATCTGCTATTTCTAATAGGATTGGCTGGGGCCCTCCTGTCTCACTATACCAGTTAAGAGACAAGTAAAGTGTAGACGAGAGAGCGGAGATTAATTCAGTGTGGAGAAGATAAAGGGGAAAATGCTCCCAAGTTTATCTTAAGAATATAGACAAGACCTGTAGATTTAAATAGAGAAAGAATCAGAAGAACAAGCAAGAAAACACTACTGACCAAGCTACAATTTTATGATCCTCTTGCTCCAGTCCTACAATTACTTCATATCCTTACTGATGAGGAAAATAGGCTAGATTTCAGGAGATGATCACTGGCATTTTGGGTACTATCTTATTTCTGTGGACACTAGTCCTCTTCTGATGGGTGGTCATCCCGGAGAGGTCCAGCTGTTCTAGAATTATGAGCTGAATCAACAGAAAAAGTTAAAGACTATGACCTATTAGTGTGTGTCTTCTGACAAAATAAAGATGTAAGGTTCTATACTACTTTTACCTCACCTTTTGGGCCCAATAAGATGTTGAGGCTTTAAGACACAGCAGCTTCTCCTTGTGTATTTTATTATCACAGTTCTTTTTAATAAAATAGACAAAATTTTAATCCAATCTAAGTCTAAGAGATTAAGGGAAGAAAGAGAAAAATGACTGTTCTCAATAAATGAACATCTCAATAAATGAAGTAAAGTATCAATCAGCATAAAACAAAGGCTATGACAGATTTTTGATTATTCCTCTACACAGAAGCAGTTGCCTTATAATACAGAACCAAAATTAAGAAAATTATCAAAGCATAGGAACTCTAAAGGGGGATGAAAATTGGAATTAAAACCTCAAACTACCCTTTAACCCTGTATCTTGATTTTTTTCTTGAGTGACAGCAAATGTTGCAAATGATAATGCTCATTCCCTTTGATAGACTTGTAAATAATAAAATTTTATCTTTAAGAAAATTTTTTATTGAAAATCTAATTTTAAAGATTATAAATACCAAACTCAATGGATGTATGGTTGTGTTTATTATATGTAACATTGCTAAGGTATGTTTCCTGTTTCAATTATAATTTCTAGTTTTTGCATGAACTTAAAAATGGTATTTTCCATAACATAAATTCTGCCCACAATATTTTTAAAATTTTAACTTTCCAATAATTTCTTTCACATTATATTATGCTTGAAAATCACATGTTTTTTCTATTAATTGTTTCTGATTATGGACTGCTTTGGGGAAGAAAATATTTTATAATAGTGACCCAAATCATGGAACAGGCACTTCAAATCTTCTTTTGATGGAACAATTAGATTATGAATTGTATACACAACAAATCAAAAAGCTGGATAAAAATCTTATTATTTTTGCCTTCACAATGTTTCTTTTTCCTTTACTTTGGTCAAATATACAGAAATAAGGAATTGGTCTTCACAATTTCTCGTGTCACCTTTGATTGTGGAATCCATAGAACCTTTCAATACAGACTATACCCCAGATAAGAACAGCTATTCATGAGGTGAGGTGGTGCCACAGAGCAAAAGTGATAGTCTCCTTTTCACTCAATAGTATTAGTTTTTCTCCTTACTTTTCCACGATCAAATTGACTACAGCTAGGCCAGGACTGCTGAATTAAGCATATCCGTAGCCTTTTTCCTAATTTTGTCTCTTTTAAAACATATACCTCACACCTGTGCCTCAAAGACAAATATGAAGTCAGTAAGCCTCTGAAGCTCATCCTCTTTCCTGTTTGAATAAATCACCTTTTTCTATTTTCACTATTACTTATTTTTAATTAGCGCATTGAACCTTATTTACTTAGGGCTACCACAGCCAGGCTTCTACCAAAGCTGATTAAAATCAAAGGAAGACAAACTTTTTTGTTATCATCTCATGAAACAAGCATGAAGTTAAAATACTAATTTTGTATTCTGTATTCCTGATTGAGCAGTGTATATTGCAGAATAGCTCCATCTGCCGGCAGTTGGTAGTGTCCTAAATTAATCTTGCTTTAAACATTCCATATTTGCTGTTTTCAAATGACTTCTCTGAAAAATAAATTAGAGTAGAAAAATATTTTCTGTGCATGTAATTTTAATAAGTCATGGATGAGTTTTTTATAACTGGAGTCTTTGCCTTCTGTGTAATATATTTACTTATGTATTATGGAGGGAATGGTATTGTTCATATAGTTTAAAGTGAAATATAATTAGTGTTTACAACAAATAAATGCATTTGAAAGGAAATGTTACCGTATATAAAGTGTGGAATATTTAAAGATAACAGAAATCTGTTTAGGAAGACAGCAATAAGGTATTTTAAAAGTGTATTATAGTAGGAATTACAATGATGGTCTGTCACTGATTTAACTTTCTAACAAGCTTTTCAAAGCATAAATATATTATTATCAGATTGTAATTCAGATGGTTAGGTTAATTCTGGCATAGGTGATATTCTGAAAAGCTATATGACTACCTATTGGAAAAGCCAATAGAAAAATGACTAAAATAGGTTAAGAACAATTGGGCTAAAAAGTAGAAGATGACTTCAACTGCAAGTATTTCCATAGAATTTGGTTGAAGTTTTATAGAAAGAAACCATGTTAACTGTTTCCTTCCTGAGCAATGCTTATACTTATCATCAGATGTAGAAATGATCCAAGCACATCACATGTGAACTGCGTAAATGACTTTACACATCTCAAGGGGTATTTGGCACTGTCTTGTGATAAAATAGACTCCCCGTCATCTGCAATGTGTGTTTCACAGCCACATATGTTTGTTCAGAATAACATTTCACGACTCATGGCAGGGAGCGGGTGTATAATTGTGATCTGGATTGAAATTCATAGGAAAGAAAGCTCTACATCTTCACTCTCTCATAGCAGAATTAGAAAAAGAGAGTGAGTTTTCTTCAGAATGATTTTTGTCACCTTCAAGTTGACATCTTGGTACTTTCTCACAGCCTTCTCATTCTCCTTTAGATATATGAATACTTTCTACTTAGATGCTGCTTTTATTTCCTCCTGCACTGTGTCTGTGCCTGCATACAAAAGGCTTTTCATGAGGCGATTTGATTGCTAAAAGCTAGTTTCTAAGCAGCAGTTTTCCAGATTGGCAAGATGTCTATAAAAGGGCAATTCTTAACATTCCAAGGAAACATTTTAAAAGAAAAATTTAGAAATGCAGAAGAGATAGCAGAGTGAGCTGAAACAAATGGGTGACAATTTCACCTTTCTTTATGAAACCAGACCAGCTTAGCCTTGACTCAAGGTGAGGGCTACTTTAGAGAGTACAATCACATGCTTCATTGCAACATGCTTCTTTGCCATTAACCCAGGAGACCATATGCCTTACACTCCTGTATAACTCCATAAAACAAAAGCACAGATAAAAGGTACAGATTTTGACAGTGTGAAAATTACCCCTTGTATGTTGTGCTGTTAATTTTAGAGAGAATGATAAAGTTTTAACCATGTAGAAATGTAAGCATTTATATTCCCTACTGAAATAACATGTGACTACTCAGAATTTATGAAAGTAGCATACCAAAGAGATTGGGCTGTGTACTCTATGAATTTCAAGATGGTTTGTTTTTCATTATGAAAGGATATTGTTTGGAGCACATTCAATATTTTTGTTGGAAAGATTAGTGTGCAAATTTAGTTGTCATATTTATTTTCTTCCAATCAAACATAAAAATTGTATGATATAGATATAATGAATTAAAATACCTTCCTGATTTCAGTATGAGGAAATGTTTATCCATGGTTCAAACAACAAGAAATTTCTTATCTGTTTTATTATTTCTGAGATGTTAACTTAGTGCTATAGCTCTGGTGATGAGATGTGATTTCTGAGATGCAGATGTAGTGATTTTTTGTTGTTTGCTTGTTTGACATAGGCATATTGAGATCTTCATGATTATTTTCCTGAAAGATTGATATCATTAAAGTTATCATTAGCATAATAATCTGTGAAATGAAATAACTACAAATGAGAATAAAATAAGTGTGTTACCTAAAATATGCTAGCTACCTTGAATTTATGATGTAAAAATTGGGTGTGGCAGTTCATACCTAAAAATCCTCTCCTAGAGAGGTTCAGCAGGAGGATCACAGAGGCACACTGGAAAAGCAATCTAGTCAAATTAGTGATCTCCAAGTTCAGAAACATCCTCTCCCCCCAAAAAATTAGGTAGAGATCGTGTAAAGAATACACTTGATATTTAGTACTGAATTTGTCATGCCCACACACATCAGTACACAATTAGATGTGCACACACATGTCTGCATGCATACACTACACTACACACACACACACAGACACACTAATAATGTAGACTAAGAAAACACCACTCTGCCCTGAAACTTCATAAATTGGGTGGAAATATTCAACTGATAAGTTGTTTTTTTTCAACATTAGTTCAAATAATTGTTTAATAAGGGCTTCATAGTTGAGAGTACTGCCTGTTCTTTCAGAGCAAAATTTTGGTTCCCAGCACCTAACATGGTGGATCACAAGCATCCATATGTTCCATTAAAGAAAATCTGATACTTTCTTCTGGTGTCTGCAGGTACTAGACATTGATTAACCTAGTATGAATAACAGTTTGACAACGAAGCATACACACAAACAAACACACACACACACATACATATATATATATATATATATATATAATAAAAACAAATAAATCCTTAGACAACAATTGTTAATGATCATTATGTCTTCATGTATATTTAAGTTACATGGTAAAACCAAAAGATTTTACAAAATGCCATTACTATTACATTCTGACCAGGAATAAATGAAGAGAAATATGAACTACTTTGAATTTCTAACATCTTATGATTCTTTAGCTACCTTTGTTTTAATGTGAAAATTATAAAAGTAATATTGTATTTTTACTAAAATTATTCTGAAAAATTCAAACTCTCAGGCCAGATTTTACACAATATATTTATAATCTGAAACTTATGATGTAGAGGTCAGAGTATCATAAGTTGGATAATATTCCTGATGGCATATTAGATATATTATAATGCTATGACAGTAAATACATAAATAAATAAATATTGCCATTTATTATTTAATACATTACAGTTAAAATTTGGTTGTAAATTATCTCAATGAATATCAATTAACCAATTTTTGACTTAATATTGGCTAAACAATTGTTATTTTATTGTATGTAACAAAGTATTACCATCTTAATATTTTTTGATTAAATTTGATTACACTATTATTCTTCTTTCTTTCCTCACTTCAATTCCTCCCATATACCCCTACTTACTCTCTTTCAAACTAATATTCACATTTTAATTTTTGATACTAATGTATACATAAATGTACACATACATACACACACATGTATGTATGTATACATACAGTTTTTTTTTGTTTCAATATTAGAAATTCCAGAATTGATCATGATATCTAAGTGCACCGGAATATGTTCAATTAAAAGAAAATATATAAAAACTTATTTCAAACTGCTTCTTCAATGCAGTGTAATTTAAGAATCAGGAAAAAACCTGGATGATTGTTTATATATCATTCTGCAAACAACAATGACCATACTATTGTTAATGTTATATGTTTTGGTTTTAGATAGCGGGTTAATTTATAGTGGGACAGACCAACAGGCTTTCTAATATACAGCATAAAAATTATGATTGTCTCTCCACCTGAACAAGCTCAGGGTCCAGAAACAGTACTTAAATATAGTGGTGATGAATGCCAGATAGGCTAGCTCAGTGTTCCAATAGCAGGTGGTTGTGGTCAAATTCTCAGCCTGCTATTTTTCTGAAAAATGTGTCTTGCCTTCTTGGTTTTTTCTAATTAAACTCTTACTTGCTTATTTTAGCATAGTTTCCTATCTAAATTCTTCACATTAGGGAGCACAAGAATGGAGGAGACTGTTGCTGAGGTTGAAACTGTTGAAACTGTATTTCTCCTGTTAATATTTATATAATTATATGTGCAGGGCATCTAGACTTCTTTCCTGACAATGAGCATGTCATTAACTGCAGATAAAACCTTCCTAAAATATTGATATTGAAAGGAAAGTATAGAAAATTCTTAGGGTGTAGAATTAATAGCAAATCTTTTCCTGAAAACAGAGCTTAATACAGCATATAGAGTGAGAGTTCTATTAATTTAGAGACATATATATCTTAAAAGAAGACATAGGCATTGATACATTAAAGTCAGGTCACCTTCACATTCCCAATTTTGCATGAGAGACAAATCTACTCAGTAGATTGTTGGGAATTTAACTATATCAGCTATTTTTATTTATTTCTTTTCTTTTTAAAAGTTATTTTTCTTTCATAAATGTATGTTTTTTGTTCACTCTCTAAGTTTGTTTTTCTGTTATGCTAAGAAGTTGTCATATTTCATATTAACCTGCATAAACTACAGAAGTTTCAAAATTGATGGTTTTGTTTTTCCTTATTTGTGTGCAATTTCTGTACCATGCATAGTTACCCATGAGATGTTTAAAAAGAAAAGACGCCAAAGAACTAATGTGTTTGCATATTTTAAATTTTTTGCAGTGATTAAAAATAAAACATATGATGTTAGGAATATTGATAGTCAGTTTAAACCACTATATATAATTGTGCATCATTATCTTTTATATTGAAAATTATTCTCTGGAATTTGGGCATATGGAACCAATTTGAACAATTTTCTTTGAGATATCCTTCAAACAGGTTATGCATATAATGTAAATAGCTCAGGTTTGTTTCTGAGGTAAGATCTATATAACATAATTTTCTTTTTTTTTCTTCAGTATCACTCACTGGTGTAGTTTAATCTTATCACAGCTTTTCCATTTCACAGGATTGGGCTACAATACCATGTAGTTAGGCACTGATAATAATATATGATTATATGCTGAAGTAAATTGGTCATATCCTATTCTTTTCAGGGTACTGATAGTGTAGCTATTAAATGCAGGAAGTACTGGTCAGAAATACAAGCTGTTTTTAACTATTACTTTTGTCAGTTTTATATGTTTATTAAAATGCTTATTTGCAAGATATATTAAAAGAAATTGTAACCAGCCCCAGTCTAATTTGTTTTCTTCTTGTTGCAGGTTTAAACAGAATTTCAACTCAAGCAGTACTCAGTCTTTGTCTAGGCTGTTCAACACAAGCCACAATCTCTGACAAATTGTTGCTGAATAAAGAAATATAAATCAATGTTTTATAGCAGGAAAGAGTGAGTATACACTTTAAAAACACATTTTTAAAATTAGAGCAACAATAGAAGAAACAAGTGTGGTATTTTAAAGTGAAAAATAGTTTTCCAGAATGTTGTTTTTATGCTTTTCAATTCTTCCTTATGCTGGGGATCAAATACACGACCTTGCCTTTCCGGAGCAAGCATTTTGGTAAATCACCAATCCTAAGAATATTGTTTTAAAAGCACATAAAGAAGTTATATACTTTAAAAATTATAAATATTAGGGACAAGTCAATAAAGCTGCAAATATAATTAGTACCCCAAGAAAATTGCAAAACTAGAAAATTTTATCTTGTATAGTGATCTTACGTATTTGCAAATGATGTTTTTTTTTTTTTTTGTAATATTAGGTAGGTTCCGGTTGTGATAAACATTTTCATAGATGTTTAAGAAAAAGAAATGCTGTTATAACACAGCAACAGTTTCATTTTGATATGTGTTTGAAGAAGTGAATAGAAGTCCTAAATAACCAAATATTGCTTCTTTTCCTATAAGAAAACAGCCACTGAAATTAATTTGGAAACATTAGAATTATTTCATGAATAGTAATTTTTCTACCTTTCTTTCCTTTTTGTTTTAAGTCAAACAAAACAAATACCCGTGTAGAATGTGAAAAACTGGGTTGTTATAGTATAAATCTTTGAGCATTCTGGAAAGCAGCATGAGACACAGTTCTTCAGTTTTCAGCTATTGATCCAGCCAAATGCTTGTTTGAAAACTGCCTTTGCAGCTTTATTTATACATAGAAAATGTTTTATCTCTAGAGAGGGAGTGCTCGTGCATTTTGTTTACATGGAGGACATCTTATATATACAAATTCTCATGCTGAGGTCAACAAAGCCATTCCGTCCATGAAATCTATATTGTATTTCTCTAATACACTGAGTGTATACATGCTCATGCATGTGTTATAAAATAGGTGAGTAAAAGATGACATATGATCAATTCTCTGAGAATTAGAAAATCATGCAAATATTATGTTATCTATTTTAAATTTCTTTGTCTTTTCTAAGCAGTATATCTGAATAGGGTCCAATTTAAGAGGCCAAGTGCATCCATAACAAATTTGAGACTATCCTGACTGTAAAACTTAAATTCTCCAAAATGGTTTTAATATGACATTGAGAAAAATTATAAATAAAAGAACATGTATCTCTTTGGTGTGAATTATTGCAATTAGAGCCTTATTATTAAACTATAATTCTCTTAGGTAGAAATTCAACTCCACAAGTGGAACTATGATCATAAAGATAAACAAACCTAGGGAAATGTGGTTAAAAGGACTGATGATCTACTAGAATGGAAGAATCTGAGAATACCTGGAAGTGTTTAAAACAAAAGTTGACATTGCTTGTTGTTTTGTGTCTTTTACTTTTCTCTCTCTCACTCTTACTCTAAATCCCTTTCTCTCTATTTAACTTCAAGAAACAAAGAACTGATTCGTGACCAGGTTTACAAAGTTCAAATTGTAAGTAATATTTCACACAAGCCATGTAATTCTCATCTAGATGAAAATAAAAGAAAAACACAACAGTGAAATCTTCAATTAAATCAGTTTCTATATCTTGATTATTGTTGTTGAAAATAGCATATTAGTTAATAATTTGTAAATCAGTTTTACTTTCTTTTATATAAAATAAAAATGACTGAAAAAATCAGGATGAAGATAAATAGGTCTAAGATTTTGGGAAAGCCCCTCTCATGACTATCATTCTTAATATTTTAAATTTGTACTTTGAGAATTTTATATATGTATACAACTAATTTTGTTCAAATTTACTTTCCCATTTTATCACTGCAACTCCATCCAGATTTCATAACATGTTTCTCTCCTGATTTCTTTTTTAATATTTGTAACATCTATTTCGTCATGTGTATTCCTTTAGAGATTAAGGAAAAATCTCAGCAACTTCATAGTGTTTAAATTTTTACATATTTTGAAATTTATGAGTATAATGCTAAAATTATATGCATGGGAATTTCATAAGTTTAATATTTCAATTTCATGTTCATAAACATATATAGATATTGCCACATTTAAACATGTAAAGTTACTGGATTTTTGCTAAATATATGCTATTGAATTTATTCATATTAATCATGGTTCTGATGATATGTTTGACAAATATTAAAACTGTTAACACAGAACTACATCAATCATAGCCAAAATAGTTTTCTCGACAAGTCAACAAAGCATCCATCTGTATTAAAAAAGAAAATGCAACAAATATTAAGATGGTTTACTAAAAAAAACTCCGTTCTAGTCATCTAGAAAAACATATTATAGTTTTCTTTATTTTTCTATTCCTTATCTAAAGTAAAATCTAGAGATGAAATAGAAAAGATGAAAATTAGAAGTCAGTGTCACCAAGCCAAATTTCTTATGACTTTTTTTGTGATATTTTGAACTTTCATTTTCCTCTTTTCCTCTCCCTTATTCCTAGATATGCTAATACTTTCCCATTTTAAAATTATTGAATCAGAAGGAGTACAAGAACAGAGAAAATTTACCTGGAGAAATAAAGTTGGGTTTTTAATTTAATTTGGCCTGGTCCTGTAAACTGGTTACTCAGTACCAGGCATTATAATGTAATGAATAAAACTCTTCATTTTCAAGTGAAATAAACAATTATTTGGTATTAGGACATGACCTATAGTTGTGGAATTTTATAGTTGGTCTTCATCACCTCTATAATATATACAATACCAAAGAAAATTTATATTGTTGTTAGAATTAAATGAATTAATGTTGATAAATCATTCATAACTTTATGTGTCCTCATTGGTTAACCATTGCTATAAAAGTTGTGTCTTCCACTACAATTATACTATATCTTGAGATTGAGTGGTGTTAATGTTTATAAACAATAGGTCTAGATATTTTACGCTTTAAGATTATTTGACGTGATACAATGATGCACAGAAACTAAGTTAATAATATTATGAAAATGGAATATTGGACATAATAGTCTGATAAGTTTAGTAAAGCAGTATTGATTCATTTTCAGTGAGATGGTCAGAAGATGCACATATGGAAGTAAGGGCAGAAAGCATTATGACCATTTCACTAGTGCTTTACTAATCTGTTGCTACGCAATAATAATGATAATTTTTAATTTCTTTTCAAGCCTTGGGAGAATGATGACAAAGAAAGAGATAAAAAAGAAAACTTAAAATATAAATCAATTTATCCAATATTGTGCTTTAGTTTTTTCCTGACAAACTAAATAAACATTATTTGTAAACAAGCTCTTGTTAAAATATCCACTTTGTCAAATGCACTATCATAGCTATACTTTTCATTATTCTAATCAAAATATATTTACTTCTGTCCCCTAAAGCAATCATCAATATACCTTTTTAGTTGTTCCTCTGAAAAAAAAAATGTTGTGATCCAAAGATTAGTAGTCTAGGATAAAAATTCAGATATTTCTCTTCACATAAAATTTTACATGTTTTATGTATTTTCTGATACAAAGCCAAGGTAACTAAATAAAATAGATTTCAGAGATAAGTAGTTTATTTTTTAAAAAGTCAAATCCCTATTAGTGATTTATTTTGACTTTTTTGTTTATTAATTATTTTTATTTAAGATACAGTGTAGTAGATATTATTATGAGATATTCAACTGCATATGTGATTATTTTCATTAAAATTTTAATCCTATTTTCTTGCTGTTTTCCATTTTACAAAATAGCCCATTGGTAACAGAACTATCTAAGATATAAATAGATTCTTCTGTTGTTCAACTATTTTTTGAATTTGAAAAAAAATTGATTATGAGGTAGACTGAGTTCCAGTATTCTGAGAAAATACCATACTGATTTCCAAATTGACTATGCAATTTTACACACCCAGTATAAATGGAGGAGTGCTCTCTCTACTCCACCACCTCCAGCATGGGCTGTCATCCGTGTTTTTTATATTAGCCATTCTGACAGGTGTATGACTGTATCTTAGAGATGTTTTAGTCACATTTTTCTAATGGCTAAGGATGTTGATAATTCTTTAAGTTTATTTCAGCCATTTGAGGTTGTTCTGTTGGAAATTCTTTGCTTATATCTCTACTACATGTTTTAATTGGATTATTTGGTATTTTGATATCTTGTTACTTGAGTTCTTTAGATATTTTAGTGATCTCCTATGCCAAGGTCTTCAAGTCTATTTCTCACTTTCTCTTCAATCATTTTCAGTATATTTTGAGGTCTTTGATCCACTTGGACTTGAGTTTTTTGTTTTGTTTTGTTTTGCAGGGTAATAGATATGGATCTATCTGCATTCATCTGCATGCCCCTGTGCAGTTATTCAAGCACTATTTGTTGAGGATGCTTTCATTTTTCCATTGTATATTTTTGGCATCATTGTCAAAAATCAGGTGTGGTTTAACGTCAGACCTTCAATTTGATTGCATTGATCCACTCTTGGCCATATACTCAAAGGATGCACATTCATATCGCAATAATATTTGCTCAGCTATGTTCATAGAAGCATTATTTACAATAATCAGAATGTGGAAACAACCTAGATTCCCATCAACCAAAGAATGAAAAAAAAAGATGTGTTACTTTTACACAATGGAATATTATTACTTAGAAGTTATAAAAATGACATCTTGAAATTTGAAGGCAAATGGATAGAACTAGAACATAAAAGCATTCTGCTGAGTAAAATTACCCAGACCCAGAAATACGAACATAGTATTTACTCAATCATAAGTAAATACTAAATGTAAAGCCATTTAAATTGTTTGTGTGATCTTAATTTAGCTTTTACAGTTGTTATCTATTAATAATATTGTTCATTTCTTTTAGATTTTCCAATTTTGCTGAGGACAGACACTTCATATACGACCTAATGATTCTTTGGATTTCTTCATTGTTTCTCGCTATGTTCCCCTTTTAGTTTGTGATTTTGTTAAATTGGATAGTCTCTACCAGTCTTTTAGTTAGATTGGATAAGGGTTTGTCTATCCCGTTGATTTTCTCAAAGGACCACCTCTTTGTTTTATTGATTCTTTGAATTATTCTCTTTGTTTTGATTTCATTGATTTTAGCCCCAAGTTTATTTCCTACCATCTCTTCCTCTGTAGTGTCTTTGATTCTTTTTGTTATAGAGCTTTCAAGTGTGCTATTAAGTTGCTAATATGAGAACTCTCTAATTTACTTTTGATTTATGTATGTGCACATTCAAGCACTTAGTGCTATCAACTTTCTTTTTAGCACTCCACAAATTTGGACATGTTGTAAATTCATTTTCATTGAATTTTCAAGTCTTTAATTGCTTTCTTAATTTCTGTCTTGACTGGATTTCATTCAGTAGAGATATGTTCAGTTTCCTAAAGTTTTCAGGCTTTCTATTGTTTAAATTCAAATTTAATCCATGGTGCTTACATAGGATGCAGAGAGTTACTTATTTTTTTTTTTTTTGAGAGTAGCTTTGTTACTGAGTTTGTGGTCAATTTTGGAGAATGTTCTATGAGCTACTGAGAAAAATGTGTATTATTTTATGTTTGGTGAAATGGTCTATAGATATCTATTAGGTCCATTTGAGTCACATCTGTTAGCTCAATTATTTCTCTATTTAGTTTGTCTGGATGACTTGTCCACTAATGAAAGTGGGATATTAAAATCTCCAACTCTCATGTGTGAGGGAAAATATATGATTTGTTAGTTATTAATGTTTCTTTAACAAAAGTGGCTAGTTCCCTTTTGTTTGGGGTATATATGTTAAAACTGAGTCATTATCTTTGTGAATATTTCCTTTGATGAGTATGAGTCTCCTTCCTTGTCTTTTTAAATTAATTTTTGTTTGTAGTCTATTTTGCTAGATATTAAAACAGATACAACAGCTTGTTTCATAGGTCCATTTGCTTGAAACAGTTTTTCTAACCTATAACCTTTAGGTAGTATCTATTCTTGATGTTGAGGTAAGATTCTTGTATGCAGCTGAAGAGTGGATCCTGATTTCGTAAACATTTTGTTACTCTGTGTCTTTTTATTTGAGAGCTCATTGATATTGTGTTTTTTAATCCATTGATATTGAGTGAGATCAGTGTCCAATGATTATTAATGTTTGTTTGTTATTGCTGATGGTGGTGGTGGTGGTGGTGGTGGTGGTGGTGGTGTGTGTGTGTGTGTGTGTGTGTGTGTGTGTGTGTGTGTGTGTGTGTTTGTGTGTGTGTGTGTGTGTTTGTGTGTGTGTGTGTGAGTGTGTTGTGTGTCTTCCTTTGTTTTTGCTTTTGTAGAATTATTTATTTTCTGTTTTTATGGATGTATTTAACTCCTTGGGTCAAATTTTCCTTTTAATACCATATATGCCTGGATTTGTAGATTAAATATTGTTAAATTTATTTTTAAGATGGAATATCTTGTTTTCTCCACCTATGGTATTTAAAACTTTTCTTGTGTATAGTTGTCTATCTCAGAATCTGTGATCTTTTAGAGTTTGAAGCACTTCTGGTTAGGACGTTCTATGTTTTAGAGTCTCCTTTGAGAAGAAATCAGGTTTAATTCTGATAATTCTGCCTGTATATGTTACTTGGTCTTTTTTTTCTTTGAAGTGTTTAATATTATTTCCTTGTTTTCTTTGTTTCCTTCAACTATGTGTCTGTCCATGGATAGGAAGCTTGCCCAGACATCTGGTTGCTTGTTGGGACACAGTGCTGTGGAGGGCTTGAAACTTCTAAAAGAGTTTAGAAAGACCAATAGAGTATTGGTGGCTTATCTGGACTTGGGAGCCTTTGTAGCTTCTTGTTGTACATGTAGTCTCTGCTCAATTTCCGGGCTAGAATATGGCAATACTAGACCTTGCTAGTTTATTTGTGAATTTGACATAAGTTAGGTCATTTTGTGAATGAAGAACCAGACTATTTAGCAACTGGTCACATCAGACTGGCCTAGAGAAAAGTTGGGTAGTGTAATCACTGCAAAGATGATCCTAGATTGTACAGGAAAGTAGGCAGAACAGGCCATGGTGAACAAGTCCAAAGGGGCATTGGGTGACATGAATTCTCATCCTAATTATCCCAAATAAAAAGAATTTCTTGTTATTATAATAATCAACTTTTTAGAAGCCCTTTCTCTGTGCCACAAATTGATAGCTCCAAAACCTTTGTCTAAAAATTAGTTTATTATTATTTCAATTTGGGACTATCAAACCATGGCTTTGTACATTTAATGTAAATACCTGAAATATGTTCCCTACCCTTTATTTATATCTGTAAATTTAAGCATTCTTCATCTTAAAATAAAGTATATATATATATATATGTATATAATATACATACATATATATCAAATGAAAGAAACAAGATGAATATTTTTAAGTTGTATAAATTTATCCATTTAAAAGTTTAAAAAACTTTTAAATTAGTAAGAGTTATAAAATTTTGTGGGGTTTTTTTGACTTATTCATGATAAATGTTTTACTCAGAATAATATTCTACTGCTAAATTTAATGTATGGTTTTCAATTATTAAAACGATCTTAAAGGTTGCTTACATAATTAGAAAAGAACAATTTAATTTCAAAATGTACCATTTTCATGGTATCACATGTATAAAACTATTACCTTAAAATTTTTGAAGATGTAAGTTTTGGAATAATTTTTAAAAAGAAATTAATATATTCACCAAACTGCCATATTCATAAAGTAAAATATTTTATACTATCTATATTTATAATATGATTTAACTTAATATTAAATTATCTGCCTTTCCATAGAAACTGTAGGTATTCATATTGGTAAAAAATAGAAATTCTAATATTTTCATTAAAAATTGTCTGTGCTTGTCATGGATTTTCATGATACATGTTGAGGGTGGTTACATACTTTTTAGTTAGACAGCATTTGAATCTTCCATAAAATATTGAAAGCAATTATTATAGTCACAAGCCTTACCAAATGATCATTACTAAGGTACAAAAACACTGTGATTAAAAGAAACCAACTGCAGTAGGCTTTCTTTTAGGTCACCTACTAGCTAAAAATTATAACAAGGGTACTTATTATTAGTTATGAATGTTCAGCATTATGCTTTTTCTACTTGCTCAACAATTTATAATTACCTGTTTTACTTCATGCATGTTTTACATTCAAACTTTTTACATTTTTTAAATTTTGTATGTCATGCTCCTTGTCTCTCAGCTGGTGGCTGCCTGGCCCTGGGCATCTCTCTCCTCTCTCTCTTCTCTCCTCTCTGTCTCTCTCTCTCTTATTTTACTTTCCTTCTTGTTGTCCCTTCTACAACATTTCTCCTCCTAATGATTCTCACACCCCCATCTATACTTCTACTGCCTTTTCACTGGCCATTCAGCTTTTTATTATACCAATCAGATGCCTTAGGTTGAAAAATAAACACATCTCTACATCATTACACAAGTGAAGAATAAAAAGTATAACACACCTATATATAGTTAAAGTAATATTCTGTGACATAAACTGAGGTAACAGCTTTATACATAAAGTAATATTTCAGAACAATCAACTTTGAACAATTATTTTAACTTTTAAAGTTGTCTTCACTTTCATTATTATTTACTAATGACTTCAGAAAATTGCATGGAATTTATTTTGGCCTGTGGAGATATGTTTCAAACGTAATAAAAACCAGTCTGGAATATCAGAGGACAGAGCCATCTCTCCAGCCTTTTGTTTGATTCGTTTAAGAAGGTGTTTTCTTTGTAACAATTCTGGCTGTCTTGGAACTTGCTTTGTAGACCAGGCTGCCCTTGAACTCATGGACATCCTTCTGCCTCTGCCTTCCAAAAGATGGGACTAATATGTGTACCACCACTGCCTGCCTGAGAGCCTGGAACTCCCTCTGCAAACTAAACTGGGATTAAAGGCTTAGATCAGCCCTCCCAGTGCTGGAATTAAAGGTGTGAGTTACCACTGTCTGATCCTCCTAGACTGACAAAATCCTTCTGATATCTCAGACTGGTTTTTATTAAATTTGAAACATTCCCACACTTGAAAACACTAAATTGAGCCACAATTCATCTGCCATTGGAGGTGAAAGTACACTGAAAGCTAACTTAGAAACTACTAAATAGATCTCACTGGTAACTCTTATTTTAGGAAACATTTTGTGGGCTGAACCTTCAGATGTTCCTGATGACAATCAAGTTTCCAGTTCTCAGATCCAGTGGTTCACATCTGCCTTTTACTCTTGCTCTAGGGAGATACAATATGTTTGGCTTTCATAGGCACTTGAACTAATGTGTACACAACACACACACACACACACACACACACACATACACACACATAAAGAAAGTTTTAGTCAGATAAGTTTCATGACTCATATTTAATTTGCAATGTCCTGTTGCAAAATGGGATGACAAATCTACACAAGAAAATCATTCCCAGTATTGACAAATAACACTTATATAAATGGGCTAAATGTATATTAAATGCCATGCATTTGGATTACAGAAGATGTTTGTCTCCAAAGGGCCCATTCTCATAATATTTACTATAAATTATGTCCTGTACTAACTACTGTAAGATAAAATAAAAAATCAACAATAAATAAAATAGGATAAAATAATTAACAATATTTAGGGGGAAATGCTTCAGATAAAAATTTATAATTAATAAAAATCAGTCAATGATGCAATGTTTCAGCAGCATGATAATGTTTCAGAACTGAAACTATGCAAGCTTACGGTAATTATGCTTAAATATTTTGCCATGTGTAATCAAAATAGATAAAAGTAATATTTTTGAATTGAAGAAGCAGTCTGTTTCATATGCAGAAGATTGAGATACTGAAGATAATTATTGCTTCAGGAGTCAAATGTAAAATAAAATTCCTTGCTCATATAGTTGTTAATACAACAATGATCATGTAATTTGCAGTATCATTAACACATAACTGGGCCTAATACAATCATCATCATCATCATCATCATCATCATCATCAACCACATCATCATCATTGCCCAGAACCATTTTCTCCTGCATGTACTTGCTCTGTATTTCTGAGCATCGAGAAGTACCCATGTTCTAAATCTATTTCTCTCAAAAATGCTTGATGTTATTTAGCAGCTCTAGCTTATCCATGGTATAAAATGAGGCAGAATCATCCAATTAAGAGGTACAAAATTATTTTTAATTCTGAATGTGCGAATAGATAAATTAACTAAGTTCTTATTACTTGTTTATTATAAAGCAATTTTTATCCTCATTCATGCATTTTTTTTACATTGGTGTCATTATAAATACTTGTATATGTTTTGAATGTATAGGTCATTTTTTCTCTTCTGGTCATTTTATTATGAAATTTTAATTTTCATATTTTGCCCTCCAAATACAGGACTATATTTCAGCATCATTAGATAATATTTTTAATTAATGGTTTCTTGTAAAATCATGTGTTTGCAAAATCAAAAAATACATTGATTAAAAAGTAATACAAGGGTTAAACATAAAGTTTATTTTTGTAACAGAGGAAACACTAAAGGCAATGATTCTCAAAATGAAGTTTGAAGCCTTGTAAGACTATTCATTTAGGTGTTCATTTTTTAGAATTACATTAACATATTAATAATGATCATGATGTGGTTTTGTCCAATTGGATTTCAACATTTCTTAATGCCATTTAAGATTTACTGAGTGACTTCATTGTCCTTGGTTCTCCTGACGAGGATAATTAAGCTTTTGAATTCTTGTACAATTTTTTATGAGCTACTTAAATTCAGACGTATTCACAATGAGTAAATCAAACAATCCTCTGCCATGTTAATATCTTTAATTTACTTCTTTCATTTCAGGTCTAAAAATTTGATAACTGTATTGAGAATATAAAATGAACATTAGGAATCAGCTGCTCGCAGAAATGGTCAAAAGAAAATGTGCTGATGTGTAAAATGATGAGTAGTGAATAAAAAGGAATATTCATGGTTGAAGTTAACACTGTAACAAGAATGCCATCTTTTACTTATTTGCACCGAATTATAGGAAGAAAAACAGCATAATTGTCATGTGCCCCTGGACATAGTCTTGTGATTATGGCAATACGTATGTATTTTTCCATAAATGTTAATTTTCAAAATAAAAAGAAGAAATATCCCTTGAAAGTAAAAACAATAATGGCAAATGGAATAAAAATAATTCAGTCACAACAATATAAAACTGTAGTATCATGTAAAATGTATCAGTTTCTATTGTTAATCATTAATATTCATAAAAATTAGGATAATATAATTTTTCAGAGAATCTATTCCAAGTACTAACAAATATTTTTGAGTTGGTTATAAAATTATGATTTAATTAAATTCCTGCTATATTTGGATGCTGTTCTTTCCATTGAAAATTTCCTGATTCTGAGATTTATAAGAGTTAATTTTATTAAGGAAAGTGAAGAAAACATAAATATAGTAAATGCTGAATACAAAATGCTGAATATTCACATCCTAAAATAACTACAGTATAATAAAAGTATTTTTAAAAATTACAGGATGATAAAAAAAATACTTTGAAAATCAATTTCAAAATAATAGATATTCATTATTCTCAGTAGCTAATAGTTCTTCATAAATGTTACAATAAGGTTTCCTGGCCACAGGTGGTCAGAGGTCCAGATCCACAGACCTGCAGCCCCAGACCCTTTAGCCACCTGCAGCTGCTTATTCCCCCCCCAAAAAACAATGATTCAGTCGTGTATATTAATTTCATGCTGTTTAGCCTATGGCTCAGGCACATTGCTAACTAGCTCTTTCTTAACTCAACCCATTTCCATTCACCTGTCCTGCCACGTGGCCCGTGGCTCAGCTGTGTTCCTTACATGTTTCTTCTTTTGGCAGCTGGCTTGATCTGTCTCTGACACTCCCTTCCTTTCCTATCTGTGTTGTGATTTCCCCTCCTAATTCTTCTATGGTACCTGTCATAGGTCAAAACAGCTCCTTTATTTAAATATTGATATTCACAGCATAAAGAAAGACATTCCCACATCACCTCTCCCTTTCTGTCTAATCAAAAAGGAAGGTTTCAATTTTAACATAGCAAAATTACATATAAGAAAATAGCTATCAAGCAAGAATTACAGTTACAATATCTAGTCTATTTGTATTTAGCAAAATTAAAGAAAATATTCTATCATTTACCTTATCCTTATGAATCTAAAGTTTCATATTCAATATACTGTCCAAATAACCAAGAAAAACTATACCTATAAGTATCTAATCTTCAACCACATCAAACACCACAGAAGGATATAATAGTTACCCAAGTAAACCAAAAGTGCAAGCAATTCCAAAATCTAGAAATGACAGAGATGACACCTATCTGCCTGGACAGTCACCCAAAGTTCCTTTATAAAGTTGGGGCATCCATCTTCAGCCTACAGGCCCATAGTCTCTTTTCATTTCAATGAAGCAGGATATCTGCTCTGCCCATTTTGGTATAGTTAATCAGTCACTTCTCCTTGAGTCCTGAAGAATGTCTGGCAGCTTTCTCTGCAAATCAGGAACCTGAAGAATCATCTTGGTTTCTGGCAAAGTTCAAACATCACTTTTCTATGGAACCTGAATGTCCAGTTTTAACAGCATACTGTCAGGCGATCAATACAAGAACAGGTTCTTATCCAGTGGCTAACAATTGCCACAAAGAATGTAAACATCATATGGACTTTCTTCTATGCCCATTTTCTCTTGAAATATATTTTTCCTTCCAGAAGCAGACCTGTCTCACTGTCCAGAAGTGTCTTAAGTTCTTAACATATTTTAAATGCCATATTCTGTAGGTCTTAGAAGTATTCATATATTACCTATCTAATTAAAATATATCTTTGTCTACCTAAAAATCCAACTAACATGCATTGATAAATTATACATTACAATTTCAAATCAGTTACATAAACACCATACCTCAGACAAGGGTAGAAAAATACATACAGCACAACAAAATTGACCTCATATTTGCATAAACAAATAAAAATCCATATCAATTTAAAGTATTTTGAGATTAACAGTTAATTTTTTGATTAAAGTAAATTCAATAATCTAAGTTTTAAAAATCATTCATATACCATATCCCCTTTTTCTTCTTAGAAAGAAATTAACTATGACCATTAACAATTTATAATGTAAACAAATATCTATAAGCAATATTTTGGGGATTTGTGTGTAGTTTTCCATTACTATTTCCTGCTGATTAAGGGTCTTTGGGAATCTCACAGGTTCTTTGACTGGATCATCTTAGTCTGCAGCCCTGAAGCTGATGTGATCATCTCTTGCCATCAGAGGTTTTTTCCAGGGGGTCTTGGTTGATGAAACCATATTTGCCTGGAAGCAATCCACAGGTTCTCATCTTCTGTGGAAACAAAAGCAGAACCCTTTCAAAGCAATAAATCCTTAGACATAAATTTCAAAATCAAGATACCTTTAAAATAAATACTCTTGTTTAACTTATCAGACTTTGCAATGCATTGTCTTTCTGCAGTTAGCTCATTAACTGTTAAAAGATTAAAAGAAAACACAATAATAACCAAAATCCAGATTTTGTGTCTATTTTCCATCTTTATATGACTTATTATATTTTTATTACTTGATTTCTCTTTTTAAAAGACTTTCTCATCTTCTTTCTTTTCTGTCTGAAGCCTATGTATATTTTATATACATTGTATCCCATTTAGAGGCTTTTTTAAAAAAATCTGAATCTGTTTTATTCTGAATCCTTAATCATTTTCCAACCATAAGAGCTCATAAAATACTCACATTCTCTTAAAGAGCCACATAGGTTTTTCAGATAAAACCAAATCAGTAAGTACTCATAAAGGGGCTGCATGTCTGTTTATCACCTGTAAACAGAGCAGACGCAAGAAAATGCTGCTTCTAAGAAACCATCTTTGACTCTCCTTTTCATTCAAAATATACAGAAATCTAAAATCAATCACATGATACTGAGTCTTTTATGAGACTTCAGGAACTTGCCCAGTTGCAGCAATCCTGCCACAAGTCCGCTGGTGCCATTTTGAATGTGGCCCAGATGTTGTGCCATCTCTGTAAAATGACCTGCTTCAGATACACAATTTGAAATTTGCTACTGGCTCTGTTTCTGCTCTAGAACCCTTTTAAAGCTTTATCTGGCTTTATGATGGTATTCAGCCCAGGTTGGGATGTCATCTCTTACAATATGGTTTCTTGGCCCTGGGCAGCCAGAGGTCCAAACCCATAGAACTTCAGTTAGTCCCAGACCCCTTAGCTGCCCACCACTGCTTAGGCCCTGAAAATGGCTCAGACACTTATATTAAGTTCATGCTGTTTAACCTATGGCTCAGGCACATTGCTAGCTACTTCTTTCATCTTAACCCATTTCCATTCATCTGTCAGCCACGTGGCCTGTGGCTCACCTGTATTCCTTACATGTTTCTTCTTTTGGCAGCTGGCTTGATCTGTCTCTGACTCTGCCCTTCCTTTCCTACCTATTATGATTCCCTACCTACTTCTTCTATGGTATCTGTCATAGACCAAAACAGTTCCTTTATTTAAAGGTTGATATTCACAGCATACACAAAGTCATTCCAACATCACATAAACTTTTGTGAATTTGGAATATCAACTTTATTTGTAACAAATAAATGATATCTATTGCGCAAATTATATTTGGTATTATAATATAAATCCCAAGCCAGATATTTGGAAAAAGATAAAATATTAGAGAGATACAGAAACAATGATCACTTCATGTTTTGGGAATGTGGGCGTCATTCTCTAGGCTACTTCCTGCTGAATGGGGGTGCTGGCAATCCCATGGGAATCCAAAGAAAAATGGAGGATTATGCACAAGTCTTTAGTGGAGTAGTCTGTAAGGTTGGGTCATCTGAGCCAGTCTCCTTGAAATTGTTCTGGATACAGAGCTCAGGAAACTTCAACAGAGGTGCTCTGAAATGCTGAATCATCTGGATCATCCATTTCCATTGGAGATTTTTCATGGGGTCTTCCTCTATCAAACTTTATGTTCTTTATCCATGAATAAATCCACAGCCTGTCATTTTCTGTGGAAATAAAAAGAAAACCTTTTTTCCAAAGTAGTACATCTTTGGATTTCAGTTTTAAAGTCAACTCATTTACAAAATATATATGTTGAATTAATCCAGCAGCATTTATAATCGACTGTCTTTTAGCAGCTTTTACTATTTCATTTTCAATCAAGAAGCTTAAAGATAAGACAATAATATGCAGTATCCAGACATTCTTTGTATTTTCCATCTTTATGTGGCTTATTTATTTGTTTATTTTACTCTTTTTCTTTTTAAGGGCTTTCTCTACCTTTTCTTTTTCTTTCTCTAAGCCTATGTATCTATATTTTCAACACACTCTAAACTACTTAGACTTTTTACAAAAAACTGTCTTTATTGTATATTTCTTAATTTTTTTCTGTCTCTGACGACACATTTGCATGGCAAAGATGATGGACTCCACCCAAATTCTTCTATTTCTTTCTGTTTCTGACTACACCTTTAATCTGCCAAGGTCTTTGAGTAAGGATTAAAGATTGGTAGGATGGTTGGATGGCTCTATCCAGCACCTAGTCTAATTTCATAGAATTTATCTTTTTAGCCCAGGTACTCTGGGGAATTTTAGGGTTCATATAATTACCAAGTAAAGCTTTGTTATCTACTGTTCATTAACTCCATTTAAGTTTTAGGCAGCAGGGCCTCTTAAAAAACTCACAAGTATTTTGCCTCTAAGGCTGAATCAGGAAGTTTTTCTTTAAAAAGCCAAGCCTCAGTTTGCCTCTGGCAAACAGAGCTGATCCAAGAAAACACCACCACTAGAAAGCCACCTTTGATTCTGTTGTTTTTGTCCTTATTAACAGAAAACTTAAATCCACCATATAGAGCTCTTTGCTTACATATAGACTCAAGAACTGGCCTTGTTCACCTTAAATAATTTAATCCCACAAACCACTGAGTCTCTTTATCATGGGCCACTTCAGAGCCATAACTCAGAAGCTGCTTTGGGCTTCATTTCTGTGCTCTAGACTGTTTTTTAAGCTTTCGAAGGCTTTATGTGGGTATGTTTTACCCAAGTTGAGCTGCCATTTGTAGTAAGAGGTTTCTTGCCTGGACTTTTGGGCCTTGCCTCAAGGTTTGGACACATAGACCCACAGAGACACACAGATGCTTACTTTAATTTTAGACTGATTGGCCTAAGGCCCAGGCATATAACTTGCTAACTCTTTACCATTAAACTAACCCATGACTCTTATCTTGTTCAGCCTTTTCTCAGAGCAGCATAGTTGTCCTCTGCTTCTTCTGGCTCTTCTCTAGCATTCTGCTCTTTTCTTGAGTTTTCTTCATCTGGTATCCCTTCCTGTCTGCCTTTGGCCAATCAGCGCTTTTTATTAAACTCATATGCGAGACAATTATTTACAATGGAACAACATAATCCCCCTATAGTTGATGACTACTGAAATTGTAATCACAGAATCTAAATCCAATAACTGATGGAAGCACACAGCCAAGCACTTGTCCAAACTCCTGTAGTTCATTTGAAGAGAGGGAGGAGAAATTAGAGGAGCAAAGTGGGTCAAAAGCATGATGGAGAATCTCTTTTTTATGCTTTTTACTATTAATTTAGCTCTTTAAATTTGCTTCTCCAAGACAAATGATCTAACTCAGCTTCATCACATACACACTATGATTCAACTTTCCATAATGAGTATGGATTTTACTCAAAATTCTAGACATGTAGCTACATACACTATTTTAAATATATGTTTAAAAAAATCCTTTCCAACATATAAAGATACTGGCACATCATTTTACAGTAGCATTTACTCACTAGAAAATTTAGGAACTGTAATAAAAAGTTTCTGCCCTGGCCTGGACCCGAGATCCAAACTAGCTGTCACAAATAAACCACTCACAGCTACCTGGTCTCAAATAATCACACAAAATCTTATATTAATTTTATATTAATTGCATGCTGCTTAACATATGGCTTAGACTTATTGCTATCTCTTTTATCTTAACTCAACCTATTTCCACTAATCTATGTTTTGCCATGTTGCCCTGTGGCTCACCTGAATTCCTTTAAATCTTACTCCTGGGCAGCAGCTCACAGAGCACCCAATTTGCCTTAGGAAAATGTGTTTTTTTTTTTTTTAAAAAAAAAATACAGAATGGACTTTTAATAGTTAAGTAATTTGTATGAAAATGTATACCCACAGAGACAATCATAATATAAAATTAATTCAGCCAGTCTCAGAAAGACAATTAGTATGTTTTCTCTCATTTATGCTTTCTAAATTTATAGTCACATAAATCATTTATTCACATATTTCATAAATGCAGAAGTGAAATTGTCTGAAATAACAAGAGGTTAATTTTTATTTAAGCATGAAGACATGAGAAGGTTTAGGAAAAGAGTTGAAGAATGTGTTACATATGTGTATGTGTGTGTGTGTTATTTTTAATGTTAAAATCTCATATTTTAATGAATAAAATTTAGATTAAATAACAATGACCTTTTCATTGACACATTTGGAGACGATGATACAAATAAAAAATAATAAAATACAACTATACAAAATTAGAAAATAATTATTTTGACACAGTAAAGATGTCATTAATTATTGAGTAAGCATCAGTTAAGAAAAAAAAATGAACTATCTTATAAATATTCATGTTTATATCCATAGACTTTACTCTCAGCCTTAATTAAGGTAGACTGTTTTCCAGGCATCAGTGATAAATGCAGACTCAAAACTTCACAAGGAGCTTAGGACAAGTAACCAGTCCTAAGAAGACATATATACCATTTTTTTTCTAAGACACAGGAAGCATTGTAAATGAGAGAAAAGGAAATAATGTAAAATATAAAGGAAGATTGTGCAATAGAATCTTCTGGGGAAGATATAGAAATTGCAAAGAGGATCTCATATCAGGTGCAGTTCATGCTTTCGGCCTGTCTGAGAATGGGCCTTTCAACAGTCAGGCATTAAGGAAGGATGGGCTCAGGGGCTTTATACCCTTTTCTGATAACATGCTATTGATAGATTCAGTGCAAGGGATAGTTATTGCCTCCCATTGTGTATACACTGGTGACTCCACCCAGCTACAATGAACAGATCTAATACAAAGCTTACAATGATGGCTCTTGTTAAATTAAACAAATTACAAAACAGACCTTAATAAAAATTATTATTCCATACAAAAACCTGGTAGACTGTGGAGTGGTGTTGGTTCATAGGTATGGGAGAGGAAGGAAAGTAATGAACATTTATATATATAATTTGTAAGGAAAAATTTAATCAATTACAAAACATCAAGAATGGACAGACTGAATGTTTTTGCTTTTATTTTAAAAAGTAAATTATATCGTATAAAGCATACAATATTAGGTTATTTGATGTATATGAATTAATAAGATGAGCTCTATAAACCAGCAATATCTATAATCTCACATAATTATCCACTTCTGTGAATCCCCAAAACAATTAAAATAGACTAAGCAGATATCTCCAAGACATTTATATTCATCAACTATAAACTTCATGTATATTTTAGCTCTAGATTTACCTTGTGATTTTTTTCTTTTATTGATAAACCTTCTGCCTCAACATCCACAATTCTGGATAGTGAGTGTGCTTAAAATTGTGTCCTGCTACATTCTACTTAAACTTGCTTTTTGCTAAAAGAAATCTTATTTATTTATAATCATAAAGATAGGCAAATAAAACACCAGAAAAATTATCAGAAAATGTTTTAATGATCATAATTGACTGGTATCCTCTGATCTGTCAGATTAGTTGTCCAAAGAAGGTAGTTTTGACATCAGGAAATGATAGCAGACCCATAACATATTTTAAAGAACAAGTAAATATGCCCTTCACCAAGCCATATCTACTCTCAGTAAGAAATTTAATTTAATTCTAACTATAACAGATTTAAACAGCCTATTTTGCTTTATAAATGTTTAATTTAGCATAATTCCTCCTGAGAATAATGTTTGTATTTGAACATAACACTTAACAAGATGAATATGTTCTTAGAAGCAGGTTTTACAGTCTTTTATTCTTTGAATGTATTTTTGTCATTCCAGTGTTTCTTTTACACACACAGTAGAACAAGTAATTTTTACTTATAGTGTATTTCAGATAAAAGACTGTTAAATGACAACAGAAAAAAATTCCAAAATGTAAATTATTTTTGTTCTTTTTAAACATCTCTAACATAGAAAACGATACTCATTTACTGTGGAAATTTAGAAAAGAAATCATCTGGAAGATAAATAACAGAGCCACATATAGTGCACTAATTCAGTGTTTTCAGCATTGACTTCTTAAGAAAGTATTTGTTAAGTGATAACTACATTGAAAGCAACATAACATTTCCCTCAGAAGGAAACTGCTAGCTACTTGTCTGATGTCTATTATATCTTTCTTACTTACTAATTGAGCTCTACTTTTAGTCTTGTGGAAAGCAATGTGCCTAAAGAATTTTAACAGTCTAGGTTGCTTTGTCTTGAGGGGCTGTTTTGTGATCCAATTATGGTGAATTAGATACAGGTAGAAGTCCGTGGAGTCCTTTTATTCACAAACAAAACACTACTGGCTTTAAAATTGAATTTTTTTAACATTTGTTTTTCTCCATTTCTTTTTTCCTGCCTAGAACAAAGAGATAATTTATATAAGTAAGAAAATCACACAATGACTATCTTGGCTTGAAAACAATCCCAGATCCATACAGCATTCTCAAACAGCCATGGGAGTTATGAACTACCTTTTTTTTTTTTTTTTTTCAAATTTCCAGGTTGCCAATAAAATCTTTTACTTCTTATGTCATGCAATGTGTTTTGTTTGTTTGCTTAATGCATAGGAAAAATGATTCCTAACTACTATTATTTCATTCTTACAACAAAACAAAACAAACAAAAAGAACTTGTTTGTTCAATAGTGCATTGCTATGCCTTTCTTTTAATTGGAAACCTTAAACATTAGAGGAAATACATTTGGCTTTTTGGCATTCTTTTTCTTAACAAGCTAGCAGAAGAAAAACATTCCAGAATGATGTGTCAGTTCTTCAGGGGGAAAAAACGATGCTATAAACTTGTGAATCACAAATTCATTTCCAAAACTGTCAGTCCTAAAGAGACATCAAAAAGCGTTCCTATTTCAGTTTCTTCTGGCACAACAATTACACTGCTTCTGTCAGTTCTTCAAATTTCATCTCTTTTAATCTATTTATCTATTCACATCATAACTGCATACAAACACTAAATGTAATTTGGAACAATTTTCAAAATAAAATTCAATGAAACAGTTACTGACAATGAAAACCAAAACTTAAAAGTTAAATCAGAAATTTTCAAAATATTTTAAAATTATTCAATGGGCCAATCATGCAATTTTACTTTACTTAAAATTTATTGTATATATTTTGTCTCTTTTCACTATAATTTGTTACCTAGTTTGACTTAATGACAAGAGAGTTTAACAACCAAATTTATACAGAAACATTAGCAAAAATGAGATGCGTCTCATTTAAAATAAATAAATGAGATTTCACCTGTCATTGGAAAATCTTAGCAAATTTCAAGTAAAAGTTGAATTTCATAATGGCTATATTTGTGAGTATTCACAAAATGTTTAGAATTTACAAATTTATGCCAAAGGACACTTGGATGGACTACTAATGGAAGAAATACTTAAGATATGCATACTGAGATGGGAAAACAGCTTTTATACCTTTTGGACATACATGAAATTATCTCAGGAGTCCAATGCACTCACCAACCCAGAATATCCTCATTTAAAAATATTTATAACCCTTTAATTCCATCTCCCTGACTTGCCTGACAGGTGATGGAGCTGAAAGCTTTTAAATTTTAGTCATAATTACACCACAAATGTGATCTTGCTGGTGACTAGCCACATCCTGAGGCTATTTCAAAATAACTCTCTGAGCCACAGCATTAGTATAAACTCAGGAGCAGTTCTAAAATACTTGCAAATAACAAAAACACAACAACAAAAAAAGACCACCCCTATAGCTCATTAAATTCTAAGAATTACAAGTCCTGAAGTTTTTGACAAAACTTAATACTATTATAATTATTTGCAGTAATGTACTCTTATTTTACACAATGTTAAAATTGCTTCTTACAGTTTTCTATCAAAATATCATATCAAGGAAAAAAGTTTCTGTCCATATCTGGAGGTTACATAGTGTAAACTGGGTTCTAATCTAAAGAAATTTGACTTACGATCCCAATTTTTGTATGTGTACTGGTACAGTGCTTTTTAGTTACTCTAGCTTAGTACCCAAACTTGAAATCAAAACTGATGATACTTCAAGCAATAGTGCACTTTGTGCTTACTGTTCAGAATTGTTTGGCCATCTTGTTTAGTTTGTGCTTCTGTCTATAGTTTAAGAAAATTTTCTGTTTCAATGTCTGTGAAGAATTATGTTGGAATTTTTATGGAGATGACATTGCTTTGTAGATTGTTTTTGATTGGGTGACTATTGTGGTAGATTGTGTGGCAATTTAAATTACAATGCCCCCAGATGTTGATATGCTTGAATGCTTGGTCCTCAGATGCTAAAACTGTTTTAGAAGAATTAGGAGATGTGGCCTCACTAGAGTATGTGTGTTACTAGGGGTGAGATTAGAAGTTTTAAGGGCCACCCCATTTTCTCATGCTCTCTTCTCACCTCACAAAGCAGTGGATATTCTTATAAAGGGAGCCATTGTGGGATGAGAGAGAAACCTGGTACTACCAAACACCCAAGAATCCACAGGTTGAGCCCAGCTAGGACTCCAACCAATAGTGGAAAGGGTGCCTAAATTGGAATTTCCCTATTATCATAAGAATGACCACACCAATTGCCATTATAGAACCTTCATCCAGCAGCTGATGAAGGCAGATGAAGAGATCCATAACTAAAAACTGGAATGAGCTACTGGTCTGTCTGAAGAGTGGAAGGAGAGATTACATGAGTGAAAAGATCAGGATCACCATTGGGAGAACAATGGAGTAGGCAGCCCTGTGCCATTGGGAGTTTACTGACTCTGCAATAACAGCTGATGAACTATTATGAAATGGATCTGGACCCCTAAATGTAGATGACAGTAAAAAGGCACGGAAAATTATGGAGACTCTTGCAAATGGTCCAGAGTCTACTTCAGGTCCATGAACTAGGTTCCTCAAATCCCATGCCTAGGGGAAAGCACTTTTCTTAGCCTTGATACTTGGGTGAGGGACTTGGTTCTGCCTCAACTCGATTTATGAGACTTAACTGACTCACATTTGGTTTTCTTACCTTCTCTTTTCTTACCTTACATTTGGAAGGAGGTGAGGGGGGAAGGAAGAGCCTGAGGAAGGATTGGGAGAAGGGGTGGGAGAGGAGAAAAAAGAAAAAAAATATATATATAAAAAGAAGTTATAAGGATACCAGATACTTCTTGAAGGGGGAGTGGCCAACTTTATAAAAAAAGAGCTGTTAATGGGGTTGGCCACTCCCCCTTCAGGAGCCCGGGATACTGGATAAGTGTCTTTGGACCTTATCAGCTGACACCTGAATCCCACCACATAAGAGGGATTAGAAGTTGTGCTCTTGTTGAAGAAACAAGTCACTGGGTATAGATTTGTAGTTTTAAAGGTCCATGGAATTCTGAATTTCTCTCTCTGTTTCTGTCTCTCTGTTTCTGTCTCTCTCTGTCTCTCTCTCTCTCTGCCTTGTGCTTATAGATCAATTGTGGGGTCTCAATTTATCAATAATATTCCAGTGGCATGTCTGCCTGTTACCATGCTCTTCATCATGAAATTCTAACCTTCTGAATAGATAAGCCCAAGTAAACTCTTTCTTCTTTATGTTCCCTTTGTCACTGTCATAGCATAGCAATATAAAGACAGAAGTTGATGCTAGCAAATGGACTAGTGTTCTAACAGGCCTAACCATGCTGCTTTTTCTGGAAGAATATGAAAGACTTTGGAATATTGGACTAGCAAATGTAATGAATTATAAGTGGGGTTAATAGGTCATCTTAGTAAGAGCTTAGAAGACAGAAGGACTGAGAAAAATGTGGACTATGGAAGCCCAGATTAAGAAGTTTCAGACAGAAAGAATATTAACAATAGCACTAGCGAACATTCTTGTAATATTTTGGCAAAGAATCTGGCTGCTTTTTTCCCGGTCCTAAATATTTGCAAGGGAATAAATTAAAATTTTAAATTAATTTATGGAAAAGGAAAATTAAAGCCATTCTAATATTGTTTCCACTGTACCATTATTGATTATCAATATTCTTTTATTTAAAAAAATTTAGAATTAATTTTACATACCAACCACTGATCCCCTTCTCATCCCTTATGCTGATTCCTGCCAGCCTTTTCCACAAGTCCTCATTTATCTCCTCCTCTGGGAGGGCAAGGTCTACTTTGAGAAGCTAGCAAAGCTCTCTACATTCAGTTAAGGCAAAGTCAAGCTCCTCTACACTGGATGAAGGCCAAGCAAGGCATTCCACCATAGTTAATGTGGTGACAAGTGCAAATGAGTCAAGCATAAATAGAAATGTATAGTTCAAGCACCAAGAAATTTAATGTTGAAGCTGTGGCTTGCGGTGAAAGAAATAAGAAAACATAAAATAAAGGGAGTCATACACTCAGTATAAGATACCATTCTAGTAATACCACAATTTGTGAGAACAAAAGTCCTAAGGAATTATCTGGTCATGCAAATATCAACAATCAAATTTTATGTAGATGTAATTCAAAGAATTCTCTAGCTAACTGCTGAATTTAGCAGGTTAGGCAACCTTGTTCTGTATTTAGAGTCACAAATAATACAGAAGTAGAAGGGTTATGGAATTTTGCTTCATGGCTAAGGAAAGCCTCTAAGGCCAGGAATGTGTCAGGGGTGTCCCTGTATAGATGCCCAGGGAGACCATTGCATGAAATTCTGAAGTCAAAACCTGGATTGTGTTGGAAATCCCAAGATACTGAAGATAACAGAGTCATTGGATATCTTTTCAGATATGGTTTAACTAACCCCAAAATGAAAAGTGTATTTTAGTCAGTAAATCTGGAAGGGAAGAACAATCTGGGTCCTTTGATACTGGACAGAGATCTCCTAGATTTGGAGTTTGCCATGTTGGATTTCAGACTTACATTGGTCTAGCATCTCCTCAGTATATTCCTGTTACTCCCTTTTGGGGAATTATAATGTGTGTTTTGTGTCATTCTATGTTACAAGTATGTAATTTGCTTATTGATTTGACAGAGGTTACAGAAGAAGAGATTTCCTTACATTTCAAAGAGACTTTGAAACTTTTAACTGTATTGAGACTGTGGAAGTCTATGAGAATTTTTGAAGTTAGACTAAGTTAATTTTATACAATAGTATGTACATAAGTCTATGGGTGGCAAAGAGAAGAATGTCTTAGTTTGAGTAAGAATGACCTCCATATATTCATATGTATGAATACTTGGTCCCCAGTTGGTAGAACAATTTGGGAAGGATTAGGATAGGTAGTCTTGTTGGAAGAGGTGTGCCACAAGTTGTGAGCTTTGGAGTGTCAAAATCCAAGCCATTTCCAGTTAGATCTCTGTGTCCTGTGCTTGTGGAACAAGATAATAAGTTTTCAACTGTTGCTCTAGCATCATGCCTGCCTGTCCGCTGCCATGCTACCTGTTGGGATGATGATTATGGACTCATCATTTGATACTATAAGCATTATTAAACTATTTTATGTTGTTTAATTATGATATCTTATCACATAATTTTAAAAAGTATGACATGTACCACAGATTGGCAAGGTCTCAGACACAGAATATATTTCTTTTAAGATAAGGCTGCCAGCAACATAATGAACAAGTATTCTCACAGCTTTTATTTTTTACAGGACAAATGATAGTCATAAAAATGAGACCATCAAAATCCAGCTATGATCCAAAGACTTTAACTTGTAATACCATCACAGTGTTTACATTTTAAGGCATAAATTTTGACGAAAATAAGCATTTAAACCAGAGGATTAACAAAAGAATTCAAAGCCAAGTCTACATCATAGCTTATATCACAAAATATAATGAAGTCTTCACAGAACTCTACATTGTACTAACAATTTGTAAGTAAGCTATAAACTAAAAGTGACTTTTATCAAAACTTTGTGTGATGTTTAGATATTAATGTATAATATAATGTGAATATGAATTTTTTAAAACATTTTCACTGTGAATATTAAGTCTTTTGTATTTACATATAGATTGAACTTTACCTAACACATTTCAAATATTCAAGATAGGTTATGTTTTTCACATTTACTGAAACAATACTAATACAAAAACTAAAAAAAATATAGATATATAATAATATTATTACTGTGCTGAATGAGTTTATCATAGCAATTACTTAGAAGCAATTTTCTATAAATCAGTTTTCTCAGTTAAAATACCTGCAGAATTAAGTTCTAGATATTGATATAATGTTTTTACTTTCTTGTTTCTGGATATTTATTTCTATTTCAATTGCAATATCAAATTAATCTATGCAGTCATGGAAACTCACAAAAATTAGAATAGTTGATAATATTATTAGAATTCTTTCAGCTTATTTTGATACATAAAACTTCCCCAAAAATATATTGGATTAAGTGCTAAGTTTTAAGGTCATGGATTGATAATTGCCAAACAATGCAGAGAATTTGATCATCATTTCTAATATAATGCATTCAATCTAATTGATACTTAATTACAAAGTCCACTTAAATGAGACATTTCCCAAGTTACTGAATTAATACTAATTAACAACAATGATCATTGTTTAATTGGGAGGGTAATTTTGCTTAATTGGGATGGCTGCTAGTGATTAAATGCTACTCAAAAGGAATAGCCTAGCTTGGTTTAAAGGCTAATTATACTTGTTTCCCCTTTAAAGACCTTTCTAAAAATATTGCTAACTAAGAGCCAGAAAATAATTTTAAATAACCTTCCCACTCTTTCTGCTATAACAGAAAAGCTTTGTAGTTCATTAATTGACAACTTTTCAAGCACTTTACAATTGTTCTTTAGCAGTTAATTTTGTAAGAGCCCAACTTTAGCAAAACTATACTCTTCAAAATATAGAAAAACTTTTATCTCTCTTTCTGTCTCTGTCTCCATCTGTGTGTGTGTGTGTGTGTGTGTGTGTGTGTGTGTGTGTGCATGCACGTGCACATGCTTGTGGGAATGAATGAATGGATCCAGAAGGTAATAATACACAAGAAAAAAGATGGTGCTCAAACTAGTATATTTAGTTAGCTGTGATCACATATGCTTATACCACCACTACTTGAGAAACAGGAGCTAGAGAATTCCCACAGGTTCAAGAGTAGCATTTATAACACAGAAAACACTTGCCTCAGTAAACTTCTCTCAAAATATTAGAGGAACAATCATATATTAAAACAAAAAACATAAAATTTAATGTTTTATGAAGTATCATATTGATACAATAATTTTTCTAAAGGAACAAATTACTATTATATATTTGAGACTCATTCAAAGGTATATTCACAAAAAATAGGTTGAAAGTAGAGACTAAATTTAAGAAGCACATTGCCTGAAATAAAGAGGTATGCAAGCTTATTATTGACAGGAAGAAACAGTATAAAAGAGGTAATAGAGAGAACACTTCACAAAAAAGCAAATATTTAAAAAGAAAAAACAAACCACTTTGCCTGGGTGTGTTAGTGCACTGGAGTGGAAAGGCGGGAGAATCTCTCTGAGTTAAAGTTCAGCATGGATAACAAACTGAGTTCCAAGCCAGTAAGAGCTATGCAATAATACCCTGTCTCAAAAGTGAAAGAAAGAAAAAAGACAGACAAAACAATCACATTAAATAACAACAAAAATTAACTGAAACACAAGGTATCAAGGATGTGTACAGAAGTTACTTTTTGAATGGACTCTAAAGAGATGCTAGACTTGAGAAAAAACATGTTTGCCTGAGATTTCTACCATGTCTTCTAGAGTCTAATAGACAACACAGGAAATCATGTTGGTTGATTTTAGGAAAAAATACTCTACAAGAAAGAATTTTATCTTAAAAAATGCATATTTCTTTAATACAGTCAAATTTGCTATCACACAAGCCCTAGCTTTCTGGGACAAGCCTATTGACCATTTCCACAGCCATCCTTATATTAACACTAAGAGATAACGATTCTTCTCCCCATCATAATAGTTCCTTTTTTTTTTAACTAAAGAAGAATACCACATTGATTATAGAAAAAAATTTTAATGAATTCCTGGTGGTGTATTCTGAATTTTATAACTATTGGGATTCTTTTACAAAACTTATTCTTTGTGTATGTACATGATAATGAGTATACATGTGTGAAAATAGTCAGCTACACTTGTGTACATGTAGAGTCCAGAAGTAGATATTATGGTGTCTTCTTCAACTATAAAAATGTTTCTCCTTATTACTTAGATACAGAAATATAGCCAAACATAGCTCAGCAATTGATTATAGAAGCTGGTCAACGTTCACTTATGCCTGTTTTATTTTTTCTCATGTGACATCTGGGGATCCAAAGAGCCCCATGCCTTATTTTAACATCCAAGCCATCATTTCAGCCTTGTAAAATTATTCTAAAAATGAATAACATAACTACAATTCATAGAGAATGAAAAATTATGTTTATTTCTTTTATTTATAGAATTTACAGTCTAATACTAAACTTCCATTACCTTGCAAAAAAGTTATATCTAAATATAGAATGTAAAGAAAATTCAATAGAATTCAATGGATATTATATTAAAAAGTATTACATTGTTGATATAGTATAGAATTTCAACCATTCAACTGTAAAGACAAATATATTTGCAGCCCTTTATGAGGTTAAAATTTTATTAAAATATCAACAAATCTCAGAGCCATTGCATTACAATGGCATGTGATGAAGTGAGAACATGACTTTTGGGCCAAATCCTTTTACTGTAAACCTCCAGCTACTTAATTATTGTATTACTGTTATTTGAGAGTGTTCTACAGTGGTAAAACACTTTCTCTAGAACTCAACAGAGGATATATTTTTGTTACAGACAAAATGAAATACTGTCAAAATGAGTTATATTTCCAGAAAGAAATTAAACAGAAACAACTTATATTCAAACTTCATTATGGTGGAAGCATAAGCCTTTTGAGGCAAAGAAATGTTCAGTTTTCTAATACAACACTCTTTGGTAATATGCTCATGTGACTAAACTGTATTCAACTTCCCTGAAGGTCTAGTATAACAGAAAGTAAGGTTATATTAAAGTGGCAAACAGTTATTACAGTGAAAACTAAGAAAGAGAGCAGGATATAAATACTGAGGTACTTCTTTAAATATTTAAATAGTGCAACTCAATTTTACACTATGCAAAAGTACATTTGTGTTTAAAAATTCTCTTAAGAAGTTACAGGACATTCAGGTAAGAAAGTAAATCTTTGAAATTGAAGTTATACGTGGGCTTAAAGGAATAGTCTTAGTGGGTTCATTTGTTCATTCTACTGTTCTGAGTCAGTGAATGAACATAGAATTTAATCAAAACACAAAGTTTTATATTAATTTTGAGGAACTAAGTAAGCTTAAACACATGAGAAGTAAACATCAGACTTTTTGGTAATCATAGTATTTTGTGCACTGTGTTCATTTACAAAAAAAGCATTAAAATTGTTTCATTCCTTTGATAGTGGTATTCTTATTTTTAAGAGATAAATATTAATTTATTCATAATAAAAAGATACATTATATTACTTGTAAACTACTAAGATAAATATCTTAGTTTATCAATACTTGTTTTAAATCATGGAATAATGTGTCTTTTTAACATCAAAAGTTTGGATTTATCCTTAAAAAATTATAATAAGAAAATTAGAAAGGAAAAATAATAATAAAAAAAACCAAATTCTTTCCACATAGATAGAAGAATCAGTCAGAGTGGTGGATTTAGAACATACCAGTATGTCATCTATCTGTACCTGTCCTTGGATATCTGAGAAAGGTTTCAAATGGGTTAATTTGTTGAGAGCTGACTCTGCCCAGATTTTTCCTAGTAAAGATAATTTTAGGGAGGGCAGACATTAAGTCTGCTCTGGGGAGAGCAAAAAAGACCTGATTTGTGAGAAAGGAGATCTTATCTGTGTGACTGTTTTCACATACAGCTAGGAGAGGTTATCCATCTTCCCCAAATGTATGGAGGAAATTATGATGAATAATTGATGAATGTCACTGCTAAATGTTCCTGAGAAATAAATTTGAATTAAATAACCAATGGGAAAGCAATAATCACACAAAAGAAATCCTATGTAGAAAACAGCTAACACTCAAAGGCAATGAACACCAAAACTGAGTATTTGTCTTTACCTCTATTAGGACCCTTGGCTCTGATGGGTCAGCCTTGTTGGTGCCAACTGAGTTCCTACTTCATATTTCTGAAGGTCCCAGTAAATTTCTTTGTGTTCTTCCTGTTTTTTAAGTTGTCTGATGACAAAATGATTGAAAACTTTAATTTTCTTTTTTTCATTGCTTAAATTATGACTCATGAAAACCTATGTATAGATACATAGTACAAAATCCTTTCATAGTGAAATTTATTGTCTCCTTTGCCCTCATGCTTGTATTTCTTAGCTTGAAGCCCCACTGCCTCTTGTTTTCAGGTACAACTGTTTGTGATATTGAGGAAATACCCAGGGCTCTCTCTGCCTTACTATCTTATACACTACAGAAAGGTAAAGTTTCTACTGACAAGTTCTTAGTTTTAGGAATGTTCCTAGGTATGTTTCAAATCAATTCTTTGCTGTTTTAAAAATCTTCATTTCTTTAAATACATTTTTTCTAATGAAATGTCTATATTTGTCTTCTGTTTTCTCTAATATTTTAAAATTCAATTTGATTTTAGCAGAGAAAATAATGAAAATACTTTCTTTCATTGTGGCATTTCCATATATATTTTGTTCTTATTTTTTTCCTTCATCCTTGTTTTGCCTCCCATCCATCTTCTAACATATCACTTTCTTCCTTTACAATAGTCCTGGGTTTCATTTTATATAGATTATAATCTCTTCTTGCTTTTCCTCCTCTATGTCTTTCTATAATTTGTCCTCTCCACCGCTACCCTCTAAGGTCCAGTTCTAGTTTCAGAACCTTCACTCCTCCTATAAATATGTAAATTAAGATTTATAATTTACATAAGAGCAACAGTGAGTATCTGAGTCTGAAAATGCTATATGTTCTTTTTCTTTATGGTAAAATAAATGTTATAATGTATGGTATGCCACATTTTTAACTTACTTATGAATTTTTTTTTTTAATTCTTATGGGTGTTGAAGCAAAAAAACGTACATGCAGACACCACTTTTGTATGTCCTTAGAGACTTTTGGGTATATACCCAACAGCAGTATAGCTAAATCACAGAATATTTGTAGAATTGAGGAACATTCAGAGTGATTCAATACTGTTGCCACTTTTATGCTAACTATACTCACTGGGGTAAGCTAAAATTTTCATTTTTTTTGTTGTTTCTGTTATTACTTTTATCATACTCTTTGTTAAATTTACATATAAATGTAATGCATTTATGCAACAGCCAACTAACTCACTCTTTCATATTGCAATTTTATCAGATCCTCTTCCTCATTTGAATTTGTATTTCCTTCTTAATGATCGTTCAGTTCATTATTTTGACCTTAGTTTGGAACATTGATTCAGTTTTCATGTTTCTTATATATATTTCAAATTTGAATCTATCGTTCAAAGTATTGTTGCCAAAGATTTTCTTCTATTTTTAGTGTGTCTGAATTCTGCAGATTGCTTCCTTTACTATGGTGAAGTTTTTTATAATTAGAGTTCTTTTCAAAAAGTTGTTGCTCATGTCTATATCTTCAAATAGTTTCCTGTGTTTTCATCTAACCTAAGGTTAAATTCAAAGAATGAACTCTGTGGTAATGGTTTATTTTATGTCTTTCATTGTTATTTCCTGCCAAAAACTGTTTTTGAAAATACTGTTTTTTTTTTTTTTCATTATCATTAATTCCTGTCACATACTGCTTTGGAAACTCTTAGACAATAGGCTTTTTTATTTATTTTATATAAAAAACTTGAAGTACATTATGATGTTAATTATTTGCAATTTCTTGAATTTTTAAAATTATAAATACTTGCACCTATAATCCTTTACTTTTTCACTATTTTAGTGGTTTTGTCAAGTTTTGCTGTTATTTTTATCTAGTTTTAATTGCTTTTATTGTAGGAACATCCTTATGTGTTCATTCTGATTTTAATGTATAATTAATATATATATAATAAATAATATAATTTATATATATCATATATACACATGCATTTAATACAGTTAGCAAGCTATTTATAGTTTATTCTTCTTTCAAAGACAGACTACTTACTATTTAGTCTCCAGGCTTGATATTATTATAGTTTCTATGGTTGGTTTATTTTGTTATTTATATCTATGTTTACTCTGTGATGTCTATATGGGGTTCAAAGAATTACATCAATTTTTCTGAATTTATAAGAGCTTGTTTTGTGGTTTTTAATGTGACCAATTTTAGAAAAGTTTCAGTGAGCTTCAGAAAAGAATTTATATTCAATACATTTGTATGTAATATTCTGTGGATGTATTTATCTTTTGTGGATTGATGGTGGAATTTAGCTCTGATATTTCTTTGTTGATTTTAGTATAAAATGTGTATTTGAAGATGAAAGTATGGTATTGAAGTCTCCCAGGGTTATTTTTCCAGATCCAACACGGCTTCAATACCTATTTTTGACCAATTAATAGAAATTGAATCATTAAACATCCTCTCACATGTATTTACAATGGTTATAACTTATTGGTGAATTTGTCACCTCATTATGTAGTAGCCTTCATTATGTTTGCTGAATAGTTTTCTTCTAAACACTACTTTTTGAGGTATCAAAATTGCTTTTTAAAGGGCTCAATTTCTTTGTATGTTGATTTTCATTTATTGGTTGTTTATGGATGTCTTTATAATTGAATTATATTTTAAACACAAGAGACAACTGGATATTATTTTATTTTAATTTAGTCACATAGACTACATGTTTCAAATGATGAGTTTGGTTCATATGCACCTAGAATTATTCTTGATAGAAGTTTCATAGTCCTTATATATTATTTCTTGTTTTTTAGCTTGATTAGGATGTTTTTTACTATGCTGGAAAAGGTGGAATTCTTCCAAGTTTTCTTTTGTTGATCTACATCTCTTATGACATGTATTCTTCCCTAAAATCTCATGGATCAATAATCTTTCTCTTCATTTATGTATAGTATTTCTTAAGATTTTTAATATTGGTTTTGTTTTATAAATTGCCTTAATTTTTCAAGCTTCTATTTCTTTTTTTTTCTTTTTCTTTTTGTTACTAAAAATGCCATTTTTAATCTATATATTACCCTGCTCCGCCTCCCTTCCCTCCTCCCATCCCTCCCAGTCAGTCTTCAACCTTGCCCCTCCCCACCCCCCCCATCCCCTTCTCCCAAAGGTCAAGAAGTCCCAAGATGGGTCAGCTCAGCATGGCACATCCACTCCAAGCCAGTTTGATCTCCTCTTCCCAAAATCAAGACTGGGTTAGGTGTTCCTCTGCAGGGAATAGTCTCCAAGGTGCCAGCCCATGCACTGGAACACAGTGTGATTCCATCCCTTGATGTTCCACATACTGCCCATGACCAATGGAAAGTTATGTTTCCTTGGAATGGTTCCTTTTCCCAGTGGCTCTCCAGTTGCTATTCTTGATTCAGTGAGCTCCCCAGAGCTCTATTCAGCCATCAGTGTGGGAATTTTCCTCATATTCCCATCCCCTTGCTCATACAGACTCTTATCCCCTACTCTCAGCTGGATCATGAGCTCTGTCCAGTACTCAGCCATAAGTCTCTGCCTCAACCTCTACTCTTTGTTGGATGAAGGTCTGTGATGACATTTAGGGTGGTTATTCATTTGATTACAGGGGAAGTTCTGTTTAGGTACCCCTCCACTCTCGATTGTAGACTTGGCCAGGGCTTCTATTTCTACATAAATTTAAAAGATAAATAACTGTTTGGCCTAGCAATTTTGATTGTGAATTAATTCTGGGGAAATGGATACATCATTCATTCTTTTTCTGAATTTTATTGTGACTTCATGGGAAGTGATGGTATTTTATATTTCTTTTTGTAGGTGACTTTGTGTTCTTCCATTATAGATTTTAATATTCTTTCTTTGACTTGCATTTTTGGCAAGTTAATTATAATTTTATATTTATAGTATTTTCAGGCTATGTCTTTCTGCAATTCTTATATTTGGATGAGTATTTATTTATGCCTATAAATTTTTCTGCTGTAATTTTATTGAATAAATTATATGAATTCATATTTAATTTCAAGTCTTACCTAAGGAATTCCTATATTTGATTCCTCAAAATTATTTTATAATTTCTGCAAGATTAATTGAGCTCATTCTTTTTCTTGTAAATACTTGAATATAATATTATCTTTATGCTATTCTGCATGCCCCAAGTTAGATTGGCATTGATCATTTCTGTTGTATTTTAATTTAATCATTCAACTGCGTTATTTATTGTTTCTAGTATTCCTCTTTTATCCTGTTTTATAGTGGGAGTTTCTTTGTTGACTTTTTTGGTCCATGTGTTGAAACTTCTCCTCCAAAGTTCTGACCATTTCATTTACCTTTTTAAAATTGATTCTAAAGCGGCTTTCTGATTTTATTCTTCTATTTATGTAAATAATCTTGTTTTTATTAACTAAAAGAAAAAACTAGAATACTGAAATTTTATATTTTTGGCCATTTTATTTTCTTTGGTATCCAGTATTGAGAAGTTTAGAGCCTGTGTGGGTGTCATAGTGCTTTATTTTCATATACATTTTTGTATCTTTACCATCCTTATGCATTTATTAATGAGTGTGCTTTTTAATATTTATACTTACTATTTCCAATTGTATTATGCTTTATATTAATTCTTCACTTTATTTATGTTCCCTACTACTATGTGGTGCCAAGCTGATGTCAGCAGCTGATACAAACATTTGGCAGAGACTCTGTGTTAAAGTAATATAGAAGATGTTTGAGTAGTTTACTATAGTTGCCTATTAATACTCAGAAAAACTTGTTTTTAAGGCTTCAATTATTAAAAGTATAGTATGTAGGGTTTTTAGAGGTAAGAATATAAATAATTAGTAGAAAATTGGGTAGGCAAAAGGGTAGATGGCAAATAGGAGATAAAGTATTAATAAGTAAGAAATTAGGTTAAAAGAATGATTAATAATAGTGAAAACATGTTTGCGATGCAAAGGTAAAGATAAGCATAAATGTCAATTCAGGTGAGAAACAAGTTAAAATGAAACAACAAAACACTATAAATATAAACATGCAAGTAAAAAAAAATAAAAAATGCAGTATATCCAAAGAAATTTTATTTAGTTATCAAGAAAATGAAAGTACTTGATTTTTAATAGTATATTAGGACTAGAAAATGTTGTATTCAGTGAGATAATTTAGATTCAGAAAGACAAATAGTGTAAATTCTTTCTTATGTGGGGTTCCTAACTTCTAGTTTGTATGGATATTAATTTGAGAGTGCATGAGGCTAGAGGTCAGCAAACTAGTAAAAGGAGTCGAAGAGAAGGCATAAAAGGCTTTAAGGAGATGGATGAGGAGGTTAATAGAATACATAAAATATTAAAGTTGGAAAACAATGTTATGAGTAAAAGTGTACAAGCAGGGGATTAAATGTCAAGGAAATGAGACAGAAGTGGCAAAGGGGTGATGAAGGGTCAATGAATATTAAGTATGTCTGTAAGTAAATAAATCTCATTTACATGCTAATTGATAAACTAAAATAAAATTCATGTAAAATATGGAAAAAATAGAAGGAAATAAGGAAGGAGTAAAAATGCAATAAGCTTAGTTGGATTTTCTTTTTGATTGGGACAAATATGACTACTGCCTTTCCCTCAATTATCTTTTTTTACAGTATGAATATATGTAAGCATTGCTAGTCTCAGAAACTCGAGCATAATGTCGGAATTTCCTTCTTGGACAGAGAGGTTTCCATATAGACCTCTAATTTCTACCTATATTTTCCAGTCTATGATGGCCTGCCTGTTCAAAATAATTTTTTATCTGTTCTTTAGATGGCTGTTTGCATGTAAGATTTTCAGGTAATGATGCTCTGATTAGGGGACAAAGGCCTGCCAACTTGTGTTGAATGATTTAAAATAGCATATACTTGGCCACTCTGATTAGAGACCATGCTGTTCAGAAGAATACTCTCTAGGTTGCCATATTGTCAATTTCTCAGTGAGTGGCAGGATCGAGTCCTTCTTAAGCTCCAGGGTACCAGGGAAATATCTCATTCTCAGTCACTGTATCACAATTCTACCTTCACCTTCACAGCCTGTGCTAATCCAGCTATCTTTCTGCCCACAGTATATCCAGTCTTTTAATCACAACTAAGTCAGCTTCCAGTCTCTGCTCTTGTGGCAATCTTGTGTCTAGAAAGAATAAACATCTTAATGGTGGCTACTTGTGACACCACCATTGTGCAAGCAGCTCTATATGACAGGCAATATTTGGTGATTGCTTGCATGTGATTCTTTGTTCAGGATGTGTCTTCTAGGTTTATTGTTTTCATCTACAATTCTTTCACTGATAGTTATAGAATGTATTATTTTTATCTTGAATCTTCTTTTGAGTTGCATAGGGATGACTTGTAATATCATCATACCCAGGAGTATTTCCATTCCCTTTTTTCAACTGAAGTTTAATATTCCCAGATATATGCTATTTTATGATAAAATTTTTTTGGAGAAATTTGGGCGTTGTAAATATGAATGCATGTTTTTCTCCCAAGATTTGAAACACTTTCAATGCCCCCTTTATTACAAACCTGTCTGTTTCTCTCATTATTCTGTAACTCTAATAAAACAAAAAGTCTCTCTCTCTCTCTCTCTCTCTCTCTCTCTCTCTCTCTCTCTCTGTGTGTGTGTGTGTGTGTGTGCATATACATAACTCTGTACATTCCTCAAATGATATGTCTTTTTGTTTTGAGTTACAACCCTACTCCAGTATACCTGTTTCCTAATTTCTTTGTAGTACAAAATATAACAGGCCATGTCACAAAACTCACCACTATGAATTCAGCTATTTTAGTTGCCTTTTCTTTTCTGTAATGATTTAATATAATCCTTCAAACCTGAACCCAAATATTCTGTTCTATAAGATTATTGGTCAAGTCATCTTTTGTAGCAATGAGATAATTAATTGATATAGAGAATTGGCATTAATTATTCAATTGTTGTTGAGGTAAACTTAACAAAAGACTTTATGGAGCTGAACTATAGAGAAGCTTCAGAAGACTATAAGCATATTTGAATGGGCAAATTATGGTAGTAGTCAAAAAGGTAAAACAAAATGTTGATAAGTAAAATTTTCATTTAATAGCTCTCAGTGAAAAACAAAAGCTTCATCACATATTGGAAAAGATGCCATTTTATATTCTGCTAAAGAATGTGATTTTTTTGTGTGTGCACACTTTCAAAGTTTGAGGGAAACTGAATTCAAAACTATCAACTAATTTATTTTAGACAGAGGATATATCAATAACAATATACCAGTCAGGCTGTGGCATAGTTGCTGCTCAATTTATAGCCACATTACAAAAGAAAGAAAAGACAATGTTTAAAACTACTGCATGGTGGCAAGAGACATGGGCAGTTGAAGTTGTGAACTACTTTCAAAACTGGAGGCAAACTACCTGCAATTGTTAGAAGGATCATTGTTCTTAAGGAGAAATATGCACTTAATTCTGGTATATGCACTTAGCCTCTGGTAAGACTGGAGGCTCCAAAGTGAAATTTCAAAATTGAAAACCCACTGACAAAACATTCCTATGAAAAATATTGCCTCAAAAAGATTTCCTAAACATAGAATTTCTCTGCAGGTGTTCCTGATAAGCAACTAGCCTTTGCTGGAAATGCTTTTCTAGATGTATGTGTAGAGTCACTTGGTTACTGCAACTATAATGGTTGTTTTAAAATACATAATGTGATACTTGATATCATATTCTTCTGAAAAATATCAGACTTATTCTGGTAATACTGATAAACCTTGGAGTCAGTAAAGCATAAACTAAGTATGTCAAATAAAGATTTATATTTTATTTTATATTAGCTTAATTGTAAGGAGATTATACTGTTACATTGTAAATAATCATCCTGCCTAGTTTAAGAAAAACACTGATTGGCCAAAGGCAGACAGGAAGTGTGGGTGGGGCTTCCAGAATAAGAAAACTCTGGGAACAGGAAGAATAGAGCAGAAATGCCACAGAGTTGCCAGACAAGTCAGAAGATGCAGAGGACAACTATTCTTCTCAGAGAAAAGGTACAAAGCTGCATGGCTGAACAGCATCAGAATTATGGGTTAGTTTAAGAGTAAAGAGTTAGAAAGTTATATGCCTTAGTCTTCAGCAGATCAGCCTAAAATTATTGTAAGCATCTGTGTGTCTCTATGGGACTGTGGGTCTGCAGGTCTGCAGGTCCAAACAATGAGGCTAGGACTGAAAGCCAAGGCCAGAAACCTCATACAACACTTAATAGATTATGTACTTAACATTTTAAATACATTATATTTATATGTTAGATAGCAGAGTAAGGAACATGAACCAACTAGAGGCATATCCAACAGAAAAGAGTTGCTCCAAGTATATAATGAACATAAAAAACATGGTTTGTTCAATGTTATCACAGAAATTTATGAATGAATCTTAAAAAAGAAAGAATAAAACATTTTAGAAGACAAAATTGTAGAAAATAAAAATAAAGGGGTAATATTCAAATATTTTAAATTACATTTAACCACCAAACACGCACACATACACACACACACACACACACACACACACACACACACACACAGAGAGAGAGAGAGAGAGAGAGAGAGAGAGAGAGAGAGAGAGAGAGAGAGAGAGAGAGAGAATCAAAGCAATTGCTACTAGTTATTTATTTCCTACTTAAAACCTCAGGAAATTTCTAGCTTCACATAAAAATCTTCTATTCAACAGTGTGATATATAAAGAATGCTCTTTCTGTAGTAAATTATATAATGATTATATAAATTTACTAGTTAAAAGAAACTAAATGTTATACCCAGGGAAGTATACAAAGAAATAAACTTAAAGGTCTTATGATTTAATATCAGTTCCATTGTAAATCATTTCTGTTGTCTCATGCCTACAGTTATTAATTTAATCACTTTAGTAAAAAAAATAACAGACTCACTTTTTACTGCATTCTACCAGATTTCTCCAAAATTTACCCAAGATACTGCTTGTTTTAATATATTTAACCTAAAGTAAGAGAATCTTATAATGGATCTACCACTTTTATTATTAAACACTTGAAAATAAAATTGATGCTTATTGATTTTTCTCTTAATATAGCTTTAGTGTCCTTGACTTTTAAAAGTAATTCTATGTCATCTCATCATCTCATTTTCAGGCAGTAAATGAGTATTAACAATTACAATATTTATTTATGTAATCATTTATCAACATCTGGCAATTTTTAATAGGTTTCACAGTCATTAATGAGAATTAGTAAAAGCCAACTAAATTTGCATATTAATTAATTTGACAAGAAAGCTCTAGTTGCATATAGAGTTAACAGACATTCAGTGAATATAAATGATCATTATAGCTAGTTTGGAAAGTGGTTAGTATATAGGAAAAAGTTTGAGTTTAACATTACTTTTATATATAATGAGAAAAAACAAAAACAAGTAATTGCATTGTAAGAAAATAATGTTTATTGTAACTTAAAAATTTATGTTAATTAATTTTCTTTAATTTTTAAATAACATAAAATATAGGAAATGTTTAGTATATCACACATTTGCTTACTATAAAACAGACATCTTTTGCTTTCATTTGTTTATATGTATATTTAAAAATGCTAACAGAAGAAGAATCATGGAAAAATGTAATTATGTTGCCAAGTTGGATACAACAATGCATTAAAATGTATCTTGTTATTGTTAATCATTTTTAAAACTATATTCATTAATGTGTCCTTGTCTCTCTTATGATATGTGCACATTTGTGATTATTCATGGGTATATATGTTCTGAGGCATGAAAAAGCCACAACATATTATTCTCACTCCTTTACAGCAGGGTCTCATTTTCTTAGCTATTCTGGAAGTCAGAAAGCAACAGTGTTTCTTCCATCTCTGAAACCATCTAATTGAGTTTATAAGCATATAGGATATCTGTCTTTTATTTGAATTTTGGATCTACACTCCAATTCTTTAAATTGTGGAGAAAATACTCTTATCCTATGAGCCGCTTCTCAAACTATATGACAGTTAATATTAATTGCCAACGTGTATGTAAGTTGAAATGCCTGGAGGATTATTGAAACATATCTTACAGAGTTTGTAATGGTTTGTCCAGGGATGATTAGATAATAAAGCCTGTTACTTAATACAGTTATTAATACATTGATATGAGGAGATGGTGACAGGTAAGAAGTTAGCCTAGAAGATAATGTACCTCACTAAGTGTGCTTTGGGGTGATATATTTTATGCTAGCCCCTTTCTATATTCCAATAATCTGTTTCCTTTATGACATAAAGGGAATAGCCTAATCCAGAACTTGATCCTCTTACAGAGATTTTTTTATTACTGAGGACCTGTAATCAACATAGCTTTGAAGTATATGCTGATATTTTTGAAAACTTGTACAAGAATGAGTTTTTTTTTAATTCTTATTATAGTTGTCTAATTTACTTTTTTCAGTAACATATTGGATTCATATATTACAGTGTATGGAGAAAGTTAAACTAGTGCACTCAGATTCATAGAATAATAGAACTTAATTTGGTTCTATGAACAAGATAATTTCAATCTAAAATCTTCCTCAATTCATGTAATTATGATTGTTTATGTAACAAATACTTACTCTTTGCTAGTGTAGCTCAAGGAGAAAAAGTTTAATGTGTCTTAATATTTTTTATAATGCTATAATACAACATTCCTACCAATTGCAACTTGAGAAAATAAAAAGTTTATTTTGTTGATCTACACGTCTACTTCAGTTTACTACTTCATTCCACCCAGGAACAATTGTCCAGTAATTACCCCACCCACTTTAAGACAAGTCCTCTCACATTAATCATTAGTTAAGAAAGTACTCCTCAGAAAGACCTATAGGACCATCTATTGGATGCATAACATGCATTTCTCAGTTGACACTCTATCTTCCCAGATATGTGTTAATATTATAAAAAAAAACTGGTGTAGGATAAAAACTTTCAGACTAGGTATTATTTAAAATAATTTTAGTGTATACTTGTAGCATGTCTTCTGTATCAAAAGGATTCTGTAGACAATTAGGATCACATAGATTCATAACATCTAGTACAGTTAATATACTACATTAAGATTGGTGTATAGTACTGCTCAGTAATAATTATACAAAGCTTAAAATTATATTCTATGAAAATTGCAACAGTTACAGCTGTAGTTTATAGCTTCATAATGTTCTTTGTTTCCACAGACACCTTGAAAGTTGCCTATTTAATGAATATAAACAGTTGGTACTATTATATAAAAATTTAAGCAACTTTAAGAAACTGAATGATGTGGATTGGTTTCTAGTATTGTTAAGTTAATACATAGGCTGTTTCATTCTTTATTTTATATATTTCACTGTCAATATTTATCTCAGTAATATAACTTAGATTATGTTTTTTTGTCTCTATATATTATAGCACAACTTTTCTTTTTTGGATAAAAAGCACAGAACTCTTTGGAATGATGTCTAGCTTTATCAGGTAAATATTGTGATCATTATAGCCTACTGATACTTTGCTCAGGTGTCTTGTAGAAAAGTGTATCCAATTAAGGTAGATATATAATAAATATTTTCTGTTTTAATGTAAGATTATATTTCTTATACAGAATGCATATGTAAGAGCATGGATATATTCTGTGTTTGACAGTATTCATAAAGACATTCCAAGAAACAAAGTTTTTTGACAATTAAATTTTTCACATTCATTGGCTTATTTAATTTTTATAAAGATGTCAAAATGTGTTCATTTAAATTTTGTATTAACAAAACAGGGACACTCACTGTACAAATAATGAAGTTGTCAAAAGTCATTCTTATACAAGTGATGTGGGAATGCCTTTCTGTATGCTGTGAATATCAGTCTTTAAATAAAGGATCTGTTTCAGCCCATGGCAGGCACCATAGAAAAAGTAAGAGGGGAAGTCACAACATAGGTAGAAGAAGCAGGGTGGAGTCAGAAAGATTAAGCCAGATGCTCAAAGAAGAAACATGTAAGGAACACAGGTGATACACGAGCCACGTGGCAGACAGATTCATGAGAATGGGTTGAGTCAAGATGTAAAAGTAAGCTAGCAATGTGCCTGAGCCATTCGCCAAATAGCACAAACTTAATATAAACATTTATTATAATACAATATAAAATAGTTCTGCATTTTAGCCCTGATACATATCTATTCCGTTGTATATTCAGTGGGCTTTCCTGTGTTCAGGCTCTTATAGACAACCCTACACAAGCACCAAGTGTGAAATTCTATATCCATATATTGACTTCTATAGAGATCCTGCAGGGTGTTAGAGATAAGGGGTAGATTCATTATAGAGAGTCCACACTAAGGATTTACCAAACAGGGTCTGCCAAGTCTGAATGTCCCTAAGACTCAGGTTTACAAAATCAACCAATATGAAAATCATACTAGAAAATCCAAAAGAAAAAATTCCAACCTATGAAAACTTCCATACTGGTATTACTGATAAAAAAAACAATTGAGTTGATGCTATCTGTAATCTTGAGGACTCAATTTTAGCCTTCACATGTCCATAAAAGACAGCACTGAAACAAGATTATTGTCCAGCCTAATGATTAGTATTCTTTTTCTTGTTGAGATTGAGTTTTATTCTAAGACTTACTACCCTATTATTTTTTTTTTGCTTTTCTTCCATTTTAAATGGTAATATTTATACTATGCTATATAAATCTCTGTTGTTTGAAATAACGTATTTTATTTTATATGTACCACTAGAAAGAACCTTTTCTTGTAATAAATTCTACTTTGAATTTCACTAATATTTCATCAGGTGTTATTAAAATCTGAGTACAAAATTTGGACTTTTGAGATAATATTAATATTAGTTAATATCTGGGCATATTTGAGATGGTATTAATATATGCTACATGTAAGAAATTTATGTATTTTGGCATGCAATGATAGTCATATGTTGGAAATAAGAAAGTATTTGTCCAGAGGAGAAATGAGATAAGAGAAAAAAATAAGACTGGTTTTTATTAAATATGAAACATATCATCATATATCCCCTTTTGTGTCAAAAATAAAAAGAAAGTTATAGCTAACATAATAAAAACATATACAATGGGTACAATAATTATATACATTATGTATAAACAATAATTACATGAGTAATGCTCAGTCCATTAGCAATTGACAAATTCAAAGAAAACATTCCATTATTTATCTTATTTTGGTGAGTCCGAAGGATTATACCTAATTAAATTTCTTTCTAATTTATATTACTAACTAAAAACTATATTTTGATATCTCTCAAACTTATACACTTTAACTTCTGACTTTCTTTTCTAAAACTTTCACTCGAAAACTATAACTATAACTCTCTTATCTTCAACACCCTCAGATACCCAAGAAGGAAATAATAATAACAACTAAACAACATAGGCAAGCAAGCAACATCCAAAAAAATCGTAAAAAGTGAAACAGATGGCTGTCTGGATAGTCACCCAAGGTTCTTCTGTATCATTAAAGCATCCATTTTTGGCCTATAGGCCTAACATATCTGACAGACTTCTCTGTGAAGCAGAACATTCTCAAAGACCTTCCTATCTTGTCTTGGCAAGGTTCAACAATTCTCTTGTATGTGTCTCATGCTTGTCCATTTTGAACATCATTCTGTCAGCAGTCAAGGCAAGAGTACGTTCTCATTGAAGTATTTGACCATCACATGTGTATTAATTTTTAAAAAGGTAAAATTTAACTTTAATGTAATAACAATAATAACAAGTGGGGGCTGAGACTCTGATGTTTCACATTCATAAATGAGATACTTTTATTTTTTTATAAAATGGGACTGAAGGAACCATCTTTAAAACAAATTGAGTCCTCATCTTTTATGAAATGTACTACCTTGGTTTTAGACTGCCTAGCTTTTGGTAATAATGAACAATAAACACATCTTGTTTATAAATTAACCAGTCTAAGATATTTTGAACTTATTGAGCCAAGATATAAGTATGCTTCAGAGCATGCATCACTATTTCTCAAATTTGCATGGTAGCTTCTTGGTTTAATATTCACAAATGTCTGAAATCAATTTCTCTGGAATGTGATTTTATTTAACTTTAATAGAATATCCACATTTGCTTGTTTTTATGAATCACCTTAGCTTAATAATAATAATAAAAAAACCCTAGTAACTTCTCCTTTTGTGATCCAAGTATTGAATCTCGCCATGATTAATTCTTGTTGTTCATTCTCCCACAAAGAAATTCTAACTTTCATAAAATTATGTACAGAACTTTAGGTTTGGTTTTCTCATAGATACTCTAGGTTTTTTTTTTTTTTTTTTTTACATCGTCTTCCTTTATGTTTACTCTTAGATTTGGAGGAATAAATGTATGTAGAGTATCACAACTGCAGCTGATTACTTAATTACATGTTACTGACTCCTAATTTCTTATCTCTATTTTTATATTACATTATATAAGGTGTTAAATGATCCTTTCCTCAACATTGTAAAAAATGAGGACTTCTATATTATGAATAATCTTCCAGTGCTCAAAACAATTTAAAACTTCACTGTATATCCAGAGGAAACATAAATTGTTTTCATTTTGCCTTTCTTAAACTTCTTTCAGCAGTATGTACCTCTGATTTCCAGGCATATACATTTTATCTCAGCTATCTCTCCAGCTTGCTTAAGAAATAAACATGTTTAAAGTTATGGTATTTCTTGAATTATTACAAGTGATCATGTGAATTATATACAAATGCCTATAGTATACTGCCACAACATATAGCATATGGATTATTTTAAAATTTAGTTATGTTGCCATTTTATTTATTTTATTTTCTTTTCACTGTAGTATAAGAGAAATTTAAGCTAATATACACATTGAAATTATATTACAGTAAAGTTTTATATACTCACAAACATGATTTACTAAATGCTAGAATCTTACAGATCATAATATGGCAGTAATGTTGCTCATGACTTGTATTCAGAATGTCATATTTTATTAAGATAGCCTTAGTATTTCAAATAATATTCTTTTTTTCTCAAATCTATTCAGGATACAGTACCACATTTACTTGTCAGTTCCTCCTTTTAATGTAATCTGTGTCACTCTCTTAGATTTTTCTTTGTTTTACAGAGCTGTGAACCTTTTGAAGAATACTGATTAGATATTTTGTGAAGTGACCCCATACTGATTTATATTATGTTTTATCATGACCATGCTCAGATTACAAGAATTTGAGATAAATCAAAAAAGTAAAATGCCTCCTTCTCATCATAGAGTGAAAAGATGTACATGTTTGAATCAAGATTAAAGAATTTACACACAAAATTTTATCATGTCTGTTTCCAGGATCATTCAATTCACCATAAAGACATGGTTCTTTTTGTTAAAAGTGGTATGCTGTATATGCACTCTAACTTAAGTATGCTTACATATCGAACTGCATTAATGAATTTATATATTAGCTCATACATTTAAATAAATAATTCTGATTGATATATCCTACTATAATTGAGAAAGTTTTATAATAGCCACTTTATTTGATAAACGGCTAAGTCTCATCATATTTCTAATGAATTTTTGAACTCAGTATTCAGTAAATATAAATGCACAAGGAATTTTAAAATCACTTACATGAAATCACCTTAACAACCACTCTTAGATAAATACCACTTATCTAAAAGTTTTTCTCTTTAGGTTTAAGTTGTATCAACTGTTTCGGGACCACTCCGGGTTTCTCCATTAAATTTCTGCTTCCTTGTGACTCATTGAAATCCACTGAGGGGAGAAATAGTGTAAGAATTACAAGTGCTTGATGACAGCAAAAAAGGCCCACTAAATCAACAAGATATATGCACATTTAAATGCACAGAGACTTATGTGAAATGCACCACACCTTTAGAAGGGTCCACTAGAAGGAGTTGTAGAACTGAAAGAAGACAGACACATGTCCTATCCATAACTGAGAAGCCATCTCCAATATATAATCACTTGCAAATGAAAAACTACTTTTTCTACTTTTATGACTGAGTAGTAGTATATTTTTTATGGTCATTCTTAAACATTCATTAGTTGGTACAAACCTAATTATTTTTCAGTGTTTTATCTATCTTGAAAAATAATGCCACAAATGTAGCATCTGCAATTTTCTTTTATTTTATGTCTTTACATGGAGGTTCATAGGTATTCTTTTTTCATTTTATGTTTTTCAAATTTTACTTCCTTGTTACTTGTTATGACCAGAATCTGTTTCATGGTGAATAACAGAAAGGAAAGATTTTTTTTTTTTTTAATTTTGTCAAAACACATACCAAGAACGGATTTTATCATCACTGTTAAAATTTAGTTTTATATTGTGTGAACAGACTTAATTAACTTGAATGATTCCTCTTGTTCGTTTATTTTGTTGGAGAGCTTTGGATAATAATTGTGGTTGATATATTTTCTTCAATGATTTTAATCATCTACTAGGGTTGCCAAATTACAGCATTTAGCGTCTTATTGAATATAGTAAAATTACTATTACTTATTTTGAAATGAAAATCTTTAACATGTCATGAATTTTTTGAGTGCTTTTCAAGTTATATTTAACTTTATAATATTTCTAATAATAGTCAAGAGTTTTCATTTATTTTAGTAACATAATTTAGTTCTGCAATTAAAAAATATTATTCTTATAAAATTAATGATCACACTTGTTAAATTTATAGATAAAGACTGTTATAATTTCAAAATAAAATGAATCCTACAATCTCATGTATTTGTCAACATGACCCCCTGCTGGTGATAATTCTTTGGGAACCTTGCATATGTTTTGACTAGCTTGAAGATATATAATTTTTGAGGATTGGCTTAAGAGTTATTTTCTAATCCTTGTTTCAGACCAAGGTCTCTGTTTCTTGATTGTTTTCATGATATAAAAAGCTGGTACTCTAGTTGTCCTATCTCTGAGCTGCTTTGGCTATGATAAATTTTCCATATTAATTAACTAAAATGTCTAAAATTAAGAGGCAGAATTAATCTTTCTTCCTTAAGTTTTGTCTTTCAAATAACATCACATCAACAAGAAACATAAATATATAGAACTTGTATTTCTTTCTTGCTTGGCAAATTTATCAATAAAATCATTTTATAATGTAATATTATTAAAAGTATATGTTAAACTGTAATTTAAATTTTACTTATAGATACAAATATGCTCAATCATATCTTCTGGAATGAGTTTTTACATTTTATAAATACTGTTCAGTTTACCCTATTTTCTAGCAAATACACATCAGACTGATTCTTGTGTATCTTACCTGAAAGTACAGACAGGTAAAGAAATTTCAACAACTAGGGCTGTGAAGAACAGAAATGATAGTTGTATGTAACATCCAAGTTAATATTAGAAAAATTTTCCCCAATTTCTGCAGACAGGTGGAAAATTTATAGACACATCTTTTTTTTTTCTTTCTGGGAAAGGAATTAGTTGGGCAAGAACTAGTTGATAGACTATCCATGATATTACCATGAATGACCATCATCACTCTTGCTTTTCTAGTCATCTGGTATTAGAAAACTAAAAACAAAAATTGTGATGAATCAGCAAACTGGTGAAAATGCTACAAAAATCCCCCAAAAATATAATTAGTAAGGATCTTGTTCAAGACAACACAATTATATGTCATTTGGAAGGGGGCAGTTATGTTTCCAATGTACAGACTCAAAAAAGATGCAAGGAAAAATGAAAAATCTGGGAATTGTGTTCTCAGCATAGGACTAAGATTAATAGTCTGAATAAATACAAATTCTGTTTAATTATAGAATTTACCTGATAAAAGAAAGAAAATAATTTTCTTAAAAGTAATAAGCCCAGTAAGAAAACAATAAATAAAGTATATATTGAAAAGTAGTTAAATTAAAAAATAGCAAATAACAATAATCTGAACATTTCAATAAGATTCAAAAACCAATATATGTTAACTATACATGTTCTATTGGGCATTATTCAGTAAAAGAAAGAAAAAGGGGAGAGTAAACTTAAAAGATAACTGAAACACCATTAAGCAATTCTATATATAATTTTTAGAGCCCCCAAAAGGAAAGCAGAGTTTAGACAGATAGAGATTGCTCAAAATATAATGAATGAAAACTCCTGATACCTTAGGAGGAAAAGCAGTATGATCATGTTTCAAAGGATCTAAAGGACCGCAACATAAATAATTCTAGGAAACTTATGAGAGATATTTTAAAACTCAACTTCTCAAAGTCAAAAACAAAGAAAATTTTAAAATCAAAATAGGTACAACTTGCACTTTTATCATAAAAGAGAAAGTTCACAGATTGTTAAAAGTAATGATTACAGGCTAGGAGTGGACAAGATGATGTATCTAGAATGTTGGAAATCTTTTTAGATTTTCAGATTGATTTGTTTTATTAGATACTACATGAGTGCTTTGTTTACATGTATGTATGTGTAATATATATTGCCTATAGGTTGAAGATGGGTGGCCCAACATTACAGAGAAACTTTGGGTGACTGTTTAGGTAGCCAGATGTCTCTGTCGGTTCCAGAATTTGGAAGTTGGTTTTTTTTTTCTGTTTACTTGGGTAATATTATATCCTCCTGTGATCTTTAATGAAATTGAATATTAGAATAGTTGTAAGTATAATTTTTCTTTCTTATAATAATAATAATAATAATAATAATAATAATAATAATAAATTAGAAATGAAATTTGGACTTATAAGGATAAGGTAGATGATAGAATATTTTGTTTAATTTTGTTAAGTACAAATATACTAGCTATTGTAAATATAATTTTTTTTCTTGATAGCTGTTTTGTTATATGTAATTTTGTTATGTTGAAGTTTAAACCTTCCTTTTTTATTTGACAGATAAAGGGCAGTGATGTGAGATGTATTTCTCTATACTGAAAATTATCATTGGATAATAAAAAAAACTGTTTGACATTTGACAAGGCATCTTAAAAGTATGCAGAAAATAGAAGCATAGATAAAGGTGATGAAAGGTGAAGTCACAAGAAACTCTGTGAGCTGTTGCATGAAGGTTACTCAGCAATTGTTTCAGAGTCAATGAGTTCACAATAGCTCAGGACAGCCTTCTCTGTGGGTCTCCTCCTCATGATCTTGATTCCTTTGCTCATATGCTCTCTCCTCTCTCTTCAGATGGATTGGAGTTCAACATGGTGCTTAGCTATGGATCTCTATTTCTGTCTCTATCCACTGCTGGATGGAGGTTCTATAATGACATTTATGGTGGTCATTCATCTGATTATAGGGGAAGTCATATTTAGGCACCCTCTCTACTTTTGCTTGGAATTCTAGCCAAAGAGCTCTTGTAGGTTCTTTAATGTTTCCTTAGCATTAGGTTTCTTTCTAACCCCACAGTGGCTGAGGGAGGACTGGGAAGGACTAGAAGGAGGGAAGGGAAGGGAAGCAGTGATAGATATAGAAAAAACTTTTTTAAATTAAAAATGGGATAAAAGATCAGGGATTTCAATCTCTGTATCTCAACTAAAACCAAAATGTTTTCACCTTCATAAAGCAAACTATTATAAAAATATATATTATGGTAATTCTTGAGATTAATATAGGAACTAATATATGATAATTCTCTATGGCTACAATTAAGACCAAGGTTCACAGTTGGATGCATCAGCCTAGATTCAGACAAATCTCACATAAAATCTGGATTAAATACACAGAAATGTATGTCTAAGTCTAAAAAACAATTAACTTTGAATAGAAAGGAGATTTTTTAATGTTGAATCTTGGAATAGTCATGGTTTAAGAAACCATAAAAACAAGGATATCTTTAAATATACAGTTGAATTTAGTAATAATAAAGAGAGGACACTATGGTTTATCCATGGTACCAATGTGCACCAAGAAGCTGGTCTTCCTCAGATAATAAAGAATTTTAAGAGAAAAAATTAAAGGAACTCAGTTAAGCCACAAACCATTTGGCAAGACATAGGTTAATAGAAATGGGTTAAGATCTAAGAGCTAGAAAGAAATAAGCCTGAGCTGTAGGATGAATAGTTTGTAATTAATATAAGCAAATGAGTCATTTATGGGGACTAAGCAGCTGTGGATGATTCCAGACTTTGGTGCTTTGATTGGCCAGTAACTACAAATCACACTTAACTGATAATACTTTTCTACAGCTTAGAAATTATATTTATTTTAATCAGACAATCACTGCACTCATAGTAAAACTGTTTTTCAAAAATTAAAAATAGATAAAAAATTTCATAGAAAAATATTTTTGGAACATATAACCACCAGAACTGCCTAACAGAACTGTTAAATGTAGTCCTTCATCTTGAAGCAAAATATTGTTAAATAGTTTAACTGCTGTAGAAAACATAATATAAATCTATTAGCACTATTAAATATAAGATGAATATTAAGTACTATATTACTACGAAGCTGTTGAATAAATCTGACTTAAGTATAGAAGCTGATATTCTAACTTGTTAATGGATGCAAAATATAATTATAAAACATGGCATTAATAATATAATCTATAAATTGGTAAGATAATATAAAGGTAGTATAGTTTACAGGATTTATACCATAAGCATAGTCTATTTGAGAGATTATAAAACAGCTCACCTAATAAGAACATTTGTTAGTAAATTTGAGGACCTGAGTTCACATCCTTATTATACAAATAAAAGTTTCTGGACTTTGTAACAACATATAATCATGACTTTAGTAGTGACAGGAGTTTCAACAAAGTAACATAAGTTTCTGATTGGCTTGAAGGTCCACTCCACAGGAGGGAAAAATTCCAGGTCTGTAACTCTAGCCTATAATTTATGGTTAATGGGCTCATAAGACACAAAAATAACCATACTACTACTATTTTGTCAAAAGCAAGGAATATAAAATTGTAACTGCCTACACAAGACCTGCACAAAGCCAGTCCAGTCAACAACCTACCATGGAATGAGAAGGAGACTCATAAACACCTACACTTAACTGAGGAGCTATGAGCATCTGATGGCTTTTGAAAGAGAGAAAATGAGTTTTTTAAGACTTTGACCACTGGAAGGTCAACCATACTCAGTCAAGCCATACTCAAAACTCTATGGGTATCTCACATTTGATTTTGCATGTTATTATAGTAAGATGATAAAAGACAAAGATTAAGAGAATCTTAACTTGGGAGGAAGTAGAGGAAGGGGAAATCTAAGTAGATCTAGAAGTTTGGGAAAGAGCTGTAAGTCAAAATGAATAAAATATATTGTGTGTATATACAAAATTCTCAAGTAGTTAGTAAATTATTATATACTTTTAAAAGACAATGCTCATCTAACCTCTTTACTGTGCTGGAAAGGATTGCTGGGCCTTATTGCTGCCAGATCAACAACAAGTTCAATGAGAGATTCTGTCTCAAAGGAATAAGGCATAAAATGGTAGAATAGGTCAACTGATGTCCTTCTTTGGCCTTTGGATATTCACAGTAGTGTGCACACTGGCACACACATTCACAAACACAACACACACAGAGACACAAATTTAATCATTAAGATTATAAGTAATTCTGTAGAGGCTCAGAGACACAATAGTGTGGTCTGATTTCCATCACGACTCAAGTAGTGTTAGTTTTACATGTGAGAAATAGATGCACACACTACTAAATGCTACATGAGAGTTTATTCAGGGGAGTTGCTAAGAGAAGGAGAAATAGGGGAGAGAGAGAGAATGGATGGGAAAGAGAGGAGGAGGAGAGAGAAAGTTTCACATAGAGGGCAGATCCTTTTAAGAGAACAGGTAGGCACAGATTTACATAGCTGTTGTGGGATTCAGGTGTCAGCTGATAAGGTCAAAAGACACTTATACAGGGCACCGGGCCCCCTGAAGGGGGCGGGGAAAAGCCCATTGAAAAGGGGCTGTGGAAACATGAGACGCTCTCTTCCTGGTTCCTGGATGATTGGGGTAGCATTGGAGACTGTCCTCACCGTTCCAGACTCCAGTCCCTCTTCAGGTGCTACTGTAATCTGTTAACTGTACCGTGAGTTCTGATTTATATTTTAATAAATATTTATCTGGTACTGGTGCCTTCTAAGTAAACTCCGCCTACATCTGGCTCCCAACGTCTCCTACCCCCCCTCCCAGGCTCGCAAACCCACGGGTCACATATGCACTACTGGGTAATTTCTCAATTTTTACTGCTTTACATCTTGCACCTACACCTCAAAAAAAATAAAAAAATAAAAAAAAATAAAAAAGTGGTCCTGATTTGACTATTAATAAGGCTGGATTTGGATTGGGAACTTGTGGCTTTCTCCCTCTCTAAACCCAAGCATATTGGTAAAGAAATATGAAAAATTCTGTCTCACATCATAAAAGCCACCTGGTGTGAGACAGAAGGCAAAATATTTAGGGACCAATATTATTGTGACTTCATCTTAAACCTTGTTCCTCCATGTTTCTGTACCTCTCAAACATCTCATCCTGTCTGCTTCCAGTCTCCTAAAGTCATGAAAGATATAAATATCTTTTGAATATCGACAATGCTTAAGTTTTCCACTGTAAATAACATTTCCTCCTATCAACTATCTACAAAGAATCTGGAACCGAGATGGGGCCTCCACCAGAACAACTCCTGCTAGTAAAACAAAAATAAAAGAAAGAGTATGAGAGAGAGAGAATAAGAGACAGACAGACAGAGACAAAAATAGAAAAATCAAGAACCTGGTGCGCACCAATTAATAATTGCTTTCAAGAAATAGATTATTCAAAAACAGCTGCAAGATAGCTCCTTATGATTATCCTTCAGATCACACTGCTAATTAAGTTTCCAGATGGAGTTAACCACTATCCTAAAAATGGTTATAGATGTATATGGTCAGTCCATTAAGAACTAACCATTGTTTTAGCTTTTACAGGATCCCAAAGAGATGCCATCGCCCTTAAGTCAGCAGGAAGCAACCTTATAAACGACTACGCCCCCTTTCCCAATAAGTTTTATGCTCCAAAGGTTGTGGGTAAAACTGGGTAAAGGACAAAACTATAATATAACATCAGAGATCTTTTTTGAAGAAGAGAGGAGGAATAGATAGGATAGATAAAGGTAGACTGTTCTACCTACCTATACTCCATTCTAGCTAAATGTATGGGCTAAGCTAAAGACAATTTGCACTATCATAGATATTTGTATATTGATACTAATGCGAAATCATTTTATACGTTTAATTGTGATAATTTGTACATTGGTACAAAGTTAAATCTGAGATTGTTTTATATAACCAAAGCAACTTGTACTTCGATATAAATCTGAATCTGTAACTATTATGTAAAGCTGAATCTGAAATTGCTATATTTTATGTATGCTTCTACCTTTGTTTAAAATATTTGCACATCATTGTCATGTATACTACGCAATTACTACCTTCATTTAACTATACTAGATATAATGTATGATTGCACTAGTTATGATATATGCACAAGATGTTTTATATACCTCTAGATGATATATATGTATTTACATGTCTAAAATGCTGTGGACACTTTACCTGGTAAAATACCCCTAATTCGATAGTTCTACTAAGGGTCATTGTTCAGGGATTGTACACCCCTTATATAGGTATTCTAATTTTTAGTACAGGGTTTATTCCTTAAGACGATAAGATCTGCAGTCAACACTATTTAAGGTATCATATCACAGTCATGTCAGATACAGGTTAGACTATCATAGATAGACAAGAATCTTCAACCGTATCATAGACCCAGAGAATATGGCATTTAACATTTAAAATTCGGCCACGAGAGACACGACGACTCCTGGTGTCACTGCTTCCTTCTCGAGATGGTGTTGAGCATCGAAGATACTCCATTGGAGTTGGTTCTTTTGGCAAAAAATGGCCGGTTGAGTAAGGAACTGTCCTTACCTTGATTGCTGACAGTACACACATGATGTCAAGCTGGATGAACAAGTTGATAGATGGAGACTGACGAAACCTGCCTAGACAGGATAAGACAGTCCCTTCAAAATTGTTCTGCTTGTAAAAAGATCTGTCAGATACCATAGGCCTATAGCCAATCCGATAGATGCTCTAACGGCGCACAAATCCAGAGGTGATTGTCCAGGTAGCTGTGTTGCTGTCCTCTCCCAAATTTTGGAAGTAACTACTTCCATGTACTTCTGTCTTTCAGACAAATTCACCTTCCTTCTCAGGTCTTGAAGAGGTTGAAGAATAGATGTTTAAGGTTATCACCCTAGTATCCCTTAGATAAGAACACTCAGGTGTTAAATTTTCACTTTCCCAGATTAACCCTTTAATATCATCTATACACCCTACTATCTACCAATAATCTAAAACTATTAGATATACCTTATAAAAGTTAGGCTTTGATTAGCAATTGTACTTTGACCTCTCCTAGATACTACCTCATAATAATTCCTACTGTACATAGTCTTAGTTTAGAACCTTCTTAGTTAGAAAAAAGGGGGAGATGTTGTGGGATTCAGGTGTCAGCTGATAAGGTCAAAAGACACTTATACAGGGCACCGGGCCCCCTGAAGGGGGCGGGGAAAAGCCCATTGAAAAGGGGCTGCGGAAACACAAGACGCTCTCTTCCTGGTTCCTGGATGATTGGGGTAGCATCAGCGACTGTCCTCACTGTTCCAGACTCCAGTCCCTCTTCAGGTGCTACTGTAATCTGCTAACTGTACCGTGAGTTCTGATTTATATTTTAATAAATATTTATCTGGTACTGGTGCCTTCTAAGTAAACTCCGCCTACACATAGCCATACCTAAAGGTGTGCCCTCCGTAGCAGTGTTCTTCTGGTACCATGTTGGGTTTACCATGTGGGGACTACATGATAGGAATTTTTATTTCACCCTGAGCCATATTGGATTTACCACGTGGCTACTATGTGTGTGAATAAGTATAAGTAAGAGATTGTTTACCTAGGAAGGCTGTATAATAGAATGCATTGGCCAAAAGTATTGCAAGTTGTGTTATGAACTGAAATATTTACACCTGTATGTACTTGCGTCTCTCGTTTGTTTGGTATAAAAAGCCTCAGCTAAATAAAACTAAGGCAGCTGACTATTCACCCAGTTCCCTCCTGAATTTTAGTTTCTATCTCTGGCCTTATTCTTTCTGCCTCTGTAAATTAAATTGAAAAGGATTTAAGCTAGCAATCAAAAGACTTAAAGCTGTTTTAGCTATGAAATCTGAGACTTATAATAATGATTGGCTAGACAAAATATGTTCACTAAAGTGCAGTAGTGATGTGCCTCATAAACTATCCAACTGTTTTCTAATTAGACTAAGTCCTGGTCCACAATATGAAACTTTGGATACCCTTAACATTCATGACCAAGAACCTATACCTTTTCAAATCATAGACCATGTAGGAAAGCTTACAACTATCATTCTCCTGAAGGGACCCAAGTATGACTTATAAATTTATTTTAAAATTAGTAAATATCTCAACTGTCATCATAGAATCTTCTATTATCATAGATAAAGATTAGCCCAGAGATCCACAACTGCTCTAGATAAAAAGAACAAGGCTATGAAATGTTCCAAGCAAAATATTTATATGGCAAATTCATTCCAATGGCTGAAATACCATTACAGAAGAGAAGTTTGAATGCTAGAAAAGCAGAGGTGCTAAATGAGATAAAGGAACGAGTTTTATTTGAAGACATCAAGAGAGCTGCACATATAAACTTTTTGTGGTTGTGAGAGAATAAACATTACTTAACAATTCGAAAATAGGACAAATACCAGTTTGGAAAATGGAGTTGGGCATACAGTCTCACCACTAGCCATGAAACAATTGGCAACTGATTTCAGATAAAAATAGTAAATTAGTTCTCTTTAAGAATGTGTGACTGGGTAGATTAGCCATACTCTTATGGAAGATTACCTACCCAAGAATATATGGCCCGTACAAATTGGACTTGATTTTTTAAATAAAAATTGCAAATGAATTTGGGTAGATAGATAGGGACAATGGACCTGAGAGGAGCTAGGATACAACAAGGAAATAATGGTCAAAGCAGATGATAGTATTAAATGCTTAAAGAACTAATGTTTAAAACAGTAGGAATAAGGACTTCCCTCTAGCCTCAGTAATTGTGTTTATTTAATCTAACTCAACTACTTTCTAAATAAATAAAATAACTTCTAATGACTTAAAATAAAAATGAAATGTCTTATATCTTTATTAAAATTATTAGGACTTAATTTTTACCCCTAGTAGTAATATGAAGCTCAAGTTGTTATTTTGAAATAGAAGAGGCATAACCTGTGAACTATCTGACATATAAATGAAAAGTTGTAGATGTATTCAGTATTGGTCTTGCTGCCATTCATAACTTATTATACTTACCACTATAATTTTAGGCCAGATTACTATTTTACTCATGTATATCTTTTCATCTTTTATCTGCCATTTGGTAGAGTTCCCTTATTTATGAGAAAAATATTATGGACAATATTTTAGCAGAAAAATTATGCTAAAAGTTGATAGCTTAAACTACATTAGTGGACAAATGGTACCTGGTTTTTTTAATGTCAGTCTATATAAGTGTTGATTCAGTTCACAAAAGAGGTAGGTTCTGTTATAGAAATATAAAGGAATACAACTTATATCAAAATCATACTTAGTATGGAAAAGCATTCTCTAAAAACTTACTTTCATCATTTTTATTGTTTAGTTTCATCTATTCTTTCACAAACAATGATTCTCTGTCAATTTCTAATTTGAAACTTATTTCCTCCAAGTTATTAAAAAATATTTTTCTCACTAAGGCCACATTACCCTTTACTATCTGTCTATTTTTTATTGTTTTACATGTAGTTGTCATAAACATGAAAAAAATATAAAGCTGTTATTGCCTGAATACATTTTTATTCTATGTCCAGTCTTTAAACACTTCTGTTATAAACTCCATATTTTTATTTCTTGTGTTATTGCCTTTATTGTGTTCAAAATGAAGTAGGTAGCACTGTGATACTTCAGTATTTGATGAGCACCAGAAAAAAAAAACCACAAAGCTTAAACAACCTATATAATATTAAAAACCCAACTTAATTCTAATTCAGACTTTTATAACACCAGGGACCATAGTATCAATGAAAGCTCAATAGAATCCATTAAATTGTCAATAGAACATATTCCTTCATAGCTTCTATTTTTAATAATATAAATAAAATTTAAAGAAAACCCAGGTTTCTTAATTGTAGAATAGTTTTACATACAATGTAAATAAGAATATGCTTATAAAATTAGTGGTAATTCCTTTATAAAATATAGTATTTGTATTTTAAAGACCACTTATATAATAAATTTATATGCTTTTATTTAAAAAGTATTTGATGATGTTTTGATCATGTAGTCGAACATACACTAAAATTAAATGAACTGCTTACATTTTTAAAAGACATACTGTGAAATTCTTAATTAAAGTATCACTTTGACAAAACTTTTAGATTAAAAGTTTATGAACACAATTATTTTATGCAAGGGACAATGAAACTAGAGAAGCCATGTATTATTCTAGATAAACTTCAAGTCAAAAACTATAACAAGACAGAAAAGGACTTTTAAAAAAACAAGTCTACTCACAAAATGTATGAAAATAATACCCACATACACACACACACACTATGATGTATTATTCATGACACATCAGAACATTAAAATATATGAAACAAACACTGAAAGTGATAAAACTAAACAGAAATGTAGCAACACTAGGAGATTTAAACCTCTTTATGTAATGTATAGAATAACTAAGCAAAGTACCTGCAAATAAACAATAAGCTTGAACAACATTCTGAACAAATGAACTTATATTTTGAATTTAGTACTTTATCGGGCACTATTAGAAAATTCTTCAGAAGAGACTACAAGTAGATTTCCAAAAGAATTATCAGTAAATTTAATAAGATTAAAGTCTTTCCAATTATTTTCTTATCATATTTGACTGAAAATATAGTCCTATCAGAACATGTTTAACTAAACCAAAGAATAACAGAAGCATAACTCAATAATTCCAAAGTATGAATCTATAAATTTTTGTCAAGCCAATTAAAGAAATAAAATAATTTCAAGATGTTCCAAAGATAACCCCATCTTAGTCTACTAACAATAGTGGAGAGTATTAACTGGACCATTCTGGTAATCAGGCTGGAGAAAACTCTGTCAACATGGAGACTTCATTCAGTAACTGAGGCTAGTAGATGCAAAAATCCACATCCAAGTACCAGGCTAAGCTCCAGAGTCAAGTGAAAGAAAAGACAGGCATTATTTGAGCAAGGGGGTTCAAGATTATGATGGGGATATGGAAAAGTCTGCAGACAATTGAACAAAACTAGTGTGTGCTGTGTTACTTAGCATTTTTTTCTAAGTGGGTTATTTTTTTAGTTTTTTTTTTAAATTTAAAATGATTTTTCCATGTTTACCACTGCTCTGCTTTTTTCCTTCTTCTCAGTCCTACCACTCCAATCCCACATCCATTCCCAAGGAGGGCAAGGAATGTTAAGGTGTGTCAGTTAGGTCTATCATATCCAGTTGAGGTGGGTCTGAGTCACTCATCCCAGTATCAAGGCTGAGTTTTCTCTGTTAAAAATGGGCTAAAAGTAGCCAGCTCATGCACCAGGAATATACTCTTGTCCTCCTACAAGAGGCTCCACAATTGTCCATGCCATTTGACTCTTGTCTACATTGACATGATTTAGTTCCTTTCCATGAAGGTTCTGTCATTCCAGAGTTCATGAGCTCCAATCCAATACCTCACATCAGCCCTTTCTGTGGCTATTCTCTGCATGATTCGGATCCCTTTGTTCATATACTCTCTCCTGTCTCTCTTTTCAGCTGGATCAGCAGGTCCTGGTGCTCATCTATGGATTTCTGCTTTTGCCTTTATCAGTTGCTGGATGAATGTTCTATAATGACAAATAGAGTAGTCGTTATTTGGTTATAAAGGAAGTCCTGTTTAGGCATCCTCTCTACTAATGCTTGGAGAACCAGTTGGGGATATCTCGTGGGTTCTTGGAGATTTCCTTACCACAAAGAATGTTTCTAACCCTGCAACAGCTCCCTCTACCAGGATATTAATTTTGTAGTTTTTCCTTTCTGTTGATTCTCCCACTCAACCATACTGTTCTCTCATAATTTGTTCCCAATCCCACCTGCTCTGTACCCCTTATGATCCCAATTTACTCAGGAGATCTTCTGTACTTCCCCTTTGCAATGTAAACCATGGATATCTCTCTTAATTTCCTCCTGTTACCTAGATATTCAGGGTTTATAGATTGTTTCATGTCTAAAATCCACTTATTAGTGAGTACAAACCCTGTCTATATTTCTAGATTTATGTTACTTCACTCAGGATTATACTCTCCAGATCTATTCATTTCCTTGAAAATTTCAGGATATTTTTTTCTTGATGAGTAGTACTCCACTGGTAAATGTACCAGAATTTTTAAATTCATTCCTTAGGGGAGGGGCATCAAGGTTATTTCAAGTTTCTGGCTATAATGAATAATGCTGTTATGAATATAGTTGAGCTAATGTCCTTGGGGTAAGAATGTGCATCATTTGGGTATATGCCCAACAAGGGTACTGCTGGATCCTTAGGGAGATGAATTCCCAGTTTTCTGAGGAACTACCATACTGATTTCTAAAATGGCTGTACAAGTTTACACTCTCAGCAGCAGTGGAGGAGTGTTCCCCTTGCTCCACATCCCCTCCAATGTCATCTGTCATGTATGTTTTTGATCTTAGCAAGTCTAACAAGAGTAAGATGGCCTCTTAGACTTGTTTTGATTTTCATTTCTCTGATGGCTAATAATGTTGAGATAGAATGTTGAGATATTCTGTAAGTGTCTTCCAGCTATTTAAAATTTTTCTGTTGAGAATTCTCTTTTTAGCTGTGAACTCCATTTTTAGTTGGGTTATTTGGTTTTGAGGGCACTAGTTTCTTGAGTTCTCTACCTCTTTTAGAGATTGGTCCTCTGTCAGCTGTAAGGTTGTTGAAGAAGTTTTCCCATTTGGTAGGCTGTCATTTTGTCTTATTGATCATGTCTTTTGCTTTGAGAAGCTTCTCTTCTCAGTTTCAGGATGTCACATATGCTCATTGTTGTTCTTAGTGTCTGTGCTACTGGTGATTTATTTAGGCTGTGGTTGTATATGCTAATGCACTCAAGGGTATTTCCCATTTTCTATTCTATCAAGTTCAGTGTAGCTGGATTTATGTTGAAGTTTTGATCGTCTTGGATTTGAGTTTTGTGCATGGTAATGGATATGAATATATTTGCATTTTCAACATACCACCATCCGGTTCTGCCACCATTTATTGAAGATACTATCTTTTTTTTTCATTATATATTTTTGGCCTCTTTGTCAAAAATCATTAGCTACAAGGTCATTGGATAAGGTTGGGGTCTTTGATTTAATTCCATTGATCTACAAGTCCATTTTATGCCAGTACCAAGCTCTTTTTATTACTGCAGCTCTATAGTATAGCCTGAAATCAGGGGTGGTGATGCCTCCTACAGTTCTAATACTGAACAGAATTTTTTCAGTAATATAACTTGCCTGTTATTCCTTATGTGGTTGACTATTCTTCTTTCAAGGTCTGTAAAAATATGTATTGGGATTTTGATGGGGAAGGCATTGAATCTGTAGATTGGTTTTGGTAAGATTAACATTTTATTATGTTGACCCTACCTTTCAAATGCATGGGAGATCTTTCCATTTTCAGATATCTTCTTTGATTTCTTTCTTCAATGACTTAAAGTTCTTGTCAAAGAATTCTGCCCTTTTTTTTGGTTAGAGTTACCCCAAAATGTTTAATGCTTTTGAAAATATTATAAATTGTGATGTTTCCTTGATTTCTTTTCAGCTCTTGTGTTTAAGAAGGCTATTGGGATTTTTTTTCTTAGTTAATCTTGTACCCTGCTACATTGCTGAAGGAGTTTATCAGCTATAGGAGTTCCCTAGTAGAATTTTGGGGGTCACTTATATATACAATATTATCATATGTAAATAGATAGTTTGAGTTCTTCCTTTAAAATTTTTGTATCCCCGTCATCTCTTCTTGTTCTCTTATTACTTTAGCTAAAATTTTTGAGAAGTTAATTGAATAAATAAGGGAAGAGAGGACAACCTTGTCTTGTTTCTGATTTTAGTGGGATTGCTTTGAGTCTCTCTTCATTTAGTTCAATGTTGACTGTCAATTTGCTGCATATTGTATTTATTATTTTTAGGTATTTTCTCAGTATTCCTGATTTCTTCAGTACTTTTATCCATCTTTCTGCACTCAGTAGTGACCACCATGCTATAGTGAAGAATTAATCATGGTGGAGATTTAGTTATCACATCATCTTTACATAGTTTCATGATCTATCATTTGCCTAATTTATTAATAAATATAGTTTTATTAAATTTTAAAAACATACAGACAGACACTACATAAGAAAGAAAAAGTTTATTTGGTTTATAATTACAGGTCATGGTTTTCATTGCTTAGAAATCAAGGGGACAGAAACCTAAAGCTCCTAGTCACACTGCATCTCAATTCTAGAACAAAGAACAGTGAGTTAACACATGGTTCCTGGTGTTTCAATTAGCTCAATCTTTACTTTTAATCCAGAAACCAGAACATGAAACTCTGATACACAAATTCATGATAGTAGGGAGGTTAATTTGTTCAACTATCAATGGAACTACTGCAGAACTCAGTCAAGGTTTGAAAGATTATGTTTTCAGGTGAGATAAGAATAATAATATGTTTGCATTCTTATTGTTACAGATAAAATTGTAAATGACAACATTTTTTAGGGCATATATCTAGTCTTTGATATTTGGTATGATATATAGCAGTATGTGTTGATAGTCAGTATGTTAGCTATAATAACTAAGATACCTGGTAGTGTAATTGTACATCAAATTTCAAATTTAGAAGTTGAAAAATAATTAGCAACATAAATCTTTTGCCAAGACATAAGATCCTGAACAGAACAATGTTTTGGTTCTGTGATTAGATTAGTAGTTTATATTGTCATGTATACTGTCTAAATTTGTTTGATTGTCTATGTGTGTTTGTGTGCATGATGGCTCTTTATGATATGGAGTAAAAGATACCCTGTGTATTTTCATTTTTTAGTTTAAATTTAAAATACTAAAAAAGTTCTTTTTAAATATTATTTATTTATAATTAATAACAAGTATAAAAAATAAGACATAAATGACTTATTTGATGAAACACTTGTTTTGAATTTTAAAAAACCATAAAACATTTCTAAAAAGTTATTTATCATTAATAATATTAGAAGTAAAATTAAAAAATAAAATTTTAACTATTTATTTAATAAATCATGATATTAGTGTTTTGATTTAATGTTTTGTTTATATTGATGAGTTCAATACAATGGTAGAACTAATTAAGTACAGATATGCTGTTAATACTTCATTGCACTAGAGTAATACCTTAGCAAAAGAATATCAATGTTACTACATTTGGAATATAAATAATAAAAAATAACAAGGATATAGTATTTGCATATAAAATTAAAATTCATGCTATGATATATTTAATTAAAATTAGCAAAATGTTATTATAAATTGTGAATAACCTGAGCCTCTTATATTAAATGACACAGGCCATATTTGATTATATTTTGATCCTAATCTAATTTTCAATTCAAAGATTTGTATTTTTCTTTATTTTTATGTTAATTTTATAATATTTTAATGACAAATGTCTTTTTTATCCATGTATCCCACTGCTTCCCCTCCTTTCCTTCCTCCCAATACCTTTCAGGCAGCCTTAAGCCTCCTCCCTCCTCATTCTCCCATTCCCTCCCCAAAAAAGGGCAAGAAGTCCCATGGCAGGTCAGCTCTTCCATTCCAAGCAAGTCTGATAAGATACAAGTTTTGTATTTTTTAATCAAAGTGAGGAAATAATGTCATAGTATGACATAAAATATATTTGTATAATATTGACTAATCTGTCTTAAAGAACTTCAATAATACTTTCAATAAGCAATAACTCAAAACTGTAAATAAAGTATCTTTTGAGAATGAGAAATGTAAACACCATTATTTGTGAGTGCTAATTAATTTACTCAGATTAATTCCAGATACTATCCAAGAGAAGTATTTAGATCATCCAAGCAATATGTCCAAGGACAAATGAAAACATTGTAATAACAATCATTATTGGAGTGGTAAAAATAATATGTCTATTTGTTATCACATTTTCATATTTGTTTTTAAAAATTGTCAGAAAATTTTAAATAATAAAGATTTTTCAAAACTATTCTAATTATGCTTCTAAGACATAGAGGTGTTTTTTATTAAATTAATTAAATTTGTTTGAGGTTCTCTTCCTTTAGAACTCTCTAACCCGAGCATGTCTGTGGGCTAATGGGGAAATGCATGACCTGTACATTCTAATTTTCTTTCTGAAATAAATCTATTCCTATGATTCATAGTAACTTACATTTAATAAACATCTCTTAATTTATCTATAAAAATTTGGGTAGTTACTGAACTAGATCAGTGATTCTTAAGCTTTCTTTTTTTGTTCATTTTTCATTATGTTGTTTTATTTTTTATTTGATGTAAACATTTTCTCTCAGGTAAAAACAACACAGGACAAAACTTTCTTAGGCTTTAAAAAAGAGTGTGTTAACATAATTAATCCCTGATTGAGAGATAATTTTTCATTATAAAATTCTAAAAGATACAGTCTCAATTAAATTTGAATTACATTTGGAGAATGCAATTGATTTTAGGCTTTATCTATACTTTATTAAGCAAGGCTTCAAACATCCCAACCATACTGATCTACCTCCTCAGTTTAGAAAATATCATATTAGGCTGACAAATTTTAATATATAATAATTTTTGATCTCTGATTTGAGAATTTCAGTTTCTCCTTTTACTTAAGAGTATTAGTTCCATGTACATACATTATAAATATAAAAGTGTTTTTGATAAATGATAAATGAACAAGTGAATATTAATTTAATTTTACGGACACCTGCTCACTATTTAAGCATCTGATATTCTGCAATGTATACCACTGCAAAACTAAAAAAAAAAAATCTTATTTCACCACTAGCATGCTTCTAAAAGCCTGGGGTATAGGTAAACAGATAAAATAATTTATGATAAAATTAAAGAGTTATGAGTTTCAAAAATACAACACTATATTTGATACCATAGATAATTTTAAAAGGCATTAGAAATCTGAGATAGTGACTCATTTTATTCAGACGTATAACACCAAATTTTAACACAAATTAACCTACTAACGTCTTAGAGTATCTTTGTAAAGCCATTTTGTTCATCTATTAAGTGTAATTTTACGTTTACATAGACTGAATTAATTATTTCAAGTCCAATGGTCATTCTTGTCAATTATTTTCTTCTGAAAGTGGGACAGATGTTTCTTAGTTCTTTTGTTCTTTCATAAGGCAGTATCTATAATGACAACATTCATTTTCATTATGATCCATTACAGAAAATAATTATAGTTATCTTTATTCATGTTATGCAATGTTGTTATTTAGGATTTGTAAATGTTTCACATCTTACTAATACTACTTTTATCTCATGTTCTGTCAATCCTACAATGTTGGGGAAAAGTAGATCCATTTATATTTGTAAAAGATTTAATTCTTCATCAATTTATATTCTCTTCTAATATCATTTCACCACATCCACATTGTGAAAAAAAACATTCTTCTTAAGTAAAATGAACATTAAAGAAAATAACCTAGTAACTTGAAGAGAATAAGAATGGAATAAAACTTATGGTAGAGTTTTAATATTTGTTCTTAATTAAGAACTCTTATTTTTATTTTTAATTTGCTAGTAATAGTTTGCACCTGTATTTTGTTCTCAATTTAGTCCCAGTAAAAACACGGAAATAATTCTAGCACAAAGCTTGATTACAAATCCCACTTCTGAAACTTCATCAGGCTGGAAATGTACACTCTAGTGAGGTACTATATAAACCAAATTTCACACGTGTGTGTGTGTGTGTGTGTGTGTGTGTGTGTGTATGTGTGTGTGTGTGTGTGTGTGTGTGTGTGTGTGTGTAGTAGTAGTAGTAGTAGTAGTAGTAGTAGTAGTAGTAGTAGTGTCCATGGTTACTGTCATCTGTGAGAGGAAGATTTTAGATCTAGAAAGAACCACCTGTAATTTAAAAATAGGATTAGAGTGATCATTAGAAAATATATTTCTTAACAGGAGAATAATAATCTTTGAAATTAAAGATTTAAATGGGAAAAAGGATACATATATATGTGTGTGTGTATGTATATATGTGTGTGTGTATATATATATATGTGTGTGTTTATGTATATATTAAGGAGTATGAGTAGAGGGAGCCTACATGAGTAAACAGCAACTGAATTGAAGTGCCAAGCCTAAGATATTTTGAAAAAAAAGGCTACTGACATTGCTTGTAATTATCACCATGGCTATATATTAAAACCAAGTTAATGAAAATACCACACACTTTGGGAGCAAGACTTAGAAGCATAGGCTTTAAACAGATAGGTAAACTCTCTCCCGGATAGAAAATGTCCATAGTGTTGAAGAGAAAATAATTCAATGATGTAAGTCAACAGTGGATCCTTTATACTATGATATCAGCTTACAAGTCAGGTTTACTGATTGTTGTGTCTGGTATGGTATAACCAACCACTTTACTTTAAATCTAAGTACCGTTCCAAAAAAAGAAATTTATGCCTCACATTTTAGACTGGTTAAAATGCCCATAACTGGAGAAGCCATAAGGCTTGTTATGGAACCTTGCTTCCATATTCCAATCACATCATATTTTTGTGATCATAATATAATCACATTTTCACTTTTTTTCTTCCCACGTAACTGCCCATATATTTCATACTGATCATTGTCAAGTTCTTTGCCTTATAATTAATTGTTATTGCATTAACATATGAATATTTGTATAAATATATATTTATAAAATATATGCTGCTTAGTCTAAATAATGTTACTTATTTGTATTTTTGCAAGGCTTACCCTTCAGCACTGCAGTGTCTTCTTTTCTGTGAAGGAACATCTCTCCTGCTTCAAGCTTTACACAGTTGCCTATAGTTGTTTTGAGTAGGGTTGATGCTTTCTGGAAATTTTAGTATCATTTTTGGCATTTTCACTTGTTTCCTCTTTGTTTTGCTAAAATTTTGGTGGATACATTGGTCATATTTTTTGAGACTGACTTCTGATGTTACTAGGAGACATGCTCTCAGGGCAATTTTCTTATCCTCTGACTCTTACAGTCTATAGATTCATGTGTGGTGGGATTTAGGTGTCAGCTGATAAGAGCTCCAAAAGGGGGAGTAGCCAACCCCATTCATAAGAGGCTGCTGGGATCTTGGGAGCCCTGTTTGTGGTTTCTGACTGCTGGAAAGCCTGGTTTGGCATTCATCCCACCGCGTGGATAATTCAGTCAATCAGGCACCTAAATAAGCTGTTTCCTGTATCGTGAGTGTTGGCTTATATTTTAATAAATACTAATCTTGGATTGATGTATTTTAAGAGAATTTCTGCCATCATCTGGCTACCCAATGTCAGCCCTCTGCCCACAGGTGTAGGTAGGGGGTCCATTTGTGTTTTGAACACTGTCATAAAGAAGAGGACAGGCAGAGTGTTCAGCTTTGGGAACCTGCACTCTGATGTGTGGGCTGAAAGCTCCCTTCCTCACTGGCCTGTCCTTCCTTCATACTGGGCTCCACCCCTCACTCTCCAGCCAGCAGAGCAATGGGTGGTCCCCTGCCCACGTCAGCTGAGCCAAGGATCGCCCCTCTGTGACACTTTTTCTCAACACTGAGAGGAGGCTTATAGTCGCTGCCTCTTAGCCACCACAACTTCTGTACTTTCAGGCACAACTGAGTAACCTCAGCAAACAGCACAAGTTCGAGTGAGATCTTGACTTGTGCTCCCCATGCTGCCAGTGTGCAAATGCGAAGGAGATCTTGCCCCGCCTCCATGGAAGCCAGCAAGTGACTTCTGCACAAACACTGTCATTGCTTGCAACTGAGCTGGGACCCGGGCAAGTGTAAATTCCTCTGTGCACTCACAAAAAACAAAAACCATGTGTCTGCCACAAGCACCACCAAAAACGTTTTGATTGCCATCCTGTCTTAATTTGTGAGATTTTGCTTTTTCTAAAGATTGTATTCTGCCTGCTGAGGCCTCTTAAGACCACATAGGTAGCCTGGTTGTGCTGAGAGTCCCTGCATCCGCCATATTACTGGTGAATGGAGCATTGAACACTACTGAGACACCTACTGACCAAACGTCATCGTCATCATTGCACCTGAATTGAGATAATGGCTGATAATTATTCCATTAATGACTTCAGGTCATTTTTCCATGGTGATTGAGCAAATCTCGAATGAATTTCTTGAAGGCTTCACTACCCCAGACCTACTATTTTTCAGCTTGTTTCTCTATTTTATGTTTCAAAATATGAGAATGATGAAAGAGGTGAAATCTGAAAATCAACAATTGATGTCCAGCATGTGTGATGTGGCGATTTCAAATACTGAAATGGCAGATAAGATTAATTCCCTGGAAATTGGTTACAATAAGCTTTCAGATAAGGCTTCCTCTTTGGATGTGGATAACACTGTGCAAGAAAAATATAGGCTCTATGTAAAAGATGAAAACAAGAAGCTTGTTGACTACATTAATGACTAGAACAAGAAAATCATTAATTATGTTAATGATGTGGATGGATCGAAAAATTGCATGTTCTGTAAGGTCCTTGGAAAGGCTGCTTCATCAGGAAAATCAAGCTCTAGAGAAATCAGTAGTATCTAAACTTCAGGAATGAAAGCCAGAGTAGTATCTAAAATCCAGGTATGGGAAATGGTAGTATCTAAGCTTCAGGAATGGGAGGACCATATTGCAGTACTGGAAAAGGGTAGTAATGTATCTTATGCTCAGAACAGTTTAGGTCAACCCCCAATGGGATATTATGGTACTGGAGACACTGTACCTAAGGTGGTAAACATGATGGGGCTACCCCCTTCCGCACCACTATTGTTCTCTGCTACTATTCACACAGGGAAAGCATTTGGGGGGGGGGGGGTCCTCGGAATTTGTAGAGTATAGTTATGAGTCAATACATATGAGAACTATCAAAGATTTTAAAAAGGCAATATTGTTACATGATATACACTCTACTTATGTAAAACAGCTCCTAAATGCATGGTCAACAAAAAAATCGAGTCTTACCATGTGATTGGATGCAGCTAACGCATGCCATCTTGAACCAAAGTCAAAATTTACAGTGGAGAAGCAGGTTTAGGGAAGAGGCTAGGGCCTTAGAACAACAAGGAAAAATTACGGGTTTCTTTGCTTCTCAGGACCAAATCCTTGGTGAAGGCATGTTTGCTGATGTGAAGGCTCAAACTACTTATGACATGTACACTTTATTACTACGCCGTACTGCTGCACTGAATGTTTGGGAAAAGATTTTGGACATGAGTCAGAAAATTGAGCCTTATACTAAGGTCAAACAAGGTTTAAAAGAGCCTTATACCAACCTTCTACAGAGGCTTACCACAGCTGTACATAGAGCAGTATCAGATCCAGAAGTTCAGAAGCAGTTAATACTTTCTCTGGCCTTTGATCATGCTAATATGGAATGTAAAAGAATTCTTATGCCTTTAAAGATCAGATCTTCACCAATAGAAGAATGGATTTAGTATGCAATCAGTGCTGAATCTCTCCATTGCGAGGAGGAGAATTAGGTAGGCCAAGCCATTGCTAATGTTATGGTGAGAACCTAAAGACAGTGAACCTCAAAAGCATGACCCACTATACCTGCCTGTCTTGTGTTTTGGAGACAAAGTCTCACTGTGTATCCCAGGCTGGCCTTGAACTCTGATTTGACTACTAATAGGGCTGGATTTGGAGTGGGAGCAAGTGGCTTTCTCCCTCTCTAAACTCAAGCATATTGGTAAAGAAAATGTGAGAAATTCTGTCTCATATCAGAAAATCCACCTGGTGTGGCACAGAAGACAGTTGTAATGTTCAGGGACCAATATTACTGTGACTTCTTCTTGAACCTTGTTTCTCTCTGTATCTGTACCTTCCAAACATCCTGTCTGCATATAATCTTATCCTGAAGTCATACAGGATATAAATATTTTCTTTGGGTATCAACAATGCTTAAGTTTTCCATTGTAGATAACATTTCCTCCTATCAGCTATCTATAAAGAATCTGGAACTGAGATGAGGCCCCCATCACAATGACTCCTACTGGTGAAACAGGAATAAAAGGGAAAGTATGAGAGAGAGAGAGAAAGGGAAAGGCAGGAAGACAGAAAAACAGAGGCAGAAATAGAGAAATCAAGAACTTGGTATACACTAATCAATGATTGCTTTGAGAAAATACTATTCAAAAATGGATAGCTCCTTATAATTATCCTTCAGGTCACATTTCTAATAGGAATTCCAGATGGATTTACCCAGTACTCTGAGTATGGTTATGGATGAGTATAGTCAGTCCATTAGGCTCTAACCATTGTTTTAGCTTTTACAGGATTCCTCAGAGATGCCATTTCCCTTAAGTCAGCAGGAAGCAACCTTATGAAGGACTATGCCCCCTTTCCCAATAAGTTTTGTGCTCTGAAGGATATAGGTAATTATTATTCTGATAGAATGGTTATATGTTAAAATTGGGTTGAGGACAGAACAATAATATAGCCTCAAAGATCTCTTTTAAAGAAGAGAAAGGGGAATAGATAGGATAGATAAAGGTAGATTGTTCTACCTACCTATAAACAATTTTTAGCCAAATATATGGGCTAAGCTAAAGACAATTTGCATGGGCATAGATATTTGTATATTGATACAAATGTGAAATAATTTTATATGTTTGTTTGAGACAATGTGTACATTGGTACAAAGTTAAATCTGAAATTGCTTTATATAACCAAAGTAACTTGTACATCAATATAAAACTGAATCTGTAACTGTTATGTAAAATTGAATCTATAACTGTTATATTTTATATATGCTTCTACCTCTGTTTAAAATATTTGTATATTATTTTCATGTCCACTATACAATTGTTGCCTCCATTTAACTATAGTAGACATAATGTATGATTTACTAGTTATGGTATATGCACAAGATGTTTTATATACCTCTGTTTAAATGATATATATGTATATACATGTCTAAAATACTGTTGCCACTTTACATGGTATATATACCTCTGGGCTAATGTTTGATAGTCATACTAAAAGTCATTGTATAGAGATTATATACCCCTTTATAGGTAATCTAATTTTATAATACAGGTTTTAATCCTTAGGACGTTAAAAACTGCAGTCAACATTACTTAAGTTGCCATGTCACAGTCATCTCAGATACAGGTTAGAATAGATAGACAGGAGTCTTCTACCATTTCATAGACCCAGAGAATATGGCATTTAACATTTATTGTTATTTGGAATTTGGCTGCGAAAGATGCAATGACTCCTGGTGTCACTACTCCTTTCCCGAGATGGTGTTGAGCATCAAGACACTCATTTGGAATTTGTCCTTTTGACAGAGAATGGCCAGTTGGGTAAAGAACTGCCCTTACCTTGATTGCTGACAGTACACACATGATGTCCAAACTGGATGAACAAAATGACAGATGGAGACTGACAAAACCTGCCTTGACAGGATAAGACAGTCCCTCCAAAAAATGCCCTGCTTGTGCAAAGATCTGTCAGATGCCATAGGCCTGTAGCCAGTATGATGGATGCTCCAATGACGCACAAAACCAGAGGTGATTGTCCAGGTAGCTGTGTTGCTGTCCTCTCCCAAATTTTGGAAGCTAGTACTTGCATGTGATTCTGACTTTCAAGTGATACATTTTCCTTCTCAGGTCTTGAAGGGGTTGAAGAATAGGCATTTAAGGTTACTACCCTATTATCCCTTAGCGAGGAACATTCAGATCTTGGATTTTCAGTTTCTCAGCTCAACGTTTTTGAAGTAATTTATACACCCTACCATCTACCAATATTCAAGAAATATATGATGCACTTTATATGTGTTAGGTTTTGGTTGTAGTTTGTGCCTTATCCTCTCCTAGATACTACCTCATAATAATTCCTATTGTATATAGTCTTAGTTTAGAACCTTATTGTTTGGCAAAAGGGGGAAATGTGATGGGATTCAGGTGTCAACTGATAAGGTCTGAAGATGCCTATCCAAAGTCTCAGGCTCCGGAAGGGGGAGTGGCCAATCCTACTCATAAGGGACTGCTGGGATCTTAAAAAGCCCTGTTTCATGGTTCCAGACTGCTGGAGAGACCAGTTCTACATCCATTGTCCACCGTGTGGGTAATATAGTCTATCAGGCGTCTATATAAGCTGTTACCTGTATAGTGAGTGTTGGCTTATATTTTAATAAATAGTAATCTTTCAAACACACACACAACAAAACAAAACAAACACACACACACACACACACACACACATACTAGGCTCTTTCTTTCAGAGCACCAATCACCACCCAAATCATGACAATGGAGAATTATTATTAGTTTTGAATACTTGGCCTAGCTTAGGCTTCTTTCTGACCAGTTATTTTTTTTTAATGCTTAGACTAACTTGTTTCTCTTCATCTCCATTTTGCCTTGGGACTTCTACCTGTTTTTCTCTCTTTGTGTCTTCTTTCCTTCCTCCCTGCCTCCATCCCTCCTTCTTTTTCTCTCTGTCTCCTCTCTATCTTTCTCTCTCTCTTTTCTTTCTATCTGAGATTCTTGTTATCTCTATGTCTGACTGGTGGCTCCTGTCTTTTGGCCCTGAGCATATCCCTTATTCTCTTCTATTTCTTCCCTCCCTTTTTCTTCTGAGCCTAAATTCCTCCTATTTAATTTCTCGGCCTATCAGCCCAAGCTAACTCTCTCTTCTCTAGCTATAGGCCATTCAACTTTTCATTAGATCAATCAGGAGCCTTAGGAAATTAATGTAACAAAATACAATACATCTTTATATAATTAAATACACATTCTTACATCATTAATTAAAAGCAGCATGAACAAATTTAATTCAACTTTAGACAGTTAATTTAATATTTCACAACATAAAAGTAACACTTTTACACAGTTAAGTATTCCACAACTACTCATAAAACTCAATTAGTTGTGCCTAGCTATATAAGAATGAGCATGGGATCATCCACTGGAACATGGACAACTAAACAGTGACCACACCCCCAAAGAAACATGATATTTTATTCCATATACAGATATCACTGCCAACAGCTTCTATGTTAGTGTTAGTTCTTCTTGAAGTAAAAGCCATACTTGTGTGCAACTGGTCCTGTGATATCATATCATATCCTTATGATAGAATATTACTAAGGACAAAAGAGGCATTCTAATGACACATATAATACCATGCATGGTTGTCAAAAACTGCACTAAAAAGGAGAGAAGTATAAAAGAATATTTCTGATATAAATTCTATAGAAAGTCAAACTTATTTACAATAAGTAAATAATGAGATGAGAGTGCTGTTAATATAAGCTGCCAAAAAGCATGAGGAAACATCTTTTTTTTTAAAGTTTAGATTACTTATATATTTACTAAGAAATTGTGACTATATTACAAATTATTCCTATAAATGCCATATCCAGCTTCCATTAATGATAATGTTTTATGTAACAATAATATTCATATCAACATTTAGAGACTGAGGGTTGCTGAGACACAAAAATTCATGTTCTTATTTCAATTATTCCATGTTTTCTCTCCCAATCTGCTAGTTGTTACTGTTCCTTTGCTTGTATCATGATTAAATTCACTCTATTGTTTCACATGAAGCCACAAATTTTTTAGGTGTATATGGTTTGATGCTTTTTATCAATCTCAGTTCTTAAGAGCTATTTGAAATGCTTATTAAAAATTTTGAAATGAAACACTAAATTTGGAATGGTTAAATAAATTGCTTAGGTTAAGATTATAAGGGATAATTCTAGAAAGCTGATTTACCTTTTTATCACATCATGGTTTAGGTGGGAGGAAGTAAAAGAGAGTATATCAGATTATAGAATGTGTGTGACAAGAATGTAATATATATATATATATATATATATATATATATATATATATATATATATATATATATAATGTCACATAATTTAAAAGTAGTAAGAGTGGTCTAAATAAATGCCCAATGTATAAATAAAAGATAAATATTTGTGCTTTATCTTGTTATATTTTTATTTATTTTATCATGTAGATATATGGAGTTACATGTATTTATTTTATTTTTAATTATAATACTGTTGTGTTCATTTTAATTCTAAAATCATTATAAATTTAAAGGACTATATTTTAGCATTGATTTCTGTATTATTTTAGTAAGTTATCATTCTTGTTATTTTTAGTATGTCCTTGCTGTCTGTTTATATTTTGTATATACCTGGAATACCATGTGGTTTACTTGTCTTTTTCTAGATTCTGTCATCTTTCCATAATATTCTGGTCCATTCTGTTCAAAAGACTGGTATTTCAAAGCCAGCAATAGGTTTTGTTTCAGGTTGTGATGGGAAAAAAAATTATTGTAGTATTACACTGTTGGAGGCATCAAGCAGTGACCTTTTCATGGTTTTTAAGCACATTGCTTGCTGGCAAGAGATTCTTTCCTGGTTTTGCTAAAGGCAGTTCTCTAAGAACCACAAGATGTCCCTTTTAGGCTATTTCCTGTATTGTTAAGCATAGTGGCCAAAAATTGCAAGTCATTCACCCCTCCCTGCAACTAACCACTCCCCGCTCCTTCCTGGCTAGGGATTGTGAGGGCTCAGTGAGAACAGAACAAAGAAGACTGGTTCCCGCCTTTCCCTTAAACTCCTCCCCCCTGGGGGCTTCTCCACCTAGGCCCCTATTGGTCCATGCACATATACACCTAATTTGCATGGGCATGCCTATAAATAATGCTGCCTTTTGTTCAATAAAGGAGACCTTGACAAAATCTAGAGGGACTCTGTCTTTCTTAGCGTGCTTGGTCTCTTTTCTCTCTCCCCCATCGGTATTTCAGGTGGCACCTCTTCAAAGACCCACAAATAACTAGTCTCACTGGACGAGGCATTACACTATTATACACATCAAAACTCATCAACATATTCTTAAAACGCATTCATTTTATTTACTTACTAAATATAGCTTATTTATTTATTTTCTTATTTATTTTAAAGCATCACAAGAGACTTTGGATTGATTAAGAAAATTTGAACTTTTTAAGTGTTCACATTTTAAAGACTGGGATTTTTGAAATTATATTTTATATCAAGTTACTAACATGAGAAATGGAAAATAGAAAAAATATGGATTAAAGCAGAATGTTTGTATGTCAAATTGACAAAGGATTGTAGTGAGTAGTTTTTGGTGCAGCCTAACCCTGAGCCCCCCCCCCCAGTCCCATAGTCCCACAACCACTTAGTCTCAACTAATCACACAAAGGTGTATATTAATTACAAACTATTTGGCCCATGGCTCAGGTTCATTACAAATTAGTTCTTACAACTTAACATTTTTATTAATCTATGCATTGCCACATGGCTCTGTGTCTTAACGTGTGTTTCATTGCATCTTTCTTTCTAAAATGCAGCATGTTGCATCTCCTTGACTCTGCCTGTTTCCATCTTTATCTCTTCTTGAATTTTCTACCTGCTTCTAGTCTGCCTTAACACAGGCTAAAAACAGCTTCTTTATTAATAAATGATTCACAGCATACAGAAAGATGTCCCATTATGTTGGTTAGTTTTAATTATCAACTGAACATAATCTGTAAGAACCTAGAAAGAGTGTTAATGAGGAATTTTATCTATATAATGTTGGCCTGTGATCATAACTATTAAAAACTGTTGATTAATAATTAATGAGGAATTTGGTTAATTATGAGCGTATCATTCTCTAGTCAGGGAGTCATGAACAGCATAGGAGAAGATAAAGCTATCTGAGAGCAAAAATCCAGCAGTAATCTTTGCACTTATTTTCTCTCTCCTCCTAACTGCAGATGTAAAACTGTGCATTTCAACTCAACTTTTAACCAATAGAAGTATATAATCTGGAATTATGGGTCAAATAAAGCCTGTCTTTCTTAAGTTGCCTTTATAGAGGGTATTATTTTCTAAAAGAAATGATATATTAATATATTGAGAACATGCCTTAGTAAAATTGATTACAGATGATCTTTAAAATATAAACTCCATTTTATTACATTGTTATATTTTAAAAGAAATAAAAATTAAAAGAAATAGATCTGGAATTGATAAAAAATTTTATATATGATTTCTCAGCTCTTATTTTTGTTACAGAGGCAAGTGGTTACACATGTATGTGTGCATATATGATAAAAAGTAGTTTTGTTTATGTGAAGCTTGCTCACAATTAATTTTTTTTCCTTTTAGTTTTGTGTTTTGTTTCTTAGTTATATAACAAATAAGTAGGTTTTATACACTTTCCTAAATTTCGTCTCAATTTCTAAGTGTTAGTGTACATTTTTCAGTGGGTACTTATTGTTTAACTCTTATTGTGAGAATATACCTATCTTTCAGTATTACAAAGAAGATAAGAAAAGCAATTTATCTGAGTACACAGGATATTTTATTTGTCACACCAACCTTTATAACAGTTTGGATTGTGAAACTTTAGTGACAATGTTTGAAAAGCCATCAAAAAGTCTCATGTGAGTAGGAAGAAATCTACTACTTCTATGATTCTGTGCAGCTGATGTGAGTTTTGACATTTAAGTCACTCTCAAGGTTGGTTCCTGTGCTGATTTCTCATTAGAGAACACTTTTAGACAATTTGTACTTATTAGATGTTATCCATTAAGGGCTGTATTCACTTGTAGTAGATTTATGTTACATTGTAAATAATTGTCCCGCCTATGAGTAACTAGCAAAGTGTTGTTGAGTAGGAAGTTAGGGTTCTCTTGTCATTAGGATGTGCCAAGTTTCCTGTAGAGAGTCAAGGAGTATTGTGATCCAAGTAATGAACTAGTAAGCTTGAAACTGGGAATAAGAACATGCTTATTTTCTTTCATTTCCTAAAAATGTAGAAAGTAAGATTGTAAAGTTTCTTTGTACATGGGAAAGCAGTAGTTCAATGACATTATACATTGCCCAAACTTTGTGAAACCTATAATTTCAGGAAAGCTCTTTTAATTAAAATGGGAACACCTATAGCAAAAGTGTAAATTTAAGTCTATAGACTTAAATTGAACTATTATTGAAATTGCACTGTTAAATTATAAATAGCTTAGAAGAAAGTGTGGCAATCTCTAAATTTCACATTTTATAAACAATAAATACATTAGTTTGCAGCTGAAGTTCATTTAACTGACATATAAATATATTAAAACTAAATGGGGATTTGGGTGTATACTTTAGCATGATAGTCTGTATTTAACATGCATAAGGACCTGGGTTCAAACAAAAAGAGCATAAAACAATGCAATAGAAATGTAATGAATTTCCTTTAATTGCATACATCAGAAGAAAATTAGGTACAATAGTTTTATATAACTGAAAATTTTTTTTAATTACATTGAGAAGTAATTGGGACCATTTCAAGAAATTTGGATTATTCATAATTTAATATTTATAGGAAGTTTTTAATCAAATAAAATTGAATTTTACACAATTTTCTCTAGCCTTTTTGTCAACATTTCAAACAAATTTTTTTTTCATATTTTCCAAAACTGATCATCCCTTTAAATTTGTGGGGAGTCTTTCAGGTATTCCTTGATTTTTAAAAAAATCTTTGAGCTATGTCTGTCTATGAAACAGTATTTTATTAGTGAGTTTGCCACAAAAGATTTTCATAACAGTGTGATGGCCACCCCAAGTTTAGAGCAAATTCTAAGTGTTATTACAGGATTAGCATAAATAATGATAAAGGTAAAATAATTTATAAGAAATGAAATACAATTTTATTTAAACAATTACACATTTAATTTTTACTTAAACTACTAAATGGTTACATATTACCTAAGTTTGCCACTATTATACTAATAACAAATATTAACAATATTAGTGCAGAAATAATGAGAAATTAACATATTCCCCTACTCACTCTTTTACTTACTTTGAATATAATTGTGTGTCTGAACAATTTTTCCATGTATTGTTGTCATGATTTTTGGGAAATTCATATAATTTTAATAACAATGCTTAGTATATGATAGCTCATCTATACATTGCTTAATATTAGCAATAATATTTGTGCTACATATGCATAAAATAATTCAGACTATGACATAGATTATATAATTTAATCTTTAATGAACATTCTTATATCTTCTATCATTTCTTATTTCATTTCTGAAAATAATACTCAAAAATATTATTTTTATTACAAAATTAGGGAAATAACAAATATAATATTCTCAGACCTAGATATGTCAGGCTTACAGTATTTCTGAAAAATTAATTAACCACTGGAATGCTGATATAGGATCCAGTTATATGTGCATTAATTTGTTAAGTATTTCATAGTCTGTGTTTTATAACTATATGTATATAACAACCTCTTTGTTTTACCTTGATGTAATAAAGCTTTACACAAGATATTTTATGATAAAACTTCATATCATAAGAAGTCCAAGAAACTATTACTTATTATAGAAATTCAACCTTTAGAGTATTTAGCAAACTTTCTATAAGCTTCTGTTTGTTCACTGATTCTTCATAATGGCTTTTATTTGCATATGCTTTTCTTCTCTCAAAATGTGTATTGCTCTTGTTATGCTCTGTGAAAAAGCCATTTTAATAAAACATACTTAAAATTATAGCCATGCATTATTGTCCTTAAATATTCTGGACATACCTCAGTCATGTATTCAAATATGATCTATAAAAATTTATAAGTACTCTCCTTATATGTTTGACTATGTGAAATACTATGTGTTATTTTATGGGTTTACCACCCACACTTGATGGCTGCCAACTGTGTATTTAGTTTATCACTTTCCAGAAATTTTAATGGAATTATCATATGATAGACATTTATTATTATTTTATTGATAATGAATTAATAATTTAACAAAGCATGATATCATCTATTTGTTAAAATTATAATTTAAGTTAAGTAATTGCCTATAGCCAAATACTATGAGATGTGTTTCAAAGTTGGTGATTGTTAATGTGCAATAAAAAGTGTCAAATATAAGCTCTCTCATTTATTTTAATCAATTTTCAAAACTGAGACTTTGGATTTCATATGAAGTATAGTAGTTTGTATAATGGAATAAATATGAACATTGGCTTAATTAAAAGTATGGTTCAAAATTTAATATATGCCATTTACACAGTTTTGCATAAGCCATATAACTTTCTATATATAGATTTACTATTTGAAAGTATGAACTAATAATAGTAGTTAACCATTGAGCTTGATTTGGGATGTCTTTCTGTATGCTGTAAGTATGCCATATTGGTTAAAAAAGAAGCTGTTTCAAGACAGCTAAAGGGCAGGTGAAAATCCAAAAAGAGATAAAGGGGAAGAAGGGTGGAATGAGAGACATGCTGCAAGGTTCCATCCAGAGGCAAGATTTAATGGGACACAGGTAAACCCACAAAACCATATGGCAATACATAGCTTAATATGAATGAATTGAGTTATGTTGTAATAGCTAATTGGTAATGAGCCAAAGCCATGGGCCAAATGGTTTGTAATAATATAAAATCTCTAAATAAATATTTTTTAAATGGCTGCAGAACTATGCATAGGAAAACCTTGTCCAGAGTTAAGGGTCTAGATTGGACAGAAAAACTTCTAACTACAGAGCTTAGTTTATAAAAAGTAGATTCATTTAATGAAGTATTACATGCTTAACATAATGACTGAGACTTACTATAATTTTACTAAGTGCTTATAATTAATGTAGTCATTTTGAATGTTTTCTTTTCCTCAAAGAACGCATCTGTGAAAGTGATAATTTTATGATTTAAGAAATTTTACTCAGTCATAGATACAGGGAGAGATGAAGAGAGAAAAACAGGATTTTCAGTACTCTCTTTCAAAGTACTGTATAACATTAACATCAAAATCAACTATCTTACGAAGTTGCGTAATGATTCCTGACATATAGGAGTCACATGGTAAACCCAACATGGCACCGATTAACACTCTGGGTATGGAGGGCATGCCTCTAAGTGTAGCTACATAAATTCATGCCCTCTAGTTCTCTTAAAAGGAGACACTATGTGTAAGTCTGTTTCTTTTTCTCTTCTGCTTCTTTCCCTCATTACTGTTCGGTAGTAACTCTCCTGAATAAACTCTAGTATGCTGCTGGCACTGTGTGTCTGATCTCATGTGTGCAAAAACAACATTTTGATGCCATGACTCAGATAGGTTCTTTGCTGAGCTTAGGTGTACATAGGCCAGGAGATCCTGATGCAGAGCTCACTAGCAGGCCACCCTCCATCTTCCCACCTAAAGCTACTAGTGTCTCTGGAAAAGACCATGATTAACAAGCTTTATGGTAATACTTTAGTCTTGTTGAGGACCATCCCCAGCCATGAACTTCACTGGTCACAGCTGTTCCTGCTTGCCTGACACTCATTTTGGCCTTCTCTGCTACTGAAGCCCAGCTCTGACCCATTGTTCCTGCTCCAGAACTCTTTCCCCAAGACTTTGCCCTAATGCCTAACCTAGGTGCTGATGAGTTCCTATTGGTGTCTTGCAATGAATACACACCCTAGCTGCTGACAATTGCCTGTGGTGGCTTCGCATTAACTTTTACATGTGCCCTAAGAACTTGAGCAAGGGGATAGGGATTATGAGGAAAAATCTCACAGTGATGGCTGGCTGGAACTGTGGGGAATTTGCTGAATCAAGAATAGCCATGGAGCAAACATTGGGAAAAGGAGCTAGGCCATACAATGGTAGATAACTGCTGATTGGCATGGACAGTATGTAGAACCTCAAGGGGTGTGATTAAACTGTGTTGCTGTGCGTGGACTGGCACCTTAGAGCCCATTCTCTACAGAGTAATACCTAACCCAGTCTTTACTTTGGGATAAATAAATCAGATTTGTCTAGAATGAATGTGCCACATCGAGTTGACCCACCTTGGAACTTCTTGCCCTTTTGGGGAAGGGGATGAGTGATAGGAAGAGAGGAGGCTGAATGCTGACTGGGAGTGATTGGGAGAAGGGAAGGGAGGTGTGGTAGGGGATACATGGATGAAAGTGACATGTTTATAAAAAATAAAATAAAGAAAAAAAGAAGTAAAGAGTTTTTAGGGGTAGCAAGCATTGGTTTGGGCTCTGCCCTGATGCCTATCCTAGGTGCTGACCAGCATCTAGTGATAGCTAGCATGACTTTTATGCCCACTCTCATGCTTTCTAGCATTTTTTCAGGATTTTTCCTAATGTCTACCCTAAGAACTGATGAGTTACTTACCAGTACCTATCATTGTTTCCCCAGGACCAATCATTGCCTGGGTGATGTCCTAGATTTAGCAGTGAAATCCCACCTTTCTGGGTCTCAGTAGTAGAGAATGAGTCAGTAAAAAAAACCTTTCCATTCTCATCTGTAGGATGTGTTCTTGAGACTTCCAATTCACTTAGCCTTTGTGCCTCCTAGATAACACCAAGCATATCCATTTTGTACAAAGAAATGGCTTAACTTCCCCTTAGATAATTCAAGATAGCTGCCTAACAGCTTTCTGAATCCCAATATTTTACAGGCCTTTGCAAGTATATAGGCAGATAGAAAGAATTTCCCTATCTCTTTTCATAGCTCAGCCTAAACTTTTTCTTCTGTCTTTCTATTCTTATACCATCTGTTTCTAGCCACATGACCAGATCCTTCTCTGGAACCCCACATTTCAAATCTCAACTCTCACCTACAACTCTTCCAACTTCTTCAGGAATTCCAAACCTGGCACCTACATTTACCCCACCAGTAACTCACGCTTTTACTACTAAAAATCATAATACAGCTCTCCATCTATGGGAAGTGGCTGGCATAGAAGAGATAGTAAAATTTATGCCCTGTTTTCTCTGTCAGAACTTCCTCAGGTATCAAAATATTGGGTTCCTGAGTAAATGTGAGTTTGGGAACAGGCCAGAAATCATGTAGATGACGTTCATCAGACAAAAGTAGCACACCCCCAAGAGCTGAGGCTGTTTCACATGTAGACTACCACTGGATTTATAATACACCAAGGTAGGTCTTAGCCAGAAACAATTTTGTGTCCTGCTTACTGGCAAGTCTGCTTAGAACTGCTCTGAAGCCTGTCGGTTTTGAAAAATGCAAGGAATAGTCAGGATAAACAGGAGAATACACCCCAGTTTTAAAGTGCCTCACAAATGCTCTCTTACAACATACTACCTTAAATCCTGAGAGCTCTAAAGAAAGGCAACTGATCATGATCCATTCATTTCCCAGAGCTACCCCAATATCAGAGTTAAACTTGCATCTCTTGAGAGGAGACCACTGACTCCACAGGCAGAAGTTTTAGTGCTGGCTTTTAAGGTGTATCACTGGAGAGATGAGAAAACATTCCAAGAAAGATACTTCCTGCTGGCAAAAGCTATCCAACCAGTAGCTCCTTTGCCTCTTCTCATGGCAAAGCAAACCTAGACCTAATGGTATGTGCTTTAAGTGTGGCCAGCTCAGCCACTGGTCTTGCTCTTGCCCAATTTCATGGAGGCTGTTCAGGCCTTTTCCTGGGTACCATCAAGGGAAAAGCTGGTCTAGGTGATTGTTACCAAGCCCCATGTGGAAGGGGGACACAGACCACTCCCTGGCTGAACTCCTAGGCCTGGCCATGGGCAGTTAATGTTACCAGGGCTTCCCTAACCTGGCCATCATGAAAAAGGAACCTTGAGTAATCATAATGGTAACAGGGTGGTGCATCTCCTACCTCGTAAATACCAGTGCCACATAACTGGTCCTGCAAGAGCTTTGTGGTCTTACTTCTCTTTCTAGCCTCTATGTTGGGGTGAGAGACAAGCAATTCAGGTCTCATAGGATGCTACCACTTAATTGTATTTTTAGATATATACCTATCACCCACTCATTTTTGGTCATGCCAACATGCCCTGTATGCCTAATAGGAAATGATAATTTTTAGCTAAAGTCAGAGCTTTTATTTATTTAAGTCATCACATTTGCCTAAATCCAGCATTGCCAGATACTCCTTTGCTTCTCTTGCTATCCTCTCAGCCTATCAGTGCCAGACCACTATATCCTATTCTAGCCTCCCAGGTGAACTCCCAAGTGTGGAACACCCAGAATTCTTGTGTTGATAGACACATTTTTCAAAATTTCTCATTTGAGTTTTCTGTTCTAGCCTGCTTCTCAGAGCTGAAGTCAAGATGGTTACCAGAAAAATTGTTCCAAGTTATTTTGCCTCACCCTTCCCCTCCCAAACAGACTAATATTCCAGCTTGTTTTTGGAGAATTAAAGAAAAACCCAAAAGCCATCTTACCATTGGAAAACAGTTGACCAACATGCCCTGAGGACTAAAGAAAAGGAGCAGGTGCCATTATTAGAACCAATAACAAGTAAAACAGACCATTCCTCCATCCCTTAAGACTAAATGAAAGGTATCAGAAGCCATTTTAACCTCAGCAAAAGGTAAACAAAAAGCATGAGACATTTAACCTTTTCCCATTCCCAGACCTAGCAGATATCTACAAACTTTATTGTGCAACTGGGATACCCTAGAAGGAAGAAACATAAAAACAGCTATTTTAAGGCATATTTAAAGTACAGACAGAAGCCTAACTCAAGGTTACACATGTCCCAATTTCAAATCTTCTTTCTCTCCTTCTTTTCTCTTCTCTTCATCTGATCTTCAGACCCCATAATAGCAGAGTACCCTCATTATATCTGCATTTTCCAAAGTTCTCTCACTGTCACTAACTCAATTTTTTCTGAGCTATAGAAAATCAGAATTCATCATCCCATGCCTTAAATTCACCCAGCCTGCAGGAAATGAGCTGCAAAACCCAGCAGACCTATCACCAGGTGATACAGCTCTCATCTTCCAAAAAGATGCACTTTGCCCTTAAGACAGCTTGAAAAAGTCTTGAGAAATCTGTCAACCTCATTCCAATCCAAACCATTTCCCCCTGTCCCCCTACATAAACCTGGCTTTCTTTTAATAATAAACATAAGGGTCAGATGTAGGGATTCCTGATGCATAGCAGCCATGTAGTAAACCCAATATGGTGCTAGCAGAACACACCACATATGGAGGGCACACCCCTAACCCCTAGGCATGGCTATGTAAATCTGTGTTCACCCATTCTCTTAAAGGAGACACTATGTTAAGGTCTGTCTCTCCTGCTTCTATACCTTGTACTCACCCAGTAACTACTGTAATGTTGCACTGGCAGTGTGTGTCTGATCTCATGCATAAAAAAACCAACAACTTGTTTTTGATGAAACATTTGTTTCATTAGTAAATGAGCAGATTTTGGGCACAGAATAGGATAGCAAGAGAATATCTGTTGAGAATCCATATTGGAATATTTAATCTCTGAATAGAGAGTACTCTTCTCTGTGTACCAGTGAGCCAGTGAGTGAAACTACACTTTGTGAGACTTATTGTAGGAAGAGAGGAGAGACTGTGAAGGTGAGAGCAATAGCATATACTGCGCAGGAGACAGACTCACCCCCACACAACACACACACACACACACACACACACACACACACACACACACACACACACGAGAGAGAGAGAGAGAGAGAGAGAGAGAGAGAGAGAGAGAGAGAGAGAGAGAGAGATTCTTGAAATATAGAGTAAGAGAGCAAGAGTTACAGGTCTACACTATGATGTGATCTGTCTCCAACTGGAGAGGCAAAGTAGAAAAAGAACTGTAGAATCTTACAAAGAGAAAATATATTCTTAGCTCTACTCTGAAGTATACCTTATATAGAGGCTTAACACATGAACCCATGTAAGAAGCATTACAAAAATTGATAGCTATGCAGAGTCATGACTTTAAACCTTAAAACTATTACTGTCCTACTTGAGCATTGTAAACGCTTCCACTGAAATGAATGTAAAAAGACATTCTAGCAATAAGACAATATCAGATATGCGATTTAAAATGTACAGGAAAGCAATATAAAACATCAGGAAAACATAACTTTGAAAAATTATTATCTCTAAAGTATATTATGATGTGATTGAATAAGCAAAATAGGTGAAAATAAATTCAAAGAAATAGTTATAAAATGGCTATTTCAATAAAAGGTGGCTTGAATACACATCATCATAAAAAAATTTAAAGAGTACAAACTACAGAAAAATAAAATGTCAGTATTAAAAAAGAAGAGAAAGTTGTAAAAAGAATCTAATTTAAATTTTTGAAAAAAAAAAGTTCAGTGAGAATAATGTGGAACTGAGGTGAAATACTAATACACTGACAAAAACTAAGAAAGTATAAGATAATATATGGTATTTGTATACATCATTTAAGGTCAAAGTCTACAAATGATGACATTTTAAAAAGGTATATGTTTGACAGTAATGTCTGAGAAAATATGTTGAATTAAATCACAGGAGGAATTTTTTTTTTAAATCTCTGGAAACATATGTCTTTCTACATACAAATATTTTATAAAACACCAAACACACATTGTCATAAGTTTATTATAGTTAAGACACCAAGAAAATAAAATAATAAATTATTGATAATAAAAATACTAAAACCTGAAATAAAAAGCATAATATAAAATATAAACACAAACATGAGAGTAAAAATAGATTTCTAAAAAGTCCAACAATAAAAATTCACAACAAAAGTCATTTAAAAAAACAGAAAATCATAGATCAATGCAAGTAATGGAATAGAAGCACCTGCCAATGTTTTATTCCACAGTTATACTTTGAAATTGAAGAAGAAAAAAATTTCTGAAAACTAAATGAAGTAAGAGAGCATACAAAAGAGAATTTAAGGACTCCTATACACTAAAGATAGATATAGAAACATCCTTGAATTGAGAGGAAAGAATAAGTAATTGTAGAATATTATAAAAGGTAATTAATTGTGTAAAGAAATGTTATAAAAATGCCAAAATAACAGCAATTAAAATGAAGTTATTAGTATTTCTGAATATTAATAGTATTCCTTCAGTTAAAAGATAAAGTTTAGAAGGTTGTATTAAATTTGTTTCTCTCTCTCTCTCTCTCTCTCTCTCTCTCTCTCTCTGTATATATATATATATATATATATATATACATACATACATACACACACACACACACACAAATATATGGAAACTTAGAATAAAAGAATAAAAATGGTATTCCAAAAAATGGGACCAGAAGTAGAATATATGTAGCAATAAAATTAACTGGCATAATAGAGTGGATACTGAAAGTAGTAAGAAGAGATTACTACACATTGATTATTTGAATAATTCATCAAGATAATAAAATTTTAAACATATATCCATCAAGTATAAGAACACTTGATTTTTTAAATTAAAACAGCTGGACAGAAAGCAAATGTTAATCTCAACTGAATAATATTGGGTGACTTCAATATACCACTTTCACTAATAGACAGGTAATCCACTGAAAAGAGCCAACAAAGGATCATTAAGCTTAAGTGATGTTGAAGAGCAAATTTTCACTAATAGACATGCAATCTAAAAAAAAAAAAACCCAAACAGAGCATTATGGTTAAGTGATGCTACAGAGAAAATGAGCATAACATAACAGTTACCTCCTAAATGATGAACCAATCTGTGAAGAAAACACACCCTATCAAAAACCTTCTACAATTTTCTTTGTAATAGATCAGGTAGCAAGTATCAATAATATAACAAAAAATTAAAACATTTTCTCATATCCTATCTGATCACATGGAATAAGACTAAAAGTAAACAGTAATCGGAACTATAGAATATACACAAACTCATGGAAATTTAACAGAACACTACTAAATGGTTACTGGATCAGTAATAAAATCGGTATGAAATTAAAATTTCCTTAGATATAAATGAAAATTAAGACACAACATAATTAAAACTTGAGGTATATAATCAAAAGAGCTCTAAAGGGGAATATTTTAACTATAAATGTCAACATTTTAAATATATGTTAAATGTCACAAATAACTTATTTATATATCCTGAAATTTTACACTATAACAATCAAGTGTAAAATCCAAGCATGGAAAATAATATTTAGGGCAAGGGATGAAAAAAATGGATGCCTTACATAGAGATTGTATTGATATGAGAAAATTTAACCAAAAGCAACTTAAAAAAGGAAGAATTTATTTTGCTTAAACTTCCAGGTATTAGTCCATCACTATGAAAAATCAGGGCATGAACTCAAGAAAGACAAAACCTGGAGTCAGAAGAATGGATCAGAAGCTGTAGATAAGTTCTGCTTATTATCTGGGGTTGCTCAGCCTGCTTTCTTATAGCACCCAGGATCACATGCTCAGGTTTCCGACTACTGGCAATTCATACATCAATCATCAGTCAAGAAAGTAAATCTCAGACTTGCTTACAGAATCGTCTGGTGGCAATATTTTCTCAGTTGATGTTCTCCCTTCCAAAATGATTTTATCTTATTTCAACTGACATAAAAACTAACCAAAACAATGGCTTAATGGTAAAAAGGTGCTTTTTGTTATATCATAGGATCGAAGTTTACTTCCTAGTTCCCAAATTATGTAGCTTATAGCTGTCTATAAGTGCACTTGGAAGAAGTCCCACATCTTCAGCCTTTTATAGGTACTTTAAAAAACATGGCAGACACCAGCATACACACATACCTACAAATAAAAATATTTTTAAGACACTTAGCCCAAACCAAAAAGGTGGTGGTACATGCTTTTAATCCTAGCCCTTGGGAGGCAGAAAGAGACAGATCTCTGTGATTTCAAACTAGCCTGGGCTACAAAGTGAGTTCTCGGATATCCATAGTTGTTAGACAGAGACAGCCTGTCTTAAGAAACAAAAGAGAAAAAAAGGTGAGGAGGATGAGAAAATAAAAGAAGCAAAGGAAAAAAGATTAAAAGATTAGAGCCAAAATTAATATAAAAAATAAAATGTTCAATGTATAACAACTGGACTTTAATCTCTGGGGTCCAAACAGTGAAAGACGAGAACTGATTCCTTAAATATATTCTTGTGTGTGTGTGTGTGTGTGTGTGTGTGTGTGTGTGTGTGAGAGAGAGAGAGAGAGAGAGAGAGAGAGAGAGAGAGAGAGAGAGAGAGAGAGAGAGAGAGAGAGAATGCTTACACTACAAACACACACACACACAGGTTTGGAGGTTATTATCTGTCCTTCCTCAAAAAATCTTAGGCAGATGATGATGTGTTCTCAATTTAGTGATGAATTTGATGAATTCTGAATATTATTTGAGCATGTGGTACTGTTGGTGGAACCTTAAAAATGTTGGCCATTTCCAGTTCTATTGTTTCCTATTTCTAGTTCAACATGTAATCTTTCTTTTCATTTTTTCACTTAAAATTTATTTTCCTTTTACATACCAACTACTGTTTCCCTTCTATCCCCTTCTCCCACTCACCTCAACCTTTTGCACACTCTAACATCATTCAACTCCTCAAAGGAAGCAAGCCCTCCCTTGAGTAGTCAACATAGGCTGGCATAGCAAGCTGGGGTAGGACCAAGCTCCTCTTTCCTGCATCAGCACTAATCACTCAACCATACGGAGTGGTCTCTAAAAAGCCAGTTTATATACCCAGAATCAATCTTAGTCCTATTTCCAGGGGCTGCTTTGTAACCAGAATTTTTCTGACCTGTCCAAGCTGTGGTCTGGAGGAATCTTTCCCGTCCATGGTCCACAGACCCTTAGTCTCAAATAATCACACAAAGGCTTATATTAATTGCTTATTACCAACTAGCTCTTACAACTTAACCCATTTTCATTAATCTGTGTATGTCATATGGCTCTATGGTTTAATCCGTGACCCATTACATTTTGCTTCTCTGGGCAGAAGTTTGCATAACCCATTGCCTTCATCATTCTTCAACTTTAATCTCTGTTTAGAATTCCTGCCTGCCTCTAAGCTGCCTTGCCATATGTCAAAAATGCATATTTATTAACAAATGGCAATAAAGCGCATTTACACTATATAGAAAGATATCACACAGTATTTCCACCTTTTTACTAATTAAAAGAATGTTTTAAATTTCAAAATTACATATAACAAAACAGTTATCAAGCAAGAATTATTATGATATCTAATCTATTTGTATTTAGCAAAATTAAAGAAAATGCTATCTATCTTATATTTGTGAATCTAAAGTTTCATATCTAATTTACCTTTTATCATAACTAAAGAAACGTATAATTATTTACTCTTCAACTCCATCAAAGACCACAGAAGGATATTGGCAGAGTAAGGAAAGACACTGTAAGCAACTTCCAAAATTCTAGAATTAACAGACAACTGGTTGCTTTAAGAGTCACCCAAACTTTCTCTAAAATACTGGGGCTTCCATATTCAGCCTACAGGTCAACAGTCTCTTGCACAAGTTTCAGTGAAACAGAAAAATTGAAGGATGAAACTGTCTATTCTGGCATAGTTTATAAGTCACTTCTCCCTGTGTAGTGCAGGATGTCCGGCTGTCTCTACAAAGTGGAATCCTGAAGTACCACCTCAGCTGGTTCTACCAAGGTTGAGAGATAATTTTCCAATGGGCCCTGCATATCCAATTTAAATTGTCTGGCATTCAAGGCAAGAACAATCTCTTTCCCAGTGGCTAGCTAACTTTTGCCACAAAAAAAATGTCAACTACATATGGAATTTCAGTGATGCCCATTATCTTCTTTGAAGTAGATTGGAATTGTCAGAGGCATACATGCCTCATTATGCAGAAAACTCTAAGTTTTTAAAATGTTTAAAATGTCATATTTTGTAGATCTTTAAAGAGTTTGAAGATTTTCTAATTAACATTTATCTTTATCTAAAATAACTGACATGATTATAAGTTGATTATCACAGATGACTTTTAATCTGCGTTTTTAATTATAAATTACAACTTTAAATGAATTACATAAAAATAATACCTTAAACAGGAGTTAGATATACATATATAATTAACCTTAAATTTGTATTAATGACCCAAAATTTATATCAATTTAAAGTATTCAAAACAAGTAGTTTTTCAACTTAAATTTTATAATTTACCCTTTTATCTTATCATATTTAAATCCCCCTTTATTCTTTAGAAAGTGATTGACTATGACTGATAATCGAAACCTCTAAATAAAAATAAATGTCCATAATCTTTTTTTTTGAGAATATGGATGTAGTTTGCAAGGCTACTTCTTGCTTATTGAGGGCACGGTCAAGCTTATGGGGATCCTGTGAATATTCAGAATTTGCTGATATCTAGGATGTAGTAGTTTATAAGACTACATAATCTCAGCCAGTTGCATTCAGAGGTCCTTATTTGATCAAAACATATTAACCTAGAAGAAATTTATAGGTTCTCATCTGGGAAAACAAAAGTATAACCTTTTTTACAAAGTAATATATCCTTAGACTCAATTTTTTTTTTTTTGGTTTAACTTAGCAATAGCCCATTGACAGTTAAAAATTAAAAGAAAACACAGTATATGTAACAGAAGGTTTTTGGCCCCATCTAGCCAGAGGTCCAGACCAACCTAAGTCTCAGGTACCTAATCTCCTGCTGCTCCTTGCCGCCCCCCCCCCACGACTGATGCTTATATTAATTTTATGCTGTTTAGCCCATGGCTCAGGCACATTGCTAGATAGCTCTTTCATTTTAATTGAACCCATTTCCATTCATCTGTCCTGCCCTGTGGCTCATGCATGGCTCACCTGTGTTCCTTTACATGTTACTTACTTGGGCGACTGACTCCATCTCTTTCTCACTCTGCTCTCCTCCGAATTATGCCTACTTCAACAGTGCCTGCCATGATCAAAACAGTCCTTTATTAACAACATATAGAGAGACATTCCCACATCAAGTATATATAGTCCAGACTGTATATTTTTCATCTTTATATGGCTTATTATATTTTATCACACTCTTACTCTTTTTAACGACTTTATTTACCTTTTTCTTTCTCTCCCAGTGGCTGGAAAAAGCCTCTTATTACCACAGCCTCTGAAAGAAACTAAAAATTAGATATTTTGTTTAGCTCATGGAAGCTGTGCCTAGTAGCTGGCTATATCTCTCAGACAGCTCCTGGGAGTCTCTGTACTGCTGTCATAAGACTCTGAGACTAGAAATCCCAGTGAAGCATTATTATTTTCAGTACTCTTTCTCTTTGCCCAGTGATGGTTGTCATTTGTAGCTTGAAGTTTTCTGATCTGTCCTGACTGCAGTCAGGAGGAATTTTTCCCACCTATGATCCACAACCCCTTAGTCTCAAATAATTAAACAAAGATTTATATTGATTACAAACTGTTTGTCCTATGACTCAGGCTCATTACCAACTAATAATAATTATAACTTAACTCAATCCATTTTTATTATTCTGTGATTGCCATGTGTCTCCCCAGCTTTACTTTTGTCCCAGTATATCTTGCTTTCTTGGGCAGCAGCTTGCAGCATCCTTAGGCTCAATCATTCTTCATATTTTATCTCTGCTTGGATTTCCTGCCTATCTTTAAGCCATAGGCCTTTCTTAACAAATGGCAATAAAGTACCTTCACAATGTGCAGGAAAGCATCCAACATTAGACCCCACAAACAAATTAATCTACAAACTGTCACCCTAATTTTATGGACCTAATTTTGTCTCATGCAAACTCCCCAGCTCTCAGTCAGGAGTCCATGAACTCCGACTAGCTCACTAGCTCTGATTGGGTGTCTCTGTGGTTTTCCTCATCATGTTCTTGACCCATCTTGCTCTTCTAATTCCATCTCCCTCTTTTCATCTGAACTCCAGGAGCTCAACCAAGTGCTTAACTATGGGTGTCTGCATTTGCTTTCACCAGTCATTGGATATAGGATCTATGAAGACAATTAGAGTAGTCATAATATATCTACAGGGGAAAGTTAGTTAAGGCACCCTCTCTACCATTGCTAAGAGTCTTTTATGAAGACATCCTTGTATGCATCTGGGAATGTCCCTAGCACCAGGTTTCTCGCAAACTCCATAATGGCTCACTCTCTTATATTGCTTTCCCTCTCTGTCTCTCCTACAACTTGACTATCTTGAATCATCATGTTTCACCACCATCTGCTTCCCTTTAGTTATTCATTCAAGTTTACCCAAGAGATTTAAACATTTTCACTTCCTGAAGCGATCCATGCATGTCTATCTTAGGTTTCTTCTCTCTACCTAGTTTCTCTGGGATTAGGGATTATAGCCTAGTCATCTTTTGTTTTGCATCTACTATCCACTTATCAATGAGTACATGCCATATTTAATTTTCTGGGCCTGGGTTACCCCACTCAGATTATTTTTTTCTTGTTTCAATCATTTACCTACTAATTTCATGATATCATTTTTTTAACCATTGAGTAGTACTCCATTTTGTAAATGAACCACATTTTCTTTATCTATTCTTTGGTTATATAGCATCTAGATTGTTTTCAGGATCTATTATGAATATAGTTGAACAAGTGTCCTTGTGGAGTGGTTGAGAATATTTTGAGTATGTGCCCAAGAGCGGTATAACTGGGTCCTGAGGTAGGTTGAACCTCAGTTTTCTAAATAACTACCATACCTATTTCCAAAGAAGCTGCACAAATTTGTATTTCTACCAACATAGGAAGAGTGTTCCCTTTTCTTCTCATCCTCTCCAATGTAACCTGTTATCATTGTTTTTGATCTTAGCAATTTTAACAGTTGTTAGATAATATTACAGAATCATTTTGATTTGAATTTCTCCGGTGGCTAAGGATGTTAGGCACTTCATTAAATGTCTTTTGAGTATTTGAGATTCATCACTTGAGAATTGTCTGTTTAAATCAGAAGCTCATATTGTGTAAATTAATGTCATTGTCTTCAAGTTGATTCCATTAGTCCACATGTCAATTGTTATATTGAGGTATTTTTATTACTATGGCTCTATAGCAAAGCTTGAAGTTAGGCATGGTGATTCTTCCAGAATTTCCTTTATTGTATAGGATTGTTTGTTTTAGCTATCCTTCATAAATTCTTTGTTCTTCCATATAAAATTGAGTATTTTTTCTTTAGCAGTTTTTGAAGAATTGTGTTGATATTTTCATGGAGATTGCAATGTATCTGTAGATTACTTTCAGTAAAATTAAAATTTCCATGTTCTGATATTTTTTTCAATGATTTAAAGTTCTTCTCATACAGGTCTTTCACTTGTTTGGTTAGAGTAGCCCACAGTATTTTATGTGGCTATTGTCAGGTTAATATTTCTCTGATATTTTTCTTGGCCTATTTATCATTTGTATATAGTAGGGTTGCTAATTTCTTGGAGTTAATATTGAATACCATAACATTACTGAATGTTTTTGTCAGCTGTAGGTGTACCCTGGTAGAATATTTGGATTCACTTATGTATAGTATATCCTCTGCAAATAGGAAAGTTTTAAGTCAATCCTTTCCAATTTGCATTCTCTTAACCTCTGTATATTATTTTATTGCTCTAGCTAGAGCTTTCAGTACTATATTGAAGAAATATGGAAGAAGTGTATAGGCTTGTCTTTTTTCTTGATTTTAGTAGAATCTCTTTGAGTTTCTCTCCATTTAGTTTAATGTTGACTATTGACTTGCTGTATATAACCTTCATTATGTTTAGAAATCTCCAAGACCTTTATCAAAAAGGGTGTTAAATTTCATTGAAGGCTTTTTAAGCATCTAGTGAGATGATGGTATGTTATTTTTTGTTTGTTTATATGGTGCATTACATTAATAGTTTATTGTATGTGAAACCAAACCTGCATTCTAGAATGAAACCTACTTGATCAGGGTGAATGATTTTTATGATGTATTTTTAAATTAGCTTTTCTAGTATTTCATTGAATAGTTTTTCATCAGTGTTCATAGGAGATATTGGTTAGTAATTCTTTCTGTGTCCATTGTGTGAAATGACTTGGGGAGTAGTATGTTAGCTCTTCCTTAAAATTCTGGTAGAATTCTGCATTGATACCACCTGTTCCTGGGATATTTTGGCATCAAAATTTTGGTGATTGCTTCTATTTTCTTAGTGGTTATAGATCTATTTATATTGTTAATGTGGTCTTGACTTAATTTTGGTATGTGCTATCAAAAAATGTTCATTTCTTTTAGAGTTTTCAATTTTGGGGAGCACAGTTTTCAAAGCATGACCTAATGATGCTCTCAGTTTTCTCAGTGTGATATCCCCCCTTTTATTTCTGAATTTGTTAATTTGGATTTTCTCTTTCTGCCTTTTGGTTAGCTTGAAAAGAATTTGTTTATCTTCTTGATTTTCCCCAAGAACTAAATCTTTGTTTCATTGAGTCTTTGCTTTGTTCTCTTTGTTTTGACTTTACTAATTTCAGCATTCATTTTGATTATTTCCTTGCATATATTCCTCCTGGGTGAGTTAACTACTTTTTGTTCTAGAGCTTTCAAGTGTGCTGTTAAATCATTAGTGTGAGATTGCTGCATTTTCTTTATATAGGCACTTAGTGCTATGAACATTCCTCCTAGCACTGTTTTCATGGTGTCTCATAAGTTTTATTTTGTGCCTTCATTTTCATTGAATTCTAGAAAGTATTTAATGTGTTTCTTTATTTTGTCTTTGACCCAGTAGTGATTCATATGAACATTGCTCAGTTTCTATGAGGTCGTAGGGTTTATGAATCTTGCATTGTTAACTTTTAATTTTAAGCCATGAGGGTCTGATATGTTAGAGAAGTTTACTTCACTTTTAAAAATACTTTTTGAGATCCACTTTTTTACAGAGTATGTGGTCAATTTGGCACAAACCTTACTTCTCACCCATACTCATAGCAGCCCCAGAATCCTGGCAGCAGCACCCTCAGCCATACCCTCACCAACTATTCCTTGGTCACTGGTAACTGCTTGAGTCATGGGCCACACTTGCACTGATTTGGGAACAAGAGCAATCTACAAAACAAAGTGCCCCTTCTGCAAAAATTAGAGGTGGGATCCCATGAACACAGGCTCCACCTTTTTGGATCTTAGGAAGTAATGGGTATTCTTTCAACAACATAAAGACCAATGCTGACATGCTGCACTGAAGCGATGATAATAAATTTTTATTCATATATAACTAAGCACAAAATAACTTTTCATTGTACAAGATAACTTAGTTATGGAGTTTTTCACAAAAATAGAAATGTAATTAATATACAAGTTTACACAAAAAAAGCTTCTAAAAGGTGGCTAGAAAGATGATTCTATATAAATGTTATTGCCATTGAGGCTGAAAATCTCATTTTAATTCTCAGTAACTACATTATGGATGCAGCAAACCAACCCCCACAAGTTAGGCTCTGAAGTCCACATGCATATCATGATTCATGTGAACTTTCTACTGCCACACTAACCTCCAACCAAAAAGACATGTTTACATATGTAAACAATTATAATAAAAATTTAAGTGTAATGCAAAAATTCAAAAATGCAACTGTATAAAATTTAAAAGTTTCTGCACAGCAGAAGAAACAATATCTTAATAGAAAAAGAAACAATAGTCAAAATCTAGTTATAGAATAGGAGAACATCTTTGCTAGCTGCTGTATGACAGAGATAATTAGAGATTAAAAACACAAAGAATTTAAATTATAATTACTGAAAAATAAAGAAATAGAATATGTAAGAGAGCTAGTGAAATAAAAATACTTCTTAAAAGAAGATATTTTATAAGCTAATAAAATATTAAAAAATGATCAATGTACTTATGATAATGAAATTTGAATTAAACTCCTAATATTTCATCTCATTTAAGTAAGAAGGACTAATATATAGAAATTAATAAATACTCATGATGATATTTGCAAAAGTATATGTACTAATATACCCAAAGCACTTTATATAACTTTTATTTCCTGCTCATTTGTGTTTATTGTGGCACTAATCACACCAGTCATGATTTAAAGTCATACAATATATCAAAATGAGAGTACAAAAAGTAAATGTGATAGATATTTGCATATATATATATGTGTGTGTGATTATTCATATGCATGTGGTATATATGTACATATATGTATAATATGTGTATGTTTAGCATACATGTACACATACATAGTGTTTTATTCAATTATAAAATTATGTTTTTTCAAGGAAAAAATGGTACAAAAGTAAAAATAGAATTTTTGTTTTTACTTATATAATGAAGCAAATTAGTTTAGACATATCCTTTGTATTACTATTTTAAATTTTTAATTGTACATTTAATCATTACTTGAGATTTGCAACTAAATAACAAAGTATTTAAGTACTTTTCAATCTTTTCTGAATCATCATACTCTGTATTACAATGTTTCAGAAAAACAATTATTATCCAAAGTGTCATGATGACATGCCTATTAATATGTACAGTAATTCAACTTGAAATTTTGCTTTCTTTCATGTCAAACGTTTTATATAATGTAATCTCAAATGACTTAATACATTTCTTCAATTTTTTATACTCATTACCTCAATATTCAAAAGAACAAACAATATTATTAATTTGAGGAATGTTTGAGATTTATTTTACATATTAGCATGTCAAATTTTTGTTGTAATGATACATTAGCTTGACGAATATTATTATAAAATAAACAAAAATATGGTGTGCTTTTAGAAAGATATTTTTATTAAGGCTTTCAAAATGTTTTCTTATATATTTGATATGAATTTTATTTAGCATCTTTTTGCATTTACAAACTATGAGGTGTCTAGTACCTTAAAATAAAAGTAAGTCAATGGTGTCATGAGTAATATATCTGAGTCCAATAAATATAATAATGACAGATTACTCATTTGTCACTAAGAAGCATTATGTAGTAATCTATAAATTAGATAGGTAAATATAACTATATGATATAAAACGTGTAATTCAGTTTTGAAGTATCGATTTTTATAGTTATTTAATTTGACTCATGCTGTATCTTTCTAATATGACATGAGAAACTATTACTAGATATAGAAATCAACACTTTTCAAGATATGTTCCACTATACAGATTACGATCTCAAAATAATAAATATATTTTAGCTTAATTAGTATAAACTTTATTTCAATGTGCTGTGAGGAGATAGTTTACAAGTTTAATGTAAAGTGTTAGAAAAAAAGGAAATTAAATCTATAGTGCTGTTAGTTTTTTGACACTCTGTGATTAAGAGACATACAGGAATAGATGCAAAAACAGATATAATAAACTATAAAAATTTTGGTTAATTAAAACCTCCATTGACTTGACTGACAAAAAAGTAAATGTTATCTCTTTTGATGGCAGATATTTTTGGTAATTAACATTATACTAATAAAATGTATTAATATTCCTATATATTGGCAGTCATAGCAGATTTAATTTTAAACTAAGTTCACACTGATGTGTGAATGTCTTTCTGTATGCACAGCACTTTAGAAAGGTTTTAATTTTTTTTCAATACTTGGCAGCAACCCAAAAATTTATGAGTAAATGTCAAACTTGTTTTTGTATAACCAAGCTCCACTACTTGCCCAGGAAATAGCCCGAAGGGTACCCCAAAAAGTAAAATTTGGCAAATGGGCATATTTCATTTTCAGTTTGGAAAATTATAATGTGCACACAATCTCATAGGTATGTTGTCAGAATTTTAACAGGTACCTGCTTTGAGTTCTGAAAAGGATGATTCCCTAAGCACACATTTGTTAGATAGAAGTTTTTGTAACAGTGAGGTTTCTTGGTCCCTGGCAGCCAGAGGTCCAAACCCATAGACCTGCTGCCCCGGACTCCTTAGCCACCCACTGCTGCTTAGGCCCCCAAATGACTCAGACACTTATATTAACCATGCTGTTTGGTCAATGGCTCAGGCACATTGCCAGATAGTTCTTTCATCTTAACTCAAGCCATTCTCATTAATCTGTCTGCAATGTGGCCAGTGGCTCACCTGTGTTCATTACTTGTTTGCTTCTTCTTAGGTGTCAGGCTCAGTCTATCTGACTCCGCCCTGCTTCTCCTACCTATGCTATGATTTCCCCTCCTACTCCTTCTGTGGTGCCTGTCATGGGCCAAAAGAGCTCCTTTATTTAAAGATTGAGATTCACAGCATACAGAAAGATATTCCCACATCAAGTTTTGGTCATCAGAAAGATACTTGTACAAATTAAAACTGACAATGATACAAGATAAGTCTCTAGTAAAATAAAACAGCTTTCTGTACATTATAGGCATACCACACAATCCTACAGAGTAAGAAATTATAGAAAGATTTAATAAAACTTTAAAAGATATGCTTAATAAACAGAAATGACTAATGAAAACCACAGAGATCGATTGCAGAAAGCTTTATTAACCTTAAATTTTCTAAATGCTAATAAGAAAATAAGAACAGCTGCAGGAAGACATTGTATAATAAAAAAGCTATTGAATTCAATCATCCTGTATACTTTAAAGATATGTGTTGACCTCACAATTAAAAACAAAAACAAACAAACAAAATGAAGACATGTTGGGGAAGTTTTTCCTTTGGTCTTCACAGGAAAGGAAAAGCAATGGACACCATCAAAAGTGATAACAATTAGATTAGAAAAAGAGAGGCTTCTTGTTTAGAAGAGGTTATACATTCTCAAACAGAATGATGATTCAATCTAACTTAACTAAAAAACTAATAAATGTGGTTCATTTCATCAGATAAAAATTGACAAGAGAGAAACTCCCAAAAGTTAGAGTTGAGGCAGAGTATTTTTTTGCCTTTCCCAGAGAATAAAGATATCTAGCTAATGATTATGAAAAACACTGAACAAATGAGTCATCTCAAAGAAAAAGAACTAATCACCCAGAATAAATTATCAATAAAAATAGTAAATTGGCCTATTGCACATTTCCAAAAGGAAAAAAAAATCACAAATGTTTCCAAATATTTGTTTCAGTTGTTATCTATAAATATATAATGCAAATGATCTGTTTATAGTTTGAATTTATTTAAAAATCAAAGCTGCCTTTAGAGTTTAAGCATACTTCTCTCCCTCTCTAACAACAAGCATACTTGTTTAAGGAAAATACAAAGATATGTCCAAAAGGGAAAAAAAAAAAACACTTGATATAGGTCAAAACAAAAACCAATATTAAGAAAATATTCTATTACCACTAATCTCATAATTCTTTGGTTTTCCTTTTCTCTTTAAAACTTTTTTAAGTTATAAATATTATCTCAATAAAACCCCAGTCAAACTGTGAAAATGAAACCCATGCACTGCTATATGAGTCATAAGTGTAAGAAAGGGTTTTCAGCAGCAGTACCTACTTGCCCAGAAATTGAAGCCAACAATTAAAACTAAAATATTAGAAAACTAAAACACTTAACAGAAAATCCTACAAAGTAGAAGAACATCTTAACCAGCTATAAATCTGACAATAGAATAACGTGCAGATTGCATAAAGAAGTAAAAAAAAAAAATCAGTCCATAAATTACCAACAAAAAATTGGTAAGAGATCAGAACATAGAGTTTTCAAAAGATAAATAACTATGAAGACATCAAAAAATATTCACCATCCCTGACAATTAGTGAAATGCAAACTAAAATTTGAGGAAAAGAAGAGCTATATCATAGGATAAAATCCTTGACTGCTCTTTTCAGAGGTCCTGAGCTCCATTTCTGGTAACCACATAGTAACTCAAAATCATAAATAATGAGATCTGGCACTCTCACCTAACCTGCAAGCATACACCTAGACAGAAAACTGTATATGTAATAAATAAATAAATAAATTTTGGAAAAACCTTTAAATTTCAACTTACCCTAGACAGAATAGTAAAGATCCACAGGACAATTATAAATAAATTCCAGAGATGTGAAGAGAACATTCAAGCTCTCATGAGTTGGAAATTTGTGCAGCCTCTCTGGAAATCAGTGTGGAGAATCAACAAAATCTAAAACCCCTGGCATATGTTAAAAATTCTACTTCACATATTTTTTTCCTCACATACTAGCAATAGCTAGGAGAGAGAAAAAACCTAAATATCCTTCACTCAACAAATTGGTAATGAAAACGTGGTATATAAACACTATGAATCACTACAAGGCTGTGAAAAAAATAAAATTGCAAATCAGTGAATGACACTCAAAAAGATCATATTGAGTGTGAGACACCAGACCAAGAAAGACAGATTGCTATATTGTCAGTTATCTGTGATTTTAGCTCCAAATATTTGGGGGTTATTATACAACTTACAGTGATTAAAGAAGCCAAGGAAGTAGAATAGAACAAAGAGGGATGGTTTGCAGATGATATAAACTATATTTAACTGACCTGAAAATTTTACAGAAAAAAAATCCCTACTACTCATACACATGTTTAGCAATATGGCAGAATACAAAATTAATTAAAAAACTATCAATATTCCTCATATATGCATCCATACTGGAAAGTTATTTGCTCAATTATGTTCATAGCAGAATTATTCATAATAACCAGAACCTAGAAACAACCTCAACTGAATGCCCCTCAACTGAAGAATTGATAAATATGTGGTATATTTACACAATGGAGTACTCCTCAGTGGCAACATAACCTAAAATTAATTGATAATCAAATGGATAGAACTAGAAAAAACCTAAGTGAAGTAACACAGACCTGATAAGAAAAACATAGTATGTAATCACTCATAATTGGAGTTAAGACATAAAATAAAGGATAACCATGATAAAATCTACAAACCCTGACACCTATGTAACAAGAAAGATCCTAAGAGGGACATTCTTAGATTTCCCTTGGAATGGAAAATAGATATGATCTCCTGAGTAAATTGGGACCATAGGGGAGTAAGAGGACATGGGAAGAGAACATGAGGCAATGGGACAATTGAGTTGGGGAATGGAAAGAGGAAAAAAAAATAAAATAGATATCTTAATTAGGGGAGCTATTTTGGAGTTAGAGAGAAACCTGGTGCTAGCGAAAATCCTAAGAAGTCACAAAGATGACCCCAACTAAGACCTAAGTAATAGTGGATAGGGTACATAAATTAGCCTTACCTTGTAATTAAATTGATGGCCACTCTAATTGTCATCATAGAACCTTCATATAGCTACCAAAAGAAGTAGATTCAGAGACTCACACCTAAGCACTAGCCAGAGCTCCCAGTCCAGTCAAACTTTCTAAAAGAAAGATTATATAAGTAAACAGATCAAGATCAGGATGAGAAACCCACTAAGACAGCTGACCCAAGCTAGTGGAACATCAATGATTCTAAATTGATATCTGGGAAACCTACATGGGACTAAACTAGGTCCTCCTAATATGGATGACAGTTGTGTGATATGGTCAGTTTTAGGGGCCTCTGGAAGTGGAACAAAAACTTATACCTAATGCATGAACTGGCTTTTTGAAGTCCATTCCATATAGAGGGATATATTGCTTAGCCTTCATATTGAGGGCAAAGGTACTCAGCCCTGTCTCAACTGGTACTGAAAACCTAGTCAACTTCCCAAGAGTAATGAAGTCATGAGTCTTGGAGTAGATCCTCCAACAGCCATTTCATTAAACCAGATTAATTTATAACTACAGTATAAGTATATATCCTTGCAAAACCCAAGTATTCTAGAACATTTTTATTCACTAATAATATCCACTCTGCAACAACTAGCAATTTTCCTGTAAAGAGCGTTTTGTAGTTGAACTAAATAGAGTTTTATTATGATTTAGGCAGAATCCAAAGCCTGAGAGAGAAATGTTATGGTTTCAATATGAATGGTCCCCATAGGCTAATGTATTTGAATATTTGGTTTCCAGTTCTTGGAACTATTTCATAGGAATTATGAGCTGTGGCCTTACTGAAGTATGTATGTCACTGTGGAAAGATTTGAGTATCCAAATTCTGATTCCATTCTTAGATTTTCCTTTCCCAATCTATCTCTAACTTTTGACTACTGTTTGTGAATAAGGTTGTAAGCTCACTGATTCTGCTCCATTGCCATACCTATTTTAATTCTGCCATTTTTCTTTCCTTGATGATAGCATAACCACACAAAATGAAGCAAGCCACTAACAAATGCTTTTGTTCAGACATTGCCTTATACATTTTGTCTCTTCACAGCAAATAATAGAAGAGTAACAAAGATAATTAGTTCATGTAGGATTATTTCTTTGTTACAAAATTAATTCTCAAATGGCCATTATGTATAACCCTTTGAATATGCTGTTTTGCTTCAGTGCCCATAAAATATATTGAATTGCAATTTCCCTTTCTTGCAGTACCCTTATTAATCTTTGTTATTCTAGTAATGGTAAACTTATGGAATTAGTTGAGAAGCTTTTATATTATTTCAAAATTTTGAAAAATATTGTAAAGATTCCATGGTACTTCTTCTTTAAGTATTTGGTAGAACTCACCCTTGATACTTCAAAACTTCAATTTTTATTTATGTGCTTCAATTTGAATAGTTTTAATTAACTTCACAGAAAAGTCTAGCCTAGCCCTAGTTTCATTTATATATTTTAAATCTCAGATATAAAAGTATTCTTTATTAACATTTAGGCTTTCAAATATTTTCTTTATTACTATATAGTATTCTCTGTGCTTCTTGCCAAAAACACATAGCCATCATATTATATTTGTTGATCACTATATCAACTAATTGTAAGATATTTCACTAGAGTTATTCATTTTTCTTACTTCCTCATATATCTGATTTTTCATAAAGTATCTTGCTTTAAGACTTTTGAAGTGTTTGAAATTTCTGCTTATCTATAAATTTTAAGTTTTCTCTTAATAAAAATAAGTACGTTGAAAAATTGAATATACTATTGCCTTTCTTTTAAGCATTAATAAACAAAACTAAGATTTACTGACTGGCAGAACACCGTGTTTCGTACATCAATCTAACCACGAGAATCTTGTGACTTTTGAAGACTGGCCATTAAAAGCATGCTTTTAGTGAATTGCAAATATTGTTAATTATAAAATATTCTGTGTTTTTTTACCTGAACACAGGATATTTACCTAATTATTCAAAATAATATACTTATCAGTAGTCAGAAGAATAGAAATAGACATATATTATCTATTGTATGTTAATATTTGTGATAAACTGGTAATTAAATAAATCTGACAATTCAACTTCAATCAGTCCCATCTCAGACTATACAAATCATCCTCATTTTTCTTTATAGCTATCATTGTATTACACAGTTTTAATTTTTTCTCAAATGGTAAGACAATAATGTGTTATAATTTTTATCTGCATTATGCATTATTATTATTTCTTGACTGATATTCAATGGTAGAAAAATTATTTCTTGTGTTTCTTGCTCTGAGAGATAATTCAATCACTGTGTCTTCTCCTTGGCCAAAGTGAGAATTCTAAGTAGTAATGTATCTAATCTTACTTCAAATTCCTTAAGATGTGGGAACAATATTAAAATTTGATTAACAATTAATTATTAGGGATATTTAATGTGCTTATATGAATTTTAAATTGTCCTGTTATTGTTGGAGGATTAAGGCATTTTAGTTTATTGGCCAATTTCTAAAAAAATAAAATAAAATTGATTAATAAACATCCAAAAATTTAGCAAAATACTTAACCATTATTCACAAATAGTATAAAATCCATCCAATATTATATATCACAGAGCAATAAAACAATAACTTTAAATAAATTTTTAAATGCATTTTTATTTTTTGTGACATAGTACATAATTCTTATATGACAATAATGTATTTTTTTGAACTAACCACATGCTGATTTTCCAGGATGTAAGTTTAGACCTAAATATCTATTTTTATTAAATGCTCCATATGACTGTAAACAGGTACTGGAATATAGTCTATTTTTTTCATTAGGTGTCTATAAAAAGTAGTTGAACAATTTTTAAAGCATTTTAAACTTAAGCAAGATGAAATATGTATGATATTTTCTTTCTCTGTATGACTTATTTGTTATATTTACTTATGCAAGAAGGCATAAATTCTTAGCAAATAAACATCTGAGGCAGTCAATATTCACTTTTCTAATTGCAAATTTAGTAGTTCTCATTCAAGTGTCAGCTGCATGTGCATAATTTATTAACATATTAAGTCATAACATTGAAAATTAATTTTTTGATGAAAATGTTTTCTTTTCCTTTCTGGAAGAAGATTATCTATAAAACAATTTTTTCTGTGTTACAATATCCTCTACAGAAAGAAGGGTAAGATAATAGTCTAAAAAGAAAATATAAGAGAGGCAAAAGGGGTTAAAGAAACAAAATGATGATATGAGATAAACTTGAACAAAATCATATAAATTCTTAAAACCAATTTTTATTTTCAACATAACATATTGTTGGTATGACCTGCTCATATTATGTTGAGATTTTTATGATCTTCCTTTATATATGCACATGTTTATTTCTGTGTATATCTCTCTCAATCTCTCTGTGCGTGCGTGCGTGTGTGTGTGTGTGTGTGTGTGTGTGTGTGTGTGTGTGTGTGTGTGTGTGTTTTCAGGCAGATGTCTGTCATGTCACCTATTCTAAAGGTTAGAAAACAGACAACTTCATGTGGCGATCTGCACTTCCAATTTGTTGAGACATAGCCTCGCCTAATTTATTGTTATATGCCATATTACTTGGCATATAGTCTTAATTCTTTCATCTCTGATATCCATTTCCCAGTGAAAAGCACATTGTGGTTGAAAATATTGGAATTCCCTCACTTGGCTTTTACTTTGGGTCTAGAAATCTAAGTTATTAGTACTTCTGACAAAGAGAAAATTCTAAAATATTGCATTGTGGTTAATTTTGTGTTAACCTTATTCATCCTAACATCAGTTGAGAGGAGGGAAACTCAACTGAAAAATTTCCCAGATTAAATTGACACATGGTCTCTTCTGAAATAGGTTTGCTTTATTTGATGATTGATTATTGCTTGCTGATAGAGGATATCTATTGTGGGAGACTATGAATGCATCCCTAGTTAGATATTCTTATACTGTATTAGAATAGTAGATGAGGATAAGCTAGAGAGATAATTTGTAAGTAGTGTACTCCATAGTTTATATAGACCTTCTACTTGAGTTTGTGTCATGACTTTTTTCAAAAATGACAGTTGAAGTGTAAGGAGATACGAACCCTTTCTTCCTTTGGGTTTCTTTTGTTCATGGAACTTATCATGACATGAAACAAACAAAAACACAAAACAAAATAGAACATGATGCTTTAAAAATGCAAACTAGTTTTATGATTTAGGTATAAGATGGTACACTTAGAATAACTAAATGGAGTGATTTACATTTTTTTCTCTTTCTAGAGGACCTGAGGTAAGCATATAGCCACTCAATGCTAGAAAAAATTACACTTTAAAGAAGGGCCTATAAAGTTAGATTTGGATGACAAAGGCTGTTTGGTTTCCTAATTCAATGACTTATTTACTATTTTCTCTGCTAAATATACCATAATCAAAGCAACTTGCAGGAAAAAAAGAATTTATTTGTGTTTCCAAATCCAGTGAGCTAAGAGTCCGTTAGGGCAGGGAGAAATGGGAGAATACAGCAGGCATAAGAGAAAAAAAAAAAAAAAAGAAAGAAAGCTGAGAGGTCACATCTCAATAAATGTAGCATAAAAATGGAGAGTGTGAATTGAAAGTAGGATGTACTCTTAAAGTTCACATTCATTGATATAGAGACTTTCTCCAACAAATTTGTACCACTTATACCTCCCCAAATGGAGGTATGTGCTTATGTGTTTAATTCTATAAGCTGTGTTTTTAAAATTATGTTAATACACTATACTCTTGACCCCCATAGGCTTCTGGCCATATCATAATGCAAAATGTATTTGAACCAACCTCAAAACTCCCTATATTCTGTCCCATTCTCAACACTACTTAAATGACCAAATCTATTTTGAAACTCATGGCAATCTCTTAAATATAATGCTCTGTAAAATCAGAAGCCAAACACAGGCTTCTATCATTTAATGACACAAGATATATGTTATTATTCTAAAAAGGAGTAGTCAGGTTATATTAAGAAAAGGCTTAACCAAAGCAATATTGAAACACTGTAGAGAAAGTGTCAAATCTATTAGCTCCACATATAAGGTGAAAGGGCTTAAATGGCTTTGCGCTTCCTGATCACTCTCTGTAACATATATCTCTTTTGTTGATTTGGTCACATTCCTGTAAGCAGCCCTCTCTGGATGTCTCTTTAAAAGCTTAATTGATATTTACTCTGACATGCAATTAATCTAAAGCTTTTTAAATGAAATGTTTATATATTCATTTTATAAAATCTCTACTCAGAGCAGCTCAAAATATAGAAGCAACCTAATCACCTATAGTTACATGGCCTCACCTATAACCAAGGTGATATTATTCAACTTTTGAAAAGATAAACATTTGGAAATGAGCTAAAATTATATGGGCATTGAGGGCATAATAATAAGTAAAGTTAACATCATGAAAAATGTTACATACTTAATAACTGCCCATACATGAGAAATATACAGTCAAATACTGCAGAGATACAGTGTAGAATACAGGTTGTCATGGATTTTCAAAAGGGAAATCAAAAGATATTTTTCTATGGTTAAATCTTAATAATTTAAGCATGGTTTTGGTGATGGATGGATAGAGGTTGTACAATGTTGTGAATGCATTAATAACATTGAAGTGTATACTTAAAATGTTTATTTTTATTTTTTAATTTTTGTTAAAAACTGTCATTTTATGTATGTATCCCCCTCTTCCTCCTTCTGAATCCCTCCTAGTCATCCTTCAGCCTTGCCCCTCTTCATCCACCCATCCCAAGGGGCAAGAAGTCCAAAGGTGGGTCAGCAATGTTTAGAATGGCTAATTTCATGTTACATTTATTTGACTTTAATTAAAAGACTTTTATAAAGTACTATGAAAACAAACGGAGGTGAAAGAGAACTTTTATAATCACTATAGTAGAAATCATTCATCATTTTTGTAACAAAAATTTTGAAAAGAATTCCCTAAAACAAAAAGTAAATCTGATAACAAGTGTAAATCTTTTATTGCATAAACATACACTGAGTAACAAAAATCATTAAATGTGTACATTACCATATATCTCATTATTATGATATATATTTAATAAAATTAATCTAGCATATTAGACTCAACTACAGAGCCAAGGCTAGTATGATAATTCTAATTATATATTATAATATTTGGAGCAATTTCTAATATATTACAGTAATAAATAATAGTTAATAAGCTGATTATATAAATAAAAGAGAATTACGAAATATTCTAACAGAATTCATATATATATATATATGTTGATAGATAGATAGATAGATAGATAGATAGATAGGTAAGTAGGTAGGTAGGTAGATAGATAGATAGATAGATAGATAGATAGATAGATAGATAGATAGATAGATAGATAGATAGATACATTAGTGGTTTGAATAAGAATGGCCCCCCACCATGGTCTAACCTAGGACATCTGCATATATGTTATAAATTCCTTGGTGTTCTTTTGAGACTCATAGCAGTGAAAACACAGGTTTTTTACTCTTTTTCCTTCCTTTGGGACCTGTTTCCTTCTTCTGTGTTGCTTGTTTAAGCCTTAATGTGAGAGGAGGTGCTTAGGTTTATTACTTTCACTGTCTAGCCATATCTCTTACTGTTTAAGCCTTCCTAGAGATTCAAAGCATGTGATGAAAGATGTGTGATCCTGTTTAAGGCAAGAGGAGACAGAGTTATTCTCCTTTTCATTTTAGCCTGTGCTTCCCTTCACTTTATCTGTTAACATTGAGGTTTCATGGAAACAGTCTATCCATTTTAGCTTGAGGGTTCAAAATGACTGCATCCTGTTTCTATGTTTATATGATAGTTTATCAGTTATGTCAATGTCGAATCCAGATTTTCATAAGAACAATTAGAATTTGTAAAACACCACACCATATTAGGACAAGATCACAGCATTGAAGAAACTGGCTCAAACAAGTTGTTAGGGCATGCATATAATATATCTCATTTTGAGCCAACCTGCAGTCTTCCTGAGGGCCCACCCACTGACAGAGGTCCTGATCATGTCAAGCCAATGAAATTTGACCTTTCAATGTCACCGGATCCAGAAAAAATCCCTGATGACTTGGAGGAGGGTATATAAGGCTCCCTACTGCTAAATAGAGTATTGCTTTTCACCTGACTCCAAGGATCTGTGTCATTGGCCCTACATTCTCTCACCCCTTTCCAGAGGGAACAGTTATGACTCAACGATACCCACCACGATAAAAATAAAATAAACCTCTGAAATTCTAAGCAAGCCCCATCTAAATGCTTTCTGTTATAGGTGAGTCTGTGGTCATGGAGTTTTTTTCTAAGTAGAACCATGGCTAATACATAAGTTGATATCTTTTTTTTTTTTTTGCAAAAATGTGGATTTGAGGTAATTAGACTAGATAATCATTTCAACATTTAAGTTAATCTTAATAGTCCATACTAGGAAAAGCATGGAAAATAGTGCTGTGGAAGATTTGAAGGATGATTGTTTAGTTCAAGAAGTTTCAGAGGAGAAGAATATTACTTCGTGGCCTAGAAACCATTCTACTTATATTTTGGTAAAGAATACAGCTGATTTTTGTCTTTGTACTAAAAATCAACCTGAGGCCAAATTAAAGAATTTGTGGTTAATAATGTTAGCCGTAAATTAATTTCAAGACAAGGAATACTTACTGTGTTGTGTGGTTATTAATGTTCACTATGCAGTTGTATAATAAAAAGGAGCAAGGAAAAATACAAAATGCACAGTTTGGGGAGAAAATGAACACCAAAAAGTGTAATGGGACTAAGTTCAATGTTCAGGGAGATAAAAAGTTTAAAGAAATATCTGATGCTATTGGAATAAAGAGAGTGACTACAAGCCAAAATTCTATCCATATAAGCATCTAACTTGTGAAAAGTTATTAAAGGAAGACTTAAACAATGATGAAAACCATTAAAACAGAAAGCTGGTAAAAATTTATTATATTTAAATGAGGATCTCATGTTCCAACACCAGGAAGTCAGAAAACATAGTAGCTTTAGCCACATGGTGTAAGCTTTAGAGTTAAGGATATAAGAAAAAAATTGTGGAATCAACTTTTAGGACCAATTAAAGCTGATAAAGCCATGCATTTGTCAGAGGTATCTCCGTATGGAGACCCAGAGAAGCCATTTTGTGAATCTCTGAAGGTAAAGTCCAGATGTTGCAGCTGAAAATCCAAATTGCCCTTTGACATAAGACATGCAGAAACAGAGATTAGAGCTCATAATTCTATATTTTCAGGTTTGCTTTGGTCAAGTATTTTTTTCACTTTACTCCCCTTTCCCCCTTTGGAATAGTAGTATATATCCTGTGTCATTTTTGGAACTATGTTATCTGCTTTTATCTTTTGATTTTACAAAGATTTACAGTTAAAAGATGAGAGAGAGAGGACGTGAAAGAAAGCACTGTATTACTTTGTTATGGAAAAATATATTTCTGCCTTTAAATGGCAGAATACATAGAAATATCACAAACTGCTATTATCCTTTACCACTACAGTGATAATGTGTAGAGAAACAGTCTTCAACCTCTGGGTTGGTGTGCCCTTGAAAGTCAAATAACCCATTCATAGGTGTTATCTAAGACCACTAGGAAACACAAATATTTATATTGTGACCCTAACAGCAGCAAATTACAGTTATGAAGTGATAGTGGAAGTTGTTTTATGGTTAAGGATTACCATAACATAAGAGTTCTATTAAAAAGATCACAACATTAGAAAGGTTGAGAACCACTGATATGGACTATTTTCTAGTAGTATGTGTAAAATTCCAGTAATGATAAACTGTTAGTTAGGATACCATATATTTAGAGGTTCATAAGTAATCATAGGATTATATACATATTTTATTTGATAAATGACCTTTTTAATATAGGAAATTCTCAACTTTAATAAGTCTATTCAGTCTGTTTTCCTTAGTCTAGTATGTAGTGATTATGATATTAGGCTGCTTAGGTTAATATGACTCTCAAGGTTTACTTCAGATAAAAATCTCTTTTCTGAATATCTATTTTCTTGTACTCTCACTTTGTAGACATGGGGAGGTAATATGCAACACTTCCTACATTGGCCTTCTTATATGACAGATATTCTCATAATGAGTAGTATATCTTCATCATCCCCAAACTAAATATCTATTATGTTTTAGCAAAAATATTTCTGAAGAGAGTGTAAAATCACTCAATATTATATCTTTCTGGTATACAGACCAAAGTAATAAAATGGATGTCATAGTTATCTGGCATGTCCTGTTTTAGAGATATTAAACCTTGGTTGTATGGTTATCAGTAAAGAATTAAATAAATGTGAGACAGTGAAATGTAGCAACTGAACACTCTAGATATCCCAAGTTTGAACACCCATGGAGAAGGGTTCAATTAACTCTCAGAGGTATTTGTCTGATCACCCACATGTATATCATTGTACAAGAGCCCTACCCTACACACACACACACACACACACACACACACACACACACACACATACACACAATACACATACAGAGTAACACAAATAAATGTTGATAATTTTAATTATGAAACTGAACTTACTAATATTTTATAACTTGGCATCTTTTCATTTTATACTTATTTCTATATGTATTACATGATTTTGTTTATTGTAGTTGAGTTATAAAAGTCTGACTAAAATTTGGCTTACATATATGTGAAAAATTTATGTAAGATTATTCTCTGATCCCATTTTATAAATGTTAAAAAGATCTGTGTTTGGATTGATAGCTCAGTAGTTAAGAGCACATATCACTCTTCCAGAAGATCTGTGGTCTATTTCATGTGTCATGTTGGTTATTATACAACTTCCCATAACTCCAATTCTGGAGGATCTTATGTAATTGTCCCCCTTGCATCTGAACTCATACACACACCAAGAGACAAAACTACACATGCACAACTAAAAGCAAAAATATTTAAAATATTAAAAGGTATGACCATACCACACACATATTTTTCTAAGAGAGACAGGAAGTAAAGAGAAGTACACATCTCCTTATTTGCTGACATAAAATGGCTATGATAAATTATCTGGATCATGGCAGAATAACAGTTAGAAAAACCTATAATAAAGTTTCAGGACATAAAAAATGTACATGATTCTAGTTTTTAAATGTTGCTCATATTTTGTAGGCATATGGCTTTATCAATGTATGCCTACTGCTGATAAAAACTTAATCATTTGTCTCATTATATATACAAACTATAGACAATTAAATGTCTAAGTAAAAAAGAATAAAAAATAATGTATTATTCAGTCATAACAGCACTACAGGGTTTTAGTATTTGCAATGCATTCTAATAAAATTATTCAATATATGTTATAATCTTTGCAAATACATGTTTTTGATATATAACTGACAGGAAATAAAGTGTTAAAATACCATCAGTTATAATTTATTCACACTGGCAATGATAAATATCGTGTGCATGTCATCGTGTGTTTGTTTAATAGCATACTTTACTCCAGAAGATTGTTTTTATTCACTTATAGATTATAATTGTCATTTTAATCAAAATTACTATGAAATAACATTGAAAAAAACCTATAAAAGTATCAAAGGAATACATTGATACTTTTAAATTTTAACAGTAGAAGTAAAAGCACATGTTAAAATATGCATTTAATATGTTAGTACAAAATAGTGAAATAGAAAACAGAGGATTGACATAAAGCACATATTATTACTTTTTCTTTGCTCTCAAAATTTTGAAGTGTTGTACATGTATAAGGATATAGGGACGATGCAATTTAATTTATTGAAAATTGTCATGCTTTTCCCATTCTTTACTAGAATACATAGATACAATATTTATTTTTGTTGATTTGATCATTTCATATGTAAACAATTCAAAAGAGCTAACCAAATAAAACTCTAAAATGTTCCAAACTACCAAATGAAGTCCAGAAAAATTTGTGGAAACTACACAAGTGTACAAATATAAATTATATTTCTAAGTACTAAAAAATGACTATGCTGAAATATAATTGTACCATTTATAAAAACACAAAATAAAATATATTTATGTACTATAGTCTTAAGAAAATATGTTGATGATTATGTAATGTTATACAAGTAATATAGGATGATTTAAATGGGAATAAATATCACATTAATGAATAGAAAGTCTCAGCAGAGTAAGCCCAATGATTCCCCAAGTGACCCATGAATTGGGTAAAATATTTGATCCATGTTCTTGATGAAAGATGCATTTTTAAAAACAGAAAAAAAATTATCTTAAGATTCACACAAAAGGTACAGGTTCAATAAGAGTAGAAATAATATTGACAAAGGTAAATAACAAGCAAATCATCACTCTAGAACATATTGTGCAACCAGAGATAGAGAAAAATGAGACATTGCTACCAAGACCTACATACAAATCATTGAAGGAGATGTAAGAGCTTAGAAATAGATTTATGAAAATATACTCAATTGATTTATCAAATAATTCTATGAGAAATTTCATAAAGCAACCAAAACTTTTTTTTCAACAAATGAAGCTTCATCAATTCGACATATGTACCTATTCCCAACCCTAAGGGAAAAAAAAAAAAAACAATTAGATGAGAAAAAAAATCCAATTTTTTTTCTGTATGCTGTGAATATCAATCCTTAAATAAAGGAGCTGTTTTGGTCCATGACAGACACCATAGAAGAAATAGGAGGAGAAATCAGCATAGGTAATAGAAGCAGGACAGAGTCAGGGAGACTGAGCCAGAAGCCCAAAGGAGCAGCATGTAAGGAACACAGGTGAGCCATGAGCCATGTGGCAGACAGATTAATGAGAATGGATTGAGTTAAGATGAAGGAATTAGCTAGCAATCAATGTGCCTGAGCCATGGGCCAAACAGCATGAAGTTAATGTGTTTAAGTCTTTTTTAGGGGCCTGATCAGCTGTGGGTGGCTAAGGTGTCTGGGGCAGCAGGTTTGTGGGTCTGGACCTCTGGCTGCCCAGGACCAAGAAACCTAATTGCTATACACTCAGGTTTCAAACATTATATAGATTTAATTGAATATGATAGAATTAAATACAAAATGTAAAAATATGAAAATGTATGTAGGCCTTACTGCTAAACAACAGTGTTTTGTTTGTTTGTTTGTTTTGTTTCTTTTTTGTTTTTTTTTTGTATTTTTTTTAGCATTTAGTCTGTATGCAGGCTCCAAAACATAAAAAGCCATTCAGTAGCACATCATGAAAACTAACTTTTTAATGTAAATATAAACATATAGTAAAGTATAAGAGAAGTTCAATACTATTAAAAATATTTTAGATCATTCATCCACCAAATATATTAAAGGTAATACATACAGAACTCTCAAAATTCTTAACAAACCAAAACAAAAATAAACTGCCAACAAAACATTTGAATAACTTTTTTTTAACCAAATACACACATGATAATACATTAGGAACCATTATTCATCAGGGAAAAGCAATTCAAATGCACACTACATATGATCACATGCCTTTCTAAATTACTAAATTAAAAATAACACAGAATACTGGAGAGAATACAAATTAATGAGTCACTCATACATTACTGATGGAAATATAAATTGGTATAATCATTTTACAAAATAATTTTACAGATTCATATGATTTAAGAATGTCATTATTATACAGACTTTAGATTGTATTATTGGGCTATAAATAAATAAAATTTAAAGTTGAAAATAAGCCCACAAAGAATGTTCAAAACAGTTTTATAGTTTATCTTTCTTAATTTTTTTTTTGGTGTTGTTGTGAAGAATACTCCACGACAAGCTATTTAAGAAAGAATAGAAAGGGTTACTCTCATTATGAGGAGGGCATCCTTTATGAGGAAGGCAAGGCATTTAGAACTTGAAGCAGCTGGACACATCACATTCACCCAAGAAAGAGGGAAACAAAGAAATGTATGCTGGTGCTAACATGATTGTTTTAACTGTATGTAATCCAGAATTTCTTTCCTAGGGAGTAGTTCCATCCACAATTACAGTAGGTGTCCCTGCATCAGTTAACATAAACAAGACAATTCTGAATAGAAATTTCCAAAATCCCAGAACTCCAGGTGATTCTAGATTTCAAGTTGATAATTACCATCAGCAATCACAGTCATAATACTTTTAAAAAATTCCTAAATCATTAGGACACAGGCTGGTGCAAGACCAGAAAATTAGGATCCTTAAATCTGTTGCTGATTTTAGTACAGTACATGGTTACAAGAAAAAAGAATAGTGGATTTTTAGATGTATGGTATGTGATCCTTAGGTTGGAGAAAAAGTTATGCCTGTGATTGATAATAGAATGATTGTGTGACAGTAACAATATTCATTATATTTTCATCTTACAACTATATAATTGATTGTATAGACAGTATCTATATATAGTACAGTGTTATGCAGACTGTGTCAATAGATAGCTCCTAGGAGGAATTGTGGAAAATAAGAGATAAAACTACTATATCTCAGAGGATAAATGTTTGTATACTCTTTATGGCTGAGTAACATTAGGTATTGTGATATATTCCAATTTAAATATGAGTTTCTGCTTGTTGCATGCAAAACCTAAAAGAGGAACCATCATATCTAGTAGGACATTTGGGTTCTATAAGTTACAAATTCCAGTTCTGGCCTGTTTTTCTGTGCATAGAAAACATTAAATTTTGATGTGATCCCCATAAAAGAAATGATTTAATTTCAGCTGTCATTTGTGTTATTTAAACACTGATACAAGGTAGTGACTAAAATATTTCAGTGTAGGTGGTATGAAAATAATCATATAGATCTTGTGTATAATTCAAATATGAGAATTAAAACAAACAAACAAAAAAACAAAAAAAAGTATGCCTTTAGAATTTTGGAAGAAAGATGTGGCATCTGCATCTAGAATTTGAAACACAAATCATAACTTGACACTCCATTTTGACAACTTAGCTTTCTAAACCATGGTATAGCACAAAAAAATCCATGCATTTGTAGCTTCCTGTTTTGCTCTAAAGGGGAAAAGTCACATGTCTAGCAAATTTTAAGTATCAAAATTAGAGAATAGTCATATATTGTCTTTATACAAGTGGGTTTGATATTTCAAGAACTTCAAACTACTGAATAATATAAAGTTCAATAAATAATTTATAGATATGTTTGGATAAAATATAAAGGATTAGCTTTGTTTAGTTCTTTAAAAAAATTTCTCTCATGAGTTTCATCAGTTCTGTTTCTATATATTTTAAATATATTTGAAACATACCTTTTATTTGTTGAAGACATTGAAAAAATCATGCTTTGGGGCAATTACAGGCCTACTCAAAAATTAATATTGATAAGTACAAAAATTCCCAGAAGAATAATTTTTCTATGTATTCAGCATATTTTGATTCCACCTAAAATACCATCAAAGCCATATATAGTTTAAAGTTCTGTGTGTGTTTATAAGCCTATAGTTATTTTAATTCAATTACATTTATAAAAGTATATCTTAGATACCTATTTCAAAATATGATATATTTATTAAACATTGATAATTAATAGCATGAAATAAAAATGATTTATTAAACACCCAGAGTAGAAACATTTAAACAACTTCTACACACTTAGTCATAGTAGAACCATACATTTGTATCACTTCAAATGCTTGATCTATGCTTTCAAAAATAAAAATGATTAGTATATCATTAACTAAGTTAGATATAAAAATTAATTGGTTTTTAAACTTAACAAATTAAGAACTAGTATTGTTAAATATTAAAATCACTTTAATGCTTTCATGCTAATTTCAATGTTATTCTCTTTTCATTTTGATTTAAGTGATTACTAACTCTTAATATTTATCTGATATTATTTGAATAATGATTATAACTTTGACAAGTATTAACTTGTAGTTATTAAATATTATTTATATTTAGTATAAATAATATAAATAATATAACAATTCTTACAGAAGGTACATGTTCTAATTTTACAACTGACAAATAAAAAAGATAGAGTAAAAATCTAGGATTAAGGCAAACAAGTCCTTCTTTACAGCAGAGGATATTATCTTAGAGTGGCTAGAATCTCATTTGCTTCAGGTTAAGTTGCACTGCATCTGAGGGACCCCAGAGAGCATCATACCTGGGGTTTCAAATTCAGGCATCTACATGATCCATTAGGCTAAACTGTTACAATATTTTATTTCCTCCAAAAATAGGAAAGCCAATAACTGAGCCAAACTATATCAGCCAGTTTCTTCTCATGTCAGTATGTTTAATTCCAAGCACTTTACATAGGGAGTCTTCATTTTGCATGCCTAATCAATGATTCGTTTCCAAATGTTTATGTGTGTGTATGTATATGTATGTGTATATGTATATATGTATATATATAATCCACATTTATATATAATTGTATATAGTTATATATAATTATGTACAATATGATATATATTATATATAACCACATTTTTGTACAGCCCATTGAATTATTTTTAGCATTGTTCAATGCACATGTGTCCAGGAACCGATCTCTTGAGATTGGACAAACTATGCAGGAGTTAATGCCTGAAGAAATCTTATTTTCTCTTTCTCAGATGTGATTGCTTATATCATTGTGAGATTTCCCTTATTTAATTTGGCATGTCAATGAGTGATGTCATTTTTCCAGATCTTTTCACATAACTCTATAGTTTATATCTTATAGTTGCATTTTTCATGCCATGTCTATTACTGAGGACTACAAGCAAGAAAGCAGAGAGAGCTAGGTGGGACAAAAAGCACATAAAGTATTAAGACATTTGTACTATTTAAGCAACTAAAATACTAATTTTTTCAAATATTTTAATCATTCCTATGTATTTCAACAGAGGATCACATAAGCCAAATTAATGTTTATGCATACAGCTCTTTAAAGAAGATATAAAATACTTATAGTTTAAAACATTTAATTATTTTATAATATTTTATTTATTTTATCTACATTGACTAGTGTAAAAATAATTTTAAGTTGTTGATGATAATGTAATAAAAATTGTGTACCAATATTAGACTTGATGCTTCTCTGTAGGGGTATTGTGTTGTTTCATGGTAAATAATTGTTCCACCCAGTGGTTTAATAAAAAGAGCTGATTGGCCAAAGGCAGGCAGGAAGTGTAGGCGGGGCTACCAGACTAAGAAAATCTCTGAGAGCAGAGTGCCAGACAAGCACCAGAGAGAAGCCAGAGGAAGCCCAGGACAACTATGCTGCTCTAAAGAAAGGTACCGAGCTGCATGGCTGAACAAGAGACATGGGTTAGATGAAGGGTAGAGAGCTAGCAAGTGATATGCCTGGGCCTGAGGCTGATCAGCCAAAAACAATTGTAAGCATCTGTGTATCTCTGTAGGACTGTGGGACTGCAGGTCTGCAGGTCTGTGGGTCTGTGGGTCCTAGACCTTGAAGTTAGGCCAGAAAGTCCAGGCCAGAATCCTCGTATGACACTTCTCTTGATTCTGTATCTACACTGTATATTTGGAGATTACCAACTAGACTTATCATTAAGCTGAGGTGAGATCTAAAGCATGAGAAGGTGTTAATATGACTCATGTCCTTATAGAATAACACCTTGATCTTTTTAAATCCTTTTCTGGCTCATGATGACACAATGAAAAGGAAGCAATCTGCAGTTCAGGAAAGGGTTTTTACCAGAAGGTTAACATGCTTTATTTATCCCTGATTTTGTTCTGATCTGTATTTAGCCACATATATATCTCATATTACTTCCAGACCAAGATGTCAGATTCAATGCCAGTGTTTTGAATAGTCTTTCCAATATTATTAAGAGCTTAACATTTAGAGGAAGCAAGAGTATACATGGATAAAAAATACATTTTTTTAAAAAAGAAACAATAATAAAATGAACATACAAAAAACCTAAATTATAAAAAAGATCATGTTTACACTTAATTTGATCTATCTATTACTTTGTGTTTTGTTTTTTTATCTACTATTTGACTTGATGAAAACAGGGCTTCCTGTATACTAGGCAAGTAGTGGACCAATTGAGCTGCATCCCCAGTCTGCTTTCTTCAGTTAAAAAAATAGTCCCATTCTCCTGGTGATGGTGGTGTGTAACTTTAATCCCAGAATGCTTTAATCCCAGGATGCCTTTAGTCCCAGCATTCAGTAGCAGAGGCATGTGAATCTCCTTGAGTTCAAGGCCAACCTACTCTACAGAATGAATTCTAAGACAGCCAAGGATACATAGACAAACCCTGTCAAAAAAAAAAAGAAACCACACTAAATAATCATAATAATCTTTATATTTTGTTAAATGACAATGATTTTAATCTTCATTAAAAATGTGCATTGAGGTATTGAGTGGTGTTGGTGCATGCCTTTCTTTAATCCTAGCACTCCAGAGACATAACAGGTGGATCTCTGAGTTCAAGAGCAGCCTAGTCTACACATAGTCAGAGCTAAACAGGGAACCCTGTCTTGGGGTGGAGGGTTCATGGGAGTGTACTGGGGGCTAAAGAGTTGAGCCAGTGATTAGAATTACTTACTGGCTATGACAGAGAACCTAGGCTCATTTCCTACCTCCTACATAATGGTTTACAATCATTTGTAATTCCAGTTCCAAAACTGATCCTCTTAAACCCTCTTAACCTTCCCAAGCACTGGGCACAATTGTGTTGCACATACATGCATGTAAACAAGATACTTAAAATAAAAATAAATTGAATTTTGTTTAAACAAGTGTGAGTGAGGAGTTACATATATGACCATGGGTACCTCAAAAAAAAGAAAGAAAGAAACAAAGAAAGAAGGAAGGAAGGAAGGAAGGAAGGAAGGAAGGAAGGAAGGAAGGAAGGAAGGAAGGAAGGAAGGAAGGAAAAAAATCCTTCTGGTTTTATAAATACCCCTTGATGAAAATTTATTGATGTGTCCAAATCAATTTGCCACTAAGATTATTTTGGATGGAAAATAATTACTCAAATCACTTCAAGTTCAGTGAATTGTAAATGATGATTTTACATACATTTAAAGGAAAACATCTACACTTCATTTATCAAAACTAGTATCTGGTTTGTAATAATAATGAAAGAATTATCTCACCATATTATCTGTGGTTAGATCTTAAAATGTCTCAGTTGATGCCTTTTGTATTGATGTATATGTAAAAGTGACATATCAAAAAGAAAACAGTATTCAAGGAGCAGAGGATGTAGCTTAATGAGTAGAGAATTTATTTGAATATATAAAATTATGACTTCTATCTCTTGTAACATACCTACTCAGAAGATAGATAGGCAGGGACGGCAGGCACAAAATGAGTTAGAAATGAGAAAGAAGACAATGAAGAAAAATGAGAAGCAGATGTCCAAGGCCAAGCAGGCAGATAGGCTTAAGCAGACAGGGAAGAAGCAAGAAAATAAGACTTACAGAAAGAACAAGTGGTTAAAAAAAAAAACCCAGAGGGAAAGTGTAGATAAAGAGAAATAGTTTAAATTAAGTTATAGGAGATAGTGGAAAAAGCATAAGACAAAACCAAGCATTTATAACTAATATTGTCTCTGTGTCCTAATTTGGGATCTGCTAAGTGGTCTGAGAAAGAATGCTACAGACAGGGAATAAGAGAAAAAGAGGAGAGAGAGAGGGGGAACAGGGATAAGAGGAGAAAGGAAAGAGTTAAATTCTGAGAAGAGACAGTTTCCTGTGAATAGAGAGGAGACAGAAGTGACCCCTACTCGAAAGGTAGCTTATAAATGTAAATAGAAAAATCCTTTATTAATATTTGTTGCTTAGATATAATTTCACATGTTAGTTAAGGTAGTCAAAGGGGGCTTTTGATTGCTAGATATGAACATTTTGATAGCTGGATCTTTGTATTCATGGTCAAGAGGAAAAGTGAGCAAATAAGGGATTAGATTTGATGGCTAGTTTTAGCGATGTAATAATCTTAAGATTCAGCAATTTAGAGGGAATGGGAATGAAATGTAAAAGACAAAAGTTGTCAGTGTCATGCTTCTAAGATGCCTTGCCACAGGACAAAACAGTTTTTTTATTATTATTATTATTATCCAATGAGAATTCATAGCATACAACAGAAAGACATCCCACATCACTCCCCTTTTTGTCTAATCAAAAGGGAATGTTTCAACTTCAACATATACATAAATTACGTATAACAAAACAGCTATCAAGCAAGAATTAGTTACAATTTCTAGTCTATTTGTATTTAGAAAAATTAAAGAAAATATTTTATCATGTACCTTATCCTTGTGAGTCCAAAGTTTCTTACATATAATTTACCTTTAATTATAACTAAATAAAATTACAACTATCTAATCTTCAACCACTGAAGAATATACCATTACCTGAGTAAAGAGGAAGTACAAGCAAGTTCCAAAATCTAGAAATTACAGAGACCCTGTTGCCTGGACAGTCATCCAAAGTTAATCTGTAACACTGAAATACCAGTCTTCAGCCTCAGGATTAGAATCTCTGGCATACCTTTCAAAGAAGCAGGAAGTTTGAAGGACTGCTGTGCCCGTCATTCACTTTTCACTGTATCCTCCAGAATGTCAACAAAGCAGAAACCTGAAGGACCATCTAGGCTTCTTCTATCAAAGTTCAGAGGTCACTTTCCTATGGGTCCTGCATATTAATTTTATACAGTGTAGTGTCAGGCAGCTAAGGCAAGAACACTTTCTTGCCCATTGGCTAAATTTGGCCACAAAAAGTAAACTTCATATGGAGTTTCTTCAATGCCTATCATTCTCTTGAAGTAGATTTGTGGTGCCAGGTACAGACATGTCTCACTGTTTGGAAAAGTCTAAGTTCTTAAAATATTTTAAATGACACATTCTGTAGGTCTTTGAAGTGTTTGAAGATTACCTATGTAATTGAAGTATATTTTTGTATATCTAAAAATACCCAACTAGCATAAATATAAGTTTAATTCTCATAGATGATTAACTACCAATCTTATCTTTTTAAACCGTTACTATATCATTACTTAAGTACTGTAGCTTTGAAATTTTATTACTGACACAAAAGTAAATGATATAATCTTTACTGAAAGAATATTTTAACTTACGATCAGAAGTAGGACCTTCCAAATAACATTGAAGAAGTGAGTAAACTGAGATTTATGAGAGGTGTGGAAACAATGTGATATTGCATAGCAAAGGAAAATATATATATATATAAACATTGTTGATTAATGTTAAAGCCACATATAGTTGAAGTTGATTTAAAAAAAAACATTCAGAAATTTAGAAGCTGGAAGGAAAATTACTACCAAGTTTGCATCACCAAAGAAAATATTTTAGCCTTAGACTGCTTATTTGAGATTCTATATGCTCTAAATTGTTTTAAAAAGCAAAAATAGAGTGAGGGAAAATTATTCATTGGATTTAGTAGTAAATGTCAAAGAAAGTCAAGACTACCAAGCTACAACATAAAAAAATTTTCAGCAAAGAATCATATATGTCTTCATGTAATGACAGTTACACAAATCTATAATAGAACAATCTCTGTATTCTACTTTAAAATAAAATTGTTTTAATACTTTCTTAAGCATTACATGGATATAATTTAAATATTTTCTGTATTCATCTGTTTTAAAAATTATGACAGTCATTATAGGCATAATTTAATGATATTTCTGACTCTTTATTTTAACATTTACAATAATTTGGTAATCAGGCTCTGTTTACTTCATTAAATTATCTGTCTCCATTCTAGCTTTTACTGCCTATAGCATTCCCCCATAAAATAATGGCAAAACAATAATTCTTTATATTCATAATTTGGTATATTGGAAACTATACAATGTAATCCACTTCTGTACCATGATTGTTCTGAGCCTTAAGTAAAAGCATTTACCTAGACTATTTATCTTAAGCCTAAATTTCATTGAGTAGATAATTTTCTGAATTCTTGTACATTCTACACTATGAATTCTTCTACATTCATTGGCATGTTCAAATGCTACTATAAGCTTCTTCCTGCCTTATGTTTTCTCCCAATCATATATCTCAATTTCTTACTCAAATTTCCTAGTGCTAGGATTAAAGGTATGTGATACCATCTCCTGGCTCTGTTCAGGAAACATTTTTTGCACAATCTTACAAATCTATTAAGTATAAAAAAATAATGACACACACTTAAGCATCTCTTATCGGCTTGCATTTACTATTTGATGGTTAGTTTAAATTAGATTCAGTAATATGTTTAATGACCAAAAAATGTTTATAATAATTGGCTGATAAATTTATATATATATTGTAATATATATTAATTAAATATATTTAATATATATTAAAACAATCTATTAAATCTTACATATTTTTATTCATAAAGAAGTTGTATTTCATAATTATCAGGATCACCTGTTTCTGCAGTCTATGTTTTCCCTGTTATGATTCCATAAAATAATGTCTCTCTGTGTTTTACAAGCATTCTGCCACTGAGTTTTATTCATACATTAAATTTTTAACTTTTTATTATGAGACAGGATTTCACTATGTTACCAAGGCTTCCTTTGGATTTGTACTCTTCTGATTCACAAGTAATGTGATGATTTTAGGCCTGGATCAGTATAATTGGCTTTTATATTTTTATTCTAACCATTATTACAGTAGATATCAAAAATATTTCAACTTAACGTATGCACAACTTTTGTTTATATTTATCATATATCTCAATGAGCCTCAACCCATTTAAAAATCTTTCTAAAATTAGGTTTTAATGTCAAATTTTGTCTGGATTTTGAATTTTTGACTATATAGTTATTTATTATAGTTAGATAAAATAATTTATATTTCATAAGTAAGTTTCAAATTTTTATGGAATTCATTGAAATACAATCTTAGTTATCTATTCAGAAATGTACATAATATGATGGGCATTTCAGTTTCCTCATGTGCAATTCTTATATATGAAAAATAGAACATCTTGATGAGCATTATTATATAACATAGCCAAAGTACCTTTATTCTTGGGATTTTGTAATGCAGATTTATGAAAATCTGCCTTTGGATTTTTGGCAACACTTAAACTATCTCTGATTATACTAATTGGAGAGATTTGGGAAACAAAATTTGTTTCACAGAACTATTATTCCTCATCTATTGATGTCTTAAAAGTAAGAATATAATCTTATTAGTTTATGGTTCAAAAAACTACTTCCAAATATCTAAATATTTCTTGAATAAGCAATATTTATATGCAGTATCTGTATAATTTTATATATAATCTATGGCTAATCAGGTAAACAACTGTGTGTATCAACAAATTCCTTTAGCTTTTTAATGCAGTGTACATTTATTTAAAATTACACTACAAGTATTTATGAAAAAGAAGTTGATGAACTATTTAGAAAGTAATTCCATAGTGATAGGATATAATGGATCTACTACTATGTGTGTCTTTTAATTAGTAGCTTCTGATGGATTATTGAAAGATGTCTTGCTTTTTATATACCACTGTTCCTTTTTCATTCTCTATTTAATTAAAAATATGTTCAATTTCTGTCTAATAATGTCAAGTTGATATCTAGTAAAATAGTCTTCCTAATAAATATTTGAAGATGTTGTTTACATATCTTCTACAAACATAGACAGCAGTATTCTAAGTTCTTCAGCCTTTATATGCATAATTTATATGTCCATTAAATGGAAGTAATAGAGTTTATTCTTAAAATAGGAGCATTGAGAAAACTGAGCCTTCATTTATGTGTGTCTATATGTGAATTAGATGGCTCACTAAAGATTTATATGAGTGCTTTAATTTAAATGTTGTTTCTCTTCTCCACAATTATTCCTGTAGCATATTTGTTTGTAATAAGATATACTTTTTATCAAGTTTGTAATTTTACAAAAAATGCTTTCTTAAATTTTATTATGTCATTTTGGAATATTTCTTGTAACTTATTTCTGAATCTGAAGTCATTGTTGTTTTAAGTATGAGATCACATTTTACATGTTTCGATTGTTTCCCTGAATTAAGCCAAGCAGTTCCTTTGAAGTGTATAGCATGTTTACTATTACAAATTGTTACCTATTGGATTTCTCCTGTATTAATTATAGAAAAACATTGTCATTTGAAATAATAAAAACAGCAGAAAATTGACGCGGCAATGTCTTTCTGTATGCTGTGAATATCAATCTTTAAATAAAGGAGCTGTTTTGGCACATAACAGGTGCCATAGAAAAAGTAGGAGAGGAAATCACAGCATAGGTAGGAGAAGCAGGGCAGAGTCAGACAGACCGAACCAACTGCAAAAGAAGAAGAAGCATGTAAGGAACACAGGTGAGCCACGGGACATGTGGCAGACAGATTAATGGAAATGGGTTGAGTTAAGATGAAGGAGCTAACTAGAAAGGTGCCTGAGCTATAGACCAAACAGGATGAAGTAAATATAAGTGTCTGAATCATTTCTGGGGCCTGAGCAGCATCAGGCAGCTAAGCAGTCTGGGGCTGCAGGTCTGTGGGTCTGGACCTCTGGCCACCTGGGACCAAGAAACCTTAATTACAACAGAAATTACTTCTCAATATTTCCTAAAAGTAAGCACTTACCTGAAAAGCTTCAGGATCATATCTTTTTCTTTCTTATAGGGAATAGAGAAAAGTTTTGCTAATTCTGTGATTACAAAGCTTTATAATAAAAGCAAAGGACATTTTTATTACCATTACATGTATTATACCAAGATTAAAAAATCTATTTTGCATGTTAAATCTGGGTTGTATCAGTTCCTGTAAAACAAATTCTTAATTGTACCTCACCACCAATTTGTATTAATGTTAATAATAATGACAGAAAAATAAAAGGAAAGAGTATGTATTGTGTTAATAGTTATCTATTGTTGTAAAGAGACACCATGACCAACACAACTTGTAAAAGGCATAACTTCATTTGGGGTAGGACTATAGTTTTAGAGGATGAATCCATGATAATCATCATTGTTAATATGGTGGCTGATAGTGAGGCATGATGCTAGAGCATTAGTTGACAACTCCAACCTTATCAAGTTTGGAGGCAAAAGGAGTGTAAGACTGGAATGATATAAGAATTTTAGAATCTAAAAGCCTATCCTCAGTGACATACCTCCTCCAACAAGGCCACACCTCTTAACTCTTTCTAAATATTCTACCAATTGTGAAGTGATATGTCAAAAAGTCCCAAAATCATAATAAAGATGACTTTTTTGTAATTTTTTTCTTTAAAATAATAGTGAAAGTCAAATTAGTATTTCATAAGAATTTAGAACACACTGTAAAGCATTATTTCTACTTGGTATTTAATAAAAACTCAGAGCCAAATACTGTTAAAAAACTGGAATATCAAAGAGAGGAAAAAGACTGCAGTCAGTTCTAACACAGCCAACTTCTCAGGTTAAAAGCTGTCTCCAAGAATCCTTCATCTGGCTGATGGTTCCTACAGAATACCTGAATGTATGCCTACATCTACCTTAAATATCTTCTCTGCCAAGTTGTTTCACTTTTGGATTCAACTTTGCATCATAATCCTAGAGTTAGGATGAAAGGTGTGGGCTACTACTGTTTTGTTTTTAAATTTTGTACTCACAGAAATACAGAAAGTTCTCTGTCACCCGAGTGATAGGAATAAAGATGTGAGTTTTCACTTTGTCATCCTTCTGCTGGGAATAAAGTTGTTGAGGTACCACTCTCTGAACTTCATGGTTTGACTGTGGGTGATTCTTTTCTCTGATATTCCAGTCTGATTTTATTAAATATAAGAAATATTACCATATATCCCCTTTTGTGTCAAAAATAAAGAAGGTTATAACTAACATAAGAAAAATGATATATAACAGTTACAATAACTTTATACAATATATATACAAATAATAATTTTATACAATATATGCAAACAATAATTATATGAATAATATCCAGTCCATTAACAATTGACAAATCTAAAGAAAACATTCCATTATTTATCCTAATTTTGGTGAGTCCAAATAATTGTACCTAGTTGTCTTTTTATCTAAATTGTATTACTAACTGTAAACTATCATTTTATGTCTTTTAAGCTCTCACGAGAAAGCTATAACTATCTCTTCTTCAGTTCCCTCAGAGACTCTAGAAGGAAATAATATTAACTAAGAAAACAGGATGTACAAGAAAGCAACTTTCAAAAACTGTAAAAGAAAAAAAAGAGAAAAAGAAACAGTTGGCTGCCTGAACACTCACCCAAGTTTCTTCTGTATCATTGACACATTCTCCTTTGGTTTACAGGCCTAGTATATCTGACAGTTGTCTCTGTGAAGCATGATATTCTCAAAGATCTTCCAACCTTGTCTTTGTAAAGTTTTATAGTTCTATTTTTATGTGTCCTGATTTTTCATTTTGAGCATCATACTGTCAGCAGTCAAGGAAAGAACAATTTCTTGCCCAGTGGCTAGCTTTTTCCAAAGACAAGGTCAACTCCATGCGGACTTACATCAAAGTCTATAATCTTCTCTAAAGTACATTGTTACTGCTAGGAGTAGATGTATCATTTTCATAAAAAAAATAACCTATGTTTTTTAAATATCTTAAATCCTATATTCTGTATATAATTGAAGTCTTTAAAGAACTGTTCATCTACATTATATCTGTTTGACCTTAAAAACATCTAATATGACTATAAGTTTGATTGTAATATCTAAATACTAACTTGTATTTTTATATCCTAATTAGTAGGTATGACTGTTTCAAGGACTAACAATTTGTATTAAATTGTTCAATGAATTTCATAGGTTCAATACCTTGAACAAGCATAGATATATGTACAGTAACAAAATTAAAATGAAATTTATAACATTATACACAATTTGTTTACAATATACAAAAAATATAATCCAATGTAAAATACTATAAAGTTGTAATTGCTTTTTAAAAGACCTGCACCCCAGAGCCCTTAGCCACCAACCCCTGTTCAGGCCCCAAAAAAATGTCTCAGAAGCTTATATTAACTTCATGCTGTTTGGCCTATGGCTCAGGCCCATTTCTAGCTAGCTCTTACATCTTAAAACAACCCATTTCTATTAATCTATCTGCCACATGGCCTGTGGCTCACCTGTGTTCCTTACATGCTTCTTCTTGGGTGGGTGGCTCAGTCTGTCTCTGACTCCGCCCTGCTCCTCCTACCTATGCTCTGATTTCTCCTCCTATTTTCTCTATGGTGCCTGTCATGGCCCAAAACAGCTCCTTTATTTAAAGATTGATATTCACAGCATATTCACAGCATAGAAAGACATTCCCAAATCACTTCCCCTTTTCTGTCTAATAAAAAAGGAAGGCTTCAATTTTATCAACACAATATTACATATAACAAAACAGCTAACAAGCAAGAATTACAGTTACATCATCTAGTCTATTCATACTTAGCAAAATTAAAGAAAATACTCTTATCATTTAACTTGTCTTTATGAATCTAAACTTTCATATCCAATATACCTTTCAAATGACTAGGATAAACTATACCTATAACTATCTAATCTTCAACTACATCAAAGACCACAGATGGATATATTTACCAAAGTAAGCCAGAAGTGCAAGTAACTTCCAAAATCTACAAATGACAGAGATGACACCTATCTGCCTGGACAATCACCCAAAGTTCCTTTATAAAGTTGGGGCATCCATTTTCAGCCTACAGGCCCAGAGTCTCTTTTTATTTCAGCGAAGCAGGAAATTTACTCTGCCAATTCTGGTATACTTCATCAGACAATTCTCCTTGAGTCCTGAAGAATATCTAACAGTTTTCTCTGCAAAGCAGGAACCTGAATGACCATCTCGGCTTGTTCTGCCAAAGTTCAGAGGTCATCTTCCTATGGAACCTGCATGTCCATTTTAAACAGCATACTGTCAAGCAGTCAAAATAAGAACAGGTTCATGTCCAGTGGCTAACTGATCTCCATATGGAGTTTCTTTGATGCCCATTTTTTTCTTAAAGTAAATTGTTGCTGCCAGGAGCAGACCTATGTCACTGTCCAGAACAGTCTAAGTTCTTAAAACAGTTTAAATGCCATATTCTGTAGGTCTTAGAAGTGTTTGAAGATTACCTATCTAATTGAATTATATCTCTGTATACCTAAAAATATAACTAACATGCATTTCTTAATTATACATTACAATTTTAAATATGTTACATAAACTATATCTTAAACAAGAGTAGAAAAATACATACAGCATAAGACAGAGAATTGGCCTTAAATTTGTATCAATAAACCAAAATCATACCAATCTAAAACATTTTGAGATTAGCAGCTGATTTCCTGATCTAAGTAAGTTCAATAATCTAACTTTTCAAAAAATCATTCATATACCATATCCCCCTTTTCTTCTTAGAAAGAGATTGCCTATGACCATTAACCATTTATAATGAAAACAAACATTTATAAGCATTATTTTGGGAATTTGGGCGTAGTTTTCCATTACTACTTCCTGCTGATTAAGGATGTTGACAATCTCATGGGTTCTTAAGACTGGATCATAGTCTGTAGCCCTGAAGCTGATATGGCCATCTCTTCTTATCAGAGGATTTTTTTCAGGTGGTCTTGGTTGATGAAACCATATTTGCCGGGCAGGAATCCACAGGTTCTCATCTTCTGTGGAAACAAAAGCAGAACTCTTCCAAAGCAATAAAGTCTTAGTCAGAAATTTCAAAATCAAAATACCTTTAAAATATATATTGTTGTTTAACTTAGTAGCCTTTGCATTTGCAGTCCATTGTCTTTCTGCAGTTAGCTCATTAACAGTTAAAAAATTAAAAGAAAACACAATAACAACCAAAATCCAGATTTTGTGTCTATTTTCCATCTTTACATGGCTTATTATATTTTTTATTACTCTATTTCTCTTTTAAAAGATTTTTTCTATCCTTTTTTTCTCTCTGAAGCCTATTTACCTTTTACACACATTGTAATCTGTTTAAAGGTTTTTCTTTTTCATCTGAATCTGTTTTATTGTAAATCCTTAATCATCTTTCAACCAGAAGAACTTTAAAAATATACTCTCTTAAAGAGCTGTATAGTTTTTGCAGATAAAGCTGAATTAGTAAGATCTCTTAAAGTGACCAGGACCATGTCTATTTGTGCCCAGCAAACAGAGCAAACCCAAGAAAATGCTTCTACTAAGTAACCGTCTTTGTTTTCTTTTTGTTCAAAATAAATAGAAACCTTAAATAAATCACATGCTACTGAGTCTTCTGTGAGTCTTCAGGAACCGGCCTGATTGCATCTTACACTCCTGTCACCAGTCTACCATTGGCATTTTGAATGTTACCCGGAGGCCATACTTTCTCTGTACAATGACTCACTTCAGATACGCAATTTGGAAGCTGCTTTGGTTGAGTTTCTGTGAACTAGAACCCTTTTTAAACTTTCTCAGGCTTTAAGTGGATATTTGCCCCACATTGGTGCCCTCTGTTACAATGTGGTTTCTCGGTCCCCAGAGGCCAGAGGTCCAGACTCACAGACCTGCAGCCCCAGACGCCTTAGCTGCCCACCACTGTTCAGGCCCCCAAAATGACACAGATGCTTATATTAACTTCATGCTGTTTGGCCTATGGCTCAGGAACATTTCTAGCTAGCTCTTATATCTTCAATCAGTCCATTTCTATTAATCTTTCCTGATACGTGGCCCATGGCTCACCTGTGGTCCTTACATGCTTCTTCTTGGGTGGCTGGCTCAGTCTGTCTCTGACTCTGCCCTACTCCTCCTACCTATGCTTTGATTTCCCCACCTACTTTTTCTATGGTGTTCATCATGGGCCAAAACAGCTCCTTTATTTAAAGATTGCTATTCACAGCATATTCACAGCATATAAAGTCATTCTCATATCATCTACTCATATCTTATATTAGTATCACCCTTTTATTTCCTCTTTTGAACAAGAACTCTGAATCTAATCTTTCTTGCTTAACTTTTTCTAACCATAACCAATAACAATTTTAACCAGTTAAAATAAACAATATCAATCATTCATAACCCATTGAAAGATGAAAAACTATCCACCCCACCTCTTGAAAATGTTGGTGCTATGTTCATAAATTTACTTTCTGCTGTCTGGGGGTGATGGCATCTTTAGGTGATCCTGAAAAAAAGTTTTGTTAATTATCATGTCCTGGAATAGGTAGCTGTATCATTTGTCATCCAGTCTCTGCATAACTGGAAAGTTTAGGGCTTATCTCAAGTCCTGTCCAGAGTAGTCTGTAAAGCTGTTTCATCTCAACAAGCCATCTAAAAATTGTCCTGAGCAGGGTGTTGTTCAAATCTGATCTTTGGTTGGTGTTTGTCAGCCTAGTGGCTTTGTTATAGTCCACTTTAAATCATTGTTATGGGGTCCCATCTTCCTTTTGAATATTTCAAATTTTGCAATTATACATTGTAATGGTTCACCACAGAAAACTGATAAGAAAATAAAACCTAACACCATGTAAAAGAAGCTAAATAAAACCTTTATAGAATTAATTAATATTCTATATACATACCAATATCATGCAAAACATTATGAATGTATATATATGCATATATATAATATTTATTATAAACATTTATTCAGCATAAGATTAGTAACAATAGGATAGTCTTATATATTCATTCTTCTGTCCCATTTCAGGTGGCTCTTCTGATATGATACAGAGATTTTTCATTTTCCTTTAACAAGCATGCTTCAGTTTAGAGAAAGAGAGAACCACACTTCAAATCCAAAGCCATGTTTAATTTATAATTGAAATGGGACTTCACCTTCTCTTACAGATAGACAAATACATATTAAGCAATGAGATTTTATTCTATTGAGTATACTTGTCCAATATTTCTTTGCTTATAAATTTTTCTGGGTAACATTCCCTTCTGCTTTATATATCTAGATGTCCAAGGTCTCTTAACTTCTTGAAGATTGGTATTTCTAGTTTTATGTAATGACAGAAATAAAAACCTGCTACAACCCTTCATTTTTCTTACAATTGTTACATGGGTGGATGAACCATCATTTCTCATTTGCATGAAGCTTTTTCAATTCAAATCAAGTTTTTATTAATTAATTTTGATGGTACATATAAATTTTCTTAATCTGCAGAACTAAAAGTAAAACCACTTCCCCAATATAGCACAGATCATGACTTCCATTATGAGGTCAGAATATATTTGAGGTTGGCAGGCTGATTTAGCTTAGCAATTTTTTTCTATAGTCCAATGCTTTTCAACAGCTGTTCGTCCTTTCTCATTAGCATTGAGAAAATTCAAAGTTAATAAAATATTATGTAGTCTATTTCTGGGGTGGGGGTTGTTACTCTTTTCTGTGTATTTAACATATCCTTTAGAGTTCAGTTTGATCTATAGCTGCTTGCCCTGTGGTATACATGAAATATGCTCTAAATTATAATAGACAAAAAGTAGTTTCATTTTGTTAGACACATATGCTGGAGCATTTTTAGTCTTAATCTGTACAGGTATTCCCATGATGGTCACAACTTATAGCAAATGTGTAATACAGGAATTAGACTTTTCTGAACTCAAAGTAGTTTCTCATTGAAATCCTCAAAATATAGCTATTGTATGATATACATTCCTTAATTTTCTAAATCTTGTCAAATGAAACATATCTACCTGCCAAATTTCATTTCTATGTATACCTTTAAAATTACTTCTACTGATAATTGAGTTTGGTTATAGAAGGAACAGGTGGGACATCTTTTTACTCTTTTTGGCTTGTTGCCAAATGAGAAAGAATTTTTTTTAAACCTTCGCTATTGACATGGTATTTTTATGAAACGCTGAGGCCTCTAGTATATTTCCTATCAATTTATTAATTTCATCACTACTTTGTGATAGAGAAGCTGACCAACACATATGGGATCAGACCTTATATAGAAAGGATGATTTCTTATTATGAATATTTCTTGTAGCAAAATAAATAATTTAGTTCTGACTCATCTTTAATAAAACCAGCAGTTTCAATGGTAAAACAACTCATGCATACTGAAAGTCAGTAACTAGGTTAAGATGTTTTATAAAATCTAATAGTACCATAATGATAGCATATAATTATGACTTTTGAACAGAAATGTATGGTCTCCAGTAATTGCTGTATCCCACACAACACAAGATGAATCCAATTAGTTTTCTTTACAAATTCAGTTCCTTTGCTTTGAGGATATCTGCTGTTAATCTCTTCCAAAAAATTACTACAAGCTTTTTGCTAAGGTTTAATATCTTCCCTTAATTGGTCAATTATTTATTAGGTAAAGGTACAACAATTTATGCTGGGTCTATTCCTGTCAATTGATGAAGTTTTAATTTTACTTTAAAAATTAAAACAGAAATATTTTCTACATATATCTTTAATTTCTTACTCAGTTTATGTGGTAGAAATATCCATTCCAATATAATTTTTCCTTTGCATTAAAATTCTTGTAGAAGAATGCTTAGAGAGTAATATAAACAGAATGCAATTAAGGTCATATGGTTCACATGTGCATTCTGTAATTTCTTTTCTGAAGAACCAATTGTCTTTCAGATACAGATGATAATGATCTATGACTATTTAAGCCCATGTCATCATTTAAGGTTTTGAACAAATTATCCAGTTCATCACTTTATTCCAATCATGGTTCATAAACTGGTAATGTTTCCTAAAAATCTTTGGAAATCATTAAGTGTCCACAATCTATCTCTCCTGATTTATACATTTTTGTTGTTTTGTTGACCTATTTTGTATTCTAAATAATTAATGGAATCTCCTCTTTGTATTTTTTTCAGGAGCAATGTGTAATTCCCAAGCAGGCATTTTTTTTTGTTTCTTCAAACATTTTTTCTAAGGTATCTATCTTTAAATCAGCCAACAAGGTATCATCAATGTAATGGTAAATCATATATTGTCAAATTTTCTATGTATCACTTCTAATGGCTTTTAAAAAATAAATTTAGTTATTTAACATTTAAAGAGGGAGAACCCTCCATTGATATCTATTTATAGGCTGATAATTATTATAAGTGGGCAATGTGAAGGAAAAAATTTTTGGCCTGTTCTTTTAGAGGTATTTTTAAAAATAGTCTTTTGAATATTATAGCTATAATAGGCCATTCTTTATGTAAAAGAGAAAGCAAAGGAATTCAAGATTGTAGAGAGCCCATTTGCCTGGATCACCTTGTTCATCACTCTTGGATCTGTTATCATTCTCTGTTTTCTAGATTTCTTTTTAATAACAAATACAGGAAAATTCCAAGGGCTGTTTGACTCTTCAATATGCTGAGCATTTAACTGCTCTTATACCAACTGTTCTAAAACGTGCAATTTCTCTTTGCTAAAGGCCACTGATGAATCCATATAGGCTTATCTGTTAACCATTTTAGAGGTAGTACTGTGGATGCATTGGAAAGATCAATAGCTATTGTGCCTTGTTTTACTACTACCTGAATTTTTGGTGACTATTTCTCATAATACCGTCTATAGTTTCTTCCAGAAATATATGCTAGTTTATGTGTTTAGAGGAATGATAATCTGAGTATTTCATTGTTGTAATTAGTCTTGTCCCCCTAAATTCATAGCAATGTTAGCCACATTTGTTTTTAATTTTCCTTTCTGTCCTTCTGGCCCTATACATCCAAGCCACTTTGAACTCTGTTTTATCTGGTATAACATCCCAATTCACAAAAACTGAACATTTAATTCCTGAAGAATCAAATTTGAATGCTAAGATTCTGGTAAAATTTTTATTATATCCACCCCTGTATTCACATTCACTAAACCATCAATTAAAAAAACATCATTTGTTTGTATTTTTAACTTTGGTCTTTGTTAATTTATAGAAGTTTGCCAAAATATCTGCTTTATTGTTTTTCTTGAGTTTTTGTTGTTGTTGTTGTTTTCTTTTCTACATTTTCTAACATCCAGAGTAGTATTTTTTTTGTTTGTTTTTCGTTTTTTTAGTATAGTTTTTTTTTTTTTTTATTAATACAATTTCTCTGCAAAGTTGCTTCCTTCAAGCTGGAAGGGTAAGACTGAACTGGATTTTATATGATGGCTCTCAAAAGTCCCCTTAGGACATTTCCTGAAGGCAAAAAGTTACCTTGTGGCCCTCATTGACCTGCACTCATTAATTCAATACCCCCTAGCCACATCATCTGCATACTCTGGAGTGGTGGGACATTCTCTTAACATTGTTCCTAACAAAGATACTGTTTCTGAAAATGCCTTATCTACAATTTCTTTTTATGTGACTTTGCCTTCCACAATCGCAACATTTAAAATTTTTTTCCTTATATCTCTAGAAAGAACCTCACTGACCCAGTTATCATCACAATTACAATGTTTTAAATTAATTGTATCAGAAATCCAGTTTTGCAAAGGTGCTAACCTTGCTTTTATTGGTTTAATTATTTTTAGCCATTGTAAGTTAGCATTTTCAAAAACATGGATTCAATTATAATTGCCTAGCTTCTGAATCTGGGACCATTCTGTTTACTGCTGCAGTTAATCTCTGCAAATAATAAGTAAAAGTTACTTTGGGCCTTGAATTATTTTTATGAAGGATTCAATTTTCTTTCTTAATTCTTCCATCCTATCCAATGTATTTATTGCTGCCACTTGGCATAAATACACAGTATATTCATCATATAGTGTTACATTAGGTTTCTGACCCAGATAGCTTCACGGTTTGGACCCACCCTTCACTGCTTATCTTGCCCAGCAATCCCTAATATAACAGATGGTGCACCATGTTGGGCACCATATATTACAATGAGGTTTCCAACCCGGCTAGCTCAATGGTTTGCTCCCATCCCCTGCTGCTTATCTGGACCATATACCCCAAAGTCACAACAATTTATACAGACACTTCTATTAACTTCATGCTGTTTGGCCCATGCATTAGACACATTACTTGCTAGCTCTTACCTATTAACCCATTTTCATTACATTAATCTGTCTGCCACATGACCTGTGACTCACCTGTGTTCACATGTTACTCCTTTAAATGTCTAGCTCAAACTGTTTGTGACTCTGCCCTCCATCTACCTATTCTTAATTTCCCACCTACTTTTTCTACAGTGTCTGTCATGGGCCAAATAGTCCTTTATTTAAAGATTTATATTCACAGCATATGGAAAGGCATTCCCAAGTCAGTATAGTGATTGTTTTTCTACATCAGCATAATCTCTCTTCCCAAGAAGTTAGTCTTTGGAGATTTCTATTCCTCTATCTCTGCTTCTTTGTTCTATTGTTTTACCCTGCTCCATCTACTATGTATTCCACTGTAAAAGAGGCCTAGCCCTAGCCTCCAAAAAAGTAGTAACCATATCTAACCAGTCCTTAGGATTATTTGGTTACATGTTGACTAGAAATTTAACATTTGTTTTACAAATGGTGAGTGCATACAATAGGTGACAACTGTTTCTTTACTCTTCTTAATTCTAATATTTCTAACAGAGCCTAACCAACTCACTTCTGTACAATTTTTTTTAACCATTTTCTGATTTCTTTAAAGTTACTGGATATACTAATGTTGGCCCTTTGATTGTTTTAGGCTCTTTGTGTAATCTTATAAGACAATGTTGAAATTAGTTCTTCATATTTCTCTGTTTGGGTTTTAATATGTTTGTGGATCCTTCTTTACAAGCTTGTCTAAGATCTTCTTAGCATTCATATTAACTTACTTTTTAAATATTAAACAGAAATAATCAAACCAATAATATTCATAATAACCAATATGATAAATGTTATGTTGATAATCCCATCTACCTTATTTATCTTTTCTGGTGTTGAAATGGGGTTTCTTGGTCCCAGGCAGCCAGAGGCCCTGACCCACAGACCAGCCACACCAGACCCCTTATCCACCAACTGCCAATGCTCAGGCCCCCAGAAATGAATCAGACGCTTTTATTAAGTTCATGCTATTTTTCCTATGGCTCAGGCACATTGGTAGCTAGCTGTTACATTTTAAATCAACCCATTTCTATTCATCTGTCTGCCACGTGGCCCTTGGCTCACCTGTGTTCCTTACATTTTGCTCCTTGGGCGGCTTGCTCAATCCCTTGACTCCACCCTACTTCTCCTACCTATGACCTGATTTCTCCTCCTATTTCTTCTATGGAGCCTGTCATGGCCCAAAACAGCTCCTTTATTGAAAGATTTATATTCACAGCATACAGAAAGGCATTCCCACATCACTTCCACCTTTCTGTCTAATCAAAAAGGAAGGTTTCAATTTTAACATAGCAAAATTACATATAACAAAATAGTCATCAAGCAAGAATTACAGTATAACATATAGTTTATTTGTATTTAGCAAAATTAAAGAAAATACTCTTATCATCTTCCTTATCTTTATGAATCTAAACTTTCATATCCAATATACCTTTCAAATGACTAGGATAAACTATACCTATAACTAATCTTCAACTACATCAAAGACCACAGATGGATATATTTACCAAAGTAAGCCAGAAGTGCAAGTAACTTCCAAAATCTTCAAATGACAGAGATGACACCTATCTGCCTGGACAATCACCCAAAGTTCCTTTATAAAGTTGGGGCATCCATCTTCAGCCTACAGGCCCAGAGTCTCTTTTTATTTCAGCGAAGCAGGAAATTTACTCTGCCAATTCTGGTATACTTCATCAGACAATTCTCCTCGAGTCCTGAAGAATATCTAACAGTTTTCTCTGCAAAGCAGGAACCTGAATGACCATCTCGGCTTGTTCTGCCAAAGTTCAGAGGTCATCTTCCTATGGAACCTGCATGTCCATTTTAAACAGCATACTGTCAAGCAATCAACATAAGAACAGGTTCGTGTCCAATGGCTAACAGATGCCACAAAGAAACTGATCTCCATATGGAGTTTCTTCGATGCCCATTTTTTTCTTGAAGTAAATTAGTGCTGCCAGGATCAGACTTGTCTTACTGTCCAGAAAAGTCTAAGCTCTTCAAACATTTTAAATGCCATACTCTGTAGGTCTTTGAAGTGTTTGAAGATTGCCTATCTAATTGAATTATATCTTTGTATACCTAAAAATCTAACTAACATGCATTTCTTAATTATACATTACAATTTAAAATCAGTTACATAAACATCATATCTTAAACAAAAGTAGAAAAATACACATAGCATAAAAAAATTGACCTTAAATTTGTATCAATAAACCAAAATCCATATCAAGGTAAAACATTTCAAGATTAATAGCTGATTTCCTGATCTAAGTAAATTTAATAATCTATTTTTTAAAAAAAATTCATATATCATATCCCCCTTTTTCTTCTTAGAAAGAGATTAACTATAACTATTAACCATTTATAATGAAAACAAACATTTATAAGCAATATTTTGGAATTTGGGCATAGTTTTCCATTACTACTCCCTGCTGATTAAGGGGCATTGAAGATCTCATGGTTGTTGAGACTGGATCAGTCTGCAGCCCTGAAGCTGATATGGCTATGTCTTTCTATCAGAGGTTTTTTTTTTTTTTTTTTTTTTTTTTTTTTTTTTTTTTTTTTTAAGGTTGTCTTGTTTGATGAAACCATATTTGCCTGGAAGCAATTCACAGGTTCTCATTTTCTTTGGAAACAAAAGCAGAACTGTACGAAAACAATAAATCCTTAGACACAAATTTCAAAATTAAAATACCTTTAAAATATATATTCTTGTTTAACTTAGTAGCCTTTGCATTTGTAATCCATTGTCCTTTTGTAGTTAGCCCATTAACAGTTAAAAAATTAAAAGAAGACACAATAACAACTAAAATCTAGATTTTGTGTCTATTTTCCATCTTTACGTGGCTCATTATATTTTTATTTCTCTTTTTCTCTTTTTAAAGACTTTATCCTCTTTCTTTCTCTTTGAAGCCTATGTACCTTTTATACACATTGTAATCTGTTTACAGGTGTTTTTTTCATCTGAATCTGTTTTATTGTGAATCCTTAATCTTCTTTCAACCAGAAGAGCTTTTATAATACACTCTCTTAAAGAGCTGCATTGTTTTTTCAGATTAGGCTGAAGCAGTAAGTTCTCTTAAAGGGACCGTGTCTCTATTCATGCCAGCAAACAGAGCAGACTAAAGAAAATGGTGCTACTAAGAAACCATCTTTGTTTCCTTTTTGTTCAAAATAAATAGAAACCTTAAATCAGTCACATGCTACTGAGTCTTCAGTAAGATTTCAGGAACCTGCCTGATTGCAGCTTACACTCCCTGCTACCAGTTCACTGGCACCAATTTGAATGTGATCCTGGTGCCACCCTTTCTTCGTACAATGACCCACATTGTTTACATAATTTGGAAGCTGGCTTGGCTCAGTTTCTGTGATCTAGAACCCTTTCTAATCTTTCTCAGAATTTTAGTGAATATCGACCCACATTGGATACCATCTGTAGGCGGAGTTTTACTTACAAGGCACCAGTCCAAGATTAATATTTATTAAAATATAAACCAACACTCACGATACAGGTAACAGCTTATAGTGGAGCCTGAACAGGGACTAGAGTCTGGAATGATGGATGATGGATTCCAAACCTGTCTCTCCAACTGCCAGGAACCAGGCAAAACAGCTTTTCAGGGTCCCAGCAGCCCCTTGTCAATGGGGTTGGCCACACCCTCTTCAGGGGCCCAGGACCCTGGGTAAGCATCCTCTGATCTTATCAGGTGACACCTGAATCCCATCACATTCTGGTTCTTGTTTCAAATCATCTAGAGTAATAACAAAGAAAGACCTACCAGCTTTCATTGTCTTAAACAAATTTCCCATTTATGAAAACCCAGTTCACTCACCAAACTTGTTGTCAGTGATTATGCAGATGACTGTGATATATATCAACTACCTAGTATGGTAGCAGCATTAGGAGGGGTCTAAGAAGAAAGAAAAAAGCTCACAACCCACCCGAAGAATGAGGCTACTGTCTGGAAAACATACCCATGTGAATGTGGAAAAAACAAAACAAAACAAAACAAAAACAAACAAACAAACAAACCTCATGTGGCTTGCTCTGCCTAAACCTTGAGTCTAACTCCTAATAGAAAGCCCAGCTAGCCAGTAATTACTCCTTGGGGCCACCACGTGGTGCTTTTGCTGGCAAGCAGCTTTTTGGTTTTTTTCCAAATTTGTGCTTCAAAAATTGAGCACCAAGTAAAGTACAAATTCTAGTCAGTATTTAATAATGAAAACTAGAGCCACATAATGGGAAAAACCTTGAATATCAGAAAGTCCATTCTCACCTGGCCAATCTCTCAGGGTAAAAGCTATCTTCAAGTGTTATTCACCTGGCTGTTTGCTTTTACAGAGTACCTGAATGTCTGCATACATCTACCTTAAAGATCTTCTCAGCCCACTCATTTTACTTCCAGGTCCAAATCTGCATCCTAAAGTTAAGATTAAAGGTTTGAGCTACAACTGCCTTGTATTTAGGCTTTAACTCACAGAAATAGAGAAACATCTGTCTCCTAAATTATGGGATTATAGACATGAGTTACTACTTTGTTATTCCTCTGCTGTAATTAGAGGCATGAGTTGCCACTTACTGAACCTCAAGACTTGACCATGGGTTATTCTGTTCTTTGATATTCCAGGATGGTTTTATTAAATATAAAATTTATCAAAATATCACCACAACAATGGATGGATAGTATAAGAATAGGCAGTATTCTATTTATGAGGTCAGCTCAAAATAAAATTAAAGTCAAATAATGAATAAAATGCTATATATTCCTTTATAATTTTTGCAATATAAGGTCTTTTCTTCTCACATTTGTACAATGTGGTTAAAATTATTCAACAGCAGAGAACATTGTATTGCTACATTGTACCTAATATAATTTAAGATCATCACAATAAATTATACCTTTATAATTATGATTCTGATAGTTTGTATTTTTATAAAAACCAAAGAAGACAGTGTCCATATGAGAAAAAATATAAGAAATGTAAGAAAGTTATGTTTAATAATGAATAAAAGAATTGGTGAAGAGAATAATTTATCACAGAAACTTTAAAAGCAGATATCTAAAAGTTTCCATGTTACTATACAAATTTTATCCATGTTGATAATTAAATATAAAAGTAGTAACACAATTCCCATACTATAATTTTTTTGGAATGACATTTGAACAAAGGATACAGGGAAAGTAGTATGGTACATAAACATTGTCTTCTTTAATAATCCCATGACATAAAATAGGCAATTTACATGTAGATATATTGGAGATTACCTTCTCAAGTTATTCTCAGTTTTAGTGGTATTTATGATCATTATCATTTTGCTCCAATGATGTTTTTACATGATATTCTTGCATTTATTTATCTATATAAAAATATTGACTTCATAAAATGCTCTGAGTATATAAATGAATAATAAAACTTTTTGGTAAAATCTAGAATATTCCAGGACTGGAGGGGTCCCTTATCTATTGAAATCATACAGTGTTTTTGCAGAGGACCTAAATTTAGTAGCTAGTAGCCATGGCAGGTAGCCTGTAACTGATTATAACTATAGCTCCAAAGGATGTAACTTCTTGCTTCTGAGGTTACCTGAAATCATATATATATATATATATATATATGATATACATACATACATTCACATAAAGAAAAGCATAAAAAGTTATGAACAAACTAAAAATACACATTTTTAAAACTCTGTAATATTTATTGATTTGATTGTACACTAAAGTAGTTTTATTTTAAAAATACTTTGAAGTAGTAGTGTTTTCTTTTTGATGTTGTTTAAACTGAAGTATAATATAATCTATCACATATAAATTTTCACAAAATATACTATGTAATTTAGGATTAACTATTTTTTAATATTCAAAAGAAATATCCCCGGATAAAATACAGATTATTTAGGATTTAATAATAGAAATATAAAATGTTGTGGAAAAGTTTTATTCTACAGCTTTAAGCTTTCTATATAAAATGAGAAAATATAAATAGTTATTGTGAAAGGCATAGAAATAGCAATTGAGTCTTATTTTCTATATATTCAATGTTTGCTTTTTCTTATTATCTCAGTTCTCTCTCCTCACATTTGTATCCAAATATTTATATTAATAAAGGCAAACAGAATAAAAGTTTTTCTTAGTTTGGTAAATATAATGTCCTCATAATTTGTGTGGTAACAAATGTATATGGTGCATACTAATAGAAATAGCCTATAATATTTACTCTTCAGGGAGATGACATCTGAACAGGAAATATGGTTCTTATAGTCAAGTGTCAAGTATTGTCAAGAGATGAAGCGAGAACTACAGGAGCACTAAGAGATAGAGCTTTAAATTTTAATGGCGAAAGGTTCATAAAAGATCAGCATCTGAGTTGTTGTTGAACAAGTACATAAGTGTATGGTGGATTGGGAGAAAAAATGACATTTCAACAAGGCTGAAAATATAAAGGCATAATATCACTGAATGTGTGGAGAGAATAATAAATAATTTAAATTTATCTAAACCTTGGCTACACTTAAGAATATATTGACATAGATAGTATGGGGGATTCATGTATTGACATATTGTATTGTAACTCATCCTATGTGTATATTAAAGTTATTTTGGATCACATGGGGGACACAAGTTTGTATGAAAAAACTAATGTGCTATGTGGATTTTTTTTAAAAGTAAGAAAGGAAAGAAGTGGAAATAAAACTACTGTCAGTAAATCCCCAGTTGTCTTCACCTTTACTTATAGTAAAGTATCTTCAAAAGAAAAATTTCATTGTAGTTTTTGTAATTAGGAAACAATGTTATATATTTTGACCATTTTTTACCTGATAAATTAAATCAGAGAATTTATGCAAGTACAAATGAATACATGAAACAATTAAATTTAACTACAACTAAATATTTAAGAACCAAGAATTTCAGAACAGTACATGTCATTTTTTAGACTAACTTTCTGCTTTCTAATCTAGCTGAAATTGCAGATATTACTGATTTATTCCCTTGCTTTAGTTACTGTACTGTTGTAACTGAGCCTTGAAAGTATAAATCCCATAACTTGCTCATGTTGATTTTCCAGATAGATTTTACAATTTTCTTTGTATTGTCTTTGTCTGTAGGGATTTTTTGCAAATCCATGTCTTCTCAAAGGTAATTCTTTTATGCAATATGTATGAAGGTACTCTTATTTCTGTAACTGAGAGCAGAATTATAGTGTTATAGATAGTACATCTGGCTATTGTACTTATCTAAATATTTTCTAATTATCTCACTATTTGCATTTTACTTGCACATTATTCAATTTTCCTAACACCAGTATTTTTCAAAATCAGTTTATTATATAAGACAAATTAGAGAAGCATGAAATATACATATTTTAAAAAGCAACTGAGTAAAACTGTTAGTAGTTTTAGGAGTTCCAGTATATTCACTGAAGACTGACTACTTTGGCAATCAGTTAGAGGTAAATTAACTATTCCAAAATTTAGACAAAGCAGTAAAAACAATAAAATGTTAAATATTTATGAGAAATACTGATAATAACATTTGTTTCACAATATAAAAATATCCAAACAAGATATTTTAATAAAATTGATTAGATGTAGACGGTTATTTGAGGCTATTCTTTATTATCCTCTAAGGGATACCACAATGTCAAAAATATAAATGCACACATATTTGCATTGGCTTAACTGTACACAGAGAAGAAACAGGAGAATACATTAGAAACAAAATAAAGCACCTATAAATTCTTCATGTAAAATAATAAAATAGATATATAAAAGGAACCTGAGTAAATTAGAAATCCTCCAGACAATTCATTCTAAGAGAAAATTTGTGTAACTCCAATTGAAATAAAAGTACTGAGAAAAAGAAAAAAAGATACATCAGAAAATTTTTCTTCATCTACATATACACTGGATATTTATCTATCATTTTATATGTAATCTACTATGGACAGTGGGATTCAATCTCTCCTACTTTTTCAGTTTTTATGGTTACATTGAAGCACAAGTAAAACATGGACATGAGCTATGCATTCATTTTCTTCACTATATAGCTTAGCACTGGGATTAGTGACTGCTGAATAGCTGTGTGACTCTTTATATAATGATTTTGCTGTTCTTAGAAGAAATGCTGTGATTAATCTCAGAATAGAACAGGAAGATTTGTTTCACATCAACAGATTGTCCAGTTCCTTGATATATGTACCAGGATTTTTGACATCCACTATACAACATGATTATTGTTTGTGATTTGGTCCAGAAACAGATGTTGAACATAATATTCTAGTCATTGAATCTTCTACACTCAATTTGTTGATACCTCTGTGTTTTTGCAAGTTTTTATTAATTATAACACATAATTCAGACTTATCCTTGCTGAATTTCTTGGTTCCTTTTTTTGACAATCTCAGGCGTCACCAGAGGCCAAATCACAACTATCTAGAGGTCAAGGGCAATGATGATGTGGGAAAGAAGATGGCAGCCACCTCTCTTGCAGCAATGAAGAAAGAAAGTACTGTTTCTACTTTTGACTAATACATGCACATACACACTATATATCCATTTATTTTATATATTACATAATTTTCTTCTATTAGTGATAAGCCCAAAACTAGCATTTATGGCTGGAGTATGACAGCCATATGGCTTTAAGGCTTCAATGATGGTAGAAAGACTGCAAGTGCAATTTCAAATTACATTTCAAATATATTACTTTAGATTTTTCTTATGTTAATGTAATATTTATCCAAATTAATAAGCACATTAAGTAAATATCAGCACTATTAAGTGAATTTAAAGTTATATCACATTTTATGTAGTGCTAGCTTCTAGGATTTGTCAAATATTTACTGTGAAAGGTAAGATAATTAATATACTTCATTTGTAAGGCATACAGCTCTGATACAGATACATGATTCTTATTTTGTTGTGTGAAAACCATTGTGAAATAAATGGGTATGTCTGTTTTCCAATAAAATCTTATTTACAAAAAGAAATAGCAAATCATATTTGACCTTTGGTCTATAATTTACTAATCTCTGTTCTAAAAAGCTAATCCTGTTAGTGATAAGTGCTAGTGACTAAATAAGAGAAGCTTAAAGGGCAAGAAATAAAAAGGTGTCCTAATCATCATCATTATTAATAAACAGAAGGAATATACCATCTTAGTGAAAACATTCTGTGTTACTTAATTGAATCTTTTTGACACTATTGCCATGTAAAAGAAATGATGCCAGCTATGTTCTACATGGTTCTCATGCATTTTAGTTTAATTTCTGTTGCTGTTATAAGAGTAAAGTGGAAAGGGGGATTATTTTCATCTTATTATTCCAGATTATATATAGTCCCTTAATGTGTGGAAATCAAGCAAGAATTTTAAGCATTTTGTCACAAATAAGTCAAGAGTAAAGAGAAATGAGTACACAAACACTCACTTCTTTGCTTGCTCTCAGCTTGATTTCTCTAGTCTTATACATCTCAGGACAGCCTTGCCCAGAGAATGGTGTTGCTCATAGTGCGTTTCACCTTTCTACACCAATGGACTTAATTATGACAGTCTTCCATAGACATGCTTACAGGCTAATGCAGATGATACTAAATTGTATAATGCTAGCAATTAATGACTATATGTGGTTTTCTGTTTAGAACACCAATTATGTGTGACCCACCAGCCAATGCCCAAGTAACATCCTAAAATTTGTATGGATTTGGAGAATATCCTTCTGAGTAAGGTATCATAAGCCCAGAAAGATAGACATAGGATGTATTCACTCATATGTGGATTTTAGACAAAAAGCAAAGAATACTCAAGCTGCAAACCACAAACCCTGAACATCTTCGGATCAGAAGGAACTTAAGAGAAACATCCAGAGATTGCCCTAGGAAGAGCAAATAGAGAAGAGCACCTTAGAAAGTGGGATCATAATGGCTTGCAGCCAAGAAGAGATGGGAACAAATCATGAGAGAAGGAGATGATTGAGTGAGAGGAGCAATGAAGAGGGAGAAGAAAAGAAATGTATATCTCAATAGAGGAAGCCAATGTAGCATTGGAAAGAGACTAGGTGCTAGGGGAACTACCAAGAACTCACAGGAGGTCCCTTTCTAGGTCTCTAACCAATAGTGGATGGGATGCCTAAACAGGACTTCCCCTATAATCAAATGAATAACCATCCTAAGTGTCATCACAGAACCTACATCCAACAATGAATATAGGTGGAGGCAGAGATCCATGGCTGAGCACTGGGAAGAGCTCCTGGTACAGCTGAGGGCAGGGGAGGAGTGTCTGTATCAGTAAGTGAGTAGAGATAAAGAGGAAAAGTCCCACAGTGATGGCTGTTTCAAGCTCTGGAGAGCTCAAGGAATCAAGAACAATCACTGGGGAACAATCAGGAAAAGGAACTAGGCCCTCTAAGGGTAGGCAACTGTCAAATGGCATGGATAGTAAATGGAGCCTCGAGGGGTGGAATCAGACTGTGTTCCTAAAAATGAGCTACCACCTTGGAGCCCATTCCCTGCAGAGGACCACCTAACACAGTCTTGATTTGGGGATGAGGAAATCGGACATGTTTGGAGTGGATGTGGCATGCAGAGCTGACCCACCTTGGGACTTCTTGACCTTTTGGGGGAGGGGATAGGGAAATAGGGAGGGGGGAGCTGAAGGCTGACTGGGAGGGATTGAGAGAAGTGATGGGAGGAGTAGCAGGGGGATAAATGGATAAAAAGACATTTTTTTAATAAAAAATGTAATGAACACACAAAAATATGAAAAAGGATATATTTATGTGTGTTCTTACTAAAAACTAATATTGCACGAAATTCTCAATATTTAATTTATGTAAAATATTTATATTTTCTACCCAAATTAAAAAAAATGTCATCTTTAGTAAGTTTCTCCCACAAGTTTTCCAGTGTGGTTACCTGGAAAAAAAATTTAGTAGAAACTTGCTATTAATTATCAGATAAGGAAAGAAGCAAACAAGTCCGAGAAAAGCTAGAACTTTATGAAGCTCAGAAAGCTAGTATTTAAGTATCCTAAACTGTGTAGTAAATGAAAATACTTCAAGCTACAATGACATTATTGACAGTAAGAAAATTGGCAAGTTTAAATATAACATATAATAGAAGGATAAGTTATTCATATTACTATAACTCTTATTAAAAATTATGGTGTTTATTGCTTTGTTAAAAATCCTTTTTTAGCACTATGGTACTCTAAACTTTATCAGTCATGACATATCATGAAAGAATTAAATGTATCCAATTCTAAAGCTTTAAAAAATATTTTCAATTTTTCTTAATCATAATTAGATAATTAGTGAACTATGAATAATATAGAAAAATTGAAATGTATAAAATATATGGCATATAAAAACTATGAGTTAAAACAATTATTCCATCCTCACATTAGAACAAATAAATGTCAAGAACTAATAATTTAATATAAATTAATTTTTTAACATTTGCTATTGTGATTAGATCCAATTGAAAGAAGTCTCTATATTTAATCCATTTTAATATTCTATCTTGTCTCAATTGCAGCTACTTCATCATGTCCTGTGCTATTTCCTCATTTCACAGTTAATAGGTATGTTTCTAGCAACAATATCTCAATTCAACCAATGTACTGTAGGAATAAAGTTTTAAATAAACATTGTGGTGAGAGTTCAGTGACTTATTTCAAATCAGCACCTCTTTTTTCAAATAAGATTCTAACCATAACACAATGAGAATATTAGAACCCAAATTGTTCTTTTTCATTTTTTTCAGAGAACAATACTTCATACAAATAGAGGTCAACTGAAAAAAATCAGTAGCAATTTTTTTTTACCTACCAATTCTTTGATGCTGAAAAAAGCTAGAAGTATAAAAGACAATGGGTTTTCAGCAGTTTTTAAATCAAACATTTTGAATTATATATAGATAGATTACAATTATGTGCTCTAAAGACAGACAAATAATTTAGAAAAAAATAAATGAGTTTAAGAAAAATAGAAGGTACATATAAACTTACAAAGACAGACATAATAAGACTACAAGAAAGAGAAAACAACTCAAAAAGAATAGATTCAGAGTAGAAGAAATTTCAGTCTGAAAATCTCAACATTTTGAAAGATTCTATATGTAAACAATTCAACATCTTCATGTAACATAAACAGAGGTCTGCATTATGGTATATTTGAGAGTTCTTCCAAACATCATTTGAAGTAAATTTAACCAACCATAAAATCATACAAATGGTATATTGCTATTCGTATTAAATGCTCATAACTAGTAACTCTACTCAGTAATTACATTATTAATTGCCTATAGCAGAGCAGAAAATTTTAGAGAAACTGATAATTTGACTGCTAAGATGTATGGAATCTGTAAATCCCATTAGTATAAGGAATATAAACTAACATGTCTGTGGTGATGGCTATCACCACTGAGCTGCAATCTTTCAGTGGTTTTATGCTACATAAATTATTTCTGTATAAATCTCCTTTAAAAGGAAAACTAGAAAGCAAATCCAATCCAATAAACTAACTACCTAGTGAAGAAGGTCAGTTATAAAGTACTTACTTAGTATGTGTGAGACCCTGAGTTTAACTCCAAGCACTTTCACAAATTAAAAAAATAAAACATGCATTCAGATATTAAGCATAGCATTATTCAATGTAGACAAAAGACAAAACAATGTGATTTCTGTCAATGTTTGGAAAAATAATGTTTACAGTATTTCTATAAAAGAATATAGTCTGACACCTGAAAGAAGAAAGTTCTCCTATATTTTCCCAATACATAAATATAGAAAAATTATGTATAAAGATATGACACAGTCACAAAAGCAGATATGTATACTTCCCATTGCATAAAAGACCAACTGCATAATACACAAGTAGTCAAATAACATCTGTAAGAAATCAAACAAGGAGAAGAATCAAGAAGGGTAAGAGGCAAAGAGAAAGAAATAGAGAATGAAAATGAAGAAATTGTTAGCATATCCAAGAGATTGAAAGGATTTACAAGTGGAATTTTAAAAGTATATACTTTAGTATTTGAGGTGAAGATGTTCTAAAATAGATTGTTGCAGTGGTGACAAAGTCCTGTGAATGTGAGTTAAAGAAAAAAAAATTTCATAAGGTCTGAATTGCATTTTACATGGATAGAATAAATGGACTATATTTTAAAGAACTGCTAAATTCCATAGCGAAATTGATAAAATTAATTCCTATTCTAATGCAATTATTAAAATTATTAAGAGATCATATTTTGAAAGTTTTTAGACAGATTCAAACTATATGTGAATATTACAATGAATCCACAAGTATTTGTCAGCTCTGATACTTAATATTTGATAGTTTTTCTTTCAACTTACATATTTTTGTAATGGATTTAGGATGTTACATTGTGAATAATTGTCCCACCTACATGTTTAATACAAAGCCCTGATTAGCCAAAGGCAGAGAAGAAGTATGGGTGGAGCTACCAGACTAAAAAAATTCTGGGAACAGGAAGAACAGAGTAGAAGGCCAGAGAGAAGCCTGAAGATGCAAGAACAATTATACTGCTCTGAAAAAGGTACCAAGCTGCATGGCTGAACAGCATAAGAATCATGGGTTAGATTAAGAGTAAGAACTAGAAAGCTCTATACCTGGGCCCCAGATTAATCAGAAAACAATTAATGTAAGCATCTGAGTGTCTCTGTGGGACTGTGGGACTGCAGGTCTATGAGTCTGTGGGTCTGCAGGTCTGTGGGTTTGCTGGTCTGTGGATCCAAACCTTGAGGCTAGGCCCGAAAGTTTAGGCCACAAGACTAGGCCCAAAAGTTCAGGCCAGAAACTTCATACAATATATTTTTATTTTGTTGTTGTTGTTTGTTGTTGTTGTTTGTTGTTGTTGTTAATAAAGGGTTTCTCTGTAGAGCCTTTAAGCCTGTCTTGGAACTCTTATTTTACCTATATATCAGGCTGGTCACAAACTCACAGAAATCTGCCTCCTGATGCCTCCAGAGTGCTGAAATTAAAGGTGTGCACCATCACCACTTGGCCATATTTTTATTTCTTTTTTGGAAATATGATTTTAGTAAACTCTTTAAATTCTAATAAATGTTTCTGAAGTATTAACAGGCTTGCATACCTGCCCATCTTCTGTGTTTGAAGAGCCCACATGACACTGAGCTATCATTTCTTTAAATAAAAAAATATACTTTGTTAATCTTCTAATATCCCAAGTAAATAAAATTCCATAGACCTGCATTTGAGAAGTATTTACATTTTATATTTTAGTATAACATTTTTATTTTTTATTTTTATAATTCCACACATGATGTGGGAATTTTTTTCTGTATGCTGTGAATATCAATCTTTAAATAAAGAAGCTGTTTTGGCCCATGACAGGCACCATAGAAAAAGTAGGAGGGGAAATCAAAGCATAGGTAGAAGCAGGGCGGAGTCAGTCAGACTGAGCCAGAAGCCCTAAGGAGCAATATGTAAGGAACACAGGTGAGCTATGGGCCACGAGGCAGACAGATTAATGGAAACGGGTTGAATTAAGATGTAAGAGCAAGCTAGCAATGTGCCTCAGTCATAGGCCAAACATCATGAAGTTAATATAGATATCTGAATCATTTTTAGGGGCCTGAACAGAGGGGGGCAGCTAAGGGGTCTGGGGCTGCAGGTCTGTGGGTCTGGACCTCTGGCTGCCTGGGACCAAGAAACCTCATTGTTACACACACACATGTATAAAATATATTTTGATTATATTTATTTCCACTCACCCTCTTCAAATCCTTCAAAGTGCACACTATCTTTTCTAACTTTTCAAATCTATGCCATATTTTAATTTTAATTCATTGAATCCAGTTATAGTTACCTGAATACACATAGGTAAGAACCATCTACTAAAGCACCAAAGAGACACAAATCTATAGACAACTAATTCTATTTTTCCAGTAGCCATTGACCATCAATAGTTTTATATAAAAAAAAATGAATCTGTATGAGGTCATCCTCTGACTTAGAATTAGTGTGATATGAAAAGACACCATTATTATGAAAACATTTATAAAGGAAAAACAATTGTATTGGGGCTAGCATAAAGTTCTGAGTTCTAGTCTATTATTATTATTATTACTATTATTATTATTAATTGTAGGAAACATGCTGAAATGGAGGCATATAGTGGTATCTGGGAGTTATATATTGTGAGTTACAGAAAGAAGGAGGATAGAAATTGGAACTGTCTTAAACATTTGAAACCTCAAAACTCAGGTTCATACTTCCTCCAACATGGCCACACCGACTTCAAGAAGGCCATAAATCTTTATATTTCCACTCCATGTGAGCCTATAGGTGATGTGGGATATTTTTCTGTATAAAGTAAATTACCCTTGGTTAATAATGGGATTATTTTGGCCTATGGCAAGGCAACTTGGAGGCAGGCAGTAACATCCAACCACAGATGTAAGGAGCATATAAGACTGGATGTCAGAAAGTAATTAGCATGGCAAGAAGCGCATATGAATGTGCTGTGTGATAAGCAATGTATGACACAATGTAACTAAGAAAGTATAGAATGATAAAGCCACCTAGCAGTATGAAAGTAAAACCTCTACCATGAACACACAGAGCCCACCAGGCCTCATCACCAATGAGGCATGCTGAGACTCTCCTCCATCAGAGACCAGAAATTCAGTCTTAACTGCTGACCAGATCGACTAAGAGAGCTGTGTACCAAATCCAGAGGAACAGACATTGCAGGCTCAGATCTACATAGAAGGTACTCATATCTCTGGATGGGAGAAACTCTATACCTTGTGCTAACATGCGTATGAATTGTATTTGTGTATGAATAAATGAGAGTTATACAAAGTTTGAACAAAGAATGATTATTGCCTCTCCTGTAACTGGGGTATGTGCTCATGACAGTAGATAAAAGGAGAAGAAAAGCAGAGTCAATGAGATTCTGCAAGCTTCCACCAAAAGAAACTGAGTTGTAAAAGTATAGGTAAGCCATGAGGCACATAGCATTACACAGATTAATAAAAATGGTTGAGTTCAGTTGTAAAAGCTAGTAAATAATAAGATTAAGCCATAGGCCCAATAGGTTGTAATTAATATAAGCCTTTGTGTAATTATTATATACGTGGCTGTAAGACTGCAGGTTTGAGCACTTTGTCCTGACCATAGTCTAAATTGGGCTAGAAACTTCTAGTTGCATAAAGGAGTCAATTTAAGTAAAATTACCCAGTTCTTCATGCTGGAATGTTACCTGGGTTGGTCTAGTGCAGCTCTTGTAAGGTAACCATCTTTGTTGTAAGTTAATGGGAATCCAATGCCTTGTCATATACCAAACATATTATTTAACAGTACCCCTTCCCAAATTCTGCCTCAAATTTCTGCCCCCTTTCTCATATTGTTTCCTAATCCTTAATGTGAAGGGCTGTGGTATTGATGTATCATTCAGAATAGAATATTTCATATACACTTATTCTCTATAATTATAAGTCTTTATATTAAGTACTACTCACTTCAAAAAAGATTCTCTAATAAGTACCAAGAGTTGAATTAATCTATGGATATAAAGATAAATGTTTAAAAGGCAGATTTATAATATGTCTATTTAGCAAATTATAGTAGTAGATTCACCCATAGGGACTACAGCTCCATAATCAGTGCTTCTTGGCCAGATTTACAATACCAGATATAAATTATCTCCTATGGAGATGTCTCCAAATCAAGAGAGAAAGATATTACTTATACCCATAATTGTCTGGCCACTATTTCTCCCATGGACATAGCTTGCCAAGCCAGTCATTATAAACTTCACAGATTATATAGCTCATAGCTGGGCAAAAATTCTGCTTCTTATTACCATGCTTAATAATATTTTAAAATCTATCCAGCATTGAAGAGACTTCTAGGTCAATAACAGGTTAATTATTTCAAGTGTTGTGTTCAAAATATGTGAAATTTTTAGTAGTGAGATGTTACTATCAAACTAGCATAGACAATCATGAACAATGCTAATTGCCTGTATTGCTTATGGTTGGGAGGCTCCCTGGGATACTTCCCTTCACTCACTGACTATCAAGAGAGATATTATATATCTGGCATCTGATATTTTGTGTAACATTTTATGACTTTTGGTAGTTAATTACCCACAGTGGAGGGTAATTCTATATTTTATATGAGACATAGATTTATTATATAGGAATACTTGCCTACAACTCATGATTCTCTTGCCTCAACACTTGAATACTGGTCATGGGCCATCATACCTTGTTGATGGATTTTAGGATCAGTGATTAGATTTTTATATTATAAGATGCCACAATGCTGAAATTTATTTGAATTATCTTTTCATAACTAGATAAGAAATATAGATTTTGAGGAGAGAAACACTGGACTGAGAGGAAATTTTTATAAAATTCCTTTATGAGTACATGCATAATCTATAAAGATTTTTAAACTTGGGAGGGCAGAAGAAGAGCATGTAAAAATTCTCTATTGGTGTTTTTTTTTTTTTGGTAATCACTTCTTTTACATCTGTCATATATTAATCATTCTGGAAAGCCTACATGTAGTTGTATTATTCTTCTCTCAAGATTGCACAATTAATTAGAAATTCTTCTCACCATGAAATTTGCCTATATAAGATTAACTTTAATAACCATCTTATTTCAATAAAGAGTCAAACACAATTGTTATATATAATAGGATAGGCCTATATGGCCAAGGAAACTGACTCAAATAGGTAACCAATGCATCTACATAATATACTTCTTTATCAGCCAACCTGAATTTTCCCTGAGGGCCTAGAAACAGCTGCTTTCCAACATTCCTGATCACTTGAAATATGCCTAGCAACAAACACTGTTAGATCTCTTGATTGTGCCCAGCCAATGAGGGACAATCATGCAATACCACTAGATTGTAACATAGACTAGTTGCTTGGAGTAAGGTATATAAGGGTCTCCCCACTGTTGAATAAATGAGTTTGTCCTTTTAAACTGATTCCCAGGTCTGTGTGCTCTACTCTATGCCTTCTCATTCTTTTCCCCCAAGGGAACTATTAGGACATAGCAACAGTTATATACTTTGGTTTATATTATATTTGGTGTTAAACATGTTTTAGGATTAGGCAGTAAAGGCTCTTTAAATGGGATTTTGTGCCCTATGGCATATCTCCAATATTGTATTATGTTTAATTGAAACAGAATTTTTCATATTTCCTTTATGCATGTATAAATTGTTTTATGATCAATATGCCTATTTCTTTTGAGAGTACCACAATCTATAATATCTACCAAGCATAGTAGAGCATATCTGTAATCAAAACACTTGTGAAATGAGGTAAAAAGGAATGAAAGATTTGGGTAATCTTGGACTGTACATTGAAAGCTAGTCTCAAAAGAAAAAAAAAAAAAAACAAGTGGCTAAGAGTCTTAGGCTACAGATCTGTGGATCCAGACCTCTGGCCACCTAAGACCAAAAAACATTATTGCTACAAGTACACAATGAGCAAAAGATAGTATCTTCAACAAATGGTGGTGGAGTAACTGGATAGTAGTACTTAGAATAATGCAAATAGATCTATATCTATCACTCTTTGCAAAACTCAAATCCAAGTGGATCGAATACCTCAACATAAGCTCAGCTACACTGAAATTGATAGAAAAGAAAGTGGGAAATACCATTCAATGCATTGGCACAGGTGACTACTTCCTAAATGCAATGCCAGTAGTACAGACACTAATATCAACAATTAATAAATAGGACTTCCTCAAACCAAATAGCTTCTGTAAGGCAAAGGTCACAGTCACTAAGACAAAATGATAGCCTTTAGAATGGAAAAAGTTCTCCTCCAACCCTATATCTAAAAGATAATTGTTCTCTAAAATGTATAGAGAATTCAAGAAACTAGAGCCTCCAAACGCAAATAACCCAATATAAAAATGAGGTTCAGAGCTAAAAAGGTAATTCTCAACAGAAGAATTACAAAAGGCTGAAAGGCACTTAAAAAATTACTCAACATGTTTAGCCATCAGAAAATGCAAATCAAAACAACTTTGAGATACATCTTTATACCTGTCAGAATGGCTAAGAACAAAAACACAGATGACAGTCTATGCTAGACGGGATGTGGAGCAAGGGGAACACTCCTCCATTGCTGGTGGGGGTGTAATCATTTATAGCCACTTTGGAAAACAGTATGAAAGTTTCTCATAAAACTGTGAATCAATCTCCCCAGTGACTTAGCAATACCACTATTGGGCATATACCCAAAGCATGCACATTCTTACCCCAAAGGTATTAGTTCAACTAAGTTCACACCAGCACTATTCATAATAGCAAGAAACTGGAAACAGCCTTGGTGCCCCTCAACTGAAGAATGGATTTAAAAATTGTGGTACATTTACACAGTGAAGTATTACTTGGCAGGAAAAAAAAAAAAGACGTCCTAAAATTTGTAGGCAAATGCATGGATTTGGGGAATATCCTCCTAAGGTAACACAGGCTTGGAAAGACAGGCATGAAATGAACTCTCATAAGTGGATTTTAGACAAAAAGCAAAGAATATCCAAGCTGCAAACCACAAACCCAGCTTGATATCAGAAGGAACTTAGAGAAATCCAGGGATCTCCCTGGGAAGAGAAAATAGAGATCTCCTGAGATAACTTGGGATCAGAACAGGTAACAACCAAAGAGAGGCAGTAACAATTCATGAGAGAAGTAAATGGTTGAGTGAGGAGAGCAACAAAAAGAGAATAAAAGAGAGGGATTTCTTGGTAAAGGAATCTAGTTTGGGGTTGGAAAAAGGCTAAGTGCTTGGGAAACCTCTAAGAACTTACAGATTGTCCTTTCCTTTGACTCTAACCAATAGTGGAGAAGGTGCCTAAACAGCATTTCCCTATAATCCAATGAAGGTCCACTCTAAATGTCATTATATAACCTTCATCCAGCAATGAATAGAGGCTTCTATTCTCTGAGATCCATAGCTAAGCTCCAGGTCAGGCCCATGGTTCAGCTAAAGAAAGTGAAGAGTCTATATGAGCAAAGGAATAGATATCATGGGGAGTGGTCCCACAGAGATGGTTGGCTGGAGCTCTGGGGAGCTCATTTAATTAAAAACAGCCAATGGGGAACCATCAGGAAAAGTAACTAAACCCTCCAAAGGTAGATGACTGTCAATTGGCATGGGAAGTATGTGGAACCTCATAGAGTAGTATCAGACTATGTTCCTGTGCATGAACTGACATCTGGGAGCCCATTCCCTATGAAGGAACACCAAACCCAGTACTAATATTGTAATGAGAGAATTGGTCCTATCTCAAATGGATACAATAGACCCAAATGACCCATCTTGGGACTTGTTTCCCTCCTTGGATAAAGAATGGAGTGTTGAGGTGTGGGGAGACTGAGGAATTTCTTAGAGGGATTAGGAAGAGGGAACAGAGGGCAAGTAGGAGGATACATTGAAAAGTAAAACCTTCTTAAATTTAAAAAAAGAGTTTTTCCTCTACATTAGAATGGTATTATTTGTTCTGTGCTATTCTATGCTTGATATATAAAATTTTTCCTTGTTTTTCATTTTATAGAAGTTCCAGTTGAAAGATGGCCTTGAGTCTCACAAACAACTTGACTTTGTACTTCATGCTGTATTGGGACTGTAAAACTCTATAAGGACATTTTAGGTATAATGCAATGCATTTATCATTATAATTTGGCCACAAGCATAAGATACCAGAAAACGTAAATGTAGTGATATGTATGAATATGGTCTCTATAGGCTCATATGTTTGAAAACTCAGTTTCAAGTGATCGAAACTGTGAAAGATTAGGAGATATACTTGTATTGGAAGAGGTTTCACTGGTGTCAAACTTTGGGGTATCAAAAGCCCACCTCATTACCAGTTAGTTATCTCACTCTGCCTCATAATTGTGGATAAGTTGTAAGCTCCCAACTGCTGCTTGATTTTGTTATTATTGTGGACCCTAATTCTCTAATATCATGAGTCCCAAATTAATAATCATTTTTTTATAACTTGCCCTGGTCATATTTTATCACTGCAGTTGAAAACTAGCTAATACATACACTTAAGCTCTTTAGATGTCAAGTAATTACACAAAAAGTAGCAATAAATATAGATGAGGAATTATCTATTTAGTATGATGGAGAGACCTTTGGGTATATGTTCAAGAGTTGGAAGTCTCAATATTGTTGTAGATTAATTTCCATTTTTTGAAGAATCCCAACACTGATTATAATAGGAGTTATATCAATTTGTGCTTTCACCAGTAATGGACAGTATTTTTTCTTTACATCCTTTCTAGAATATATTACTTTTTTATTGATCTTGGCCATTCTGAATGGGATAAAATGAAATCTTTCCATTTTCCTGATGGCTATTTATACTGAAAATTTCTTAAAATTTTCTGAGTTATTTTGTGTTTCATCTTTTCAGGACTCTTTGTGTAGTTCTATACCTCATTTTTAATTCTGTTTGTTTAATTTCTTTATATTTAATTTTAGTTCTCTATATATTCCAGATACTAATCCTTTATCATATATTTTGGTATGTTTTCCAATCTACATTTATTCAAATGATAGTGATCTTTGCTGTGCAGATAATTTTAGCCTTATAGTTAATCATTTTTTGTTCTTAATAATGCCTTTTTATATTAGGATCCTATTAAGAAAGTCCTTTCTTGTCCTTATTGGGTCAAACCTTTCCACAACTTTCTTTTATATCAGGTTCAGGGTAAATCATCTTGTTTTGAGGTCCTTGATACATTTGGAATTGAATTTTATACAAATTAATAAATAATTATTCTTCTCAATTTAGTTATCTAATTTGATCAGTTACATTTTTTTGAAAATATAGTGTATATTTCTAGCTTTTTTGTCAAATATCAGGTACCCATAGGTATTTCAAATTATGTCTTTTTATGTTGCAATGAGATTTCTTGGTCCCAGGCAGCCAGAGGTCTAGACCCACAGACGTGCAGCCCCACCACCCTTAGTGGCCCACCACTGCTCAGGCCCCCATAATGACTCAGACACTTATATTAACTTCATGCTGTTTGGCCTATGGCTCAGGCACCTTGCTAGCTTGCTCTTACATCCTAAATCAACCCATTTCTATTAATCTTTCCTGCGACGTGGCCTGTGGCTTACCTGTGTTCATTATATGCTTCTTCTTGGGTAGCTCACTCAGTCTGTCTCTGAATCAGCCCTTCTCCTACATATGTTGGGATTTCCCCTCCTGCTTTTTCTATGGTGCCTGTCATGGGCCAAAGCAGCTTCTTTATTTAAAGATTGATATTCACGGCATACAGAAAGGCATTCCCACATCACCTCCCCATTTCTGTCTCATCAAAAAAGGTCTCATTTTAACATAGCAAATTTACATATAACAAAACAGCTATCAAACAAGAATTAGTTACAATATGTAGTCTATTTGTATTTAGCAAAATTAAAGAAAATACTCAATCATCTACCTTATCCTTATGAATCTAAAGTTTCATATCCAATATAACTTTCAAATGTCTAAGAAAAACTATACCTATAATCATCTAATTGTCAACAACATCAAAGACCACAGAAGGATATATTTATTCAAGTAAACTGGAAGTGCAAGTAACTTCCAAATTGGCCTTAAATTTGTATCTATAAACCAAAATCATACCAATATAAAACATTTTGAGATTAACAGCTGATTTCCTGATCTAAGTAAATTCAGTAATCCAACTTTTCAAAAAATCATTCATATACCATATCCCCTTTTTCTTCTTATAAAGAGATTGACTATGACCATTAAATATTTATAATGAAAACAAACATTTATTGTCCCGCGCCAACTTCTCGCCTGCAAGAAAAGGCACGACACAAGTAGGATCCTTCTGCAGCAAAGCTTTAATGCGTCTTGAGGGAGAGCATCAGCTTACAGAAAATGGAGACCCTGAGGTAGGAAAAGCCCAATCCTTATATAGACCAAAGACCTCCGCCTTGGACATGTCACCTCTCTATAGGCTGCAGCTCATCATCCCACATGATGTCACAGGAGAGGCGGAGAGACCAGTCTCGGAAAATTACCAAAGGCATGCGCCCTTGCCTTGATTACTGACTCAGGTCCTTGCCTTGATTACTGACTCAGGCCCTTGCCTTGATTACTGACTCAGGCGGGTTGGCCAGCACTGGATATCGGCGCCATCTTGAGGGGCTGGGGCCAGCGGCTCCCAACAATTTATAAGCAATATTTTGGGAATTTGGGTGTAGTTTTCCATTACTACTTCCTGCTGATTAAGGACGTTGACAATCTCATGGGTTCTTGAGACTGGATCATAGTCTGCAGCCCTGATGTTGATTATGGCCATCTCTTCCCATCAGAGGTTTTTTTCAGGGGGTCTTGGTTGATGAAACCATATTTGCCTGGCAGGAATCCACAGGTTCTCATTTTCTGTGGAAACAAAAGCAGAACTCTTCCAAAGAAATAAATCCTTATATACAAATTTCAAAATCAAAATACCTTTAAAATATATACTCATGTTTAACTTAGTAGCCTTTTCATTTGCAATCCATTGTCTTTCTGCAGTTAGGTCATCACCCTCAAAAAGTTAAAAGAAAACATAATAACAACCTAAACCCAGATTTTGTGTCTATTTTCCATCTTTATGTGGCTTATTATATTTTTGTTACTCTATTTCTCTTTTTTTTAGACTTTCTCTATCCTCTTTCTTTTCTCTGTGAAGCCTATGTATCTTTTACATACATTGTAACTCTTTTACAGATTTTTTTTTCAGTCTGAGTCTGTTTTATTGTGAATCCTTAGTCATCTTTCAACCAGAACAGCTTTTACAATACTCATACTCTCTTAAAGAGCCACATAGGTTTTTCAGATTAAGCTGAATCAGTAACTTCTCTTATAGGGACTGCGACTCTGTTCACCACCAGCAAACAGAGCAGACTCCAGAAAATGTTGCTACTAATAAACCGTCTTTGTTTCCTTTTAGTTCAAAATAAACAGAAACCTTAAATCAATCACATGCTACCAAGTCTTCTGTGAGACTTTAGGAACTGATCTGGATACAGGTTACACTCCCTGCCACCAGTCCACTTGTAGCATTTTGAATATTGCCCAAATTCCATGCTCTCTCTGTACAATGACTTACTTCAGGTACACAATTTGAAAGCTGTTTTGGCCCAGTTTCTGTGCTAAAATCCTTTTTAAACTTTCTCAGGCTTTAAGTGGATATTTGGCCCATGTTAGAAAGCCATTTATAACAATATGGTTTCTTGGTCCCAGGCGGCCAGAGGTCCAGACCCACAGACCTGAAGCCCCAGACCCCTTAGCTGCCCACTGCTGCTCAGGCCCCCAAAATGACTCAGAGTCTTATATTAAGTTCATGCTGTTTGGCCTATGGCTCAGGCACATTGCTAGCTTGCTCTTACATCTTAAGTCAGCCCATTTCTATTAATCTTTCCTGCCCCATGGCCTGTGGCTCACCTGTGTTCCTTACATGCTTCTTCTTGGGTGGCTTGCTCAGTCTGTCTCTGACTCAGCCCTTCTCCTATCTATGTTGTGATTCCTCCTCCTACTTTTTATATGGTGATTTCATGGGCCAAAGCAGCTTCTTTATTTAAAGATTGATATTCACAGCATACAGAAAGGCATTTCCACATAATTTTTACCTCTGTATTGCAGGTTAGGGAAGCATGAATTTTGAAGTATTCACATACATTAAAAAATCTATAAATAAGACTAGCTAAGAACTTTATTTTCTTTCTAGTAGGCTTTAAAAATTGTTTTCTGGTGAAATTTAGGTGTTAGCTGAAAAGGCTTGGAGGTATGTCTCTGGAGTTCTGGAAGCTTGAATGATCAGATCTGATTAAAAAGCTTCAGAGACCCTGAACTGATCTGTTTTGTTCCTATGTACTTAGAGAGCAAATCATCCATCATGAGACCGTTCTTACCTCTAAAAATTATCTTAAAGTTCATTAATATTTTAAGTGCTCCTATACCACTCAGTAGATATTCATCTTTTCATAATATATTGCAAATAAATATTATTGCAATAGCTGGTGACCCCATGGGTTCTGTGCTAGGCAATATTGTTTTATCTTGAGTATTTTTTTTTGGATTCTTTCTTATACCTTTTCATTATCAAACTTTAATATTCTTCCATTCTTGTTATTTTTTCTTTTTCATTTTGAGATAACAACAAATTTTCATTATTACTTTCATTTCTTTGGACACCTGAGAATCTGTACAATATTTTTTAAATGAGTATAGGTAAACTAGCATTAGAAAGATTGCTTTAGTTAAACATGTTGAATCTTTATAGCATTGTGATAAGGAAAGACAATGTAAAAGTGCCTACATTTTGTGTTCTTGATAAGGCCATTTTAGGTTAATCCAGAATCTGATCTCCTTGATTAAGTTTCCAATGGAAAATTACCCAACTCTATTCTATCATTACAAAGCTCCAACTCTTATAGGCTTTACTGTCTTTCCACAGTGCTGCTAGTTGAAAATCATGTCATTATCAAATATATTTTTGGAAGAGATTTAAGAATGAAATCACAAGATCCAGTTTTCCAACTTTAAAGAGCTGTTGAATTTGTAATTCACAAGTACTTAAAATTCCATTACTTATTATGAGTCTTAGTTATAATTATTTTTTATTCTATTATTGCTTATAGAAAGTAAAACAATGGTATTTTTTCCTAAAAGATTTTCTCTTATCATCAAAGTAAAGACATCATCTTATTTATGTGCTACTGTCATTATTTTTCTATACTTAGTTAACCTTTTATCTTGGGTGAAATAAGTTTATGTGAAATTGGACTACCTTAAAATGTTAATGAAAGTATACCACATTTAATAATTACTTGTCAAGTACAAACTGCATTAGGCAACCCATTCTTTTGAAAATTATATACATATATATGATAAAACCTTGAATAAAAATCAAATTTTTAAATTAAGCTATTATCTTTATGTAAACAAATTGAGGCATTCTGTTCCATTATGAAAAATGTAAATGTCCCTACTATTCCAAGCATTGTTGAAAGCTACTATTTATCTGTAAGTTCTGTTTTCAGAACAATATATTTCTTTTTCCTCTTTTTACCCCAAAATTAAAATATGTGACAATATACACTATACCTACTCAAATCAATACTTTAAACATCTTTTTTTCATGGCTGATGTTTTCTTCTAAACATAGAAAAATAATATCATGTGAAAGGTTATTTTTTTGGCTTAGTACTCTGGAAAATAATTTTGCTGACTGGCTGGTATTCATGTTTTTATATTTCACTCTTTTCTATACTGATACCGATAAAATCATTCTTTGTAAATAAATAAGTTCATGAAATATAATTTACTTAACATGTATTGTCATGATGGTTAGTTTTAATTCTCAACTTAAAACAATATAGACTCACATAAGAATAGAATTTCAGCAAGGGACTATCTAGACAAAATTGGCCTGTGGACATTTCAGTGTGATATTTAAGTTCCAGAGATGAGATGATCTACCTACAATGGGTGGCAACATTCCCTGGGCACAGAATTTTGAACTATTTAATGTTTCATTCATTTTTTTAAAAAGTTCTAGGAAGAACCAGCATTCCATAAGTGAGTTTAAAAGCATGTAAATATGCATGAGTATGTGTTTCTTTTAATTCTCCATTGCAAAAAAGGGACCTAAACTACCACAAAACTACATCACTCAACTCTATTATATAACATATCTGGACTTACATCAATAATTGTAAAGCAATCAATAGCCAAAAAGGCAAATGGACTAATATATTCCTGTTTAAATATTTTAATAACTTAACTCATTTTGTCTTACACAAAATGAGATGCCTTTTTCCATAAATAGTATTCTTCATATCCTTTAGTGAAATTATCAGGTTATCCTGTTTACCCTTGAACATTTGTCTCAGGAAATTTATTAAGCATGATAAGAAAAAAATCATAGGTGTTTTGACAGACTACTCAGTTTATTTTTTGGAAATAAAAAATTAATAGTGAATTTATTACTTCTTTTTCATGAGATAGAAAAATTAGGAGCTGAAGAAATCCTAAGTAGTTGGCACAAGGTTGATTGGAGTAGAACATTTAAATTTGATTTTAATCTTTATAAACTTTGATATGAATATTAGATAATTAATAATACTGATTGAACTAAAAGAAATAAGATAGATTTTTTTTTACATTTTTTAATTTAGTTCTTTTTACATACCAACCACAGTTCTCCTTTTCTCTTTTACTCCCACTTATACTTAAGCTTGCACCCACCCCAACCTACCATCCTTTCCTCAATGAACATAAGGTCACCCATGGGGATTAAAAAAGGTCTGGAATATCAGGTTGTAGCAGGACAAAAGCCCTCCTCCCTACATCAAGGCTGAGCAAAGTATTCCTCTACAAGGAATAGATTCAAATACCAAGTTTATATACTAGACATAAATCATGGTATGTTGAAAGTTGATTAGTTTCTTAAATACTTTTTGGACATTTAAGAATTTCTGTTGAGAATTCTCTCCTTAGACTTATATCAAATTTTTTAATTTGATCATTTGGTATTTAGATATCTAGCTTCTTGTGTTCTTTATGTATTTTGAGGATCAGTACTCACTCAGATGTGAGGTTGGTGAAGATCTTTTCCCATTGGGTAGACTGTTGTTTTGTCTTATTGATTATGTCCTTTGCCTGATGAGAGTTTTTTAGTTTCAGGAGGTTCCATTTACTGATTGTTGTCTGTGCTACTGGTATTATATTTAGGAAATGGTCTCTTGTGACAATGAATGTAAGGCTACTTTTCACTTTCTTTTCTATCAAACTCAGAGTAATAAAATATATGTTGAGGTTTTTGAACCACTTGGACTTGAATTTTTTGCATGGTGATAGTCATAGATCTATTTGCAGTCTTCTACGTATTGATATCCATTTATGCCAACCTCATTTGATGCAGATATTTTTTTCATTATACAATTTTGGCATCTTTGTAAAAAATCAGGTTTTCATAGATAGTAGATTAATGTAAAAAGAATCAATGTAATTTCATTGGTCCACATATTAGTTTTTATACTAATACCAAGCCTTTTTTTTATTTCTATAGCCTTATAGTAGAGTTTAAAGTATATTATGATCATGCTTCCACAAGTTGCTTTATTATACAGCACTTATAGTATGTCAGGCAGTGAAAAACTTTAACAAAATTAAGCTCACAAAAATGGAACCACACTGGCCTTCCTAGAATCAATCTGAACAGATGCCTGAGATATGGAGCTGGACACCAGCCACAATGAGCTAAGCTGCATGGCCAATTTCTGCAGTCTTTCTCATTCACAAGGTACAAAGAAGCTTCTCCCAACCATTGCTTTCTAGTTTAGGAGTACAATTGGGGGCTTAAAAAGATAGCTCTACACTACTTAGTAACTTCTTAGAATTGGCAAGTAAGCATGACTTATTGGTACTTCTGCCTTGTTGCAGCAGCCAAGGGTCCTAACCACACAGTTTAGCAATGGTAAAACTCTCCTGGTTAAAAAAAAAATTATTAAAGGTATACAATAAGACAGATACACATGGAGAAAACCTCTAAAATGGTTTACAATGTGTGTAAAAATATACATAGGCTTGGAAGAAAAAGTAAAAGGAGTATAGGAATCTATATAAAATAGTTTTTAAAATAAATTATATAAAGAGGCAGTAATATAATATAAAAAATAGCCATGTAAAGACAGAACACAAAAGTCTAGATTATATATATTTTTGTGGTTTTTTTTTCTTTACTGTGAATGTGCTAACTTCAGAAAGACATTTGATTGTAAAGGCTGCTAAGTTAAACTAATAAATACATTGTAAAGATATCTAGACTTTGAAATTTGGGTTTAAGATTATTGTTTTGAAAAAAGAGATTCTGCTTTTGTTTTCACAAAAGATAAAAATATGGATTGCATCCAGGCTCATATGGTTTGATCAAGGAAGACTCATTGAAATTTTTTTGATGGGAAGAGATGGCACAGATGAACTAACTTCAATATTAGCTTCAAGAATGCTGACTAAGATGACCCAGGCTCAGGTCCTCTTGAAGATTACGAGTAGCCCCAACTAGCAGGAAGTAACCAAGAAAACTATGCCCACATTTCCAAAAATTAGATTATAGATGTTCCTCTTTATTTATAGGGCCTGCTAAGAAAAAGGAATAAAATTATACCTGATGATATTCTGCCATATCTACTGATCAATGTCTTAATTAATCATTATCATAGAAATTTGCTCCTGTAGTAAATGAGAAGTAATACAGAGAATCAGAATTTGACAATATGCAAATAATGGAAAACCATATAATATTAACTCCCAAATGAGATGTCTTTCTCACACAGTTCTCTTGTGGGTTTAGGGGGGACTCTATGGAAGAAAAGGCATAAAGACTGTAAGAGCCTGCATAATTGGAAGACACCAAGGAAGCAAGACCTTCCAAGCACAACAGGACAAATGTATACATGAACTTACAGAGACTATTGCCATCATATACAGTACTTGCACAGGTACAAATTAGATGGGGCTCAGAGAAAGAAGTGGATATAAGTTCCAATCTCTAACAGAGAAGTTAGCTGGAGTTAACAAGTACTTGAAAAAATAAACAAATGTATTTATTTTTTTCTTAAATAGAGTTCACAGAGTGTAGAAACCACACTTAAGGTCAGGCCCCATACCTAGCAGTAGAATACAGAATGCACTTAGCTGTATTTTTCATATTTTTTTTTGTCTCAGATTACTGTTTGGTCATTTTTTTTTAATATTGCTGATATTTTACTTGGATATTATGATTACTGATTTTTATGTTTTTATGTAACTTGTTATTGTTATTTTGTATGTTTGTATTTCTGTATATGTATTTCTCATGCTTTTTTCCCTACTTTTCTGGGTCATAGAGAGGTTGCTGTGTTGGTTTGCTTTATTTTTTGTTTGATTTTTTCTTTTTTGTAACTTTTTGTTTAATTTTTTAAAAAGCCAGAGATGATTAGAGATTGATGTGTGAGGATGATCTGGGAAGAAATTAGAGAGAAAGAATCATAATCAAAATATATTTCATGAATTATCTTTAATGAAAACAAGGGAGGTACAGAAGTATAAACATTGTAGACTACTATCCATGTGGACTATAGAAAGATATCTCATTCGTGCAAATTGAGATTTCAAGAAAGTAAGCAGAATAGAGAATAGAAGAAATTGGAGAGTCCAATAAGTGGGCCCAGTGTGACAGCTACATAGTTCTAGTATTTTATGATATCATAGGGTGATTATAGTTAACAGTATATTGTATACTTTAAATAGTAAATATGAGATTTTTTAACAGATATATCACAAGCACTTGAGAAGTTAGAGATAAATTTTGTTAAAGTACATAGCACATTTGTGTAATTATAGAAATCACCATTATATACCAATATGTGTCAATAAATAAATAATTGTGACTCTCATTTCATCCAGTAGCCAGATCAAAAAAAGTTCACTGGCCATATAACAATTATACACAAAGCATACAGAATAAATAATAAATATTAAGAGCTCCAATGGAAAAAGGGATAGTAACTTATGAAAGCATACCCATCAGAATAACACCTAATTTTTCTACAGAGATGTTGAAGAACAAAAGTTACTAGATAGAAGAAATACACATACTAAGCGACCACAGAAGCCAGCCCAGACTACTATTTTTAGCAAAACTATCAACAACTATAGATGGGATAAACAAGATATTCCAAGACAAAACTATATTTAAACAATATCTATCCAAAAATCCAGTCCTAGAGAAATCACTAGAAGGAAAACTCCAAACAAAGGAATTTAGATGAACCCACAAAACCACAAGCAATATATAAACCCATAGCAGGAAACGCCAAAGAAGGGAAACATAAACAAAAATGAAAAATAACAATCATCATTAGTATCCCTTAGTATCAATTAATTTAATTGCCCTATAAAAGGCACAGGCTAATAAAATGGATAAAAAAACAGAATTAATTCTTTTGATGCATAAAAAATATATATAAACTAAAAAGACAGACAGTACCTTAGAGTAAATGGTTGGGAAAAGATTTTCCAATCAAATGGACTTAAGAAGCAAGCTGATGTAGCTATCCTAATACCTAACAAAATAGATTTTTAACTAAAATCAATCAAAAGATATCTAGAATTTCACTACATATTTATCTAAAGAAAAACATATCAAGATGACATCTCAATCTTGAACATTTATACCCAAAATACAAGTGCAGACATTTATATATTAGAAAAATTTCTAAAGATTAAACCTCATATCAAACCCCGCACATGCATAAAGGGAGATCTTAACACTCCACTTTTTCACTAATGGAAATGTCTCTCAGACAGGAAAAAAAAACCTGAGAAATAAAAGACCTAATAAATCTTATTACCCAAATTGACTTAATATTTATAGAAATTTCCACTCACACAGAATAGAATATACCTTCTCAGCAACTCATAGAACCTTCTCTAAAATTGAACATATACTCAGTCATATATAAAAAATGAATAGATTAAAAAATATGAATAACTCCTTGTATCCAATCTATCTACTGTGGCTCAAAGTTAGAATTCAGCAACAAAACAAACCATAGAAGTCCTAAAAACTCATGGAAACTGTACATTTCTCAATTAAACTACCTCTGTGTCAAGGAAAAAATAAATAAAGAAATTAATGACTTCCTAGAATCCAATGAAAATAAATCCAAAACATACTCAAACTAATAGGACATAATGAAAGCAGTGCTAAGAGAAAAGTTCAAAGCATTAAGTACCTACAGAAAGACTTTGGAGCAATCTCACATAAGTGACTTAACAGTACACCTTGAAACTCTAGATCAAAAACAACTAAACTCACACAGAAGGAGTAGAAGGCAGGAGATAATCAAACTCATATCTCAAAACAATAAAACTAAAACAAAGAGGCAATACAAAGAATCAATGAAACAAATTGTTGACTCATTTAGATAATCAACAAGATAGACAAAACTTTATTCAAGCTAACCAGATGATAGAGACAATATCCAAATTAACAAAATCTAAAATGAAAAGAAGTACATAACAAAATCCTGGGGGAAATTTAGAGAATCATTAGGTTATACTTCAAATACCTGTTAGAAAGTTAGAAAACCTAAAATGTACAGCTTTCTGAATAAGTACCACTTCCAAAATTAAATCAAGACTAGATGAACATTAATAGAATTATAATACACTAAGGAAATAGAACAGCTATTAAAATTCTTTCAACCAAAGAAATGAACAATTTCAGCACAGAATTTGACTAGATTTTCAAAGAAATAACATCAGTACTCTTCAAATTGCCCACACAATAAAAGCAGAAGAAACATTATCAAACTCTTCATGAGGCCACAGTCACCCTGATACCAAAGCTGTGCAAAAATATAAAAATGTAAAAGAATTACACACCAATTTATCTCATGAAAATTGATGCAAAAATACTAAACAATATACTGACAAACTGAATCCAAGGACAAATCAAAAATTAGCATTTAAAATGATCAAGTAGGCTCCATCCTAGATTGTGCATGCATGTTACAAGATATGAACAAATGTTAATGTAATCCACCAAATGAACAAACTGAAAGAAAAAAAAATATTTCATTAGATACTAAAAATCCTTTGAAAATCCCAACACACCTTTATGATTAAGGTCATGGAAATATCAGTGTGAGAAAGAAACCTACACATAATAAAGGTAGTAATATACAGTAAGCCAAAAGCTGTACCAAACTAAATGGAGAGACACTCAAAGTGATCCCACAATATAAGGAACAAGTCAATGGTATCTGCTGTCCCCATATCTATTCAATATAGTACTTAGAAATTATAGCAAGAGCAGTAATACAACAAATGAGTTCAAGGGGATACACATTGGACAATAAGTACTCAAACTATCATTATTTGCATGTGCTATGACAGTGTACGTAAGTGACCCTGAAAATTCTATGAGGGAAATTTTACAGCTGATGAACACCTTCAACAATGTACTATGTTATAAGACTGACTAAAAAATCAATAGTCCTCTTACATGCAAATTATAAAAGAGCTGAAAAGATATTAGGGAAACATCAACCTTTACAAGTGCTTCAAATAACATAAAATATTTTGGCATGACTCTAATCAAAAAAGTGAAAGACCTGTGTGACAAGAACTTTATGCCACTGAAGAAATTAAAGACAGTAACAAAAAACTGAATGTTTTTTTCTTATGATTTTGGAAAGGTAGAATCAAAATGGTAAAAGTAGCAATCTATCCTCAAAGAACTTACAGATTCAATGAAATTCCAACACAAATTTTTACAGATTTCAAAAGAAAATTTCCAAATTTATAAGGCAAAACAAAAACCTCAGGAAAACCAAAGCAATACTGTTTAATTAAAAACAAAACAAAACAAAACAAAAAACCTTCCAGAGACATCTCCATCCCTTACTTCAAGATCTAATAGATAACTATAATAATAAAAACAGCTTGGTATTGGCATAAAAACAGACATGTGCATCAATGAAACCAAACTGAAGATCCTGACCAATGAATACCTGATTTTTGACAAAGAAGCCAAAAATATACAATGGAAAAAGAAATCACTTTCAGCAAATGCTGCTGGGCATAATTGGATGTTGGCTTGTAGAAGAATGCAAATATATCCACATCTATCACATTGTACAAAACTAAAGAAAATGAATCAATCAATCTTCAAAATAAACCCAGTTACACTGAACCTGACAGAAAAGAAAGAGGGAAATAGCCTTAAAGACATTGTCAAATGATACCACTTCCTACATAAGGCACCAGTAGCACAGATACTGAAAGCAACAATTAATAAATGGGACCTCCTGAACCTGAGAAGCCTTTGTAAGGCAAAGGACATGTTCAAGAAAATAAGTCCATAGCCTAAAGAATGTAAAGAATCTTCACCAACCTTACATATGACAGAGAACTGATCTCTAAAATTTATAAAGCTCAAGAACATAGACATAAAAAGTACAAATAATCCCATTTAAAAATGGGGTAGAAAGCTAGACAGAAAATTCTTTACAGAAGAATATCAAATGACTGAAAGACACTGAAAGAATTGTTCAACATTCTTAGCCATCAGGGAAATGCAGATTAAATCAACTCTGAGTCACCTCCAAAATGGCTAAGATCAAAAAACACTGATGAGAGACTATGACAGAGGAGATATGGAGCAAGGGGAACATTCCTCCTTTGCTGGTGGGAGTGTAAACTTGTACAGTCACTTTGGAAATCAGTATGGTGGTTTCTCAGAACACTGGGAATCAGTCTACCTAAATGATCCAAAAAATACCATTATTGGACATATACCCAGGATATAAATTCTTAACTGCAAGAACATTTGCTTAACTATGTTTATGTTAGTTTTTTTTTTTTTTGTAACAGACAGAACCTAGGAAAAAATAGATTTCCCTCAACTCAAAAGTGGATATAAAAATGTTGTACATTCATACACTCACCACTAGAAAAAATATGATGCTCTGAAAATTTCAGACAAGTAGATGGAACTATAAAAAATCATTCTAAATGAGGTAACAGAGCTCCATAATGACAAATGTGGTATTTACTCACTTCTAAGTTGATTTTAGACATAAAGCCAAGGATAACCAAGTTAACATCCACGAAACCTGAGCAGCTAGGTAACCAGAAGAAACCACAAAACAAATTAGCTTACTGGCTTGCTTTCTTTCACTTACTCAGCTTGTGTTTTTTAAATGTGTTTTTTATTTTACATAACAATCACCCATTTCTCCTATTCTCTCATTTCATTTCCTTTTCCATTTATATTCCTCTTCCACTCTTCAGAAAGGGTAAAGCCTCTCATGGAAGTCCAGAAAGCATGGAATATCACTGAGTGAGTCATCCCTACCTGCCCCAGGGTATCCACTCCTACAGTGGATTTTGCCCTCCCAAAACAATCATTTATTAAGAAAATGTCCCCTCCAGACTTTCCTACAGAACATTTTTAAGGAAGCAATTTGTTGGTTCCTTTTTCCAGAACATGCTAGCTTGTATCGTTGACAAAACTGACCAGCACTAAAAAGAAAGGTATCATAAATTTTATAATAAAAATTAGGATAAGCTTAGCAGTTAGGCTAAAGATAAAAATATGCATATAAGTGTTTTGAGAGAAGTAGCAGTAAAGACTGGCCAGCCTCTAGGTCTCAGCAAAGGGACACAAATGGTGACCCCCCAACCCCATAGCAGTTCCAGCTGCAGGTAAGCAAGAACAATTCCTCTGAGCAAGCCTGGCTATCAGCACTCCTCATCAGATCCTGGAGCCTACAAGCCACACTTTATTGCCCATACCCATCTATCCCCTGGAGACCTAAACTGCTCCATGAGATACAGAATCCACTGTCTCCAATTTTGCCAAGAGCTCCAATTGTACCAGGAACACCCATTGGCCTAAGAGCAGCTCCCTGAAATGAAGACAATGCTTGCACTGATTAGAAGAAGAGATGTGTAGACATTAATGCAAAAGTACAATCCACAAGTTAACAATATGGAGCCACCAGACATAGGAGTTCTACAACAGCAAAACCTAAACATACCAATATGAAAGATGTGAAGGAAAATTATCTTAAAATAATTTAATAAAGATGATAGAAGCCTTTAAAGAGAAAATGAAAACCCCTCTTAAAATAGAGAAAAAGACAAAAAAATTTAAATTAATAAATCCCTTAAAGAAAGCCAAGAAAACAAAGAAAAGGCAATCAAACAGGTGAATAAAACAGTTCAAGATTTGAAAATTGAAATAAAAATTATTAAGACTCAAACTGAAGTAATGCTAGAAATAAAAAAATGGAGTAAATGAAGAGAAAATATAGATGCAATCAGAGACAACAGAATGGAACCTATTGAGAGAATCTCTGGAGTGAAAAAATACAATAGAGAAAATAAATTAATCAGTCAGAGAAAACACTAATGTCAAAAGTCATAACATAAAATGTCCAGAAAATCTGGACCACAATAAAAAAATAACCTGAGTAATAGGAATAAATGGAGAATAGCAGCACAAAGGCACAGATAATAAATTCAACAAAATCATAGAAGAAAACTTTTACAACCTAAAGAAATGCCTGAGATGATATAAGATTACAGAACACCAAATAGAGTAGACCCCTCAAAAAGGACCATTGCTACATAATAATTAAAATTCTACACAGAATAAAGAAAGAATATTAAGAGCTGAAAAGATAAAAGGCCAAGAAATTATTTTATAAAGGCAGGCCCATCAGAATAACATTGAACTTCTCAATAAAGACCATAAATGCCAGAAGATATTAGACAAATATTATGCAGACAATCTAAGAGGCCATGAATGCCAGTCCAGAATATTATACCCAGAAAAATTCTCAGTGAACACAGATGAAATAAACAAGATATTCCATGATAAATGGAGGGGACCTGGCTCCTCATAAAGCAGCTCATAGCAGTACTTCTTCGCAATTCCTGGGAAATGCAGGTAAATTGTGATCCTCTGTAGCAGGTCATCCCTAGCAGGCAGTCAGTGATGCACTAGGATTTTGAACAATGCCTTGCCCTCCTTGTCTTTGTCCTTGCTGTTAAACTTTATGTTAAACTTCTCAATCATCTTGGCCATCTTCTCCTTTCTGGAGTTTTTAATGGCATCAAAACCTTGAACATGGGTTCAGGATGAGCAAGCAAAAGGTAAAGTCAGCTTCTTCCCATAAGGGCTGTTAGCTGATTAACTTAATCTGCCATAGGCCAGATCAAAATACTGGTCTTTTCCCCTGTAGATTCAGTTCCACAGGCAGTAGATGCTTCTTAAAATTCTGTTTCCACTCTTAGTATTTATGACCATTGGAACTGTGGTTGCGGTTCACCTGGAAACTAATCCTGTATTTGTTATTCTTCTGCTCCTTTGTCAGAATGTTTAAGTTTTAATGTACTCTCTGGCAGACTTACATATCAGGGGTATTGATATTTGGAAAAGTGGATATAACTGAGATTTAGATAGTTTTAGTGATCTTCTTTATATTGTCTATATTTGGAGGGGCAACAATGTGGGACTAAATGATACCTATTCTAGATAAATAGCTGAAGATCTTTCTAGTTCTTGTAGAAGTAGATAGAATAATACTTTCCTGTTCAAATTAAGTTCATGCGCTCCTCCATGGTGGTGTTGGCAATAATGGGTCTACTTACATATACCAATGTTTTGCCTCCTGAACTCTACATAGGATAAATTATTATATTGGTAACAATGATCTATAAAAAGTCTGCAACAAATGTGTTTGAAAACCACATTGCCTTTAAACATTAATGCTTGAATGTGTCTTTGCTAAAGTTGCACAAAAGTTGGTGATAGATCACATGAACAATATATTATATCTTCAAGACAATGTCTTTGTTGGTCCAGGTCTCTTTTTAAACAATGCTTTAATAATTTTATAAATGAATATGTTGTTCTATAGATAGCAATCATCATTTCTTCATTTGACATGTAGACAGTAGTTATGCCAGAGGGACAAAGTTAAAGGCCAAAATCAATTTTAAGCATTTTAACAATCACCAGCAACTAAGAATTAAGTCAACTAACCTGTCTTGACTTTAGACCAGGAGTCTACATGAATTTATCTGGTATAAATCTTTTGCCTTTGATCATTTCTGTACCATAAGAATAAGAAATAGTGACTATTACAATTTTGAGCTGGACAACACTAATTTTACGTCTCTTCCCCAAGAGCGCCTGTTCAAATGTTAACACAGTGCAAACATCAAATAGTAGACTGTAGTCTTTCCCTTATAGGCAGAATGTATTTGGCAAGTCTTTATTTTATGTACTGTATGAGTATCTTACAGTCTTTAACCTAAAAGAAAATACAAATGTGGTTAAAATTTGATTGTTAATAGGCCATTTCAGACTTTTATTTCATATACTTTTTACTTAAATTTCAATAGTATTTTTTGCTATTTTTGCTCATATAATTTATAATATTGTTTATTCTTTCTGTCTTTAGAACTCTCTGGAAAGGAGTTATACCTGAAACTACTTTAAGGAACTAGTTTAAATTTTGTTTTCTGTCTCAATTTCATAGATGTAATAAGCTGGTTGTAGCCATTGGATTTTAGTGAAGTTGATTAGTTTTATAGTGACTGCCCTGGAGCAGAACAAGTGGCAAATTCACTAGACATTCATATTCAAAGTGACTTTATCTCATAATCTTAAACATAAGGATGTAATTATAGTGTATACATTTGGGTTTTGATTACACATATCCCATATGAGCCAGATGCAAAGAGAGCATTATGCTCACTAGTTCAGCAGCAATAGCTTTTCAAGTGCTCCTTCTTATTTCTGCCAGTCTCCAGAGAGCAAATACAGTGCCCTCAAGACCAAACATGACCATAAAGACTGGGGAATACCTCTACCACTAGGAAGTTGGAAAGACTTCCTCCAATGGTAGCCACCAGCCCCCTGCTGATCTGTGGGAAAGGGTATACTTGTATTTCTTCCTCAGCATACCATTGTGTCAATATGGGCCATAGTAAGAGTTTTACACCCAGTTATGAATCAGTATGCTTCCACCAACGAGGAAAAGACAGAGGTACTCGCCCATGTTGTTTTCATTGCCCCTTAAAAGCTGAAGACTTGTAAACATTCACTTTTTCTTATTTTGTATGATGCTTCCTAAGGTGAAGAATGTTAGTTTAGCTCTTTGGGAGATAGCTAAGTATATTAAGGAGCCATGGTCAGCTAAGTTTCTACATTATTCATTATAGCTAACAAATAAAATTTTCTAATTAAATCAGACAAGAGCAAAGGTTTGGTTTTTGATCCCTCCTGGATTCTCAACTGTGTTTTGTTTGGCAGAGTGGTACTTCTAATCATTCTCCTATTTAAGTGTCTTCTATAGCACATCTAAAAGCATCAGGCAATGGATAATGCACATCTACAGGTTTTAATGGTGCTTAGACATCCTGATCATAGGCCTCCAAAGAAGGTTATGTATGCCTGGATCTCTGAAATCCAAAAGCCTACTGCATAATGTTCTTCCCCTGGGCAGTTCTCCAAGAATAAATGTTCTTCCAGGGGTTAATAGTCAATGAAAGAGCTTGTTAGGCAAGGCAATATAAGACAGGAACAGTCTGGTGTGGTTGGATTCAGGGGTCAGCTGATAAGATCTGAGGACTTACCCAGGGTCCCGGGCCTTTGAAGGGGGCATGGCCAACCCCATTGATAAGGGGCCGTTGGGACCCCGGAAAGCCTGTTTTGCCTGGTTACTGGTTGCTGGAGAGACCTGTTAGAATCCATTGTCCATCGTTCCAGACTCCAGTCCCTGTTCAGGCTCTACTATAAGCTGTTACCTGTACTGTGAGTGTTGGTTTACATTTTAATAAATATCAAACGTAGACTAGTGCCTTCTAAATAAAACTCTGCCTACAGTCTGGTTCCTAAACCCTCTTGAGGCAGGGTCCACAGGGTCAGGGCAAAAAACTCTTACTCCCACTGAATGCCCATGTAGTAAAATAAAAAGGGTGGATATGTAATAGGAAAGGCCCATGGGGCCAAGGAAATAGAAACAGAAACAACATTGCCAAATTTGTTTTATGAGGCTACAGTCATCCTGATACCCAAATCACACAAAAACATAAGAAAGAGAGAATCACAGACCAATCTCTTCCTAAAACATTGATTTAAAAATATTCAATAAAATACTGGCAAATCAAATCTAAGAACATGGAAAAAAATCATTTACCATGATGGTCAAGTAGGATTCATCCCAAAGATGCAGGAATGGTACAACATATGAAAATCTGTCAATACCATTTACCATATAAACAAGTTGAAAGAAAAGAACCAGATGATGATTTCATTAGATGCTAAAAAAAAGCCTTTCACAAAATTCAGTACCCCTTCATAATACAGTTCTTAAGTACATCAGTGATATATGAAACATACCTATACATAATAAAGAAAATATACAACAAGCTAACAGCCAACATCACACTAAAATGCAGAGATACTCAAAGAAATCACACTAAAATAAGAAGCAAGACAAGGCTGTCCACTCCCCTAAAATCTATTTAAACAGTACTCAAGTTCTAGCTAGAACATTAAGACAAGAAAAGGAGATCAAGAGGATACAAATTGAAAAGGAAAAAAACTATTGCAATTTGCAAGTGATAGTATAGTATACTTAAGAGACTGTCAAAATTCTACCTGAGAATTTTTACAGCTGATAAACACCTTTACCAATGTGGAGAATAAAAGATTAATTGAAAAAGATTACTAGAGCTCCTCCTACAAACAAATGATAAAATGACCTGAAAAAGAAATCAAGAAAACATCACCCTTTACAATAGCTGCAAATAATATCAAATATTTTGGGATAACTCTAACCAAAGAAATGAAAGAGCTGAATGTCAAGAACTTTAAGCTATTGAAGAAAGAAATAGAAGAAGATCCCAGAAAATAAAAAGATCCCCCATGCTCTTGAATAGATAGGATCAAGATAGCATAAATATCAACCTTAAAAAATAGTCTACAGATTTAAAGCAATCCCCCTTAAAATCCCAACAAAATTTTTCTCAGATTTCAATAGAAAAATACCTAACTTCATATAGAAAAAAAAAAAAAACAACCAAACAAACAAACAAAAAATGTTCACCAAAACAATCCAGTATGAAAAGGAACTTTGGAAGCATCACAATCCCTGTCTTCAAGCTCTATTATAGAGCTACAGTAATAAAAACAGTTTGGTACTGGCATATAAATAAACTTGTGAATCAATGGAATTGAATTGAAGACCAAAACATTAATCCATACAACTATGAACACCTGATTTTTGAAAAGATGTCAAAAAATAGACAATCAAAAAAGATTGCATCTTAATAAATTGTACTGGCATAACTGGATGTTGGCATGTAGAATACAAATAGATCCATGTCTATCACTCTACCCAAAACTCAAGTCCAAGTATATCAAAGACCTCAACATAAACCCTGTTACACTAAAACTGATAAAACAATTAAGTGGGAAATATCCCTGAATGCATTGGCACAGAAGACCACTTCCTAAATATTACAATAGTAGCACACAAACTGAGAGCAAAAATTAATCAATAGGACCTCCTGAAACTGAGAAGCTTCTGTAAGGCAAAGACAAGGTCAATAAGACAAATTGACAGCCTATAGAATGGGAAAAGTTCTTTATCAACCCCACATCTGACCAAGGATTGAGCTCTTAAATACATAAAGAAAACTCAAGAAACAATATATCAAAATAACAAATATTCCAATTAAAAATGGGGTAAAGAGCTAAATAGAAAATTCTCAAAAGAAGAATCTCAAATGGCAGAAAAGCTCTTAAAGAATTGTTTAGCATACTTAGTCATCAGAGAAATGCCAATCAAAGCAAAACTAAGATATTATCTTACACATGTCAGAATGGCTAAGATCAAAAATACTAATCAAAACCTATGCAGGACAGGATATGGAATATGGAAAACACTCCTCCATTGCTGGTAGGGATGTAAATTTTTATAGCCATTTTGGAAATCCATTTGGTCATTTTTCAGAAAATTGTAACAATCTACCTAATGAAGTAGAATACTACTCTTGAGCATATGCCCAAAGACTGCATAATTTTAATTTTAAGATTAGCTGTGATATGTTTTACAGCAGCATTATTTGTAATAGCCAGAACCTGGAAACAACCTAGATGTTTTTCAACGGGAGAATGAATTTTTAAAATATGATACATTTATACAATGAAGTACTAGTCAGGAATAAAAAAAATGACATCCTAAAATTTACAAGCAATGAATGTTACTAGAAAAAAGTCATCCTGAGTGAGGCAACACAGACCCCAAATGACAAATATGGCATGTCCTCACTTGTAAGTAAATTTAGATGTAAAACAAAGGGTAACATGGCTATAATCATTAACCCCCAAGCAACTAGGTAACAAGGAAAAGTCTAAGAGAGACATCCATGGATCTCTCTGGGAAGGAAAAATTAATAAAATCTCCGATTTCATTGGGACCATAGGGGGAGGGAATACAGGAGGTTAAAAAAGAACATGAGGGAATGAGATGGTTAAGTTGAGGGAGGGCAGAGAGTGAGAACAAGTAAAGATAACTTTCAGAAGGAGTCATTGTGAGGTCAAGGAGAAAACTGCTGCTTATACCCAAGGACCTACAAAGATGTCCACCGCTAAGACTTCAACCAATAGTAGAGAGGAGGCCTAAACTGACCTTCCCCTATAATCAAATTGATTACTAACTTGATTGTCAGTATAGAACCTTCTTCCAACAACTGACTGAAGCAGATACAGATGTAGTACGAGGTTTCTGGCCCAAGCCCACAGACCCACAGACCTGCAGAGACACACAGATGCCTATAATAGATTTAGTATGATTCGCCTCAGGCCCAGGCATATAACTTGCTTGCTCTCTACCCTTCATCTAACCCATGACTCTTAACCTGTTCAGCCATGGGGCTCGGTACCTTTTCTTACAGCAGCATGGTTGTCCTCTGCTTCTTCTGGCTTCTCTCTGGCATTCTGCTCTGTGCTTCCTGTTCTCAGAGTTTTCTTAGTCTGGTAGCCCCGCACACACTTCCTGCCTGCCTTTGGCCAATCAGCACTTTTTATTAAACCAGTGGGTGGGACAATTATTTACAATGTAACAACACAATCTCCCACATACAGAGATCCACAGCTAAGCACTAGGTAGAGATTTCAGGTCATTCAAAAATAAGAAGAAAAGATTATATGAGGGAAGGAGTCAAGAACATGATCAGGAATATCACAGAAACAGCTCAACCAAGCGATGGTGAGCTAAGTGACCCTGTATTGGTATCTGGGTAACCTGCATAGGACTGATCTAGGACCTCTGAATGTGGATGACAGTCAAAACGCATGAACAGTTAGTGGGGCCTCTAGCAGTGGTACCAGAATTTATTCTTAGTGTATGAACTGGCTTCTTGGAGCCATTTCCCTACAGAGAAACACCTTGCTCAGCCTTGATCCTGGGGAGAGGGACTTCATCTTACTTCGGCTGGATACTCTATCTAACTATTATACTTTTATAAGTTTCATCAGTACTCTGATGATAGATTATTTGTTAACCATCAAAATATTTTTCAATTGTCTTGAAATGTACGATGTGGTAAATCATACAAAAACAATTTAGGCATGGTATTCAGAGAGCCTTTGCATATTTAGTTCCTTTTTGCTTGAACAAAAATTTTAATTCAAAATATTTTAAAAAGCATCATTTTTATGTTTTTACTTTCATAAAAATATATTTTGTCTTACATAATATATCCTGATTTTGCTTTTCTTTCCTTCTACTATTCCTAATTCATCCTCTTTATTTCTGGCCCACATCCACAACTTTTCTTTCTCTCGTTGGAAAATAACACAGGCTTCTAAAAAAGTAATAACAAAATAAAACAAAACTAACAACACAATGGAATTGGAGAAAACAAACAGCACAAAAAGAGTCCAAGAGAAAAGAGCACAAGACCTTCTCATTCACACACATACGAATCTCATAAAAATACTAATCTTGAAGCATATATCTCAGAGGACCTAGAGCAGAATCATGCAGATCCTTTGAATATCTTTTCTCTCTCTCTCTCTCTGCATTCACATAAGGTTAGCTCTTAATTGTTTAGAGGTCCTTGTTTTTTGTTTGTTTTGGTGTCTTCTATTACTTCTGGCTGTTATACTCTTTTAACTTCTCTTCTGCAGTTTCTCTGAGACTTGAGGAGAGACATTAGAGATATGCCATTTAGTTCTGAGTGTTCCAAATCTCTCTCTGCCTCCATAATTTTGCATTGTGAATCTTTTTATTTGTTCTCATCTGCTGCATAAGGAGACTTTTCTAGTCATAACTAAACAAGACACACTATTTTATGAGTATAGAAATATGTCATTAAGAATCAGTTTATTTCTACATTATTTTCTTAACAACACTTAATTTTACCCTAGGTTTCTTATCATGCCAGGTGTGTATTGGGTTTGGGTTAGGTCTCATAAAGTAAAATCAGTTTTGGTAACTACTGCTCTAGCAAATCTTGTAAGCATGACACCTTTATCAATCAAAGAGTTTCCAGCTGGGTTGGTGTTTACATTTCTATTTTGATGGCATGCAAAGTAAGAATATTTTACTGTACTAGACATTAGAACATAGGGGTAAAGGCATCAACTTAACATGTTCTTGTGAGAGAATTATGTAGGTCTTATCTTCCACAATGTAGCCTTATTGTCAGTTTGTTAAGAGAATTGTTCAGGTATTCTCATGACATCCCTTTGGCCAACAACTCGTAGGCTACTTTACTAACCCTTAATTGGCATTTAACTGATTTTTCTCTTCTGGGAAATTAATAACATAAATATTTGACTTTATTTAAAATTTTTATTTTATGTTTTGTTTCTTTTCCTTATTTTATTTCAACCTCAATAGCTTTCATTCTATTTAAATGTGTTCTTGTTTAATAAATTAGGAATAATTTCTAATGAGTTTACAAATCTGTTTATTGAACTCTGAAGATATTGATTTTTAAAGTTTCTGAATTAATATTGTCTATTTTTTAAAAAAAATTTATTATCTTAAAATATTTATTTGATAATTAAACTGCTACTGTTGTATTCTGTTCTCATTATTTGAGGGGGAAATATTTCATGAATTTAGATATTTTTCTCTACATGTCAAAGTGTTGTGCAATAATATTTATTTTAAAACTGTTATTCCTTCATTAACATTCCTGTCCTTTAAAAAAATAATTTTAACAATTCTTTGAAATTTTATAAAATGTATTTTGATTGTATTCATCCCTACTCTTCTGTCTAACTTCTCTCAGATTTACACCTATATCTTTGTTTCTCTAACCTGTGTTTCATGTATCCCAGGCTGATTTCAATCTCACTGTGTAGCCAAGTATGAATTTCTAATCCTCATGCCTCCACTTGCTGTTTTCTGAGATTACAAATATGAGTTGTCATGTCTGGCTTATGTTGTATTGGAGATAGTTCCAGAGCTTTGTATAATATTAACTGGGTTTAATCTCAAGAAGTTTTGTTAGTTACCTTTTATATAATATATCTGTATACCTTTTCTATGCATAGAATTATCTTTCATACAGTAATTGGCTACAATATTCAGTGTATAGTTTATAAGATTGAACAACACAGTAGATTAGGTATACATAACATACAGATTTGGGTTTGTTTAAATATCATGGTGTTTAAAGAATAATGACATTACATAGTTATTCACTTGTCAGAACATGCTTCCATCAAATGACACAACTATTTTATAGTAAAGCTCATATTCACATACATTGATTATTATACACTGTTAATTTTATTCTAATTTGCTATTTTACTGCTACTTAAATTTTCAAATATATAAAACACATGGTTCTATAAGTATGTATGTATAAAAAATCATAATTTATGGTTTCTGTTATCTGTAGTTTTAAATGTTGAAGTGTTTTGGAACAAATTGCCTAAAGATCAGGAAATTACTATATCTTCTATTTAAATTTTTATTTCTCTCTGCTGCCTCACCCAGTATTGGGTCATGTCTGCACAAATGGTTTTCCTCCAGGCAAACTACATTCATAAATTTACCCTTCTGACCCCCACATAGTTTTAGCTCTCTTTCAATAAATAAGTCTAAAAACAATCAAGTCATTGGTGGTATTCAGGTTTGGGGGTTAATATTTGGTTTGTTTTTCTAAGATAAATTTAATAATGACTGCCTGAAGAACTCAACTTCCCTATGCTATTTTATTTGACATCCTTTGAACTTTGGTTCCTACTGCATTGTGCCTAGAGGTTTTCAGAAAATGTAGGAGGAAGAAAATGGAAGATGAGCTGTAATTTTTTTAAAAGAATTATAAGTGCTTGAGACAGGGCTCTCTATCTCCACTAGTGATATTATTATTAAGACTTTATTTGTTATAGTATTTGATTTTATGAATGTTTTGGAATATTGATAACAACAGATTCAGAAATTTGTGACAATAGTTTTCCAAATCTTTTCCCCTTATTTCTATCTTTTAGTTTTAATGAAAAAAAAAAACACATGATTTTAGGTTTCTGATTTTAACATGCAGTAAGAAAATATTATACATGATTATGCATGCTTAAATTGAAATGACCTGAGATAAGATGATTCATATAAGGAATAATATTAGATAACATAGTTTCTGTAAGACATTTAAAGCAAAGTATAATATTATTTACCTTGACATAAAACAGTACAGTGATAATTGCAAGAACAAAGGTGAAAGACTAAATATGTCTTGAATTCAGCTGTAGTGATTCTTTTATAGGAAGCATAAAATTGAATAGCAATACAGAATTAATGTTAGATTCACAATTGAGGGCAAAAATAATATGATAGCTTATTATTCAACAAATAATTCCCACATATTTTATGAGGTTCTCTTAATACTGTGTCTCAGTAATGTCAAAGCTATGAAACTTTTACACAATATTACACTTCATTTTGTGTTATAAATTAGGATGTTGGTGATAAGTTTTACAAATATTTGTTTGTTAATATATACTTCAGTTATATATAAAATCATTATATATTAAACAAATGTAGGAAGCTCCAAGAAAACATACACAAATATGTGATGATGGCAATTCAATTGTGTATATACAGTTATGATAATTTCAAAACAGAAATCATGAGATCAGTTAGAAAAAAAGAAGCATATAAAGGCAATAATATAATATTACAATAAGGTAATATTAGCATGAAAATTATTTAACTAAATCACCTGATAATTATGAAATTCAATATTCATTTTCTATATCTCAATGTTAAACAATTTTGTTGCTATGATAAATATGGGAATCACACTCGATTCTATGAAAGAAATGAGGAAGAAGATATACCTTCCTGAATATATTTAAAATAAAAATTAAATTTATTCTAGGATTGTTATGATCATTTTATAGGTATGTAAAAAGAGTGTCAGATTACAAATTTACATTAATTGTTATATGCAAGATTTTTAAAGATGCTAATATTCAAAAATGTTTTAATGAAACTTGAAATTATAAAATGCTTGTAATTTTCTTTCTCAGTTTTATCCCAGCATAATCAACACATGAATGTACTATTGGAGGTAACCAATAAAGTGGTATTTGAATGAATTAGTTCATGTGAAGTGAAGATGACTATGATGTAAATCTGGCCATCTCAATTCAGCTAAATTCCATGTATTACTCATTCAAAATTTTCTATTATGATATATATCTATGGATAAGTGGGTTTTCTAGTTCTGACCTATAGAAAATAGCAAATTCATTCTACCTAATGAAACTAGTGTGGCTCTTACCTTCTTTACAAGTAAACCTATGAAAGACCAAATTAGGGATAAACAATTCCTCTGCAAATTCACTTCCAACCACTCATCTTTAGCTCAGAAAAGGAGCTAAAAACATCTCAGAAGTTCTGTAAAGACATTTGTACAATAGGACTGAGTGTGTCTATTTTTTTTAGATAATCTTTTAATCTGTTTTTATCAATTGTTTTATATTTTACAATTAACAAAAACACAAAGCCTTATAAATTTGATAAGGTGAGACCACAAGTCATTTTATGTTTTGCTATAGCCTTTTTGTGTGGAAGTCGAATTCCACACATTCTTTTATTTGTACTATACATTCTGAACTATGGTAAAACATCCACATTCGTACAATCATTGTCACAGCTGTAGGACATTTTCTATCATCAGAGAAAAACACTGTTTTATTACCATTTCTCATTTTGCCTTAACTTTGGAAAGTGTAAATGATTCTATTTTAGTTCTTAATTTACAAGATAATTTTCAATATTTTGCCTATGTAGAGATACTATGTGCATCCAAATATATGTTTTGTCAAACACAGGGTTTTAAATTTATATACATATATATTTTTTCATATATATATGAATAAAGATGAGAAGTGTAACAATTATTATTGGTTGCGTAAAAATTAAAAAAAAATGTGGACTTACACAACAGAAATATGTTATTTTACATAATTAGAATTCAGAAAATAAAAATTAGTCTTAATGTTATAAAACCAAGTTTTTTGATTGTTTTGTTTGTTTTTGTTTGACTTTTACAATAATGAAATGCTTCTTTCTGGAAGATATATATATTTCTGATAGCAGTGGACTCACTCTATCTTTTACTCATTGAAACAATAATTTTTGTGTATAAAGATAATGCAAATTATGAGCTGGAGACATGGCCTATTAGAAATACTGGCTACTTTTCTGGAGAACATAGGTTTTATTCACAGCTCTTATTATGCCAGTTTACAGCTATCTGGAACTCTATTCCCAAGGAATCTAACACCTTCTTCTGACCTTCCTGGGCACTCACAAAGTATGCATATGACTCACAGATATAAGGCAGACCATACATACATATACCAATTGTTTTAAAAAGATGTTTTCAACTTAGGATTTTTAAATATGATAAAGCAAAAAAAATGTATTTGTTAGGAACTGGCCAGGTACAGTAATATGGGTGATATGTATGGGACCTACAGCCAGCCACTTGGTAAAGAGAGCTTTAGGAAAGGGACATAGAGTCTACTTTTGCTAACAATTATTGATGGTTCACTCAGGTCTGCAGATAGCCAAAAAGTAGCCAATATTAAAATATAATTTGAACTACTTCATACATTTTACATATCTGCTATGATTATTTAAATATTTGTGAAAGATTCCTGACAAATTTAGTGTTATATAAGAAATGTGCGCACACACACACCAACACACACACACACACACACACACACACACACACACACACACACACCACTATGAATATATGAGGTCATTCAGATAATCATACCTTATAGTAACATGAATAATAAAGTGAAAGAAATCAGTCTAAAACTTTAGTGACAAACTGCTATATATTGAGAAACCTACAAATTATAAGATTTGATGTTCAGATATATTTTGCAGGCCTAAGTACAATGCCTAGAATAATGGCTGATATGTGTATTAGTCCATTAACTTATATAATTTTGAGAAAATACCCAAGAAACAACTTTCCAAGTGGGGATATTTATTTCCATTCACAGTTTCACTGTTTTCAGTAAATTGTGATTTGATTCTGGGGTTTGTGAGCATGTAATGAGGCAAAACTAGTTGTTCCAAAGGCATGAAAAGAATGTTGCTCTCTTCATCAAAAAGGAGAGCAAAAAGGGAAAATTGAGCAATTGATTAAAATGTTATTCTTCATGATCCACGTACTTCTCCACAGCTTCATGATCTAGAAACCAAGCCTTCAACAAAGAAGTCTGACATTATATTAGCCAAATAAAATAAGGTTATTCACATTATTTTGCATGTCTGCTAGAATTTTTTAAATAAGCATATAATTTTGTATTGCTATCAATTTATAAGAATTCAGTACTTATACTTCCTCATCAATAATTTTTAATTCTCCCATATTTAGTGGTTACATGAATTACTTTTCCTGTTGCAACAAAATATCTGTCAAAAACAACTTAAGGGATAAACAAGCTTCCAGTTAAAGGATGTAGTCCATAACTGGTGCTGTAAGATACACAAGGTTCTAGTCATATTTGAGGCAAATAGCCAAATGGTATCTGCTAATGCTCTGCTTAATTACTATTTTCAAGTATTTGAAGCTACATTTTTATGTTTATTTCTGTGTTTTATTATTTGATTCATATTTTATCCAGGTTTACATAATTTATAACTTTAGCAGTAACCATTCAGGTATAAAAAATTTACATACAGATATATGGTAATATATATAAGGGTATGTATTAAGAATTTTTCAGTCAGAAATATCTGTCTCATCCTGCCAGTCTCATAGTAACTTATAAAATAATTACTCAGAGGCTTAATATATAGTAACTGCTTAGGTAGTAGCTCAATCTTATTATTATCTAAATCTTGCACTTAAAGTAACCCACAATTTTATTTATATTTAGCCAAGTGGCTTGGTACCTTTTCTCAGTGTAGCATTTTAATTTTGTTTCCTGTGCATCTGACTGGTGTCTGCTGCCCTGACTTTCCTCTTCACAGGATACTCCTAGTCTAGTTGCCTAGTCTCTACTACCTGCTTGGCTACTGGCTAATTAGCATTTTATTAAATCAATAAGAGTAACAAATCTTTACAGTGTATAAGAGTATTATCCCCAAAGTATTATATAATTTGTGTATATTTATACTTTAGTCTGCTGATAAACTTCCATTCTTTGGCAACTATTCTATAAAATATTTATTAATATAAATGGTTTTAATTTTTTAAATATCCAACTTTAGAAATAGAAAAAATATAGAAAAATTAGAATCAATTTTGTAAAGATTTTTAAAATCAAAAGGCAATATCTGAGCCACTCTATCTTGACAAGTGCAAGACGATTTCTCAGAATTGTTTTGATTTGTGCTGCTCTGATGACTAAGGATGTTTAGCAATACTTTAAGTGTCTTTCAGCTACTTGAGTTTCTTCTTTTGAAAATTCTCTATTTTGCTCTGTACCTTATTTTTAAATTGGATTATTTAATTTTTTGACATCTAGTTTCCTGAGTTCTTTGTATATTTTATAAAGTCTTTGTCAGATGGTTGATTATTTTGCTTGTATTTTTTCTATACTAGAAACTGAACTCAGAGCCTTCCATAAGTTAAGAATTTGTTTTACCACTGAAGTGAATTTCCAACTTGCCTGTTTTTCATTGCTGTTCAGTATCATTTTAATTTAGACATACTACTTATTGAGAATTGAATTCTTCCATTTATTTCAATTAATGTTATTTTACTTTCATTTTTTTCATTTTTAATCATTTTTATTTCAGTCTATTCTCATATTTACATTATAACTGACAAGGTTTCTTGATAATTCCTTTTGATTCTTAAAAATGTTTGTAAAACTGAATCTAATTTTTCCATATTTTTTCCTATTTGTAGAGTTGGATATTTAACAAAAAATTAAAACCATTTATATTCATAAATATTTTGTAGAATGTACCTTATTTTGTACATTTGTACTATGAGTTGGAGGTATATTGAAACTACTTTCCAGTTTCAAGTGTTACAGTTACTTATGAATATGTTTTTTCTTTAATTTCTCTTACAATGAGTTTTAAATAAAAAAAAAAATTCCAAATAATACTAAAAAAAACTGATCGGTTGGTGGGGATTCTATATTGACTTTTCATCTCTGTCACCTTTAGTTGTTTAAAATGTTTTGTTTTTAAAGAGTTTTTGCCATTTGAATGGTCAGGATATAAAGTTAATTTCTATTCTAATATCATCTGTTCATTATAATTTTATTCTATGTAATTCCTCATAAAAAGGTTCAGGGAGTAAATTTTCTAAGTCTCTATAAATTTTAGAGAATCATTGTATAACGTATATGCTCAAAGTTCAACTTAAATGAATATGAAATGCTTGATATATTTTCTTAAGTTGTTTGCTGTGAAATTATCTACTGGATGAATTTTTATAGCCAAGATGATTAAGGTAAATCTTATGACAATTCTTTTATAATTTGATTTTTCTTTTATCTAAGTGTTTTAATTTCATTCTTAATAAGAGCTACAATGTAATTTTTCAGGGTTTATAGTATTGAGCACTAAAAATAATTTTGTCTTGGCTAAGTCTTCTAAAAGTATGTTTTGTGTTTGTTATACTACATTGTTTTAGTTTTCTTCTAAAAATATGAGATAAGATTACATTACTTGGAGCTGCTGCAGGTTTAGTTGATGAATGTTTTTGTAAAGTAAGTTAGAAAATGAAGTGCATCACAAATATTTTGTTTTCATGCATTTCAGTGCATACAAATGTTATGTTTATACTACACTATTTTCTGTCTAGTGTGCAAAATCATCATGCCTTATTGTAACAGTGCGCATAACATGATTTGAATTTACTTTGCTTCTTAAAAATGTTAATCAAGATTGGAGACACAGAAGTGTGTGATTAAACTGCAATGCCCTGGGTTTGAATGTCAAGGGAAAAATGATGTTAATCATTCTCAGAATCATAATGAGTCTTAATGATTTGGGAGGAGGGGTATTTTTCTTGCCTTGAAATCTGTGGTTGCTAACTGATTATTGTGGTGGTTCTTTGCTGAGCTGGCTGTGGCAACTACATAAATTGAGAAAAGAATGAGATTTGCTGTATTTACTAATTCTGACTCTGATGAATGATTTCTCTGTAGCACATGAATATGATTTCTTTTAAAGTGGTAATGAATCCGGCTAAGCTCTCTCACTATTTCAGCCATGGTTCAGATATTCTATAGGCTTAATTTCCATTAAAATAGTGTTAAAATCTTGTCATTAACAATATATGTTAATCTGAAGAAATGACTTTTTTGTGTATCCTTTGGAATTTACTACTAAGACATTAAAGTATTTGGATGAGATTTAAATAATTTGCTTACCTTATGAGATTACAATTCTACTTGTAATTTTCTTGTTACTCAGCTGCTTATTCCACTATAGTCTTGAGCCCTTCAAAGTCATCTATAAAAATGGCAATAAATTTCTACTTTACTTTGTCCTCTTTAAATGCATTGTAAATGTAGTCAATAGTATATAGAAATGTAAATAATTTCTAGGAGATTTTAATTTGTTTTACTCAGATCCATTGTTAGAATCTTGAATCTCACAAATTGTATTGCTTTTACCAAAATATTTGAAAAATAGAATGATTGTGTGTGTGTGTGTGTGTGTGTGTGTGTGTGTGTGTGTGTGTGTGTGTGTGTGCTGTAAAAGGGATGCTCTATTAGCAGGAGAGGAAGTAATAATAATCTCAAAGGACCTATTACAATTTGTGCATGAATAGAACCATTATCAAGCAATAGAAGTATGTTGTAAGTAATCTGCATTTTGCTGTTGTTCTTGAAAGCTATGAAAAAATACTGGATTAAAATATTCAGTAAACCATGCTGTAAACAAATGTACTGTCAACAAGACTCTGTTGTTCAATTTATAGAATATAGACACAATAGATTTATCAGAATTCTTGAAAGCTCTAGGATTTCTAAACAGAAATATACCGTTGTTTTAAGAAAGTCCCCTGATGTATTAACCCATAAAGCGAAGCTTTGAAGCCAGATACTGGTTCTTTTGCTATCATAGTCTAATGTGATATTCTTTTGCAAAAGAATATTTTATTTACATTGAAAACATGGTATTTAGTATGCTTTGCATTTTTCTATTTATTTTATCAGAATTTATTTGTGATGACAGGTATCATTTTCCCACATCCCTACCCATTCAATTTTATAGTGATTTACATATTGCCCATATAACATTGATTACATTCTATATTGTAGTAATACATGTCTATCTTAATCTCTTTCCTAGACATGGAACTCCTTGAAGGCAAGGACAATAATTTTTGTCCTTTTATATTATCTTCTCTGTTCAAGATTATATATATATATATATATATATATATATATATATATTACCGAGTGGGTTTCGGTTATGACCTCCACTTACCGCGTCCGGTTTCTTTGTGGTCCGAGTTTTGTCCCAGGCAAGGAGCGTCAAGATTAAATAAGTCTACACTCAGGAGTCGTTTAGGTTCCATCATTCAGGCTCTCTCTGACACTGAGAGACCTGAGCTTTATTCAGTATATCTTATCTCTTAGACCTGTCTGTCTCTTAGCCATGCTTCTGTCTTGCCACTGCATCTCGCCTAGCTTTTTCCCCTCTAGCTTCCCGCCATGCTGGATTCCTTCTGCCCCTTCCACTCACACTGACTCTAATCCATGCTTGTCCCCAGCTTCTGCTCTCCTGCCGCTTCTCCCTGTGTCTCTCCTCGTGTCCCCTTTTGTCTCCCGTTATCACCTTAACTCTCTTTCACACCCTGCCCCCTCATCCAGCACACCCAAGGTCTGGAGTCTCCCAAGAGGCTAGCACTCAGCAGGTGGCAGCGTCTATAGTGCAGGAAAACAGGTTTTTCCCTATTTCCTCTATAAACATAGGCTTTTAGTAGGATGGGCCATTAAAGGCTAGAATGGCACATACTCGGGAGACAACATCTCACTCCCCTTTATTAAATAAAAAAATATAGAGAAGGAAACCCCTGTCTTAGGTTCGACCCCTAGCCCCTGCTATAGAACCCGTTATTGGATGTGCCAACTCCTGTCTTAGGTAGATATAGCAGGCGGGGAAGTTGCCCGTCTTTGGGTGAGTCCTTCTAACATTGATATGCATATCTGAGCATCAGTCAGGAGTTATAAGGCCAGAAGCCTGTTTTATTATTTTCTGCTGATGACTTTGCTGCTTTTGCAGCGTATTAGAATGAAAAGACAGCATGCCAACCTTTGAGGCAAAATATTAAAAAGGGATATAAATCCAGACCATTGGGAAGCCACTAGTCAGGGTATTCTATAAGCCACTAGTCTCAAGGGGTATAAAGATATATGCTAACTGCAAGGTGTAATTTAAAAATTGCATTCTAGGGACCCCAAAAGCACTGGTTTAACAATATGCAACTGCTGACTTAACATTTTCTATCTTACTTGAGGTAACACAAATATCAGAATATCCAAAGTTACACAATAGCAATTATTACATATGCAAAATGTCAATAGGGCAGTTTGTTGGTTGACGGATAAATTTTAAAATGTATTTGTCCATAAAAGTCTCTGGAATTTCAAAGGCAGTCACCACTCTGGCTGATAGCTGGTTCAGCAAGGATGTAGCTCTGGCTGTCTGGCTCAATGCATTTTCTGAGGCTGTAGCTCCAAAAGCAGCAGGGTGACTGTGTAGTTATTCTGAAGTTTCTCTTTGCACCTGGGAGATGGATCTTGGTCTGACGAAACACTACTGGCATCACTGCAGCTGGAACTCGTACCAACAGGGCACTGGGATGTTCTTTACTCCAATCAGTTGCTTAAGCTGAAATTTAGAGCTGAACAGTTTAAAGAGAAACCCTCCCCACCCTCCAGGGTTTGAATCTGTGTGAAGTGACCAAGAGGTATGGGGTAGCTAAAAAATGAGTGCTGGCATTCTACTTAGCAGTGCTATTAAAAGCAACTGCCTCAATCATATGTTATGAAAGCTTTTTGTATGGGCACCGTATTGGCAGCCGTGTCAGTGGCCTAAATTGAAGGCAAAAACAGTAGAAAACAAAGGGCTTTTTTTTTTTTTTTTTTTAAACTTACTTATTTACTGGCCTCACCAGAAGCTTCAGGAACCACAATCTTTTCATGTTGAACAGGACGCACACACCTCTCAGGTATCTAGATTGGCTTTTCAGCACCTGGTGGATAAACACAGACAGCCCACCCCCAACTCTGGCCAGCGGGTGCTGGCGGTTGCCATTGTCCAGAGGATGCATTGTGGCTGATGCCTTAACGTTTGAGCATTGAGATGAAACTTTTTGTGTAATTGTAGAGCCAAAATTATTTGGGTAGCTTTATCTGCCCACGCATTGCCTTTGGTCAGTGGTCTAGGCAAGCCAGAATGTTCTTACAAACACATTGCTTTTCAAAATCTGTAAGCTTTGTAATTGGCTAACAATCTCTGATGATTCCCCACATGAGGGGCCACTTCTAGTTGGGGCATAATATTACACTCAGTATAAATATTAAAGGTCTCTGCAGGATATAATTGAAAGGCAAGTGTCATAGCAGTAATTTCTATCAACTGAGTAGAGGCCTGAGGCACTACTACGCTTTCTATATGATCCCCATCCACAACTATTGCTTTTTTAGTCTTGGAGCCATCAGTGAAAAGTAGACGTGCCCCAGCTATAGGTTGAGTCTTTATTATCTTGGGAAAGATGAAAGGGCATAATTTAAAACTCTGAATGATTTTATGTTTAGGATAAGCTTGAACTATCTGTCCTTTAAAGGTGCACAAAAGCAAACACCAGGAATCATCATTTTGAATCAAATTAGCAACCATTTCTTGGGTATAGGGCAAAACTATTATATCTGCATCTTTGGCAAATAAAGCCCGCCCCAAGCATCTACCCTTCCATAACAATTAAACTATTAATTCAGGATAAGGAATAACTGTGCGCCCAGGTGATGCAGAAAGATGTACCCAATAAATGGGACCCTTTTGCCAAAAAACACCAGTAGATGCAAAATTAGAGGCCAAGACTAAAAATTGCAAAGGCTGTTCATGTACTGACATATCTTGTAATGCCTGTTCTATTTTAGTAAGGGCTTTTTTGGCCTCAGGAGTTAAAATCCGGGTAGATGTGGGTTTAGCATCTCCCTTCAGAAGTTTAAAAAGAGGCTTAAGTTCTCTTAAAGGGACCGAGCCTTTATTCGCGGCCAGTGACTTGCTCAAATCTCTTAAAGGGACCGCGTTTTTATACGCAGCCATTGACTTGCTCAATTCGCGGCTAAGTTCTTAAAGGGACCGCGTTTTTATTCTCGGCTAGCAAACAGAGCACACCAAAGACTGTTACTAAGAACCGTCTAAAACAAACAGAAACCTTCAATCAATCACAATGTTACTGACTAGGCTTTCAGTGGATATTCGGTCCACACTGGGAAGCCATCTGTTAAAAAGAGGTTTCTCGCCCCGGCGGCCAGAAGCCTGAGACCCACAGACCTGTGGTTTGAGAGTGCTTAGGCGCTTGAGACTGCTTAGGCACTCGCCGCCCAGAAAATGACTAACTTTACGCTGTTTGGCCTGTGTCTCAGGCACATTGCTTGCTAGGTCTTATATCTTAAATCAACTCATCTCTATTAATCTGTCTGCCACGTGGCACGTGGCTTATCTGCGCTTTTTATAAGTTTTTTTTTCTCTTTTTTTATTTTTTTAAACTTACTTTAGCTGGATCTCTCAATGTCTTTTATAAACTTTAAGGCTCCCCCTGTCAAGAACCATGTACAAACTCCCTTATCCGAGTGCGGTCCGTCCTTTATTTTAAATTCCCTGTTACCTTAGTAACTCTGGAAGTTCGGAACCAACCGAACTTGCGCCTACTCCTGGGTTTATCCCAGACACTCCCCGGTCTCTGTACCGGTGACCTCGTCCACTTGTCCCTCTTTATCCGAGTGCGGTTCGAGCTTTTATTTAAATTCCCTGTTTCCTTAGTAACTCTCCAAGTTCGGAACCAGCCGGAACTTGCTAGGTTGAGTTTCTCATATTTCTATATTTTTATTTATATTTCTTTTCTATTAGGCGCCTAATCCTGGGTACTTCCCAGATTCCCTTCTCCGGTCTCTGTACCGGTGAGTCTTGTACGCTTAAATCCTACTTTCCTGGACCTCAGTGGGACCTCCATTTACCGAGTGGGTTTCGGTTATGACCTCCACTTACCGCGTCCGGTTTCTTTGTGGTCCGAGTTTTGTCCCAGGCAAGGAGCGTCAAGATTAAATAAGTCTACACTCAGGAGTCGTTTAGGTTCCATCATTCAGGCTCTCTCTGACACTGAGAGACCTGAGCTTTATTCAGTATATCTTATCTCTTAGACCTGTCTGTCTCTTAGCCATGCTTCTGTCTTGCCACTGCATCTCGCCTAGCTTTTTCCCCTCTAGCTTCCCGCCATGCTGGATTCCTTCTGCCCCTTCCACTCACACTGACTCTAATCCATGCTTGTCCCCAGCTTCTGCTCTCCTGCCGCTTCTCCCTGTGTCTCTCCTCGTGTCCCCTTTTGTCTCCCGTTATCACCTTAACTCTCTTTCACACCCTGCCCCCTCATCCAGCACACCCAAGGTCTGGAGTCTCCCAAGAGGCTAGCACTCAGCAGGTGGCAGCGTCTATAGTGCAGGAAAACAGGTTTTTCCCTATTTCCTCTATAAACATAGGCTTTTAGTAGGATGGGCCATTAAAGGCTAGAATGGCACATACTCGGGAGACAACAATATATATATAATTTACATATAAAATTGCACATATAATATAGCTACATAAAACATAAATAGTATTTCCATTTAAGAAATAATGCCATTTTCACATTTATTGTTTAGAAAATAGAAAAAAGAAGAAAGTCTCTATCTCTCCAAGAGATACATGACAAAGGACAACATTTGTTTTTCTCTATTTTACTGACATGATTCTCGTTCATGCAATAAATAATCTACACTTTCATATTTATTGCCATTTCTTTTTGTCTCTGTACCTTGACACATTTTGGGATTCAACAAACATTTGTCTTGACTTCTTCCCTCAACACTTTTTATCAAAAACGGCAGTGTGAAGCAAACTGGAATGTAAATTATTTTGGTTTTTTTTATAACTGTAAAAATTGTTTTTCTGTCAAAACTGACAAATTATTCTTAGTGTTCTGACCTTGGAAACTATTCATCTGTACAGTTCTAAAATGCCCAAATAAATGAACAAGTGTCAAAGTAAATGGTATCTTAGAAACCCATATTCAGAAAATGATAACCATAAGAAAGCTTAAAGGTTTTCTCCTAATATTTATTTTCTAATCAAAAATATATATTCTGGTAGTCTCACAGGATTATGCTAAACTCCTAAGATTTAATGTATTTAAAAGAAGGGTTAAATGGTTCATGATCTATTTTCCACATTTGGAATTAAAGAACAGTATGATAATAAAATAATGGCCGTTATGTTTAACACATTATTATGTTGTCAATGACAACATAAGATCCTATGCTTTGGAGATACTCTGCCCTTCATTAATAAAAGCTTTAGATGGAAAGATAAAGTGTATACCCCATTCCTGTTTTTACTTTTTAAGATCAAAAAATACACTTCTAGATGCCTCAAGCATGAGTAGCTCATACATTTTTTCATCCCTTTGTTATATATAACCTGTTCCACTAAATCTGTTTTATTAGATGTCGTCTTAAAACCTTCATTTAATATTTAACTTGGCATTAGAGTTATTATGTGTGTCTATATTTAAATATGTATGTTTGTAACTTGAGTTAGTTTTAGAAGTTTGTATTTGTTTTAAAAGATTCAGTGTTTAATTGAAATATGACAATCACCTGTTCCTAATTCAAAAATGTTTCAAAATTCTGAAATATCACCATTTACTTTCTCTCATTCACTTTTCAAGTCATAGCACAAACTATTAAATGGTTTGGATTCTGTGGTAAATATCTTTAGTTTTAGCAGGATGTACAAAGATGTATTGAGAATAGCCTTGGACAAGTGGGGAGTTGCTGACAGCAGCATACTAAACTTAAAACAGTAGAAGCTTCTCAGATATTGTTAATGATAATTTTGGTTACTCTGTTAGACCTGAGGAGAAACCATTTTCATGACTGTCTATAAAAAGCAAGTTGTATTTAGTTAGGAGTATACAAAGAACTGTCTAGACAATTGCCTACATCTAAGATGAGGTTACAAAGAGCAACCTCTCACTAGTTTTTTTAGATCCCTTTATTGAGAAAGATGAGAGTTGATAGAAAACATCTGTTCAGATAATGGGTGTTATTATCTGGATAGTTTGAGGTATTAGAGGCTCAAAACTTCCAATGGGGTAGATACATGTGATAGTAACAACTAGACAGAAGAGTAGGGGATTCGGGGCTCAGGACTGCCTATGGGTGTAGATAAGTACATGTTGACTGGGGAGTCATCACAAATGTTTAGGAATTTTTCAAGACAAAAAGGATTGGAATACATCATAAGGTTTCAAATTCAGCATAGGTTGAAAGCACATTTCAGGATATATTAAGCTTAGAAAACAAACTTATTTTTGTAAGGTATGGAGATATAAAAATCTATAACAGTTTGGTTCCTTAAAAACAATATGACTCTTGTTTTTGATTCACAACTTCAGTTGGATTATTTAAAAATCTATAGAGCTGATTTGGTTAGCTAGTTATTCAGAAGTGAAATTACTCTACCACCTAAGATCTGCACTTAAGCTTATAAGTTATACAAACAGACATGGCTCAAGTCAACTGGTTCTTGATCTGTGGGTTGCAAACTGAAAGGTCACATGTCTGATATCTTGTATATCAGATATTTACATTATGATCCATATCAGTATCAGCATTGCAGTTAGAAAGTATCAACTAAAATAATTTTTATGGTTTTGGGGTTACCACACATGAGGAACAGTATTAAAGACTCTCATGGCTAGAAATTTTAAGCACCACTGCTCTGGTCTTACTACATAACAAAAAGCTTTGGTGTGAGAACGTTTTAGTATATATTGGTTGTAAAATTTTAAATATTTATTTTTATTTATTTTTGTGTTTCTGTGTATGAAAGTGTGTGTGTGTGTGTGTGTGTGTGTGTGTGTGTGTGTGTGTGTGTGTGTGTGTGTGTGTGTGCTCACCAGAAGTATGCAAGTGCTCTCAAAACACAGAATAGGTATCCTGGAACAGAAGTGATAGTTATGAATCACCATCACCAGTTATTTTGCTGGGAACTAAACAGCCCTATGGAAGTCCACAAAGTATTCTTACATACTGAGTTATCTTTATCAGAACTATAACTTAAAATTTATATGTGGAACATCTCAGTGTCCTTAGAAGGAAATGGGTCAATAATTACTATGTCACAAGGTCTTGACAAATTAAATGTGATCATGTTATATAAAATAATAGACATTTTGTTCAGAGATAATACTTAGTTGATTTAACTATAAATAATACTAATGTAAATAATATTAGCTCATGCAGTAATAACTATCCTAACTGCTGTAAGAGTAACTACTTAGAACAAGGAAAGCTTCATATCTCTATGAAGACTTTACTGTTTGTATCTCTAAGTGCTTTCTGATTGCTTAAAGAAACTTATATGTCAGTTTTCATCAATAGACTGTCAATGTGTAATATGACATCTACTTAAGCAACCTTAAATGTCCAAAACACATAAACATGTTTAAATTGTATGACTGTTTTATGTAAAATATCTAATACCAAAATACTGTGTTTATCTTATTTTGCTTTTTTATTTTATTTAGAAGTTTTCCATATCATTTTACTGAACTCTCTTCAGCATGCTCTGAAAAGGTCCTAAAGCATATCTATGAATATTGATGTACTGCAGTGACATTTTAACAATGTGTCAGCAGAATAAATAAGAGAAGATTTTTTCAAAGATATAAAAATTTCTTTATTAAAATAATCATAATCTATTCATAACAGTAAACTAATAAATTACTGACAATTAAGCATTATTATTTATGGGAACTTGATTTACTTCTTTTTTATTTGATGCTTTATCTCTCCATCCTTCTACCATTTAAACACATATCAAACCAACCACCCCATTATTTATTGATGATTTAATATATTTTAATGTTCTTATTACTTTCAATATACAAAGAATGTCATTGAATTTTGATTCTTTGAAAAGATTTCTGCCCCCAAGCACAAGACAATGTAAGAAGTATATACATTATATATAAAAATGAGACGTGCCATAGTAAAATGATATCTAAAGTGTTTAAGAAAACAAATATTTCCAAAATGTGTTAAATAAATTCTTAAAGGTGTACAACAGTTAGGTAATTTATTAGGAATTAATGAATGCTATAAGTTAAAGGAATATTCACAGGTTAAACAAACTTTACACTCAATGGTACACAGGTGTAAAGCTTATAGTATTTGTGTTTTCTTCCTAAAATAAATGGAATTAAGGTGATTTCAATTACCTAGAATGCCCCATAAATTAAGTTTCTCATAGAAATTTAAATAGACTGCTTCAATCAGCCTATGGTGGAGAGGATACAGAACAAGGAAAGCAGCCCTCCACTCTTGGTGAGAGTGTAAACTTGTACAGACACTCTGGAATGCAGTATGGCTATTCCTGAGAAAACTGGTTCCCAAGGATCCAGCAATACCACTTTTGGGCATATACCCAAAGGATGCACATTCTTACCCCAAAGGAATTAGCTCATCTATGTTCATAGCAACATTATTTTTAATAGCAAGAACCTGGAAACAACCTAGACATCCCTCAATTGAAGAATGGATTAATAAACTGTGGTACATTTACACAATGGAGTACTACTTAGCAGAAAAAAGTGATATCCTAAAATTTAAGTGAACTGTTATATTACCATGCAAGCTCCCCCACTTATAATCCAGAATTCAAAAGCTCACATTAGCTCAGGTCAGCTGTCTATGTGGCTTTTTCAATAGTGAATTTGACCAACCCTTGTTCCTCTCATCCATTCTCTCTTCAAATGTTCTCCAGAAGTTCACTTGCCTGCATCTGTTTCCATCAGTCATTGGATGTAGATTCTATGATGACAATCAGAGTAGTCACCAATCCGATTACAGGAAGGCTAGTTCAGGCACCCTCTCCAGTATTGCTAGGAGTCTTAGTTGGTACCTCCTTGTGGGTTCCTGTGGATTTCCCTTGAATCAAGTTTCTCTCTAACCCCTTCATGGCTCACTCTGTAAAAATATCTCTTTTCTTGCTCTCCTCTGTGCCTCTTCCAAATTGGTCATCTCAAACCTTCATGTTACAACCTCCTATCTTATCTGCTTAGTCCACCTACTAGTTTACCCAAAAGATTTTTAACCATTTTCCCCTCCTGGGGTGATCCATATATATCCATTTTATCATCCTTCTCTCAACCTAGCTTCTCTTGGGGCCATTGACTATATTGCCTGTTCATTCATTCTTGGCTTTGTATCTAATATCCAATTTTGAGTGAGTACATACCACATTTGTCTTTCTTAGTCTGTATTACCTCATGCAGGATCATTTTCTGTAGTTCCTTCCATCCATTTGCCTGGGAATTTCATATCATTGGCTTTACTTTTGACTAATACTCTATTGTATATATTAATCACATTTTATTTACCCATTCTTTGATCAAGGGGCATCTAAGTTGTTTCCAGAATCTGCTATGAACATATTTGATTAAGTGTCCTTGTGGTGTGGTTAAGTAACTTTTGAGCCTATGTCCAAGAGTGGTATTTCTGAGTCCTGAGTTAGGTTTATTATCAGTAGCCCTCCAATATAAAAATGATAAACAGGTTAAGGAAGAACTTAGAGAAATGGTGCCCTTTATAATAGCTATAAATAACATAAAATATCTTGGTGTAACTATAACCAAAAACTGAAAGATCTGTAAGCCAAAAACCTTAAGTCATCAAAGAAAGAAAGAAAGAAGATACTGGAAAATGGAAAGCTATCTCTTATACTCTTGGATAAGTGGGAACAGCATAGTAAAAATAGCAATCTTACCAAAAGCTATATATAGATTGAATGCAATCCCTATAAAAATTCCAAAACTGTACTTTATAGATTTGAAAAAGTCAATATTCAATTTCATATGGAAAAAAAAACAAAAAAAATCTAAGGATTATCAAAACAATCTTGTTAAACAACAGCTTCAGGAGGCATCACCATCCCTAACTACAAGCTATACTTAGAGCTATAGTAATAAAAACAGCTTGGTATTAGCATAAAAATTGAAACATGGGCCAATAAAATCAAGTTGAGGAACTAGACAGTAATATACACACCTACAAACATTTGATTTTGCCAAAAAGCCAAAAATATACAATAAAATAAAAGTATCTTCAACAAACAATGCTGGCATAACTGGTGTCAACATGTAAAAAAATGCAAATAGATTCATGTTTATCACACTGGACAAAACTCAAGAACAAATGGATCAAAGGCTTAACTGAACCTGATAGAATAGAAAGTGGGAAGTAGTCTTGAATGTGTTGGCATAGGAAAGGAGATCACTTCCTAAATATAACACCAATAGTACAGACAATAATTAGATCAACAATTAATAAATACCACCTCTTAATACTGAGAAGCTTTTTAAGGCAAAGGACATAGTCAATAAGACAAAATGACAGCATCCAGAGTGGAAGAAAGGATGTTTACCAAGCCCACATCTGAAAATGGGCTAATTTCCAAGATACATAAAGAACTCAAGAAAATAGACAATCAAAAACAATCTACTTTAATAATGGGGGAGCTGAGTACAAATTTAAACAGAAAAATCTCAAAAAAAGAATCTTAAATACACAAAAGACATACAATGAAGTGTTCAACATCATTAACCATCAGGAAAATGCAAATCAAAATGACTTTGAGGAGCCACCTTACACCTGTCAGAATGGCTAAGATCAATAGCACTGATGACAGTTTCAGCTGGACAGAATGTGGAGTGCAGAGAATATGCCCCCATTGGTAATGGGGATGTAAACCTGAGCAGTGACTCAAAAAAAAAAAAAAAAAAAAAAAAAAAAAAAAAAAAAAAAAACTGTGTGGTGGTTTCTCAAATTTTTAAATTTAAAAAAGTACTTTCTAATGTTTAAATGTTCAACAGAATACCAGAGTATTGATGTTTTCTCTCTCTGCATACATGCTTAAAATAGAAGAATATCTTTGTTTTTAAGAGTAATAGCTGCTCTTCTAGAGGACACAAGTTCAATTCAAAGCACTTACATAGTAGGTCACAATCAACTGTAAGTCCAACTTTAAAAAAATGTATAATGAAAAATAGTAAGCTGAGCATGGTAAATTACTAAATTATATTTTGAGATGAAAAATAGCAACAGAAAGCAGAATGGAGATAAGTTCAATGTTGTAAACAGATTAATTGATAAAATGAAGATTGTTGTGACCTTAGAAAAAGATCCCAGTCAGATAAGTTTATAAGTTCTTGTAAGATATTAAATAAAAGTTTATTCATTCACAGGTTGTCATATGTTGAACCATCTCTGCATCTCTGGGATGAAGCCTACTTGATCATGCTGGAAGATTTTTTTTTGATATGTTCTTGGATTCAGTTTGCCAGTATTTAATTAAGTATTTTTGCATCAATGTTCATGAGGAAGATTGGTTTGTAATTCCCTGTCTTTGTTGCATATTGGAGTGACTTAGGTATCATGGTGACAATAACCTCATAAAAGATTTTGGCAATGTTCCTTCAATCTCCTTTATATGGAACAGTTTGAGGAATATTGATATTAGTTCTTCTCTCAATAATATCTTGTAGAATTATGCACTGAAACCATCTTGCCTTGGATGTTAATTGCTTGGGAGACTTTCATAACAACTTAAATTTCTTTAGAGATTATAGGCATATTTAGGTCATTGATCTGGTATTGATTTAATTTTGGTAAGTGGTACCTGTATAGAAAACTGTCCATTTCTTTTAGATTTTCCAATTTAATGACATATGGGTTTCCAAAATATGACCTAATGATTCTTAAAAAAACATTTAAAAAATGCAGCACCCCTTCATGATAAAAGTACTAGAGAGATAAGTACAGATAAAATACATAAACATAATAAAGGCAATCAATATAGAGCAAGACAACAGCCATCATCAAATTAAATGGAGAAACACTCAAAGTGATTGCACTAAAATAAGGAACAAAAGGCTGTCCTTGCTTCACTATAGTCCGTAAAGTTTTAGCTAAAACAATAAGGGAACAAAAGGAGACTAAGAGTATACAAATTGGAAATGAAGACGTAAAACTATTTCTATTTGCAAATGACATAATCATATATATATATGATTATTCTGCCAGGAAACTCATACAGCTGATAAACACATTCAGCAATGTAGCAAGGTACAATATTAACTCAAAAAAAATCAATCGCCCTCTTATATACAAGTAATGAAAGAGCTGGAATATAAATCAGGGAAACGTGGCCCTCTACAATAACTACAAATTGCATTAAATATCTTGTGGTAACTCTAAGCAAAGAAATGAGAGACCTGTTTGACAACAGCTTTAAGTCATTGAAGAAAGAAATTGAAGAAGATATAAAAAATTGGAAAGATCTCTCATGCTCATGAGTAGGCAGGATCAACACTGTAAAATGGTAATCTTGCCAAAAGCAATCTACATATTCAATGTAATCTTCATCAAAATCCCAACACAATTTTTTACAGACCTTGAAAGAACAAAACTCAACTTCATATGGAATAACAGGAAACTCAGGATTGCCAAAACATTCCTGTTCAATAATAGAACTTCAGAAGGCATCACCATTCCTGACTTCAAGCTATACTATAGAGCTATAGTAATAAAAACAGCCTGGTACTGGCATAAAAATAGACTTGTAGATCAATGGAATTAAATAAAGACCCCGGCCTTAATTCACACAGCTATGATGACCTGATTTCTGGCAAAAAGGCCAAAATATACAATGGAGAAATGATAGTATCTTCAACAAAATGCATTGGCATAACTGTATGGAAATATGGAGAATAATGCAAATAAATCCACATCTATCACCCTGCACAAAACTCAAATCCAAGAGGATTAAAGACTTCAACATAAACCCAGCTACACTGAACATGATAGAAAGGAAAGTGGGAAATACCCTACAATGCATTGACACAGATGACCACTTCCTAAATATAACACCAGCAGAACAGACAATAAGAGCAATCAATAAGTGGAGCCTTATGACACTGAGAAGATTCAATAAGGAAAAGGACATAGTAAGACAAATCAACAGCCTAGAGAAAGGGAAAAATCTCCAACAACCCCACATTGGACAGAAGACTGATCTATAAAATATATAGAGAACTAAAAAACTGGAGTCTCAAAACCAAAATAATCCAATTAAAAATGGAGTTCAGGGCTAAAAAGGGAATTCTCTGCTAAAAAACACTTAAAGAATTGCTCAACATCTTAAGCCATCACAACAAAACAACTTTGAGATATCACATATACCTGTCAGAATGGCTGAGATCAAAATCACAGATGGCATGGTATGCTGGAAAGAATGCAGAGCAAGGACATAATTAAACAAAGGAATCATGTTCAATCCTCAGTGAGCAGCAGAATTTGGCACCTTAGCCTCATGCTTCTTGCTTTTGGTTTAGAGTTATTAATAGAAGTTAATGTCTATAGGTGTTGGTTGCCTCCACACCTAAGTACAGCTGCTTAGTTCAGGCATTTGTCAGGGGTGTTCATTAATTGATGCCTAGTATAGAGGCCATTGTGTGAAGTGTGAACTTGAAGTTTGGATTTGTTTGCAGAACCCAAGATGGTAGAGATATGCATATTATGGAATATCTAACAAGAAAAAATAATAACAGGGAGTAAAAAAGAGCCAAAGAGAAAGAAGTATGTTACAGTAAACAAATCTGAACAGAATTAGTGACCTGAAGAACATTTTGATATCAGATGTGGATATACAGAATTTAGAAATTGTCTAGCTGGGTTTTAGTCATTCTGTGATGTAGTATTTCCTTCCTATACCCCCTTATTTTTGTTTTTGGAATGGAAATTTATATCCTTTGACATTGTATGTTAGAAATATGTGATATAAATTTTGATGTTGATTTCTACAGGTAATTCTAGTTAAATATTGTTATTCATCTCAGAAGAGACTTCAGACTTTAAAAAGAAAGTTTAAGACTGTTAGAGACTATAGGGACAGTTGCAGTGAGGTTTCTGGTCCTCAATTGCCCAGAGGCCCAAACCCACAGACCTGCAGCCCCGGACCCCTTAGCCACCCACCACTGCTCAGGCCCCCAAAATGATTCAGATGCTTATATTAAGTTCATGCTGTTTGGCCCATGGCTCAGGCACATTGCTAGTTTGCTCTTAAATCTTAACTCAACCCATTCTCATTAATCTGTCTGCCATGTGACCCATGGCTCACCTGTGTTCCTTACATGCTTCTTCTTGGGAAGCTGGTTCACTCTCTCTGACTCTGCTTTGCTTCTCCTACCTATGTTGTGATTTCCCATTCCATTTTTTCTATGGTGCCTGTCATGGGGCAAAAGAGCTCCCTTATTTGAAGATTGATATTCACAGCATACAGAAAGACATTCCTATATCACCTCCCCTTTTCTGTCTAATCAAAAAAGAAGGTTTCAATTTTAGCATAGCAAAATTACATATAACAAAATAGCCATCAAGCAAGATTTACAGTTACAATATCTAGTCTATTTGTATTTAGCAAAATTAAAGAAAATACTTTACCATCTACCTTATCCTTATGAATCAAAAGTTTCATATCCAATATACTTTTCAAATGGCTAAGGAAATCTATACCTATAACTATTTAATCTTCAACTACATCAAAGGCCACATAAGGATATACTTATTCAAGTAAACAGGAAGTGCAAGCAACTTCCAAAATCTAGACATGACAGAGATGACACCTATCTACCTGGACAGTAACCAAAAGTCCCTTTATAAAGTTGGGGCATCCATCTTCAGCTTACAGGCCCAGAGTCTCTTTTCACTTCAGTGAAGCAGAAAGTCTGCTCTATCAATTCATCAGTCTCTTCTCCTAGAGTCCTGAAGAATGTCTGACAGATTTCTCTGCAAAGCAGGAACCTGAATGAGCATCTTGGTTTCTTCTGCCAAAGTTCAGAGGTGACCTTCCTAAGGAAACTGCATGTCCAGTTTAAGCAGCATACTGTCAAGCAGTCAATAGAAGAACAGGTTTATGTCCAGTGGCTAACTGATGCCACAAAGAGACTAATCTCCATATGGAATTTCTTCAATGCCTATTTTTCTCTTGAAGTAAATTCATGCTGCCCGGAGCAGACCTGTCTCACTGTCCAGAAAAGTCTAAGTTCTTCAAACATTTTAAATGCCATGTTCTGTAGATCTTAGAAGTGTTTGAAGGTTACATATCTAATTGAATTATATTTTTGTATACCTAAAAATCTAACTAACATGCATTTCTTAATTATACATTACAATTTTATATCGGTTACATAAACATCATATTTTAAACAAGAGTAGAAAAATACATACAGCATGAGAGAATTGACCTTAAATTGTACCAATAAACCAAAATCCATACCAACATAAAACATTTTGAGATTGACAGCTGAATTCCTGATCTAAGTAAATTGAATAATTAATTTTTAAAAAATCATTCATATACCATATCCCCCTTTTCTTCTTAGAAAAAGATTTAACTATGACCATTAACAATTTATAATGAAAACAAACATTTATAAACAATATTTTGGGAATTTGAGCGAAGTTTTTCATTAATACTTCCTGCTGATTATTGGATGTTGAAAAGCTCATGGGTTCTTGAGATTGGATCATAGTCTACAGTCCTGAAGCTGATATGGCTGATTAAGGGACACTGGCAGTCTTACAGGTTCTTGAGACTGGATGATCTTAGTCTGCAGCTCTGAAGCTGATGTGATTATCTCTTCCTATCAGAGAATTTTCAGGTGGTCTTGTTTGATCAAACCATATTTGCCTGGACCCCTGAAATGACTTAGATGCTTATATTAACTTCATGCTTTTGGCCCATGGCTCAGGCACGTTGCTAATTTGCTCTTACATCTTAACTCAACCCATTTCCATTAATCTGTCTGCCATGTGGCCCGTGGCTCACCTGTGTTCCTTACATGTTTTTTCTTTGGCATCTGGCTGGGTCTGCCTGACTCTGCCCTGCTTCTCCTACGTATGCTTTGAATT